>JARGCV010000256.1:0-600000 GCA_034064705.1 Bothrops alternatus | reverse complement strand
ATTCAGTACTTGCATTGGTGGTCTTGTCATTTGAGGGTTTGCTGTATTGAACTGGTTCTCCTTACACTGTGTTTTGCCTTTAAAGTAAATTAAGAGAACGTTTGCCTTAGACAACTATTTTTTCTGACTCCATTTCTAATTGTAATGTAGCTTGAACTAAATCATTTGAAAAAAAAAACTATAGAGAATTGTGCCAGGTATGTGATTTTATTTAACAAATTTTGAAACCATCATATCTATCACACCTCAGTGAAGTCAGATATAACCCATATTTCAGTATTGTAGTATATTAAAAAAAACTGTTTCCCAGAGTCTGGTTTATAGAGCTGTTATATGAATTTTTGAATTGACTTTGCAATGACCACAATCTAAATTCTACGCTTTGAATTTCTATTCTGAAATTGATTCAGTCTTTCATATTAATTTTATTAAACAGTAGAAGAAACATTTGACCATATAGTCTAATGAATTGCAGGCTTGAATCCACTCAAGTTTGTCAAAAACCACCAAAACTGCCTATTTATTAAATTTCTCCTTGAATACTTACAAACTAGTTGGAAAATTCCTAGAATACATAGGTCCACACTTTCTTGGCAGTAGAATAGGAAAATTACATGCTACCCCAAGCAAAAAGGCCGACCCTTATCTACGGGAAAGGTAGCATGCACAAAAATTGATAGTAAATGACAATGGAACGCACTACCTCAGCAAACAAGCTGACCCTTATCTATGGGGAAGGTAGCAGCCAAAAAAATCAGGACATAGTTATATGTTGACAAACACCAACACAAGCAAAGGACACACAAATAGCATGAAGCACATTATACAGGAAAATAAAGGAATGAATGACACGAATGGGTGACACTACACCCGACCACACTGGAAAATTAGACAAGCAGACAAAGGCAAATTGCCACACAATACCACCAGCAAAAAAAGAAACTGCTGGCATATGCAATATAGGATGCTAAACAATGCTAAGGGCAAGTCAAGCAACAAACAAACCCAGTTTGAGCAAATGCAACAGGGAAAACCAGGTACCCGAAATGCCCCCTCCTTGATTTCCTTGATCCAAAGGAGAAATACTTAGATATAGCAAAAATAAAACTCAATCAATTTATTACAGCCAAAGGCCACACATAAATCAAACATCCAAATAAAACAAAACTAAACAGAACCATCACAAATGGACATAGGAATACATCACAACCAATGATGCAATCAATGGGCGATCAAGGTCTGTCTAGTTTTACAGATAGTATATCAAAAACAAGCTAGCTTCAGAAAAACTGAATCATACTGACCTGTCAATAAAAATCCATTGAATATAGTCTAAAACTGGATAAAACACATAATAAAATCAATTATAAAAGATTATTTAAAAGATCTAAAATGATTGTTTATGTTTCTGGTGAATCCCCAAAGCTGCTGCACAGAATCTAGCCACCTGCACCGTGATCACTGCCTGCTCATCCTTGAGCAGCCACTGGAGATAAATACTTTCCGAACGACCAGGATACCTGGGAAGGATGTGGTTTTTCCGAATGGCTCTATAAAAGGAACATCGAAGAAGTATGTGTCCAATGGTCTCCACCTCTCCTGAGCCACAGGAGCAGAGTCTTTCAGACAGTGGTATCTTTTTATACTTGCCGTACAGGATGGCCGATGGAATCGCATGGCACTGTGCAAATGAGAATGCTTTCCGGTGGTTTACTGACTCCAACTGACTAAGATACCTGGCAGGTGTAACCACATATCTAAGAATCTGGAGCCGGAAACAGCAGAGCTATACCTAAGTCCGCTTGCCTCTCAATGTCCTCTACCCTTTGACGCAAGGTTTGTTTTGCTTGGTCATAGTCCAATTTGAGAATTGAGGCTGACAAAAAGTCTAGTTGGCAAGGTTGGACTCGACTGTTGGGTCCATTTGACCTGACATCTTGTTAGGCCGGCTGTAGAGATTGCAGGGATAAAGTGGTCCTTGGAGGGTATCTGCCTGATAAAGAGAGAAGATGGTCACTTTCTAGGTAAGGATTCAGAATTTTCTAGATAATGTACTAAGTCCATAGAAGTTAAGATATAGTCAATGGTGCTAATTTTGGACCCTGCCATGAATGTAAACTCGCCAGGATGGTCACCAGGCCATGAGCCATTAGATATGAAGAAGTTAAATTTATTTACCAACTTGGCAAGACAGAGGCCAGCATAGTTAGTCTAATGTCTTTAGAGAGTTGTATGAGGGGGGCGTTGGTTTGTATAGGGACCTCCAATGGTGGGTATTGATGATGTTTCATGAATAATGTATAATCATTTGGTCCCAATCTGGCATTAAAATCTCCCCCTAGTAGGACCCTGGCATTTGAGTGTTCCATGAGTTGTTTATTAATGTAGTGTTTCAACTCCAGCCATACAGCAGTGGTTTCAGCTTTTTTTAGTGAAGGAGGGGGATAAACATTAATTATCAAAAACAGGACTGAGTCCCACTTGAGGAGAAGGGCCATAGCTGAATGGTTTAAATGAGTAATAAGTGTGGACTCTGCTCTCAAGTTGGTAGAAATGAATATACCCAGCCCTCCTTTCAGTCTCCCTAGGCCTCTGCCTGGCCTTGCTTCCAGCTTATATGAATAAAAGCCATTAAGTAGGAGATCATCAGTAGTCCAAGTCTCTTGCACCAGTATAATATCCTTACCTTTCAGAGGATCAGAGTGATTAAGGCCTCTGAAACGATACCACCTGTCTACATTCCATGACATGATATTTAAAGTGTTTTTCTTGCACTGGCCTTCATATAGTCAGTTCAAGTTCTCCACAAGGGCACCCATTGGAGGACAGTTATGACAATTGTCATTTGATGAATTAGATTGAGTAGTTATTGTCAATGCTTCTTCTAAATCATCCAGTCTCTATGTATAATTAGCTTGCTCAGGTTCTGGCAATATATCGTTAAAGTCTATCAACATTTCTTCTGGCACGCCCTCAGCAGAATCAGTGACTGTGGGTAACTGTGGATCACTTCTCTGTTTTCTCAAGGTTGATTCAGCTGCCCGTGTTTCAAACTTATCAGTATGAGGTCTGTTGCCGCTTGGATTTAAAGCAATAGTTCCCTCATGGAGAGACTGAACCAGGAGTGGGCGCAGATTCCCTAAGTGGGAAACACGTATTGGAAATATTGAAAAAGTGTTGAGGAAGTGTTTCATTTTAAGAAGCATTGAGGGAATTATGGACTGCTTGAAGGATAGCAAAATCTGCATACGTTCTGCATGTAATAAATCAATCTGCATGTACTCGCAGTGGAGCAGCTGGCTCAGAGACTGCCTAACAGCTTTTCTATCACTCCAATGTCCTCTGTTCCTTCTGTTATCATAGATTTGCAAGGTAACCTGGTTGGTCTGTAAACTGAGGTTATAATGGTCACCTCTAGAACTATCTGATTGAATGTTGTTTTCTTTGTGGATATTCTTTCCTCTCATTTATAGAAGGGAGAGAAGGGCCTATTCTAGTTTCCATTTGTGCATTAGCCATCCCATGTCTATCATTATGTGTTTTCCTGGGTCCTTCTGCAATGTGTGTTTGACTGCTGATAAACTTTGCAAAAGACTATTTCAAGCAGTCAACCTTATTTGTGACAATTGATAAAAGTTTGTAGGTTGAATTTATGAGTTGAGCCATGAGCAAACATTGTCTGGAAAGGAGATCTGTTTCATTCTCCCTTACTAAGTTTGTTACTATCCCATCCTGTGCAGGAAAAGCGGGTGCTGAATTCCAGGGAGGGGAGCTATTTTCTGTGAGAGAAACAGAAAGTTCTATATGCTGCTTGATTTCAAGTTCAAATTTCAAGTTTGTAAATCCCATTCCAATGAGTCACATACAGATGAGTTACTTACTCGAGCAGGCTGTCTATTTGCAGGGAAATCTTCCATTTTCTGTTGCTTCAGTGGCTTGGAAGAACTCTGTGCTGCCAAGTGAACACACTGTCTCTTTCTCCTTTTCCCCATTCTTGGTAATCCTGGCTTGTAGAGTTGTTAAAATGTTGGTAAAACAATGGTAGCCTCTCCAGTATATATCCTTTACAAAAAGTCTTTGACTATTATAAAAAGTCAAACAAGGGTTAAAACAGATTTAAAAATAGGTTAAAATGGGTTAAAAATAGGTTAAAAGTGGGTAGGTTAAAATGCAGTGTTAAAAGGGATTAAAAGGTTAAAATACAAAAAAAAGAAAAGAAAAGAAAAGAAAAAGCTTTTACTTTTGGAGGAGCTCTTTACAGCCTTTGCTGCCTGTCCACCATCTTGGCTCCTCCCCGCTTTCTCTGGTTTCCACAAAAATAAAACTCAATAAAACGGGTGCACTAAGTAGGGCCCAGCACAGCTGACACACCAAAAGACAAAGCTTGTTAGGATAAACAAGGACAACATGAAAAGCAAGTGAATATACACATCCATCTATTGCAAGATCCATAAAAGCAAATACATCCCCTATGAAGAAGCATAAACAACCTGAGTAAAATCCCAAAAATAATATCAATAAAACAACAACCTCTGAACAAAATCCCCAAAACAACATCAATAAAACAGTGGAACAGGATCCCCAAATTGTCAACATTAAAGTAACAGCTCCAAAATCTATCATAACTTCATTCCTTGCTAAACATCATTAAAAGAGAGGATGAGACACATCTTCAGAAAATGAGGCTGCAAGACACAATGTATGAGGGCACGACTCTCACCTTGGGGCACGATCCCAGTCAATACAAGGGGGTGATCAGCCCCCAGGAATGTCAGCTCCTCTTTGGGACCTGGCCATGGATCCAGTCCCGACTGTTTTGCCTTAGGGGTATGACAACCCTCACACAATTAGCTTGTCCCAAAGCAAGTCCAGTTGTGACCCTTCTCTTGCTGCAGAATTAAGGGGATAAGCCAAACTAACTAAATTACAACAACTTTCCTACCTACCTATTTATGAGGGACCCAAAAAGGGAGCCTCTGATTCAAAGTAGATTGTGTGTCCTCGGAGAGAAGTGGACTGGTTACCTGTGGCCTGAAACCAGGAGACGGTCAGAAATCCTAGCTGCATAGCAGGTCCCTTCCAGCATCCCTCTCTTCCCAGCCAATGCACCAAAACTGTTGTGGAAAAAATTCATTAAAAGATACAAGATAGCAGATCTTACTTTAGGAATCAGAGGTTTATTTATTGAAATTTAGAACACAAAGCAATCACATACATACTTAAACCCATTGCAATGAGGACCAGCTTTGGACTAGCAGTCATAGCAGTGACAGCTAGGGCCAACTGGCCTCGAATCATGTCCAGACTCTATGTTTTATACCTTAACCTGTCTTAAACCACAGATAGATGGTTAGCAACTTTCTGCAAACTTTCTGCTGATCATAACTTTCCTCATACCTGTGTACATTGGAACTCACACCCATCAGCTACTTTTAGTTCCCCATTTCCCACAGTTCCAGTCCTTATGTTCTAAATATATTTGAAACAAGCAAGCTTAGCAAAATCATATTAAGTAAAGTACAGTTGCAATTGAGATTACAAATAGCTCCTTCGGATTGTAAAACTGAGCATAGCACAGACTTTGGTTCAATACTTTTTTCATGAGGCCTGATTTAGTTCACTTGGGCCTAAATCTTGCATAGAAGAGAAATAGCCAATATTTTCATTTTCCACAATAGCAGTAAGCATCACTGACATCTTTTACTTCAGAAAGCTATGTAATATGATTTTACAGTTATATATACTGCATAGTGGCCAAAATATTTTCCTCATTGGAATACATTTTTCTGCATGAAAGATCAAATTAGAAATAAATTTAAAAATGCAGGACTACTCATTTGCATGTCTTGAAATAATTAATAAAGCTTGTCAACTATTTGCATAAGTATTTTAGATGACAAGACACTGCAACAGTTCTGGGGCCGTCTCTCTCTCTCTCTCTCTCTCTCTCTCTCTCTCTCTCTCTCTCTCTCTCTCTCTCTCTCTCTCTCTCTCTCTCTCTGCATGTGAGGGAGAAAGACTTAATTTTTAGGCAAAATGTAATTTGGGATGGTTTTTGATTCAAAGCCTTTTTTATTTCATGCATTTTAAGTTTATATCTTTGGTCTTGGAGATATTTATGTTCTGCATTTGAAACTTTCCTTAAATCCTATAATCTCAGTTGCTTAAACGCTCACATATTGTTGTTGAAAATATGATATTCACTTTCCAAAATTCTTATAATGAATTGTTCCACATCTGTGGAACTTGTGCATTTTCAGAATAGAATAGAATAAGAATAGAATGGAATAGAAACTTTATTGTCATTTTAAATGTACATTAATCAGCATACATTAAAATGAAATTTTGTTGTATTCAGCTCTCAAAAAAATACCATTATGCATATATACCCACATACACACACATATATGGCATAGAGCAGGGATTTTCAACCTTTTCACCCATTGTACCACTTTTAGGATATGGCAATATCCAAGTACTACCAGTCGCCTAGCAAGGTGTCAAAAACCTGATGACCCCCCCCCCAAAAAGGAAAAAAGTGATGAAGTACAGGTAGTCCTCGACTTACAACAGTTTGCTTAGCGACTGTTCGAAGTTACAATGGCACTGAAAAAAGTGCCCCCCAAGCTATAGCTGAGCAAGACACGTGCCTGCCCACCTGGCGGTGCTCTTCCTCCTGTCCGAGGTTTCCATTGTTGTGAGCATTTCTGTTGAGGATTGGCAGTGGGGGTGGGGTGGGGTGTGTATGGTTTTTATTCCCCCCATCTGCTGGGTGGTTGCAGCAGCTTTTGATCACTTCACATGACTCTGGGACACTGTGACCATCATAAATATGAATGAGTTGCCACGCATCTGAATTTAGATCACAAGACCCTGGAGATAAGGCAACATTCCAGCTGCTTCTTCAGGGCTCAGTAGAAGCACCAGGATCAGCGCCGAGTTCCAGCTGGAGCCTGGTGCTGATTCTGGCGCTTCCACTGAGTCCTGACAGTCCTGAAGAAGCACCAATCAGCTGGAAAGCAGCACTGATCCTGGCGCTTCTGCTGAGCCCTGACAGCTCTGCAGCTCCAGCCATCTCTCATGAGGCTTGTGCGGTGCTGCCACCGGTTCAGCTCATTCCCCTCCCCCGCTACCACTTTTCTAGGATGGTCGTGTACCACCTGCCAGGTGCCAATGTACCACAGGTGGTACCCATACCACTGGTTGAAAAGCCCTGGCATAGAGAAACATCATAGTCTAGTTTAAATGTATACGTATACATGGTGAAAAAAAGAATCCTGCAAATTTACAAGATGGATGACATAAGGAACAAAGCTGTTACAGAATCAGATAGTTCTGTTACAAATATTTTGAAACCTCCTCCCAGAAGAGAGCAACAGAAATAGATGTTGAAGTGGGTGTGTGGGGTCTCTAACAATACTTCGATTGCACTTATAAGTGCACTCAGCACTTATAAGAAATATCCTGAATAACGGGAAGCAAGCTTCCTATAACCTTCTCAGCTGTCCCTACCACTCTTTGTATGGACCTTCTATCTGAAACACTGCTACCACCAAACCAAACAGCGATGCAGTTTGTTAAGACACTCTTAATTGTGCCTCTGTAAAAAGTGACCAGGACAGAAGGAGAGAGATGTGCTGTCTTCAGTCGATGCAAGAGATGCAAATGCTGGTTTGCACACACTTCACTAAAGTTAATGTACGAAGATAACATATGTACAAAATGTCCAATTTGCAGTATGAGAAATCGTCAATATATTTTTATGATTGTGAGAATTTATTCTAATATAAGACATTGTGGATTGCTTGCAATACACATAATTTTTTCCCTTTTTATTTCTTAACAAAAACATGCATATTCTGTCAGGAACAGTCTCAGAAAAAGCATTTTCTGTTCTGTGATGGCTGTGATGTCTGTTCAGGCACCATCCCTCTCACTCTCTTGCTATTGTCCTTTTTTCTCATGGTGAATTGCTTGTTTTTCATCAATTGAGTAATTAGCTCATTGGTAGGGGCTAGGTTAATAGTGGCAAGAAATTAGCAATCTATTTTCTGTTGGTCATCTAGTCATTTTAATCACTTAATCATGTATGTTTTAAAACCACGGGTAGCCCATTTGTTTTTATTATTAGTTAAGGAATGACCCTTTAAAATTTTGTTGGCCAGCTATATTTTTATAAGCTTTTATGAGTGCATATAACAACAACAACAACAACAACAACAACAACAACAACAACAATAATAATAATAATAATAATAATAATAATAATAATAATAATAATAATATTGTAAAAGAACCAGTTTGATGTAATGGTTAAGTCATCAGGCCAAGAAGTCAGCTGGGTGATTTTAGACCAATTATTTCTCTTAGCCCATTTGTCTTAGGCCTAAGACAACAATGCTTCCAAGAAAAGCATAAGGACTATTTAGGCAGCTGATGTCAGAATCCAATTATATTTCATCTCTAGTTATCAACTATGGAAAACCCCATTTCTGCCCTCTCTGGATTCTATCATACGATGAAGGGGAAGGGGAGTGAACAAAGGGGTTTTATGGCCCTCACTTCCTTCGGTACAACTTCAAAGGGATTGAATGTGGATACCACCAAAAGGACTAAATCATAACAATGGGGCCGTCAGCTTTCATCTACTCCTCTCTGAAGTCTCCCTTCCACCATAAAACTCCATAAAAACTGCTGGTGCTCCATGCAATCCGAACAGTAGGACCCTGAATTAGTAGTACCCCATGGGGCAATTAAAGGCAGTTTTTCACTCATCTGCTTCTTTGATTTTAATTCGGTAGTACGCCTCCCACAAGTCTAGTTTAGTGAAGATTTTCCCTTTTGAGAGGTGAGATAACATATCTTTCATTAGTAGCAGGGGGTATAGATTGCTTTTGCTTATGGCGTTCAAGGCCCTATAGTCTACGCACAGACAAAGTGTTTCGTCCTTATTTTCTCTAAACAGAAATGGCACAGCCACTTTTGGCAACACAGGTTGGATGAAACCCCTCTCTATAGGTTTTTATCTATGAACTTCTGCATCTCCTAGCTCTGCTAGGCTCATGGAATACAGTCTGGGTTTCAGGAGCTTTGCCCTGGGTTTAATCTCTATTGCACAGTTTGTGGGTCGGTGGGGATGTAATTCATCCGATCTCTCCTCACTTCATGTATTCTTCAGGTATCTCGGGTAATTCCTTTTCCTCTCCCACTGCTGCTTTCTCGGCCAAGGGTTCGGGCGGGGCCCTCTGGAGTGGCAGAGTTTTCCATTCTCCCTTTGGAAATCTGAGCTCCATTGTCCACCAGTCCACCCTAGAGTTCCATTTTGCTAGCCATGCCATGCCCAGAATTATGGGGCATTCCATGCCTAGGGTAACCATGAATGTTATAGTCTCTATGTGGTCCCCCAATGTGAGTTGGACCGGTAATGTGGCTGGGGTAGCTGGCATCCCCCCTGCTATGGACCCATGTAATTGACCAAAAGAAATCATTTTTTTCAGTCTCCTCATTGGAATGCCCAGGTTTCCTACTAGCATTGGGCTGATGAGGCAATACATGCACCCAATCAGTGCCCTTACTTGTACAGCTTTGGGCATGGAGGGGGGCTAGTATGGTTACTGTCCAGGTGAGGGATGCAATGGGTCCACTTACCAAGGGTTCGTCCTTGGAGTTGTTGTCTGACAAATTGGATGCTCCTGCAGTGTAAGCCAGAGTTCCCTTCCCTCATTGGGTGGTAGGGGGTAACTCGACAGTCTTGGTACCCTTCATGGCCGGTTCTTGGGGCTTGGCTGAGTATCTTCTAGACTTCCTGGTTAGCTTCGGTCCAGCTTCTCAAGTAGAGTGCATGAACAGCAGTCTGCAGTGTGGTGTCCTTCCTTTCTGCATCTGAAACAGCCAGTAGGTTTTTTTGCGATGGGTTGCTGATTGGTGGACTCTCAGGATTGCTCAGGTGGTGGTTATCCTCAGGGTTTCCCTCTGCTGTGTCTCTTGGCCAAGTCGATTTCAGCTTCTTTATCCAGAATGTACCAATCGTGCATTCGGTGCGGGTCTCCTCAATGAAGACAGGCATTGTAAAGATCATATTCAGGCCATCCTTGAAATTGCTAAGCAAGATGTCTTCTGGCCAGTTCAGCTTGCAATCAATGGTTTGGAACTCCTGGGTGTATTCGGCCAAAGGGCGTCTGCCTTGCTTCACTGTTTTTATTCTCTCCCAGGCCTTCCAATCCACCAGTGGGTCCTCGAACCTGCGTCTGAGGGAGAACATGAACTAGTTGAAGTTCAGCAGCTCTAGTGCATCGAAATCATACAGGTGGATGATCAGCAGTGATGCCTTCTAGAGCTGCCTGCATGATGCAGATTCTGGCACGGTCAGTGGGGATGTCTCGGCCGTATTCCTCCATATAGTTGAGGACTTCGGTTAGGAAAAATCCCAGGCATTGCTGCTCCCTACGAAACTTCACATCCAGTGATGGGAACTTCTGGATGGACCACTGCCTTTTCTTCCTCCTGTGGCATCTTCCCTCTCAGTCCCCAGCTGTGGTGCGTCAGGGGTAGGGGCTGCCACAGCGACCGCAATGGGTTCAGTTGTTTTGCTGGACATGCCTAGGACCTCAGCTTTCGACTCGCCATCGGTACCCTTCCTGCTGCAACCCAATCAAATGGTTCCGGCGCAAGGATCGGGCCTCTCCTCCTTAAGGGAGTTGAAAGTCATCTTCATCA
Source organism: Bothrops alternatus (assembly GCA_034064705.1). NCBI lineage: Eukaryota > Metazoa > Chordata > Lepidosauria > Squamata > Viperidae > Bothrops > Bothrops alternatus. Next base: position 589,284 of record JARGCV010000256.1, on the reverse strand, counting down.
TGTCAATCGCTTGCTCCAGTATCCAGCTCGGATGTCCAGGGCGATCTCCCTCATCTTCACCAGCTTCCACCCTGGTTGATGGCTACTCCAACAGAGAGTCACATTCCTCGACTTCTTCTCCCAGTCGTCCTTCTTCCTGACACCCATCAACCACTGAGGCTTGTGGCTGTGCACCTCAACTACCTCTTCTTCTGATGTGTAGGAAGTTTCAGAGCTGGACAATTTGTGGGTCTCTGACTGGCAGGGGGGTTCCCCCTTCACGGTGGATTATTCCTTCCCTGCTCCTGTATCTGACATGGATAATTTTGCAAAGTTCCCTAGTAAGGGTCTTCCTTCTGGGCTGACTATTACTGCAGATCCTGTCTAATGTTTGGGCTCACTTCAATACCTCATCCCAAGAAAGCAGAACTCATGGAAACGGGTTCTTCCAAAAGGAACTTTTATTAGGAGAAGCTGATAGCAGGCACACTAGACAGGATCTGAGGGTTTTCTGCTCAGATTGATAGGTAAAAGGGTCCCAAGCAAAACCCCCACCCATAGTTCATCCCAATATTTCAAACGGTCCAATCCCCAGATGTTAGGTCCCCGTGGGAACAGGGAGATAACATCAGTCCATCTCTGGTTTTAGCTGTGATGTTTAGGCAGTCTTTTGCACCTTCTCTGGAAGTGCAGAGATAACATAGTCACGGAGGTTAGAACATAAGAACATAAGAAGAGCCATGCTGAATCAAGCCAAAGCCCATCTAGTCCAGCATTCTGTGTCACACAGTGGCCCACCAATTGTACATGGGGATCTTGAGCAGAAAGAGAAGGCAAAACCCTCCCTTTCCCTTGACCCCCAACAAATGGTACTCAAGGGAATCCTGCCTGCCTCAACCAACATAGAGGCGGCACATGGACATCCGTTTTAATAACCACCGATACACTTGGCATCCATGAATCTGTCTAACCCTGCCTTGAAGCTATCAAGGCTGACAGCTTTCACGACCCCTTCTGGAAGTGAATTCCATAAATCAATGACCCTCTGGGTGAAGAAATATTTCCCTTTATTTGTCCTCACTTTCTTAGCTATGAGCTTTAGGGAGTGCCCCCTTGTCCTGGTATTGTGTGATAGAGAAAAGAATTTTTCTCTATCCACCTTTTCTATCCCATGCATGATTTTATACACTTCGATCAAGTCACCCCTTAAATGCCGTCTTTCAAGGCTGAAGAGACCAAGGCATTGCAATCTGGTTTCATAAGGGAGGCGCTCCATTTCCTTGATCATTCTTGTTGCCCTTTTTTGCACCTTTTCCAGTTCCATTATATACTTCTTGAGGTGCGGTGACCAGAACTGTACACAGTACTCCAAGTGTGGTCTCACCATCGATTTGTACAGAGGCAATACAACACTTGCTGACTTATTTTCGATTCCCTTCCTAATCATGCCAAGCATGGAATTTGCTTTTTTTACTGCTGCTGCGCATTGGGTTGACATCTTCATCGAGCTGTCCACCAAAACCCCAAGATCTCTTTCTTGGGTTGTCTCAGAAAGTTTGGTCCCCATCAGTTGGTAAGTATAATTGGGGTTCTTTGCCCCGATGTGCATAACTTTGCACTTGTTTAGGTTAAAATGCATTTGCCACTTTGTTGCCCACTCACACAATTTCGAGAGATCCTTCTGGAGCTCCCGACAATCAGTTTCACTTTTCACAACCCGGAACAATTTAGTGTCATCAGCAAACTTGGCTACCTCACTATTAACTTCTACATCCAGATCATTGATGAATAAATTAAAAAGTAAAGGTCCCAAAACTGAACCTTGGGGTACACCACTTCTCACTTCTTTCCATCCAGAGAATTGTCCATTTATTGCCACCCTTTGCTTCCTACAATTTAGCCAGTTACCAATCCAGGACAAGACCTGTCCTCTAATTCCGTGGCTGGAGAGCTTTTTTAGGAGCCTTTTGTGAGGGACTTTGTCAAAAGCCTTTTGAAAGTCATGATATACAATATCAACTGGGGCCCCTTTATCTATGTATTTATTTACACCCTCAAAGAATTCTAATAAGTTAGTAAGACATGATTTGCCTTTGCAGAAACCATGTTAATTTTCTTTCAGCAATGCCTGTTTTTCTATGTGCCATGTAATTTTATCTTTAATAATGGTTTCCATCAGTTTGCCTGGAACTGAGGTTAAACTGACTGGTGTATAGTTTCCTGGATCACCTCTGGATCCTTTCTTGAAGATTGGGGTTATATTTGCCTCCCTCCAATCTTCCGGTACAGGGCCTGATCTTAGAGAAAGATTATATATTTTAGCTAGAAGTTCAGCAATTTCACACTTGAGTTCCTTGAGAATTCTAGGGTGGATGCCATCTGGACCCGGCGATTTGTTGAAGTTTAGTTTAGAAAGGCATGCAAGAACATCTTCCTTGTTTATCTCTATCAGGTTTAATTCTTCTATTTCCCTCCCTGGGAAAATTTCAAATTCTATTTCAAGTTACTCTGATAATATATATTAACAGCAGGGTTTTAATCATACTAATATTTTTAAAAGGGTCAAAATGCAACTATATACAATACTCTCCTTTTACAAACTAGATTTTAATATTCCTTTTTTTATTTCTTAGAACAGCGGTCCCCAACTTTTGTGGCTTGGAGGCCTGGCGGGGAGAAGAGGGGAACAGGGCTGAACAAGTGGCAGGCCAGTGAACATGTACACAGTTCAACTTATATGAGTGGCAGGCCGGTGGGCATGCACATGTGCTTGCAGCTCAACTTGTACAAGTTATGTTTCACATGCATATCCACGCATGCTGGCCTGCCAAGGACCCACCCCACTTTTCATCTTAAGAAGACAGAACTCTTGGAATATTTCTTCCAACAGGCATCCTTTATTAAGAGAAAATGGTTGCAGGCGTTCTAGACAGGACCTGGGGCCCAAGCCCTACGGTTCAAGGTTTTAAGGGTTCCCCAGCAGCTCCACCCCATCCCACCATCTTTCCAGTGACAATCCCAAGCGTTACATTTCCACCCCATTTTTCCTCACTGCCGGTGGAAGGGAGACTTCAGAGAGGAGCAGATGAAAGCTAATGGCCCCATTGTTATGATTTAGTCCTTTTGGTGGTATACACATTCAATTCCTTTGAAGTTGTATCGAAGGAAGTGAGGGCCATAAAACCCCATTGTTCACCCCCCCTTCTCCTTCATCGTATGACAGAATCCAGAGAGGTCAGAAATGCGGTTTTCCATAGTCGATAACTATAGATGAAATATAATTGGATTCTGACATCCTACCCCCTTAAAAATAAGATAGATCCACATGAAAGAAAACAAAACAGGTATACAAGTTAGTCAGGCTTGTTAGGATACTCTGTGTGAAACTTCTTTAATAGTTTCGGGGCTCTGAAATGATGTTTATGGACCCTCTCGTTTTGTGAGGCAGGGAGGTGTTTCCATGCAACTAGGTACTGAGTCGCTCCATGATATCTCCTAGAGGCTAGGATTTCTTTTATTTCAAAGTGTTGTTCGCCCTCCACCATGATTGGAGGTGGTGGTGGGGGGAAGTTTGGCCATAACGATGACTGATGCTCACTTTTCAGCAAGCTGCAATGAAAAATTGGGTGTATTTGCCTGAGATTTTTGGGTAATTCTAATTTTACTGTTACTGGGTTTATAATTCTTTTAATTGGAAAAGGCCCTATATACTTTGGTCCAAGTTTTTTACAGGGTTGTAGGGACTTTAGGTATTTTGTAGATAAGTACACCATTTCTCCTATAATGAATGGTGTAGGCTCAACCCATTTTTTATAGGCTTGTGCTTTGTATGCCTGCCTAGCTTCATCTAGTGCTTTTCTAACTATTGGCCAGGTGTTTTGTAATTGTTCCATCCATTCTTTCAGTGATGGGATCACCGGTTCGTTTGGGGTTAATTCTGGCATGGGGTTGAAACTTTGACCGGTGGTTATTTGAAAAAGAGTGTAACCTGTGCTGGAGTGGACTGCATTATTGTAAGCAACTTCTGTGAAAGGAAGTAGGTCCATCAAATTGATTTGCTGAAAATTAATAAAGCATCTTAAATATTGCTCAAGTACTGAGTGACAGTGTTCTGTTTGTCTGTCTGACTGAGGGTGATGGCTAGATGTCAGTCCCTGGGTGGTCCCTAAGAGGGATAAAAATTTCTTCCAAAATGCAGACGTAAATTGCATTCCCCTATCAGAGATGATGCGTTGGGATACCCCATGAAATCTGTAAATGTGCTGGACGAAACGTTTTGCCAAGGCTTTTGCGGTGGGAACCTTTTGGCAAGGGATAAAGTGCACCTGTTTGGAAAACAAGTCCGTGACCATCCAGACAAGAGTATTCCCATTGCTTTCTGGTAATTCCACTATAAAATCCATGGCTATTTGCCACTGTTTGTAACAGTCTGGGCGATTTCCCTTGCAACCTCTTTGCAGTTGTACATTTTGGGCAGCTGGCCACGTAACTTCCTCTGTCCTTTTTTATGGATGGCCACCAAAATTTCCGTTTAATTAAGTGTAATGTTTTTACAAATTCTGGTTTGGCTGCCCAGCTGTGGTTTTAATTCAGCTTGGGCTCTGGTGGTTACTGGCGCTGTCAGTTATGATTCTACGATCATCGGTTTAGAGTCGGTGGCTCACGTGCTGTTATATTGGGGCATGCGAGATAGCGCATCTGCCAGGAAGTTCTTTCCCCCTGGCAAATGCTTGAGTGTAAATTGGAACTGGTGAAAATGCTGGGACCAGCGAGCTTGCTTGGGGTTGAGCTTCCTGGGTGTTTTCAGGGCTTCCAAATTTTTGTGGTCAGTCCACACCTGGAAGGGGATTTTTTTTGACTTCAAGGAAGTGGCGCCATGTGAGTAATGACCAACGTATCCCGTATGCCTCTTTCTCCCATACGGTCCAGCGCTGTTCTGTTTCCGTGAGTTTCTTGGATGTATATGCACAGGATTGCAATACCCCTTCATCATTTTCTTGTAATAGTACAGCCCCCACTGCCACATCATTTGCATCCCCCTGTATTACGAAGGGCTTATCCATGTTTGGGTGCCTCAATACTGGTTCGGCAGAAAAAAGTCTCTTTAATCTCTCAAATGCTGCTTGGAATTCCATTGTCCAGGTTAGTGGCTGGCTAGGTTTTACTGAAGATGCTCCCTTCATTTTTAGTAAGTTCGTAAGGGGCAGGGCTATCTGGGAAAATGAAGGGATGAATTGGTGGTAAAAGTTTGTGAAGCCCAGGAAACTGCAGTTGCTTTCTTGTGTGGGGTGGTGCCCATTCTAATACTGCTCTGACCTTCTCAGGGTCCATTTCAATGCCCTGTGGGGATATGCCGCCGCCTAAAATCCGCCCGCTCGGCTGTCGGTGAAATCCAGCTGGCCAGGCGAGGCGGGCATTTCCTTTCGCCCTGCCGGGGAGGGGCGCAAAGAGCCTTGCGCTTTTCCTCTTTGGCCCTTGCTCTCTCCTGGAAGGCCTTGCCCCACTCTCCGCCCCCGGCGCTGGCGAAGGAGGGAAACACCCCGACTCGCTTGCCCCGCCGCTTAGCCAAAAAGGCGCTGCAAGAGCGGAGCGTGGCGGGGAGGGGAGGGGAGCACCGGCTGCCCCTGCCACACAGGCAAAGCTTCGTGGTGCCCGCCGCCCTCGCCTTCGGAGCAGAGGTGCGGCTGGGGGCTTCCCAGACCTTCTTCCCTTCCAAGAACATCAGTTCTCCCTCTGGTTTTTCCGTTCAGAGCTGCCCGGCAGCGGCGCAAAGCTCTGGATTCCGCTCCCCCCCGCCACGCTCCGCTCTTGCAGCGCCTTTTTGGCTAAGCGGCGGGGCAAACTCTTTCCAAACGCTCGCATCCGCATCTCGCCGCCGTCCCCGCAGACCAGTCCGGGCAGCAGAGCGTGCGGGACCGGCGCAGGTCTGGGGCGGCGCGCAGGCATGCTCTGGTCTGGCGGCGGCGGCAGCGGGGAAGGGAGGGGAGGGGAGGGGAGTGCCGGCCGCTCTTCCAGCGCCTTTTCTGCTAAGTGGTGGGGCAAGCGAGACAACTCTTTCCAAACGCTCGCATCGGCGCAATGTACCTGTGGCGATTCCCCGGCGGGCCCTGGGCTAACGGGGCTGGCGGCGATACGTCTTACAATCAGGGGTGTCTTACTATCGGGGAAACACGGTAGTAAGCTTCTCTTAGGTCTAGTTTAGAAAAAATGTTCCCTTTTGAGAGGTGTGACAACATGTCCTTCATGAGGGGCAGAGGATATAGGTTGCTTTCATTGATTGTATTCAGGGCCCTATAATCCACGCATAAGTGTAAAGAGCTGTCCTTCTTCTCTCTAAAGAGGACCAGGGCAGCCAATTTAGGCTTGGCTGGCTCAATGAATACCCTTTCTAGGTTTTTCTTTATGAATCTCTCCATTTCCTCCTTCTCTTTTGGGCTCATGGAGTATAATCTGGGCTTCTGGAGTTTTGCCCCAGGCTTGAATTCAATGGCACAGTCTGTGGGTTGCTGGGGGTGGGGAGCTCATCCGCCCTCTCCTCACTGAAAACCTCAGCAAGGTCTCTGTATTCAGCTGGTATTTCTGGTAGTCCCTTTTCCTCTCCCATGGATGCTTTTTCTGTTCTTGATTCTGGTAGCCCCCCTTGGGATTTTAAGTCCATAGGGTCCCCCTTTGAGAATTTGATTTCTGCCATCCTCCAATTCACCCAGGGGTTCCATTTTTAAACCATTCCATTAGTTTAGTTTAGTTTAGTTTTATTAAATTTCTATACCGCCCCTCTCCCGTAGGACTCGGGGCGGTTTACAACCCAATAAAAACATATAATAACAATAAATATTTAAAAATAAATTAAATTAAATTAATACAAGGCTGTTACTAAAACCTGTTAAAAACCAAATTCTAAAACCCGAACAGCCTTGTTTAAAAATTTTAAAACCCGAGGAGATCTGGGCCAGGCCGGCTTGATTGAAGAGATGAGTCTTCAATTCTCTTCTGAAGGTGCGGACATCATGACACGTCCGGAGTTCTGGGGGGAGCTCGTTCCACATCATCAGTGCCCCCACAGAAAATGCTCTCCCCCTGGGCGCCACCAGCCGACACTGCTTAGCCGATGGCACCCTGAGTAGGCCCTCTCTGTGGGAGCAAACTGGTCGATGGGAGGTATTTACTGGCAGAAGGCGGTCTTGTAAATAACTGGGTCCTATGCCATGGAGCGCTTTAAATGTGGTAACCAATACCTTGAAGCGCACCCGGAAAGCCACCGGCAACCAGTGCAGCTCGCGCAGGATGGGGGCCATTCGTACCCGCCAGGGTGCCCCCACTACCGGCCGCGCGGCTGCATTCTGCGCCAGTTGAAGCCTCCGCGTGCACTTCAAGGGGAGCCCCATGTAGAGAGCATTACAATAGTCCAGTCTGGAAGTGACGAAGGCATGGGTGACCGCACATAGCGCATCCCTATCTAGGAAGGGGCGCAACTGGCGTACCAGACGAATCTGGTAAAACATCCTCCCAGCCACGGCCGTCAGATGGTCCTCAAGGGACAGCCGTGAATCTAGGAGGACTCCCAAGTTGCGAGCCCTTCCCGTGGGGGCCACTGACTCGCCCCCGATAGATAGCGATGGAATCAGCTGGTTATACCGGGACAACGGTAACCACAGCCACTCTGTCTTGGAGGGGTTGAGCTTGAGACCGTTCTTCCCCATCCAGATCCGCACGGCCTCCAGGCACTGGGTCAGCACATCAAGAGCTTCATTTGGGTGGTTCGGGGTGGAAATGTACAGCTGAGTATCATCAGCATACTGATGGAATTCCACCCCAAAACCTCGGATGATCTCACCCAGCGGCTTCACATAAATGTTGAACAACAAGGGCGAGAGGACCGACCCCTGAGGTACCCCACAATCAAGGGGCCTCGGGGTCAACCTCTGACCCCCTGTCAACACAAACTGCATCTGGCCAGAGAGGAAGGAGGAGAACCACCGAAGCACGGTGCCCCCTATACCTAACCCCTCCAACCGGCGCAGCAAGATACCATGGTCAATGGTATCAAAAGCCGCTGAGAGGTCCAATAACACCAAGACAGAGGAGCAACCCCTGTCCCGGGCCTGCCAGAGATCATCCACCAATGCGACCAAAGCTGTTTCCATGCTGTAGCCCGGCCTGAAGCCCGACTGGAGCGGGTCCAGATACGACAATTCCTCCAGGTGCTGAGGGAACTGTCGAGCAACCACACTCTCAACAGCCTTCGCAACAAAGCGAAGGATGGAGACAGAACGATAGTTAGATAAAACAGCCGGGTCTAGGGCGGGCTTCTTGAGGAGGGGTCGCACCATCGCCTCTTTCAGGGCGGCGGGAAAGACACCCTCACTCAGCGAAGCATTGATAATTGCCTGGAGCCAGCCTCGCGTCACCTCACTGGAGGCCAGTACCAACCAGGAGGGACACGGGTCCAGTAAACATGTGGTTGCTCTAAGACCTCCCAGCAACCTGTCCACGTCATCAGGTGTCATGGAGTCAAACTCAGCCCAGGTAACAGTCTCAAGACCGGCCTCAGCCACTCCTGCTGGACCTCCTTCGTCGAAGTTAAAGCCTTCCTGAATCTGAGCGATTTTATCATGCAGATATTGCACAAAATCCTCAGCTCTTCCCTCCAAGGGATCCCCCCTCACCTCCCGATGAAGGAGGGAGCGGGTCACCCTGAACAGGGAGGCTGGGCGGTTATCTGATGATGCAATAAGGGCAGTTACGTAAGAACACTTCTCTGCCCTTATTGCCACTAGGTAAGTCCTAATATTGTCTCTTACTCGTGTTCGGTCAGACTCAGAGCGACTCGCCCTCCAACTGCTCTCTAGGCGTCTTTTCCAGCGCTTCATCTCCCTCAGCTCCCCGTTAAACCAGGGAGCCGATCGAGAACCATGCCGGTTCAGAAGCCGCAAAGGAACAACCCTATCCAAGGCATCAGCAGCCGCTCTATCCCAGGCAGCCACCAGCGCCCCGACCAAGTTGTCTGTTAGAGCCTCCTGTATTGGCCCAAGCTCCGTCTGGAACCTCTCGGGTTCCATCAGTCGCCTGGGGCGGTACCAAATAATTGGTTCCGCCTCCCTGCGGCGGGGTGTAGCGGTCTGAAAGTCCAAGCATAGGAGAGAGTGATCAGACCATGACAGAGGTGTAATAACTATATTTCTCGTATCCAGATCACTCAGACACTGACCAGAGACAAAAACCAGGTCAAGCGTGTTTCCCCGTGTGTGTGGGGGGGCCTTGAATTACCTGGGTCAGGTCCATGGCTGTCATGGAAGCCATGAACTCCCGAACCTCCCCAGATGCCTCGCCTGCAGATGGCAGATTGAAGTCACCCATGACTACCAGCCTGGGGACCTCAACTGCCACCGCCGCGATGACGCCCAAGAGCTCGGGCAGGGCAGTTGACACGTGCCAGGGAGCCAGGTACGTGAGCAACACAGCCCTCGGACCCCCAAGGTCCCACCTCACCAGGAGGTATTCACAGCCTGCCGTCTGAGGAACAGTGACCTCCCTCGGCCTGAGACCTTCTCTAATCACAACCGCCACTCCCCCACCCCTGCCCTGAGTTCTCGGCTGGTGAAATGCAAGGAAGCCTGGAGGGCACATTTCCACCAGAGGGATACCTCCCTCTGGTCCCAACCAGGTCTCCATAATACCCGCCAGGTCTGCGGCCCCCTCCGTAATTAAGTCTTGTATCAAGGGGGCCTTGTTAACCACATCCCTAGGATCATTGGGCATTCCATGCCTGGGGTCACCACAAATGTTAAGTCTTCCTCATGTTTGCCCAGGGAGAGGTGTATTGGTAAGGTGGCTAGGATAGCTGGCACCCCCCGCTATGGACCCATCTAACTGGCCAAATGAGATTGGTTGTTCCAGTCTCGACGGAATGCCCAGATTCCCTACTAGTGTCAGGCTAATGAGGCAGCAGGTGCAGCCAGAGTCTATTAAGGCTTTCACCTTCATGGCTTCGGCCATGAGGGGAATTAATATAGTCACTGTCTTGAGGATGGGTGCGATGCGTCCACTTACCAGGGGTTCATCCTCCAAGCTGTCGTCTGAGGCATCCACTGGCCCTGTGGTGTAGGCTGGAGTTCTTTCCCCATGATGAGCAGAGGTGGGGGATTCTACAGCCTCCATCATTCTCAGGGCAGGTTCTTTTGGCTTAGCTGGAGACTTTCCGGATTTGCTGGCTGGTGATCTGTTTGGGTTGTGCTGGGGGTTTTTTGAGCAGCATTCTACAGTCCAATGCCCTTCTCTCCCTTACTTCAAACACCCCATTTGCTTCTTGGCCAATGGTTTCACTGGTACGCATGTCAACTGAGGTGGTGAGCGGCTACATTGTTTTCCTCGGTGGTGCCTCTTCAATATGTCGATTTCTGCTTCCTCTGCCAAGACGTACCATTCCTCAAGTTGGTGTGGGTCCCGTCGGGGCAGGCAAGCATCATATAGGTCATAATTTAGTCTATCTTTGAAATGGCTAAGGAGGATGTCTTCCGGCCAGTTCAGTTTGCTGGCAATGGCCTGTAATTCTTGCATATATTCAGCTACCGGGCGTTTGCCTTGCCTCATTGTCTTTATCCTTTCTCAGGCTTTGCAAACAGCTAGCGGGTCCTCAAATCACCTTCTCAGAGAGGACATGAAACGGTTGAAGTCAGACTCCACTTCCGGCCAGCGAACGAGACAGACATGGGAGGCTGGGGCTCCAGCCCTCCAGTATGGTTTCACTTCGTCTAGCGTCTCTTAAAGAGATGTAAAGTTGCCCTGGAGGGGCAATGAAGAAAGAGGGACTTTTCAGGAGCCTGGATTTGGTGGCAACCAATCCAAGTGTGCTGAATACCCCCTCTAAAGGGGCGAGGGAAAGATTGTCGGGGAAGCCTGAAGCAATCCAAGTTGTCAGCAGTCGGGAGAAACAATATGAGACAACAGCTGATTTCCACCAACAAGGGACGTCTGGGTGAGCTGAAATCTTTTCTTCTCCTTTGCTTTAAAATATTGAGACCCTTACAAGAAGAAACTTTAAAGAGTAAAGTACCCCAGAGACATTTGGGCGGCGAATTTAACACAAAGGGGAATGTTTAAATGAACTAACAACTAAACTATTGGACTTAAGAGTTGTAAGAGTTGTAAACAAGCCAGTGAGGACATCTGCTGGCAGAAAATAAGAACTAAAGGAAATAAAAATACGCTGACCTTGAGAAAGCCGTGTTTTTGAGACAACAACAAGAGAAACTGTTTATAGTTATACTTGTTGATACTGGCAAAAGACTAAACAAGACTGGAGGAGGTAATTTTGTCTCACAATAGCGGATTTCTGATTATGCTTGGGACATAAATCTTAGACTGTGAGCACAAAAATGAGTACATCTAACATTTCCAGACTTGCAAAGAAAACTTCTTCAGCGCCCTCTGTCGGACAAGCCAGCCCGACAACTCAGAGTTCTGTTAGTACACTGTTATAACGTGAAAAAGCAAGTACATCACAAGAAGAGCAAACCTCTTTAAAATTAATTCATCAAGCATTACAGCAAAATCATATTGAAATACAAAGCAAATTAGATAAATTAAGCGATGAATTTATGGATATAAAAGCACAATTTGATGCTCAAAAGAAAAAAATTATAAAGAATGAACAAAAAATCCAGGAAGTGGAACTTAAGACTCAAGATATTGATAAAAAGGTGGAGATGGTACAGCAAAAGAATGAAAGTTTGGAACAATCGAATCAAGACCTAGAGCATGCCATGGCGATAGTAGAAATGAGAGAAGCGGAATATTACTTGAGATTTCAAAATATTCCTGAAAATACTGAAGAAAATATAGAAACGGTAATTATTGAGTTGTTGGCAGAACTTCTAAATGCAGACCAATCTGAAATCCAGAATGATATTGATCAAACTTATTGCATGAGCACAGCGTACGTAAGAAAAAATAGATTACCAATCTCATGTGAGATTTACAAAAAAATCAACTAGAGATGAAATTTTGAGAAAAGTTAGAGAGGAACCATTACAATATAAAAACAAAGAAATTGTGATTCTAAAACAGATTCCCAGGAGAGTGAGGGATACTCGGAGATCTTATCACTTCTTAACTACAAAATTGATTGCTAAAGGCATAAATTTTAGATGGCTAATGCCGGAAGGCATTTTAATAAATTGGAATAATACAAGATATCGTCTGGATTCAATTTGGAAAGCAGAAGACTTCGAAGAAAGAAACAGAGTAATTTTGGATGAAGGACCCCAACAACAAAAGGATAAGCAGACTGAAGGAACACCTCAAGGAGCAACGGCGCAACCAGAACAGCAACAGGAGAAAAGTGAACCAACAGGTGAAGGAGAAGAGACCGCTAAAGAACAAAGGATTACAAGATCGACTAGACCCAAACATAAGTAATGAAAGAGAAAATGGAGGAAAAAAATGAGATCTTTTCAGTAAATGCAAATGGACTAAACTCTCCAACAAAAAGAAACAAAATTTTTAGGAAACTTCAGAAATTAAATATGGACATAATTTGTCTACAAGAGACTCATATAAAAAACCAACATTATAAATTTTTGGAACACCCCAAAATGGGGAAGCTTTATTATACATCAGCACAACAGAAGAAACGAGGGGTGGCGATATATGTTAAAGAGACAATAGACTCCAAATTAATATACTCAGATGAAGAAGGAAGAATTGTTATGGTTGAAATATATCTGCATCAAAAACAAATATTGTTAGTGGCAATTTATGCCCCAAATGACAGCCAAGGACAATTTTACCAAAGATTACACTAAAAATTAATAGAAATGGAATATCAGAATATTTGTTTAATAGGTGACTTTAATGCGATAGTAGATGAAATAATGGACTATAAGACCAGTAAAGCAGGAAAACTCAGGAGAAAATTACCTAAGGCATTTTTTGATATAGCCGAAGAAATTGGAATTCAAGACGTCTGGAGAGAATTTAATCCTCAAAATCGACAATATACTTTTTATTCAAATTTCCACAAGTCTTGGTCAAGAATCGATATGATTTGGATGACTTCTGAATTAAAGATGGACATACAAGAAATTGAGATAGAAACTGGCACATGGGCAGATCATAATCCTTTAAAAGTGACATGGAAAGGAATAAGGAAAAAACCAAGATGGATTTTAAATTATTCTATATTAAAAGATAAAGAATTTGTAGACTTGGCCAAAAGAGAAATGGAATTTTTCTTTAAAGAAAACAAAGAAGATACATCATTACAAAATGTATGGGACACAGCTAAAGCATACTTTAGAGGTATAGCTGCAATGTATATGGCAAAGAAAAACAAACAGAGAAAACAACAATACTTAATATTAAAAGAAGAATTTAGAAAATTAGAAACAGAGTTACAAAAAAATCCACAGGAAAAGACGGTGAAAAGAGAAATGGAAATAATAAAACATAAGCTTAACTTGTTGGACTCAGAGAAATTGGCCGAACAAATAAAAAGAGCAAAACAATTTTTTTTGAAAATGCTAATAAGCCAGGAAGATGGCTAGCCTATAAGCTTAAAAAGCAGAAAGAGAAGAAAATAATACATAACTTAATAGATGGGAAAGGTTGCTTACAATTTAAAAAAGAAGAAATAAAAAAGATAATAAAGAACTATTATATGGAACTGTATGGTAAAGAAGAGGCCACCAAAGGGAGAATTGCTCAATATTTAGAAGAAAGCAAACTACCAAAGATACCAGAGACATTTAAAGCTATGTTAGAAGAAAGAATAACAACGATGGAGATATTAGAAGCTATAAAGCGACAAAAGAATGGGAAAACACCTGGTCCAGATGGGCTACCAGCGGAACTTTATAAAAACTTACAAGATATATTAAGCGAACCATTGAAAAAGGTTTGCAATGGACTACTGTTAGAGGCCAAACTTCCAAATATGTGGATAGAAGCAAATATTACTTTGATACCTAAAGAAGATACAGATTTGACATATATCAAAAACTACAGACCGATTTCATTACTTAATGTGGATTACAAAATTTTTACTTCAATAATGGCGGAGAGACTGAAGAGATATTTGGTTGAGTTTATACATCCAGATCAAAATGGCTTTTTATCGAAGAGACAGAATAAAAATAACTTAAGGGTGATAATGGATGTATTAGAATATTACGAACTGCACCCAGGGAAACAATTAGCATTAGTGTTTTTGGATGCTTAAAAAGCATTTGATAATGTTTCTTGGCAATTCATGGTTCAACAATTACAAATAATGGATTTTGGAAAAAAATTTATAAATATGATAAAAACAATTTATAGTAATCAGACAGCAAAAGTGATAGTAAATTAAGATTATACTGAGAGTTTTGAGATAAAAAAGGTACGAGACAAGGATGTCCACTATCTCCTTTACTTTGGAAGTATTAAATAGAAGGATAAGGCAAGATATAGAAATTAAAGGATTGGAAGCAAAAGATGAAACATATAAACTACAAGCATTTGCTGATGATTTAGTATTTATTCTGGAAGAACCTTTAGAGATGATTCCTAAACTATGGGGAAAGATAGAAGAATATGGAGAAGTGGCAGGATTAAAAATAAATAAAGATAAGACTAAAGTAATAGTAAAGAATCTTAAAGATAAAAAAAGACAAATATTAGAGAAAACAGAGGTACAAATAGTGAAATAGATATTTACCTTTCAGCTACATGTTCGTCAATTAAAGATAATTACATAAGATTATTGAAGCAAATAAAATTGGATTTAGAAAGATGGAGAAATCTCCAATTATCAATATTAGGAAAAATTGCCACAGTAAAGATGAATGTGCTGCCAAAGGTTCTATTTTTATTTCAAACAATCCCGATAAAACTTGAGAAATTTTTTTTTCAAAATTTAAATTCATTGGTTTTGAATTTTATTTGGCAGGGGGAAAAGGCTAGATTTAAGATGAAAACATTACAAGACGCTAAGGAGAATGGAGGTTTTGGATTGCCAGAATGGACATTGTATTATCAAGCTTCGGTGTTAACTTGGGTGAAAGAGTGGATAACACTTAGAAATAAAAGGTTATTGTACTTAGAAGGACATGATCTACAATTGGGGTGGCATGCTTTTTTATGGTATGGGAAAAACAGAATCCATAAATATTTTCAAAATCATGTTGTAAGAAATGCTTTATTAACAGTATGGGAAAAAATTAAAGCTAAAATATATATTAAAATCCCAGGGTGGTTGTCAACGATGGAGGCATTTATACATCCGAATCTAGTGGATTATGAGAAAATATGGACATATAAAGATATTTTAGATACTCATGGAAAATTAAAACCCAAACAAGAATTGGAAAACTTAGGAATTAGGTTATCTTGGTGAGCACCTTTACAGATATTAAATAGATATGAAAAAGATGTAAAAATGTATGGATTTTATAAAGATCAAAATGCGTTTGATAAGATTTTGTTGACCTCAGATGAGAAATTGATTAAGAAAATGTATAATTTTTTGTTAATTTTAGATATGGAAAGTGAACAAGCGAAAGAAACAATGACAAGATGGGCAAAAAATTTTGGTTATAACATAGAACTAGAAAAATGGCAAATGTTATGGGAGAGAAACTATAAACTGACAATGTCTACTTCATATAAAGAAAATTTGTATAAAATGTTTTATAGATGGCACCTTCCACCAGTAAGACTAGCAAGAATGTTTAAAAATATGTCAGATAGATGTTGGAAATGTAAACATAATATAGGCTCGTATTATCATATTTGGTGGACATGTGGAAAGGCAAAGGTTTATTGGAAAAATATACACATGTGGTTAGAAAAAATATTGGATGAACAGGTGGACTTTAAACCTGAACATTTTTTATTAGGCATTATGCCTGAAAAGACTAATAAGCAGAAATTATATCTAATTCTACATATCACCACAGCAGCAAGAATAATTTTTGCAAAATATTGGAAAAATGAAGCTTTGCCACAAGAGGAAGAAATAATCAGGAAGATCTTGGAATGTGCAGAAATGGACAGATTAACCATGAGGCTAAAAGACAAAGAAGATACAGACCATTATCAAATTTGGAACTTATTTTATACTTGGTTAGAGAAAAGAAGCAAGGATTAGGAATTGAATATGTATTAGTTTAGCAAATTTCAGACAACTTGTTGATTGGAAAAATTTGCATATATGGGGGAAAAACTAATAAAAAAGATTGGAAAAAAAAGAAACGGTTGAAGTCATTGAACTCTGGGGCATTGGAGTCATGCAAGTTCATCACCCAATCTGCGGCCGGCCCATCCAGGGCAGATTGCACGATCCGGATACGGGCTTTGTCGTTGGGGATGTCCCGCCCATATTCCTCCATGTAGTTGAGGACTTGGGTTAGGAAAAACCCCAAGCGTGTTGGCTCCCCCTTGAATTTCACATCCAGCGGCGGGAGTCTTTGAATGGACCGGTGCCTTCATTGTCGGTGGTAGTGTCTTCCATCCAAATCGCCATCTGCGGGTCAGCAGGGAGTGGGAACTACTGGATCAGCAGATGTCCCTGGGGCTGCAGGTTCCACTTCCCCCTCGGTGTCTCTCCCTTTGCGGCTCTAGGAGTTGGGGCGGCCGTAGGGCTCAGAATTCTCCTCTCCTAGGGAGCTGAGAGTTCTCTTCATCAGGTTGATAGCTTTCTCTAGGATCCAGCCCAAGTACGGTGCCCAGCTACCTTCTTCTTCACTTGCGTGCAGGGATTTCTCCATCTCCTGCTTCCATTCTGGTTGGTTGGCCCCCCGTCTCAGGGTCACCTTTCTTGATTTCTTTTCCCACTTGCCTTTCTTTCCAATGCCCATTGACCACCAAGGTTTGTGGTTATGTGTGTCTACCACCTCTTCTCCTGAGGAATCTGACCTCTCAGATCCCAACATCTGGCAGGGTTTGAGTCGGGGCAGTGGCTCCCTTTCCGGGGAGTTTCCTCCCTTCCTTCTCCACCGTCTGACATGGTAATTTTTGCAAAGTCCCCCGCAAGGTTCTCCCTTCCAGGTGGACTAATTCTGCAGGTCCTGTCTAATATAAGGACCCACCCCACTTTGCATCTTAAGAAGACAGAACTCTTGGAATATTTCTTCCAACAAGCATCCTTTATTAAGAGAAAATGGTTGCAGGCGTTCTAGACAGGACCTGTGGCCCAAGCCCTATGGTTCAAGGTTTTAAGGGGTCCTCAGCAGCCCCACCCTACCCCACCATCTTTCCAGCGACAATCCCAAGCGTTACGTTTCCACCCCCTTTTTCCTCACTGCTGGTGGAAGGGAGACTTCAGAGAGGAGCAGATGAAAGCTAATGGCCCCATTGTTATTTTTTTAAAAAAGTTTTTTATTGAATGCAGAAAGAAAGGATTAAAAACATTGAACATGGTAAATCGTCTGTGACAGACATCTCAGTTCATATTATACATTATTTACATATAACTTATCTATATACAAGTTATACATTTCTAATCTCTATTTTTTATTTTGGGACCTCTATCTTTTTTCCCCTCCATCTATAAAATTTGTTCCATATCAAATAAAATTCTGTGTCTTCCTGGTTTTTTAATCTTTTAGTTAACCTATCTAATTCTGCGCAAAACATAATTTTCTTTATTAGATCTTCCTCACTTGGTATTTCCATTGTTTTCCATTTTTGAACAAATAAAATCCTTGCCGCCGTAACCACATGCATGATTAGATATGTGTCCTCTTATTTACATTTTTCTCTAATATTCCTAATAATAATGCCTCAGGTTTGTATAGAATGTTTCTATTTCTAGTCATTTCTATTACCCATTCCCAGACCATACGCCAATACACCTGTGCTTCTCTACATGTCCACCATATATGAAAAAAGGTGCCCTTTTCTTTTTTACATTTCCAACATGTAGCAGAGTATCCTTTATACATTTTAGCTAGTCTGGCCGGAGGAAGGTGCCATCTGTAAATCATTTTATACAAATTTTCTTTATATGATGTTGCTAAAGTGATTTTATTATTTTGCTCCCATAGTTGCTGCCATTGATCCATATTTATATTATATCCTAAATCTATTGCCCACTTCACCATTGTTTCCTTAACCTGCTCCTCATATAGTTTATGTTCCAGCAGATGTTTATAAATATTCTTTATTTGTTTTTTTATCTGGGCCTAGCAGTGTCTTGTCTAACCCCGTATTTTGTCTATTAATACCCTATTCTTGCTTGTCCTTCATATATTTAGCTTGTATCTGAAGATAAGACCACCACTCCAAGTCTATTCCTTGTTGTTTTAGCTCTTGTTTTTGTTTTAAATAACCTTCTTCTGTCAAAATGTCTTTGTATATAATAGCCTTATCTTTCCTATACAAATTGGGATATGTGACTGCCTCTAATGGCGATAGCCAAGCTGGAATCCTTGTGTAATATCGAAATTTAACTAAATTCCAGCTTTTTATTAATTCTTGCCGAACCTTATGTCTTAAAAAATATTGATGATTTCTACTTTGCTCCATCCATATATGAGCATGCCAGCTCTGCTGGAGATCATAACCCTCTAAATATAAACATCTTTTATTTTTGAAGGTTATCCAGTCTCTAATCCAAGTTAGGGCACTGCTTGGTAATATAGCTCCCAATCTGGGAAACCTAAACCTCCCCTTTCTTTGGCATCCTGTAAAGCCTTTAATTTTATTCTTGCCTTCTTACTGGACCACACAAATTCTAAGGTTATTTTATTTAACTCCTTAAAAAATTTCTTGTCTAATTGGATTGGGATGTTCTGAAACAGGAATATCATTTTAGGTAAGATGTTCATTTTCACGGCAGCAATTCTCCCAAGTAATGAAAGATGCAAATTTTTCCAATGGTCTAAATCTACTTTTATGTTCTTAATCAGTTGGCTATAATTGTCTTCTTTAATTGATGAGCAGCGTGCTGAAATAATTATTCCTAGATATTTTAATTTGGAAACTACTTGTGTGCCTAATTTTGCCTCGAGATTTCCTATTTGTATATTAGTCATATTTTTTGTTATAATCTTTGTTTTGTTTCTGTTTATTTTCAAACCTACCAGATCCCCATACTCTTCCAATATTTCAAATAGTTTCTGCCCTGATTGTTCTGGGTCTTCTAATATAAATTCTAAGTCATCTGCATAAGCTTGAAGTTTGCATGTTTCTTTCTTAATCTTAAGTCCTTTAATCTGCTCTTCTTGTCTTACTACTCTAGCAAGAATTTCCAATGTATAAATAAATAACAATGGCGAAAGAGGACATCCTTGTCTTGTACCTTTCTCTGTGTTGAATTTATCGGTGGCCTCTCCATTTATTATAATCTGAGCCTTTTGTTCGGAATATATTGCAGTTATCACATTTAAAAATTTTTCCCCAACCTCCATTAATTTTCGCTGTTGAAATTGCCAATTGACATTGTCAAAAGCCTTCTGTGCATCCAGGAACAGAAGTGCCACTTGACAATCACTATGCGCTTCATAAAATTCGAGAGTGTCTAGGATTGTTCTTATATTCCACTTAGTCTGTCTGTTTGGTAAAAACCCATTTTGGTCTGAATGTATGAAATCAATTAGGTCCTTTTTGAATCTCTCCGCCATTACTGAGGCAAAAATTTTATAGTCAGAATTCAATAATGATATAGGTCTATAATTTTGTATCCGTGTTTTTTCTGCTTCTTCTTTTGGGATCAATATTATATTTGCCTCTGACCAAGACTTAGGTATTTTAGCATTGGTTAATACGGCATTAAAGACTTCTAATAGGTATTGATTAAGTGCACGTTGTTGTTCTTTATATAATTCCACTGGTATTCCATCTGGGCCAGTCGCCTTATTGATCTTTTGTTTATTTATAGCCCTAATTATTTCAGCCATTCTTATTTCCTCATTTAATATAAATTTAATTTCCTCTGGAATCTTTGGTATGTTTACCTTCTCTAAGTATTCTATTATCCTTTCTGCATTTATTCCCTCATTTCTTTTATATAATTTTTCATAGTATCTTTGGGCAATTCCCCTTTTTATAGTCTCCTCCCCCTGAATCTCTCCTTTCTCATCTTCCAAATTAATAATTCATTGCTTCTCTTTCTGCCTTCTTAATTTATACACTAGCCATCTACCCGGTTTGTTCGCGTATTCAAAATTATTTTGCTTAGCTGCTTGTAATTTTTGTGCTAACTTTTCCGAATCCTCTATGGATAGTTTATGTTTAATTAAGTCCATTTTGTTTTTTAATCCTTTATTTTCAGGATCTCTCTGAAATTGTATTTTGGCCTGTTTGTATTCTTCGAGTCTCATCCTATGTTGTTTTTTCTCTTTGTTTCTCTTGGCCATGTACGAAATAGTTACACCCCTCATATATGCTTTTGCCGTATCCCAGATGTTCTGCAAGGAAGTGTCCTCATTGTCATTCGCTTGAAAGAAAAGGTGCATCTCTTTCTCTATTCTTTCCTTAAATTCTTTTTCTTTAAGAATTGCTCTTTGGAAAGTCCATCTTGGCCTGCTCCATTGTTCTTTCAAGCGAAAACTTATCGGATTGTGATCTGCCCACAGGCTAGGTTCGATATCAATTTCTTGAATTTCCAAGGCCAATTCTTTTGAGAACCATAGCATGTCTATCCTGGTCCATGATCTATGCCTATTAGAAAAGTATGTGTATTCCCGCTTATCACAATTCCTTTCCCTCCAAACGTCTTGTAAGCTAAGATCTCAAAAAAGGTTTTGGGAAGAGTTTTTTTTTGTTTCCTTTCCTTGCCTCTGTGCCTTTATGGTCTTTTGTTTTATCTGCAATCGCATTAAAATCTCCGATTATACAGAAACCATCTCCCTCTATATCACTCAGCTTATTATGAAGGTTTTTAAAAAAGGATACTTGTGCTCCATATTACAACAATTATTATATTTTTTTTATTCAGCTTAGACTCAACTATCAAGACTCTTCCCTTTTTATCATTATAGATTTGTTTCAAAATTACCTTCTGCTTAACATACAGAGCTACTCCTCTTTTTTTTGTCTAGTGAAAAAAATAGCGTACCTAATTTAGGTTGTTCTAAAAGATATCCTTGATCATTTTTTATGTGAACCTCCTGTAAGGCGATAATATCCACATTTAATTTAATAAGCTTACTAAAAACTTTCCTACACTTTACTGGAGCATTCAGCCCTCTAATATTTGTTGACCAAATCTTATACTCCTCTCCCATTGTCCTGTTTTTGTCGTGTCTTTGTGCTTCTAGTAATTCTTATTTCCTTCGCCTCTTCTAAGCTTCTCCCCAGTTGTTCAAGCCTATCTTGACCTCTTCTCCCTCTCACTTCCTCCATGCTTTGCTCTGTCCCTCTTTTCTACAACATTCGTTCAATATCTCTTCTCTTTTCAACCACAACTCTTTCTTCTCCGAGATCCCTCAAGTCTTCCTCTGAAGCACAATATTGCCTATAAAAGTCTTCGCTTTCTCTACTGTATCTAATCTAAACCTTTTCTCTTGCCAAATCACAGTAAGCCCCTCTGGTGTTAGCCATCTAAAGTTTACATTGCTTTGATGTAACCTGGACATCAGGAAGAGGTAGTTCTTTCGGAGGTCTCTCATCCTTTTTGGTATCTGTTTTAATACAATAATTTGTTTTCCTCCGTATTCTAACTGTTCATCACGTGTTCTATGTAATAAATCATCTCCAGTTTTCTTTTTTATAAACTTTACATGGACCTCTCTGGGAAGGTTATGTCGTCTCCCATAGTTTGTCTGTACCCTGTATGTCTCGTCCATACCAGCAATCATCTCTTCTTTGTCAATCTCCAAAGCTCCTGCCAGCAAACCCACCATCTTGTCTGGAAGATCTTCTCCTCTTTCCTCAATAACATTTTGGAAACTAAGATATTGGGTTGCCTTCTCCACTTCCAGTAACATCACTGCTGTCATTAACTCTTTATTAGCCTCAGTTAAGTTTTTGTCCATCTCTTCCACCTTCTTTTCTTCATTCTCCAATCTTTGCTCTACTGCCAACAACTTCTGTTCATTTTTTGCGATTTGCTGTTGAAAAGCTTCAAATCTTCCATCCATTGCCTGAATCTTCTCTCTCATTTCTCCAGTAACATTCCTAACTACTTCAAGTTCCATTTTAATTTCCTCATGATTCTTCATCATGGCTTCCTGAATAGCCTGCATCATTACCTGCAGTTCTTTAACTGGATTGGAACATTCTCTTTGAAGCATGTCATCTAACAGTCTTTGGCTCATAGGACTGGAATCTTGTGCTACATTTTTCTTCCCCCCGCCAATCTTAGCTAAGTTTGGATTGCTTGCCATTTTAGATAAACTTTCCCACCACCTGCTCTTCTTCCAAAATGTCCACTTTCCACTTCCCTCTTTTCTTTCTTCCACTTTCAGCCCCTTTACATTATTCCCCTTCCAGATGTTTAAACAACAACAATATAGCTGGTATATTCCCTCTATCAATTAATGGTAATGCAAGTACAGTTTTAACAGTTCAATCTCAGCTAGTAACTTTAAGCTTTCCCAGCGTTTTAAACCCTTCAGTCTCTCTTTAATGTCCTTTCTCTTTTCTTCTTTCTTCTGTCTCACACCATACTGTTCTCGGCAACGCTTTCCAAAGTTATTAGTCTCTATATCATTCCAGTTCCTTCTATCCTGCAATCTCTATCTCTTTCTGGGGAGAAGAAAAGAAAACTCTAAAAGAAAGAGATCAGACCCTTTCTGCCGGCCAATCCACTCACCGGACAAAAGCAAAGCCCGAGGGCATAAGACAAGGTTCTTAGCTTAAATGAAAGTTAATTCCTGTCCTTTTGTGTGGCTTTTAAAGCACTAAGTCTTTAATCATTGCAGCCTGACTCCTCCACATCGAGCCCTTCCGGGCGTTCTTCATGCCACTTTCACTCGCTGCTGTCTTTCCACCCATTCAGCTTCTCTCTTTCCAGGCTTCCCCTTTCCGCTTTCTCTTTTGATGCGTCTATCATAAACTGCTCACAAAGGAAATGATAAGTGAATACTTGTCTGATCTTGATGAAAATAAATCACTGGGACCTGGTGGATTACATACCAGAGTTCAGAAGGAACTGGCAGATATTACATTTATATGGAGGGAAATAAGCAGTGAGGTACCACAAGGTTCCGTCTTAGGCCCAGTACTCTTCAATATCTTCATTAATGACTTAGATAAGGGAATAGAAGGGGAAATCATTAAATTTACACATGACACTAAGCTGGCAAGAATAGCCAACACCCAGAAGACAAGTTCAGGATTCAAAAAGACTTGACAGATTTGAACAATGAGCCGTATCCAACAACATGAAATTTAATGTGAAGAAAAGCAAGTTTTCCAGCTAGGCAGGAAAAAACAAAGAAACCTGCCTCAAAAGCAGTAACTGTGAGAGAGACCTTGGAGTCCTAGTGGACAATCACTTGAACATGAGCCAGCAGTGTGTGGCAGCAGCCAAAAAAACTAATACAATCCTTGGTTGTATAAACAGAGGCATAGAATCAAAATCACATGAAGTATTATTTACCGCTTTATAAAGCCTTAGTAAGACCACACCTGAAATACTGCATCCACTTTTGGTCATCACATTACAAAAAAGATGTTGAGACCTTGGAAAAAATGCAAAGAAGAGCAACTAAGATGATTAAGGCCCTGGAGACAAAAACATATGAAGAACAGTTGCAGGAATTTGGAATGGCCAGTTTAGAGAGAAAGACTAGGGGTGACATTATAGCAATATTCCAGTATTTGAGGGCTGCCACAAAAAAGAGAGAGGCAAGACAAGAAACAATGGATGGAAACTACTCAAGGAGAGAAGCAACCTGGAATTAAGGAGAAACATTCTAACAGTGAGAACAATTAATCAGTAGAACAGCTTGCCTTCAGAAGTTGTAGGTGCTTCAACACTGGAGGTTTTTAAGAAAAGACTGGATAGCCACCTGTCTGAAATGGTATAGAGTTTCTTGCTTGAGCAGGGGATTGGACTAGAAGACCTCCAAGGTCCCTTCCAGCTCTATTCTGATTGATCCTGGGGCAAAGGAAACTAAAAGAAATGGAATACAACATGGGTGGGAATTTCCAAAGTTGAAGATATCAAAAGCGCAATTGAAAATAATTCCAAAGAGCATAAAAAATAGAGGACCATAAAAGAAGCTATTGACGTCACAGAAAATCTTACTGAAGATGTGTAAGTTTGCATGAGATATACAAGTAATGAAAAGAGGACCATGCCAGAAAAGAAGAGCACAGATGTGCAAGAACCACAGACCCTGGTGTCAAAAATGCAAAAACTGAGAATGAGCTGAGATCTTGGTCAAAGATCTAAGAATAACAAAAATGACTTTTTTATATAACTGATCAGGATGACAGTAAAGTGAGAACAGGAAAAGGCAGTGCTTTTTTTGTAAAAAAAAAAAAAAAAAAAAAAGGTGCCGGAACTCACATCTTGTTAATCACAAGTCAAGCAGTGCCACAAGCCGAGCAGCGCCATCACAATCAATGTGGACAAAGTATGCATGCATCAGACTCGACACACAAGCAGCCCACATGCACTGTTTTAATGATTTTGCCACCGACCTGCTACGCTCATCAGGGCAATTCAAGTCCACCTGGACCAAACATCAAATTTTCAAAAGTTACTTTTAAAACTTGGAAAATCTGTCGAAAAAAGGTGCCGGAACTCCGTTCTGGTGTGTTCTATGACAAAAAAAAGCACTGGGAAAAGGAAAAAGCAGAGTTACTCGACTCTTAGATTAATTCAATATACTTCAACAAAAAAAGTATGCTCTTCACAACAAAACTGTAACAAACAAAAAATCACAGAATTGATGCTTGAGATTGACAGAAACATGGTCAGGAATTACTTTTTTACTTTGAATGTATTTGAATTTCAGGGTCAGATAAAGGAAATTGTCAGTTAGTGTATGAACTGGCAGATGGTCTGGTTTATATATTATCCTTGAGCATACCCTGAAAATGATGAAGTACCAAATAACTAGAGAAAATGAAATGTTGGAATTATTTTTTAAAAAAGAGAGAGAAGGGATATTTTGGGATATTTTAATTTGGATTCATTTACTGAACATTGGACTAGATGCTTTCATTTTCTATGTGCTCATTGTACAGTTATTGTATAATTACTCTGTTTCATTTAGATTTGTGAATAGCTGTCATGAATCAAGTAGACAGCATATGAATTCACTAGTTAAAACAATAATGTATAATTAAATATAAAATAATTTTACACCTCAGCTAAAGTTGGACAAATGCATGTTCAGCATGCATTGCATCACTTACACTACAAGTAACTTAGAAAGACTGAAAGAAAAATGTATTGTTTAACCATTGTAGTACTGTGTCTACTTCTGAAGCAGGAATAAGCTGGAGATAATAAACTTGTGTGTCTGAAGTGGATTGATGAAATTTTTCTACAAAGAATGGAAATACATATAGGAATTTTAAACATAGCATGTTAGAATTGGGAACCATAATCTACCCAAATATAATTTTCTCTACAAGATAATAATTCACAGTGAAGATCTGGTTACAAAGTAAATATCCATATGGAAAGTAGTAATAAGAAGATAATGTGGCAAAGAACAGGAAGAGAGAGAAAGCAGATCACTATTCAATCCTAATGTTCCTATACTTCTATCAAATCCCAAAAGTACTTTTTCAAAAGGCAACTGGACTTTCTTGTTTTTCTTTGAAGACATTTCACTTCTCATCCAATACTTCTTCAACTCTCAAGGAAAACAAGGAAGTCCAGCTGCCACTTGAAAAAGCACCTTTGGGACAACCATGACCTGGATGACTGAGAATCTCCATATATTGTCAGAACCCCTATCGATAGATCACCAAATCCGTTTAGTCCCCCCTCCTGCATTTACTATTTCTTCCTCTTTCATCCTGACCTGAATCTCACTCTCCTCTCATCCTGGGTTCTGCCATATCCTAGAGGGGAGGAGTGTGTGCTTGTGGGTTGTTGCCTTGATGTCAAGCCCCTGGGCTCGACATTAATGGGAGGGGGGAGGGAGACAGCCAGGAGGCTCTGCGGCTTGGCGCCAGGCTGGTGATGATGCAGAACACCCAGGGCTCGACCGCTGAACAGGTGAGAGGCTCCTCGGCGCAGTGCTAGGCTGGCGACAATGCCAAACACCCAGGGAATCCCTAGGCTCGACTGCAGAGCAGCTGTTCAGCGCTGGAACCCCCAACAGAGGCGAGCAGCAAGAATGGCACCTGGAGAAAAGACAGGGGCGGTCCTACCTGCACTGCCATGCTGCTGAACAGCTGAGCAGCACGGAAATGGACGCAGGGGACTGAACAGCAAGCCAGAGGAAGGAACCAGGGGCCAGCGTTGCTGCTTTTGAAGTTGCTCGCCAGATGCTGGCTAGCTGGATGGGGGGTGGAGCTGAGGGGACTGACTGTATGTAAGGCGCTGGGAGAAGATCACTCCAAGTGCTGACTTTGTTTGCCGTTGCCATTATTGCCATACCTGTTTTGACAGCCACCTTGTTGTCCACCAGTTGTGTTTGTGGGAACAAGGGGTTGGTAAGGACTCTGACACTTGACTTCCTCTATCGCTACAAAGTAACACTTTGTTTTCCTGCAATATTTCTTCTGAACTTTCCCAACCCTTACTGTCAGCTAGCAAAAGGAGGGGAAGAATGGAATGCAACCTTTTTTTAAATAATAATTAGTATAATAATAACAGCAAACATATAATAACAAGAAATGGAGATAGATAGCTGGCAGACGGAGGGGAGCTTCCCAGTGCTTTGCATTGAGTGTCACATGTATGACTATCTGTCTGCTGGACAGAAGTCTTGGGTGTGTGATCGGTGCAATGAGCTCCTGGCTCTCAGGGAACAGGTTCTTTCCCTTGAAGCCAAGGTAGCAGACCTGGAGAAGCAGAGAGAGATAGCGAGGCAGGAGAAGATCTTCAGGGATGCAGCAGGAGCATCCCACTCCATGCTGAGCAGCTCTCCAGCTGCTTTGGAGAATGGAGATCTTGGCCAGGGAGGACATCAATCTGTGGAAGAGGGACAGGCTCCCTTAGTTGAGACCCCTTCCTTGGAGGATGTGCCCATATCCTCTTGAACCGAGGATACTTCTCCGCGGGTGGTGGGAGGGGGGCTTCTTGTAGTGGGTGATTCGATTGTTAGAAATATAGAGAGGCGGGTTTGTGATGGAAGCGTTTTCTGCATGGTAAACTGCCTGCTGGGTGCAAAGGTTGCTGACATCACGAGGTATGTAGACAGGCTGATAGACAGTGCTGGGGTGGAGCCAACTGTTGTGGTACATGTCGGTACCAATGACATTGGGAAAGCTAAGCGGAAGGTCCTGGAAGCCAAATTTAGGTTGCTAGGTAGAAGATTAAAGTCCAGGACCCCCAAGGTTGCATTCTCAGAAATGCTACCTGTTCCACGTGCAGGGCCAACTAGACAGGCAGAGCTCAGGAGCTTCAATGCGTGGATGAGGCAGTGGTGCCGGGAGGAAGGGTTTAGATTCATTAGGAACTGGGAAACATTTTGGGACAAGCCACACCTGTACAGAAGGGACGGGTTACACTTGAACCATAATGGAACCAGACTGTTGGCGATTAATATTAAAAAGGTTTCAGAGCAGCTTTTAAACTGATTTGTAGGGGCAAGTTGACAGGAGCTGGGCAGCTTCTGGTTCGAGAAGGCGCACTGCCTAATATGGAGGGTGGAAGTTATGCACACATTGGTGAGTCAACAGGAAAACTAAATTGTAATAGTCAAGCAGAAGGACATGGTAGACCATCTACAAATTCTACAACCAAATTCTACAGTCAAAATCCACAGTCAAAGTTGAAAGTGCACCAGAAAATTACATATAAATGTCTGTACACGAATGCTAGAAGCATTCGAGCAAAAATAGAGGAATTGGAATGCTTGGTGAAGGAAAATAATATTGATATTATTGGCATAACAGAAACCTGGTGGACAGATGATAATCAATGGGACACAAGGATTCCAGGTTACAAATTGTATAGGATGGACAGGAGAGGGAGAAATGGTGGCGGCGTGGCCTTGTACATAAATGAGGAGTTAGAATCTCATGAACTCGAAATTCAAAAAAATTCAAACTCACCCACAGAAACATTGTGGATAAAAATCCCAGGACAGGAAACTAATCTGACGTTAGGGATCTGCTATCGCCCTCCCAACCAAACTCCAGAGGCAGATTGCTATTTGGAAAATGAATTTAAGGAGGCCTCAAAAAGAAATAGGGTAGTCATAATGGGGGATTTCAACTATCCCCAAATAGATTGGGTAAATTCTTGTTCTACACATGAAAGAGAGACAAGGTTCCTCGACATGTTAGCCGATTATTCCCTTGAGCAGATGGTCATGGAACCAACCAGGGGAAAGGGGATCCTGGACTTGGTTCTAACTAACACACAGGATTTGGTTCATGATGTCCTTGTAACCGAGCCCATAGGAACCAGCGATCACAACACAATAACCTTCAACTTAACCATGGATAGCAAATTGTCAGTGAAAACTAACACAGAGACCTTAAACTTTCACAGAGGGAATTTTGACAAAATGAGGAAAATAGTAAACTAAAAAGAACAATAAAAAAGTCAAATCCCTCCAAAATGCTTGGAAACTGTTTAAAAATACGTTACAGCAGGCTCAAATAAAATGCATTCCTAAAAGAAGAAAGAGGACTGGAAAGTCCAAGAGGATACCAGTATGGCTTACGAATGAGGTAAAGGAGGTTATTGGAAAGAAGAAAAACTCATTTAAGAAATGGAAGGCTCTTCCTACCAAGGAGAACAGGAGGGATCACAAACTCTGGCAGACCAAATGCAAGGCGATAGTCATGAAAGCCAAAGAGAGACTTTGAGGAGCATATAGCCAAGAATATTAAAAATAATAACAAAATCTTTTTAAGTACATCAGAAGCAGGAACCCAACCAGAAAATCAGTTGGGCCACTCAATGACAATGGTCAGAAGGGGATAATCAGAGAAGACAAGGAGATTGCTGAGAGGCTAAATGACTTCTTTGCCTCCGTTTTCACTGAGGAGGATAGAGAACATTTGCCAGCCACTGAATTAGTTTTCCCAGGGAGGGAAATAGAAGAATTAAACCTGATAGAGATAAACAAGGAAGATGTTCTTGCATGCCTTTCTAAACTAAACGTCAACAAATCGCCGGGTCCAGATGGCATCCACTCTAGAATTCTCAAGGAACTCAAGTGTGAAATTGCTGAACTTCTAGCTAAAATATATAATCTTTCCCTAAGATCAGGCACTGTACCAGAGGATTGGAGGGAAGCAAATATAACCCCGATCCTCAAGAAGGGATCCAGAGGTGATCCAGGAAACTATAGACCAGTCAGTTTAACCTCAGTTCCAGGCAAACTGATGGAAACCGTTATTAAAGATAAAATTACAGGGCACATAGAAAAACAGGCATTGCTGAAAGAAAATCAACATGGTTTCTGCAAAGGCAAATCATGTCTTACTAACTTATTAGAATTCTTTGAGGGTGTAAATAAATACATAGATAAAGGGGCCCCAGTTGATATTGTATATCTTGACTTTAAAAAGGCTTTTGACAAAGTCCCTCACAAAAGGCTCCTAAAAAAGCTCTCCAGCCACGGAATTAGAGGACAGGTCTTGTCCTGGATTGGTAACTGGCTAAATTGTAGGAAGCAAAGGGTGGCAATAAATGGACAATTCTCTGGATGGAAAGAAGTGAGAAGTGGTGTACCCCAAGGTTCAGTTTTGGGACCTTTACTTTTTAATTTATTCATCAATGATCTGGATGTAGAAGTTAATAGTGAGGTAGCCAAGTTTGCTGATGACACTAAATTGTTCCGGGTTGTGAAAAGTGAAACTGATTGTCGGGAGCTCCAGAAGGATCTCTCGAAATTGTGTGAGTGGGCAACAAAGTGGCAAATGCATTTTAACCTAAACAAGTGCAAAGTTATGCACATCGGGGCAAAGAACCCCAATTATACTTACCAACGGATGGGGACCAAACTTTCTGAGACAACCCAAGAAAGGGATCTTGGGGTTTTGGTGGACAGCTCAATGAAGATGTCAACCCAATGTGCAGCAGTAGTAAAAAAAAGCAAATTCCATGCTTGGCATGATTAGGAAGGGAATCGAAAATAAGTCAGCACGTGTTGTATTGCCTCTGTACAAATCGATGGTGAGACCACACTTGGAGTACTGTGTACAGTTCTGGTCACCGCACCTCAAGAAGGATATAATGGAACTGGAAAAGGTGCAAAAAAGGGCAACAAGAATGATCAAGGAAATGGAGCGCCTCCCTTATGAAACCAGATTGCAATGCCTTGGTCTCTTCAGCCTTGAAAGACGGCATTTAAGGGGTGACTTGATCGAAGTGTATAAAATCATGCATGGGATAGAAAAGGTGGATAGAGAAAAATTCTTTTCTCTATCACACAATACCAGGACAAGGGGGCACTCCCTAAAGCTCATAGCTAAGAAAGTGAGGACAAATAAAGGGAAATATTTCTTCACCCAGAGGGTCATTGATTTATGGAATTCACTTCCAGAAGGGGTCGTGAAAGCTGTCAGCCTTGATAGCTTCAAGGCAGGGTTAGACAGATTCATGGATGCCAAGTGTATCGGTGGTTATTAAAACGGATGTCCATGTGCCGCCTCTATGTTGGTTGAGGCAGGCAGGATTCCCTTGAGTACCATTTGTTGGGGGTCAAGGGAAAGGGAGGGTTTTGCCTTCTCTTTCTGCTCAAGATCCCCATGTACAATTGGTGGGCCACTGTGTGACACAGAATGCTGGACTAGATGGGCTTTGGCCTGATTCAGCATGGCTCTTCTTATGTTCTTATGTTTTTATGTAGAAGGGTTGGTCAAAAGAGAAATATTCCATAATAAAAAATAGTAAGTTCCATTTAGTGAAAGTCTCATTGGAGACTCACATTCAGTTTACTTGGTTCTTAAAACTGATTCAGTTAACTATCAATCCTGCAGGTAATAGATAGCAAAAAGTATTAAAATGTGACAGTCACATAGATATAGGGAACTCTTATTTGCATAAAATGTAGTGTCTTTATATTAGTATAGACACTTCCTACTTTACTTTATGCTATAGACAGCATAGCTTAGTGACACAGTATATGTTTTGTGTGTAGAAAGCCCTGGCGCTTTTGTTTCCCCAGATTAAAGATCTCAAACAGGAGGTTTTGGAAATAAGCCTAATCTCTAACCATTGGCAGATGGTGTCCCTTTTTTCAATAGAAATTCCATTTCAAATTCATAGTAAGATTAATGTTATGTCAACACTGGTGATGAGAAAGTGTTTTCCCATGACTGAAGCAGAACACTTTGAAAAGCATAAATCATGAACAATGAGTTCATGAAGACTATGATTTTAGTCCCCAGAGTCTGCTGCCTATGGTAATTGCCATCCTTCCAGCTAATATTGAGACAAATTCAGTGGTGGGATTCAGCCAGTTCGCACCAGTTCGGCAGAACCAGTACCTAATTTTTTGTTGCCCAGGCCCACAATGGACTTCCGGATGCGGCATTCACACAGAGAACCGATTGTTCACATATTTCAATCCCACCACTGGACAAATTCTATTGGAAAGTGTCTTTCCTCAGACCTTGCAGAACTGGTAATGGTCAGAATAGGTAACCCTCCTTACTTATTACCTCCAGATAATCCAGCTTCTCCTCCCAGCATGTGTTGCAGAGCTGCACATTTGGAGGGCACCAGGTCAAAAACAAGCTAGGAAAGGCAATATGGAATTATACAATCTATCTCAGTATGTTCAGCGTTTTGTTTTCTTACCTGCCTTCATAAATAGCAACATTATTCCATTAATGCTTTCTTTTTTTGTATAAGAAAGATTTTTGAGCATTTAAAAAAGGACTAAACTCCTAAAGCAACCTTTTTAGTATTCTCTCAGTGTTTCCATGCTTCCAAGTTGATAAAAGAGCAGTTTGCAGATGGTTTTTTCTGAAGGCAAAGGAATGTTTCATCATAAAGGAGCATGGCCTCTCAAAATAGGAGATTTCCCCGATGTACTATTATCATAGCTAATCCAATGGGTCAAGCCTCCAGAGAAATGAGAACATTGTTTAATGAAGTTTTGCACCAAAAAGTAACATGATTATTTATTGAATCTACTGACAAAACAGAAATAGTTCTTAAAGGTGCTTTGACATGGCAGAGATTTTTTTTTCTTTTCTATTCATTTTTCAAATTGAAGAGAAGCTTATGGAAACGTCCAATTATTGTAAAATCTTCAAACTTGCATACTTCTTTTCAGTGGCCCTTTTATTTATGATGTTGGCTGGGATAAAAGTTCTCTTGTGAGATCTGCTTTTCAAATGAAGGAATACAGAGGAAACTATGGTTAATGTACATAATATTTTTCTTTCTTGAATGATTATTTCCCTAATGATTTCAATTTCTGACATTGCTTTAATAGAAAACGTTAGAAAATGATATTTTAAAAGTTTAGTTAGTCTCTTTTTGTAATTGTTTTCATGTACTTACTAGAAATGCACTAATAATGTTTGAGAATTATGAAATGTTATAACATTATGAAATATATGAGAATTATTATGAATACTTAAGATTGCTTTTCTTTAGCAATTATCAATTTACATTATTTGTTATTTAATATTTTGTGTTTATTTGACACTTTGTAAATAATAGGCCATTATAAATTGTATAAATTAAAGATTTGCTCATAATAAGAGATTTGGGGGAGAATACCATATTTCAACATGAGAGGGCATAGTCAAATAGAAATATTGGATAATCTCAGCAGGTCTTTGTCTAGCTAAATACCTTGACCATTTTACCCCTGATAATTGAGAAAACTGTTTTTGTTATTGGTGTTTGTTTCAGCTTCAGGTTTATCCATTTGCTTTGGAACACACATTATTAATAATTGCCATATTGCTATTTGCATGTTAAAATGCTTTTGGTGCATAAAAGTTATATCAATAGATTTGTGCCATTATAAATCTTATTTTATTCATCTAAATAATTTGATTTTGTCTTTTTTATATTTTATTTTTACAGGTAACTCGATAGCAAAAACTAAACCACTTCAAACTCAAGACTTCATTACTAAGACGCTGGAAGTTTTCTTAGTTAAAGATGATCTTTGAGGTTTGAATTAAAATTGCTGGTACAAACTGGTTCAGTGAGGATATGTACTATAATCAGCAGCTACTGGAGATCAATAGTGCAACAAAGTCAGAGATACAAACTGTCTAAAATAAAGATTTCAGTCGAAGGAAGTGTATATTTGTAAAAACAAGAAGAAAGAAATGCACTTTTTGGCAAAAGAAGGGAAAATAATGCTAAAAGGGTGCTGAAAAAGTAGTAGTCTTTTTGATCCTGGGCTTGGACTCAAAATATTTAACCTCTATAAACTAAGTCTTTGAAATGTACTGATACAGCTTATTTGAAATGTTTCTAGTCCTCTGTTCAAATACTGGTGGAACTGTGCATTGGTTTAATCAAATTACTGTTCCAGAAGTTGAGTTCAGATACAGCACCGCCTTTAATTTTAATTTGAATTCTAATCTTGGAAATCCAAGGCTATATATTTCAACATACTAAAGTTGCTTTTCTTATAGGAATGTAAATGTAATATCCATTGTTAATTGTTATTGCTGACAGATATTGCTTATCTGGACACATCATTCTTATACTAATAAATCATAATCAGATGTCATTTCCTTATCAGCTACTGCAGTTCCTTACAACTGAATAAAAGATTGGTCAAAAATGAAAATTTTCTTCTACATCCTTCCCAATATTTTATTTATTTATTTGTTTGTTTGTTTATTTGATTTGTATGCCGCTCCTCTCCGGAGATTCGGAGTGGCTTACAACATATACAGAACAGGTCCATGAATGTAAAATATTAAAAATAGACACCCAATACATGTACAACTTTTGAACAACAACCCACAATCATCCCCAGGCCTGCCAGCAAAGATAAGTTTTAAGGTTCTTTCGGAAGGCCGGGAGAGTGGGAGAAACGCGGACTTCAAGGGGCAGTTGGTTCCAGAGGGTGGGCACCACAACAGAGAAGGCCCTCCCCCAGGACCCGCCAAACGACATTGTTTCGCTGACAGGACCCGGAGGAGGCTGACCCTGTGCGCTCTCACCGGTCGCAGGGAAGTATGTGGCAGAAGACAGTCCCGTAAGTATTTTGTTGTTAAAATATCTGTTTTGTATAATTTTAAAGAAAAAATGTTCCTTGTATGAACTTTAATTTATGAATTTATTAATATTAAGTCCTTTAAATGGGGTAAACAATAATTAACAATAATAATTAATTAGCTAGTCATTTTATGAAGGAAGACAGGGATGCATGTTAAATTTTGTTCTGAAATTTGATGCTATTCATTCGATTTTAAGATTTCTTTTTTTAAGAAAATAGATGTCTTTTACTTGGATGCTGCTTGGATGTATAGGTAGATGCTTAGATGTTTATTGAGAGGGATTTTCTTTTTCAAATTTAGAAACTTTTGATATTTTCAGAAATTTTAGTTCTATTTAGTGGCTCGATTGTTGAATTGTTACCTATCTTCTATTTTTTAATTTCACTGTTTATTTGTTCATTTTTAAATTAAATGCCTTAAGGACCAGTAAACTTTTTTCACCTGAGTTATTATAGAATGCATAATTTTATATGTCATTTAATTTATACCATACTATCTATAAAAACTGAGGCTGTAAGTGCATCTTGGTCTTAAGGAAGGCAAAGAGGGAAATAATTTATACTTATTTACTTTGTGAGTAAGACTATGGCACAAATTCAGTCCCCATAGAAATAATTGTTTCAAAATTTAAATTTAAATTATGAAAAAGGTAAATAGTCATCTCTTTATTGCAAATCTCTGACATAAATAATTAGAAATAAATGAGTTATTGTTGTGGGTGTCTCTAGACCAGCTTGGGAAATGTCAGAGGATGAGGAGGAGCAGCCAGGCCCCTCTGGGTGTTTTCCCCTCCCGGCAGCCGAGACGGACAGTGAGGAGATTTGCATGCAGTCTGGGTCAGAATCTCAAAGCGGGGAGTCAGACTTGGAACAGGAAAATATATGGCTTGATCCGAGATTCCGAAGGTTTGATAGGCGGAGGTTTCAGTTACGTGGAAAAAGGAAGCCATGGGGGAAGTGACGTATCAAAAACTATATTAGAAGGTGAAGGAGGGACTAATTCTTTGTCACGAGCAACGTTAATATCAAGTAGTAGCCTGATACCTCGAGGAGATTAGTTTGAACTCAGTTTTCTGGTGTTTTTGGAATCTACGGAAGATTTATGAGGTCTTGGACAACCTGAGAGATAAAGAGTGAGTTATTGGAAGGGGGGAGAGCATGTTTAAGCTGAATGTAAATAAATCAGACTTGGCCGTTCCTCAAACGAACTGCCAGCATCTTGCTTTGAAGTGAATCTCTTGAACTGTGTTAAATAAAACTCTTAAAGAAATATTCCTGTGGATTTTACTAAGCTGAGAAGGGCCAGATACAACAGATTGCTCGTGACCAAGAAAGAAAAAACAAAACCATAGTCCGAGCTTTCAGTACTGCGCAAGTCCAGTGACGTCATGGAGCAGCTTCTAGCTGATAATCCTGCTCTGTATCAACTAGTTCAAGGTCTCCAGCTACAAATTGGCAATTTGCAGCAGCAGATTCAGCAAGCTGCAGTAGCCCCAGCTCCAGCCCCCCCTCCCAGAAGAAGCAGGTGTTATTTAGCATTGCCTGATAAGTTTACTGGAGAGCGTAGTAAATTTCCAGCTTTTTTAAACCAATGCAGAACATTCATTGCTTCAACTCCAGCAGATTTCCAGCTTGATGAGACTAAAGTGGCTTTTATTTTAAGTTTGCTCTCTGGTCCAGCTGCTGATTGTCTGATAGACAGACAAGATCCTGTCCTGCGCAATTATGCAGGATTCTGCCAACTGAAGGAAAGAGAATTTGCTGACCCCCTTCGTAGACAAAATGCCACCAGGCGGATACGAGAGCTACGTCAAGGATCACGCTGCGTAGCGGAATATATATCAGATTTTCGCCGCCTAGCTCAAGAAATTAATTGGAATGAAGAGGCTCTCATGGAAATCTTTCAAGATGGCCTGTCTTCCCAGATCTTGAATGAATTTAGACATACTGTAATGCCCGCGACCCTGGATGCTTTATATCAACATTGTTTGGCTATTGAGGCGCAAACGCAAGCCACGGATGCCCGCCTGGTCAAACAGATGGTTCCAGTCACCGGAAGTGCCAAGCCAGTTCCTGCACCACGCAGAGGATTCCAGACCCTACCTATCACTCCACCCATCCCGGCACCCAGACGTATTTTCCAACCACTGCCGGCTTACACTGAGAGGCGTCCTGTACCCATGGCCAGAGATGAGCCCATGGATCTTGGTGCAGCCAGATCTCGCTTGACGGAGGCTGAGAAGGCAAGACGGAGAGCTGAGGGATTGTGCCTGTACTGTGGAGAGATGGGTCACTTCGTCATGGCCTGCCCCCAGAAACGACGTGGTACGGCAGGTCCTACTCCTGTTCCAGCTCGGCCTCCCACTCAGCAGTTTCAAGCCACCTTGCCGGGAAATGGCCAGAGCCTGGCCTAATGGAAACTTTGGGTCGGGCAGGCACCAAACCCAGTTCCAGTTCCGCAGACAAAGACCCCGGTCCTCCGAGACATTTGATCCTAGCAACCAATATATTTCTGGGAAACCATGCCCAGGGCATTCCGGCACACGCCTTGTTGGATTCTGGAGCCACCACTAATTTCATGGATGAAGCTTTCGCTCGTCAGCATGCCATACCTTTGTGCTCCGTTAAGCCGCCTATGTTGGTTGAGACAATCGATGGTCGTGAGTTGTTGTCTGGACCGATCAAGTTTATGACCCAGCCCATACGCCTGGTCATAGGACAACATGAAGAAGCCATCCAATTATATGTTACCAAGGGACTTCATTTCCCCTTAGTTCTCGGCCTAGCCTGGTTGAGAACCCATGATCCTTGTGTGGTGTGGTCCCAGAACTTTGTTTCATTTCCCAGTTTGCAATGCGTAGACCACGTATGCCAATTTTGCGCAGCCCAGCTACCATCCCACCCTGACATCACCTTGCCGGCTGACCTAGCGGACTTTGCAGATATATTCAGTGAGAAAGAGGCAGACCAATTGCCTCCACATAGACCATATGACTGTGCCATTGATTTGCTGCCAAATGCCAAGCTTCCAAGGGGACGCCTTTACTCCATGTCAGAACCCGAGTTGGCCGCATTAAAAGACTTTGTGGACAAAAACTTGGCCAGGGGTTTCATTCGTCCCTCTTCCTCGCCTCTGTCAGCTCCTGTGTTATTCGTGAAGAAGAAAACCGGAGATTTACGCCTATGCTGTGACTATCGCAAGCTCAATGCCATCACGGTGCGCAACCGGTACCCTCTGCCTTTGATTCCTGATCTCATGGACCGTCTCCGATCAGCGGCCATCTTCACCAAGATAGATCTACGGGGTGCTTACAACCTGGCTCGCATCCGAGAGGGGGACGAGTGGAAGACCGCGTTTGGGACCAGGTATGGTCATTTTGAGTATACAGTCATGCCCTTTGGACTCACCAATGCTCCGGCCGTCTTTCAACATTTCATGAATGACATCTTCCGGGATTTATTAGATCAATTCGTGGTGGTTTACCTCGATGACATCCTGATCTACTCCCCGTCACGAGCAACTCATCTCCAGCATCTCCGGCAAGTTCTGCAACGCTTGAGAGAGCATCACCTTTATGCCAAGTTAGAGAAATGTCAATTCTATCAAACCACCATTGAGTTTCTGGGACATGTGATTTCTCCACAAGGCATCGCCATGGATCCTGGCAAGGTTGAGGCCTTGCAAACCTGGCAACCACCATGTAAAGCAAAAGATGTCCAAAGACTTTTAGGATTTGTGAACTATTACCGGATATTCATTCCGACGTTCTCTGCCTTGACTGCGCCCCTTACTCGACTGTTACAGAAAGGCATTAAGTTCCAGTGGGGCGATGTCGAGCAACAGGCGTTTCAGACCCTCAAAAAGGCTTTTGTTCAGGAACCCATTCTCAAGTATCCAGATCCTTGTCGTCCCTTTGTAGTGGAGGCCGACGCCTCAGATGTTGCTGTAGGGGCCGTGCTTCTTCAAACACGCCAAGATGGCGGCCCCCTGTTCCCGTGTGCTTATTACTCCAGGAAACTGAGTCCCTCCGAACGCCATTATACCATTTGGGAGAAGGAGCTATTGGCCATCAAGACTGCTTTTGAGACCTGGAGACACCACCTGGAAGGAGCCCGCTACCAAGTTGAAGTTTGGACTGACCATAAAAACTTGGAATTTCTGCAATCTGCCAGGAAATTGAATCAACGTCAGATCCGTTGGTCTTTGTTCTTCGCTCGATTCAACTTCAAAGTCACCTACATTCCGAAAGGGTACAACAAAAGAGCAGATGCCTTGTCCCGTAAACCTGAGTATCTACAGATCAAGGACCCCTTGCCGCTTCGAACCATTCTGCCTGTCGAATCGATCGCAGCCGTGCACGATCCGGTAGATCTACGAGGACAGATTCGGGAAGCGCAACAACTAGATGACTTTGTGGCACAGAGGAAGCAAGAGGTGGGTCCCGACTCACCTTGGACCTTGTCTGAGGGTCTATTACGCTTCCGCGACCTGTTATATGTTCCAGCAGGCCCACTCCGTGGTCTCATTCTGACTCAATGCCATGATAACCCTGCGGCGGGTCATTTTGGTCTCTTTAAGACTCTCCACTTAGTGTCTTGGACTTTTTGGTGGCCCAGACTTCGCCATGATGTTCATTCTTATGTGAAGTCCTGTGTACGGTGCCGTCAGGCAAAACATGCCACAGGAGCCCCTCCGGGATTGTTACAGCCGTTGCCCACGCCGGAGAGACCCTGGGGGGCTATTTCCATGGACTTCTTGACTTGTCTACCTGTTTCTGCCGGCTACACCGTTGTCTTTGTAGTGGTGGACATGCTGACCAAGATGGCACATTTCATTCCTTGCCAAAGAATACCGACAGCCAAGGTCACTGCTCAGCTGTTCATTCAACATATCTTTCGGCTACACGGTTTACCTGACAAAATAGTGTCCGACCGAGGGACCCAGTTCACCTCAGCGTTCTGGAGAGAACTCATGTCTGCGCTTCAAGTCCAAGTTAATCTAGCCTCCACGCATCACCCAGAGACTGATGGGGGTACAGAGAAAGTGATTGGCATCCTGGAGCAGTATTTGCGTTGTTTCATCAACGACCAACAGAACGATTGGTCCAAATATCTCTCCGTGGCCGGATTTGCTTTCAACAACTCTCAGCACACTTCCACTCAGACCACTCCGTTTTTTGCCAACTACGGCTATCATCCCAGATTTTTCCCGCTCACGCTTCTTGATTCTCCAGTTCCAGTTGCAAAGGACTATTTATCCGAGCTCCAGTCAGTCCAAGAGATGGTTAAGCAGCACTTGACTAAGGCCAAGGAAGACTACAAGAGGGTTGCAGACCGCTCTCGTCGCGACACGCCGCCGTTAGCTGTTGGAGATCGGGTTTGGCTCTCCACCAAGTACTTG
Source organism: Bothrops alternatus (assembly GCA_034064705.1). Classification (NCBI taxonomy): domain Eukaryota; kingdom Metazoa; phylum Chordata; class Lepidosauria; order Squamata; family Viperidae; genus Bothrops; species Bothrops alternatus. Next base: position 549,684 of record JARGCV010000256.1, on the reverse strand, counting down.
TTTCCAGGGAGAATTCACCGCAAGCTTGACTAACGTTTCCTGGGTCCTTTTCCTGTGGAGACGGTCATCAATCCGGTGACCTATCGTTTGACTTTGCCTAGGTCTCTTCGTGTACATCCCGTGTTTCATCGCTCCTTGCTTGTTCCTGTCTACCCTGATTCTCCGCTTCGACCTCCTGATCCGGGCCCGACAGCTCGCCGTGCTCAAGTTCCTGTTTCCCGGTTGGAGGTGTCCGGCATCCGAGATTCCCGATGGCTCAACGACCGCTTCCAATATTTGGTTGATTGGACCGGGGGTGGGCCAGACGCTTGCTGTTGGGTAGATGCTCATGCTATTGAGGCTCCTGGGTTAATTTGGGATTTTCATGCTGCGTTTCCCTACAAACCACATCCCCTGTGACGGCCCCGAGGGACGGGGCCTGCGGGGGGGGATAGTGTTGTGGGTGTCTCTAGACCAGCTTGGGAAATGTCAGAGGATGAGGAGGAGCAGCCAGGCCCCTCTGGGTGTTTTCCCCTCCCGGCAGCTGAGATGGACAGTGAGGAGATTTGCATGCAGTCTGGGTCAGAATCTCAAAGCGGGGAGTCAGACTTGGAACAGGAAAATATATGGCTTGATCCGAGATTCCGAAGGTTTGATAGGCGGAGGTTTCAGTTACGTGGAAAAAGGAAGCCATGGGGGAAGTGACGTATCGAAAACTATATTAGAAGGTGAAGGAGGGACTAATTCTTTGTCATGAGCAACGTTAATATCAAGTAGTAGCCTGATACCTCGAGGAGATTAGTTTGAACTCAGTTTTCTGGTGTTTTTGGAATCTACGGAAGATTTATGAGGTCTTGGACAACCTGAGAGATAAAGAGTGAGTTATTGGAAGGGGGGAGAGCATGTTTAAGCTGAATGTAAATAAATCAGACTCGGCCGTTCCGCAAACGAACTGCCAGCATCTTGCTTTGAAATGAATCTCTTGAACTGTGTTAAATAAAACTCTTAAAGAAATATTCCTGTGGATTTTACTAAGCTGAGAAGGGCCAGATACAACAGTTATATGATGAATGAACATCTTTGGGTACTGTGCTCTTTTACTTGATGCAAAATTGTTGCACAATTATTTCATAATGACACTGAATGGTGGAAAGCTAAAGTGCTTAAAGTCAGATACGAAATGTATAATCTACTTCTGCTACTTATCAGTCCAAAATTTAATTAGGAGGAATTCAATATAGAATTAGGTGTCTTGGTATTGTAAAGGGATTAATATGGTATATTTTTTAAAGTTATATGTAATGGGAGATCATTTGAAAAGTATGATAAATTGTTATTTTGTAGCAGAATTACAAATGGACTTCAATTTAGTCAAAATTCTATAGTATGGTTTTCAGCATTTAGTTCCTTTGTGATTAGTTTCAAAACCAACACTAAAATATTGTGCTATCAAAAATGTAAGATTTGCATATCAATAAGTGACAATAAATAGATTTTCAAATATGAAGCTGAGTATGCAATAGGTTACTGTGATAATTGATAATAATGGAATAACTTTAAAATATAAAACATTTTATGAAAACATTTTGATTACTTCAGAACAAATCAGATCTGAACAGCTAAGGTTCATTCTAAACATTTTAGGACCCTTTACAACAAGTCTTTTAATTAAGAATATGATTTTTAAAAATATTTTACTGATTTTTAATGCAATAAAAAATTAAGAACAAAATTTTTAAATTTAATTTTAAATTTAATTTTAAACAATTAAAATTTGTTTAAAATTAAATTATTTACTTGAAGAACTAATAAAAATAAAATACAATAAAATAAAATTAAGTTGTAATTTTCATCAGTTCTACAATATTATAGAAGTCTTATTTATTTAATTTGATTGATTGATTGATTTTCCCATCTCGCTTAAGACATAGAAAGCATTATAATTCAACTTCTAAATTAAACCAATTTTGTGGTCCAATCTTATCTCTCCATTAATAAAAACCAGTTCAAAAGTTAAAAGTTGACAAATTGTGTTAAATCAACCTTTAGAGCAGATATGTCAAACTCATGATGTCACGTGATATCGTGTGACGTATTGGAGCTTTTCCCCCATTGCTGGCAATGGGGTGGGCACAGTTTCCTGGTAACGTGTTCAGCCCACGGGCTGGCAGTTTGACACCCCTGCTTTAGAGTCTCGTATATACACATATTTTCAAGATTATGTAATTAGCCTTTTCTCAACATTCTGGTATATGATATATTTGGATATTTCATAAACAGACAATTTATTGAATATTATTTAACATCTTTTAAACTTAATTTTCTTTCAAGTGCCTATTTACCACATTTAAAATGAGTCCTTGATGACCTTGAGCATGCGCAAGATGGCGGACGTATCTCTGTAGGAGTAGCCGGGCATCTGATGGGGGATGGCTAGAGACCTCCCCGGGGGGGTCGAGAAACATCTAGGACCCCCGGGGATTCTGGCAGCGGAACATCTTGGCTTTCCAGAAATACATCTGTTGATTTCCTCCTTTCCGGAATGAGCGAACGAAGTCGGGGGATTGTGACGGCGTGCTCCACCCCTTTTGGCCTTGATGGAGTGTGGAGCCAGTTTGGGAGTTTGGATGAGAGTCCGTCGCAAGGGAGAAGAGTTTGGCGGTGGCTCCCCCTCCCTCCTCCTATTGTGTGAACGAGCGATCTGTGGAAGGGTGAGAGGACTGTTGAGAGGCTTTTGTTTCTCGGATGAGGCTTTTGTGTCTCCACTAAGAGGCTTCTGTCTCTCGGAAGACTATGGGAAATGGCTTGATCCCTTCCCCTCCCCTACCACCCCCCTCCTTACTACCTCCATATGAACGTGCGGCTTTGGTGGGCAGCTGAGAGGCGTAGGTGGCTGCCGTAAAAAGGGAAGAGTTTGGCGGCCCCCCCTTCCTCATTTTGCTGGCCGGAGGTTCTGGGAAGACAGTTGGAGGTTGTGGGTGATGGAGAGGGGCAGCATGGAGCTTGGACTTGTGGATTTATGGTGAGGGAAACAGCGTTGTCATGCTTCCCCCTCCCCGATGAAGAGTGATCAACGATGAGGCCAAATGGAAGAATCGTAGTGGCCTCCCCCATCCTGTTAGTTTGTATACGGAATAGGAAAGTGGAATCACCATCAGGTGGGCAGTAAATAGCCCTGATGAAATATAATCCTGGACTCTGACTTTGGTGCTGCCTTTAGAGATCTGGTCCTTGCCCTTGGCAGCACATATTTTGAACTTGTAGACTGTGGATTAACGGAGCAGGATGGAACATAGGGGTTTTTCCCTGCCCGGATCATTATATATATATATATATATATATATATATATATCAAGTGTTTATTTTTTAGATTGCACCCTGTAAACCCAAATATGGGAGGAAGGAATCATTCTTTCCTTTTGCTTGTTTCAGCTCAACCCAGAGCCATCTTGCAAGCACAAATATATATATGTTGTTTAAAATTGTTGACAAAGAAATAAGGGATTTCTGATATAGCCATTTCGAGTTTCTTAACTCTCTTCAGTCAGAACTCACCCTTCCGGGATTCGAACCTGGGCAGTCTGCATGCTAAGCAGATGCTTTAACCTATTGAGCCACAAGTTCTCTCCCGCTTTGTCAGTAGTCAGGGAGTAAGGATATGTGTCAAGTGTTTATTTTTTAGATTGCACCCTGTAAACCCAAATATGGGAGGAAGGAATCATTCTTTCCTTTTGCTTGTTTCAGCTCAACCCAGAGCCATCTTGCAAGCACAAATATATATATGTTGTTTAAAATTGTTGACAAAGAAATAAGGGATTTCTGATATAGCCATTTCGAGTTTCTTAACTCTCTTCAGTTAGAACTCACCCTTCCGGGATTCGAACCTGGGCAGTCTGCATGCTAAGCAGATGCTTTAACCTATTGAGCCACAAGTTCTCTCCCGCTTTGTCAGTAGTCAGGGAGTAAGGATATGTGTCAAGTGTTTATTTTTTAGATTGCACCCTGTAAACCCAAATATGGGAGGAAGGAATCATTCTTTCCTTTTGCTTGTTTCAGCTCAACCCAAAGCCATCTTGCAAGCACAAATATATATATGTTGTTTAAAATTGTTGACAAAGAAATAAGGGATTTCTGATATAGCCATTTCGAGTTTCTTAACTCTCTTCAGTCAGAACTCACCCTTCCGGGATTCGAACCTGGGCAGTCTGCATGCTAAGCAGATGCTTTAACCTATTGAGCCTTATTTCTTTGTCAACAATTTTAAACAACATATATATATATATTAATCCTTAATTCAGCCCATAATCTTAGATTAGCCTTAATTCCTTACACTTAATTTTAAATTTCACTTCTTCAATCGACTTCTGGGCTTTCTCATATGTCAAATAAACCTAAATAACAAATACAATCTATTTATTCCATTTCTAACTTAGATTCCTTCAACCTTATCAAATCACATAATGCTTATCTATCCATCAATCAATCAATCTAATGTCAAACCTAAATCATTTCAAAGCTGGTACATTCTTCTTCAATTTAATTATATCTTCCATTAATCATCTTCTTTTACGTCTTACTCATAGTCCTTAAGTCAATCCATAATTCTGAATTACCCATAATTCCTTGCATACAATTTTAAATTTCACTTCTTCAATCGTACTCTTGGTTTTTTCTTCTGCCAGGTAAATCTCCATAACGAGGCCTCCCTTCCAAATAATAAGTCTCTCTTTTTTACTTGCAATATCATTTGTCTCTTAACCATAAACTTTCGTTGAAGTAACATTTCAAATCTCTGTCTTTGCTTTTCCTGGTCCTCAGCAGCATAGATAAATTGCTTCTTAAACTGGATCAATTTCTCTTTTTTCTCAATTAAATCTTCTTCTTGCTGCTTGTCTGAGAGGAATAGCCACCCCCTCCTGTCTTGAAATAAATCCTCTTCCTCCACTCCATAAATGAACTGTTTATCAAGCAAGATCCATTTCCCATTATTCTCTTTATTCTCAATACTGTCTTCTTCTTGTTTGGATTGTTGTGTAGAATATTCAATAGTCGGTTGCAAATCAGTTTCATTTGGAAAAAAGGATCTAATTAATTTCAATATTTCTGCACTAGTCTCCCTCAAGATTGCAATCCTTTCTTCTTTAAATTCATCAATGCGGTCCAAAATAGGTTTGACATTAAAACGTAAATTCCACTCCATTTTAAATTTTAAAACAATCGCTCTGGCTTTAATCCAATTTCTACAACCGTGTCTCTAGCTTCGCTTACGAGAACAAAGAAAAAAAAAATGGAGAATTCACTTTCACTTTCAAGCACTTTCCTTTAGCAGTGAAAGTAGTGAAAGCTATACGCCATCTTGAATGCATTATGTTAAATGTAACAGTTAGAAATACATAGCCAGAAAAACAATAAGAAATACTTGCAATCCAATAAAAACTCCTGTATTCACTCAGTCTGCAAACAGACTGAGTTCTATTTTTAAAAAGCAGAGGCGGTCGTGGCGTCTTTTTCTGTCTGATGACAGAAGCATCTCTGAGCAGGAGCGTCTTCAGGAGTTATGGGGAGCTCGCACTCTTAATCCCTGAAAGCTTTTTTCAGGGATATTAGAGGAGCTCAACCCTACTCCCGATGCTCTGCACCTCTTCTTCGCCCGAAGAGGGGATTTTTCACCGCAAAAAACAGCTGATGTTCGCTATTTTTTGCGGCTTTACATACCCAGGGAACGGAGCCTCACAGAGGAGACTCTAGCGACGCCGGCGGAGCCACCGGAAGTCATCATCCTCGTTATTACTGTCACCCTCATGGAATTCTGGAATTTTAATTTAGATCGAACTGCCTGGTTTCTCGCTGGACCCCATCGATGTATTTTATCTGACTGGCTCCCTACTTGAGATTGACTCTTCTTGCATTGCGAGATTTCCCCCTCTCGCAATCATGGCCCTCTGCTTTATCAAGGGCCCATCTCGAGGATGGACTTTGGAGTCCTGAGAGATGGCATGCATCAAATAAGGGGCTTTGGGGTTTTTAAAATCGATTTTAATGAAAGTTTTAAGGGAGGGTAGAGGTGGGGAAGGGGTGTTTAGGGTGGGGGAAGGAATTGTTGGAGGGGAGCTAGAAGACAGGCCAGGCAACAGAAGGGGACGTAATCCTGTGCGTTCAGATGGGGAGCTGATTAAGGTTGATTTAGTTCCAATTAGTACCGTAAGTGGGAGGGACAGATATGGCAGGAGCAGGGGGCCGTATTATAATAGGGGAGCGCGTACCCACTGTTTACGAGCGGTCATGCGCTCCGACCCCCAAGGCTCTACCTGTTCTCGGGGTTATTCAGAACCACAGGGCCCTGGCTGTAGGCTGATGTTGTGCAATGCCAGGTCTGTGGTAAATAAGGCCCCCCTCATTCAAGATTTAATTTCAGAGGGGGGAGCAGACCTGGCAGGTATAACAGAGACCTGGTTGGGGCCAGAGGGCAGTGTCCCTCTGGTGGAAATGTGCCCACCAGGTTTCCTTGCTTTCCATCGGCCGAGAGCTCAGGGCAGGGGTGGGGGAGTGGCGATCGTGATTAGGGAAGATTACAGGCCGAGGGAGGTCACTGTTCCTCAGACGGCAGGCTGTGAATCCCTCCTGGTGAAGTGGGACCTTGGGGGTCCGAGGGTGGTGTTGATTACGTACCTGGCTCCCTGCCACGTGTCAACCTCCCTGCTTGACCTCCTGGATGTTATCGCCGCAGTGGCGGTTGAGGTTCCCAGGCTAATAGTCATGGGTGACTTCAACCTGCCATCTGTGGGCGGGACGTCCGGGGAAGCTCGAGAGTTCATGGCTTCCATGGCAGCCATGGACCTGACCCAGGTAATTCAAGGCCCCACACACACAGGGGGGAACACGCTTGACCTGGTTTTTGTCTCTGGACAGTGGCTGAGTGGTCAGAATATAGGGGATATAGTTATTGAGCCCCTGCCATGGTCTGACCACTCTCTCCTTCGCTTGGACTTTCTGACCGCTGCACCCCACCGCAGGGAGGCGGAACCAGTGAGATGGTACCGCCCCAGGAGGCTGATGGAGCCCGAGTGGTTCCAGGCAGTGCTTGGGCCAATTCCTGAGGTTCGGATACACGACTCGGTCGAAGAGTTGATGGCAGCCTGGGATAGGGCTGCAGCCGGTGCTCTAGATCGGGTTGTGCCTTTGCGGCCTCTGATTTGACGTACGTCTCGATCGGCCCCTTGGTATAATGAGGGGCTGAGAGAGATGAAACGCCGGAAAAGACACCTAGAGAGCAGTTGGAGATTGAGCCTTGCCGAATCTGACCGAACACTGGTAAGAGACCATATTAGGTCCTACCTAGCGGCGATAAAAGCAGAGAAGTATTGTTACCTCACTGCTCTTATCACGTCATCAGATAACCGCCCAGCCTCCTTGTTTAGGGTGACCCGCTCCCTCCTTCATCAGGAGGTGAGAGGAGACCCCTTAGAGGGTATTGCTGAGGATTTCGGAAAATATCTGCATGATAAAATCGCTCAGATACGGGAAGGCTTTGATTTCAACTGGGTATGTCCGGTGGGAGAGACGGAGTCCAGTCTTGAGACTGTTATCTGGGCTGAGTTTGACCCCGTGACTCCCGAGGACGTGGACAGGTTGCTCGGGGGACTTAGGGTGACCACTTGTTCATTGGACCCGTGCCCCTCCTGGCTGGTGTTGGCATCCCGGGAGGTGGTACGAGGCTGGTTCCAGGCAATTATTAATGCTTCTTTAAGTGAGGGTGTCTTCCCTGCAACCTTGAAAGAGGCAGTAGTGAGGCTCCTCCTTAAGAAGCCTAGCCTGGATCCAGCTGTTTTATCAAATTATCGTCCTGTCTCCAACCTTTGCTTTCTTGTGAAGGTTGTCGAGAGCGTGGTTGCCCGACAGTTCCCGTGACACCTGGAGGAATCATTATACCTAGATCCACACCAGTTGGGCTTCAGGCCTGGCTACAGCACGGAAACAGCATTGGTCGCCGTGGTGGATGACCTATGGCGGGCCCGGGACAGAGGTTGTTCCTCTGCTCTGGTGCTATTGGACCTCTCGGCAGCTTTTGATACCATCGATCATGGTATCATGCTGCAACGGTTGGAGGGGTTAGGTATAGGGGCCACTGTTTTGCGGTGGTTCTCTTCCTTCCTCTCCGGCCGGATGCAGTCTGTGTTGACAGGGGGTCAGAGGTCGACCCCGAGACCCCTTGTATGTGGGGTACCTCAGGGGTCGGTCCTTTCGCCCCTACTATTCAACATTTATGTAAAACCACTGGGTGAGGTCATCCGTGGTTTTGGTGTGGAGTACCATCTGTACGCTGATGATACTCAGTTGTACATTTCCACGCCGAACCACCCCAACGATGCTCTTGCCATGCTGACCCAGTGCCTGGAGGCTGTGCGGGTCTGGATGGGGAAGAACGGACTCAAGCTCAACCCTTCCAAGACCGAGTGGCTGTGACTACCGTCGTCCCGGTTTAGTCAACTGATTCCTTCGTTGTCCGTTGGGGGCGAAACAGTGGCCCCCGCGGAAAGGGTTCACAATTTGGGAGTCCTCCTGGACTCACGGCTGTCTTTAGAGGACCATCTGACGGCCATGGCCGGGAGGATGTTCTATCAGGTTCGCCTGGTGCGCCAGTTGCGTCCCTTCCTAGACCGGGACTCGCTATGCACAGTTACTCATGCCTTCGTCACTTCCAGGCTGGACTACTGTAATGGACATGGGGCTCCCCTTGAGGTGCACCCGGAGGCTTCAGCTGGCCCAGAATGCGGCTGTGCGTGTAGTGACCGGAGCGTCATGGCGCTCCCATGTAACATCGCTCCTGCGCGAGCTGCACTGGTTGCCGGTGGCCTTCCGGGTGCGTTTCAAGGTGTTAGTGACCATCTTTAAAACGCTCCATGGCATCGGACCCGGATATTTACAGGACCGCCTTCTTCCAGCAAATACCTCCCGCTGTCCAGTATACATTGTACACACACAGATGTACCATTCACTGGCAGGAGTTTTACACAGTCCAGTAATCAAATGCAATCAGTTTGATAATTGGTTCTGCCTTCAGACAACCCCTCTTCATTTTTAGTAATGCCTGAATGTTACCGAAATCAAAATATATTATAACATTCTATCCGAATGCTTCTGTATTCAGGTCCTCCTGAAATAGCCTTATTGACTTGACAGCAACTTCACAAATTCCTGAAGATGTTTGGGTGGGCACTTGGCCCGCTGTGACCTTCTAAGGCCAGAAGGGATTGCCTGGCCCACCTGCTTGCCTACCAGGCAAGGCAGGCCAGGGCGTTGCTGCCTTACATTCCCAGGTAACCCCGGTGAGGGTGCCTGTCCTACCTGCTTGCCTACCAGGCTAGGCAGGCCAGGACTTGGCTGCCCCGAATACCCAGTTGACCCACTCATCTGCTGGCTGGCTGGACCCTCTAAGTCCAAACCAGCATACCTTGGAGGGGTGGTAGTCCCTGGGTCCACAATGGATCCTTCTTGGGAACACTGTCCCTCGAACCCAAGGCCAGTAGATGGAGAGTGCTGGGTAGCGGAAGTGCCCCAGTACCCAGTGGCCCCCGAGCACATGCCCAAGGTACCAGAGTCAGGAGTTGCCTCCCTGGTAACCCTCCTTGCTGATGACCTCCTTTTGGGAGCAATTGCGGAATTGGACAAGCACCTCTGTTGGAATTCTTCTTCTCTTGCTGATTGTGATTTGTTTGGATACCCCCGGTCAATCTCCCTGTCTGGAGCACTATCTGACATACATGAATACTGTGAATACCCCCAGTGTGACTCCCTGTCTGGAGTAATTATGGATGTGTGGGATGACCCCCTATCCATTGAATTCCTGTCAGGAGCACTTGTGGAACCTTGGGATGACTCCCCAATAGCCTCAGCAGCAGCTATCAATGGCCTATTAAACTCCTGGTCCTCCCCCCCCCCCCGTGCAGAGCCAGGAGCGGAAGGGTGCGAGTCCAATCTCCAACACAGTTGATCTATGTGTCTGCGCAGAACGTGGCCATCTGCCAAGGTAACTTCATATGATAACGGCCCCGAGACCTTGCAGACCACAGCTGTGACCCAAAGATGACCAGGCCCATAGTTTCTTGCCCAAACCAGATCACCCACCTGGAGTCTCCTAGGTGCCCATAGTTGTGATACCTGTGAAGCCACCCGGTCAGAGTGCAGTCTGTCCAGTTTAGTGATGAGGCGGCGACCCCAGCGGAGTTCAGCAGGGATCTTCCCTGTGGCAGTGCATGGTGTGGTGTGGTGTGCAAGAAGGAAATCTGCTAACCTGTGATGCCAGTTACAATAAGTCAGTTTCTTGAGACCATCTTTGGTAGTTTGGACCATCCTTTCTGCCAGTCCATTGGTGGATGGATGGAAGGGAGCCGAAGTTGCATGGCGGATCATGTTGGCCTGAAAAAAAGCCTGGAACTCAGAAGAGGTAAATTGAGGCCCGTTATCTGACACCAGGACATCTGGAAGACTGTGTGATGCAAAAATTCCTCTTAACACCTGGATTGTCCTGGTGGTAGTAGTGGATAAAACAGGAACAACCTCTAGCCACTTGGAATGGCTGTCCACAACAACCAGGAAGAATTGCCCCCTGAAAGGGCACAGCATAATCTATATGTACCCTAGACCATGGGGTTTGCGTTTCCTCCCACCTATGTACTGGGGCCTGAGGCATTTCAGGCCTAGACTGTTGGCACGCTTGACTTCCGTGCACCTGAGCCTCGATGGCTTTATCGAGTACAGGCCACCAAAGATGGCTATGTGCAAGTGCTTTCATCCTGACTATACCAGGATGACCCTCATGCAGAGAGATCAAGATTCTAGACCTCAATGAGGCTGGGATCACTACCCTGCAACCCCATAACAGAAAACTCTTGAAAGTGGATAACTCATGCTTGTTGAGCCAGAAGTTTTGGAACTCAGTATCAGGGCACTTGTCAGGCCAACCTGACAACACCCATGTCAGCACGTGTGTAAGCGTGTGATCAGTGGCAGTTTCTGCAGCCACATCCCTAGCATTGAGGGGAGACTCAGGCAACTACTGGATGGACAGAATATTAATGGCTGGAGCAGGATCTGGTTCTACTTGTTCAGGGGTAGTCTACTCAGGCCATCAGCATGGCCCATTTCTTTCCCAGGTTTGTGAATTAATGTATGACAGGAAAATGGACCATCTCAGCATACGAGGAGAAATGATATGTGGGGTCTGTTTATTAATGGTAAACAAACCCAGCAGAGGCTTATGGTCAGTGTAGACCGTGAAATGGCGGCCATATAAGAAATCATGAAATTTCTTAATGCCAGCCACTATGGCCAAAGCTTCTCTGTCAATTTGAGTGTAATTCCGCTCTGCAGAAGACAGAGTCCTTGAATAGTAGGCCACAGGGACCTGTATCCCATCAGCCTTCGATGGCTAAGTACCGCTCCCACTCCATAAGGAGATGCATCTCATGCAATGCAAACAGGCAGTTGCTCATTGAAATGCGCTAAAACAGCATTAGACATGAGCAAGGCCTTAACCTCATTGAAACTCTTGTCATGTACTTTCGTCCACTGCTTGTCTAAGAGCCTATGTAATGGCTCTGCCACAGCAGCTTTATGTGGGAAGAATGCATGGTAAAAATTTAATAGCCCCAAAAAGGCTTGCAGCTCACTCTTAGACATAGGCCTTGGGGCCTGCTGGATAGCTTGCAATTTCATTTCAGCAGGGTGAATGCCTTGAGCATCTATCCTGAATCCTAAGAAGTCAGTAGAAGTGACTCCTATCTTACATTTATCTTTCTTTAGTTTAAGGCCTGCTTTTCGAAAACGAAGCAAGACAGCCCTTAATCTCTCTGCTAAATTTTGAGATGACTCCCCAGCAATGAGGACATCATCAAAGTATGGACAGACCGCAGGAATACCTCAAAGTGTGCTTTCCATGACACTTTGGAATATGCCAGGGGCTACATTTACCCCAAATTGCAGTCTCTTGACCTTAAAAGCCCCTCTGTGAGTTACAATAGTCTGGGCCTCTGCAGCTGCCTCATCAACAGGTAGCTGTTGATAAGCTTGTGCCAGGTCAAGCTTTGCAAAAATATGCACCCCCTTGAGGGAGGCCAGAATGTGACTTACCACAGGTACTGGATAAGCGTGCTTTTGCAGTACCTTATTTAGTGTGCACTTGTAATCTGCACATATACGTATGTCCCCATTAACCTTTAGAGGGGTTACTATGGGGATTTCCCATGGACTTGAGTCCACAGGCTCCAGAATGCCCTGCTGGAGCAATTTGTCCAGCTCAGCATCAATTTTACCCTTAAGAGCAAAAGGTACCCTCCTAGGTTTAACCCTGATGGGTGTGATGGTTGGGTCCAACCATAGCGAAATGGGAGGCCCCTTGTAGGATCCTAACTCTGAACTAAACACATCTGCAAATTCCCTGCAGACTTCTGAAAGGCTCAGCATTTGCAAATGGTACAGCCCAGTTACCTGGATTCCTAGAGCCTCAAACCAATCGAGTCCAATAAGACTCGTACGTTCACCCCCAACAACCACGACATCTAGGGGACCCTCAAAATCCTTATACTGTACTCTAAGGGTGGCCTCCCCCTTAACACACACCATAGAATTTTGAAAATCTGTAAGTATTAAATTGGATGGCATATTCTTTTGAAGGTATTAATGGAAATAATGGAGAGAGCGTACCCAGTGTCCAACTCCATTGATAAGGGAACTCCTTGCAACCTTATGTTAATGGACACTTTCTTCTTAAGGGGCTTATGTGTCCCTGTCCTTAAAATACTCCTGCGCGATGCGCAGAAGCTCACCCTATGTTGGTTGGGGACCCTGGTACCTTTCAGACGCAATTCTTCACGAGGTTGGACCTTCTGACGACCCAAGCAGATGGATGCTATGTGGCCTTGCCTGCCACATGCTCTGCAGATGGCAGAACAAAACCTGCAGTCAGCTCACTTGTGGCGACCTCCACACCCGAAACATTGAAGAGATGCTGGGGCCTTGTCCGGACATTCCTTCTGCCTCCTTTCAGCTGGCTGGGAAAGCCTGTTCACCTCTTCTTCAGGATCTGCGTCCGATCCTTCTTGAACGTCCTCTTGATGGAGGGTAGCTGTCTCTGGAGAACTCCTGGTGGGCCGTAAGTCTTCACAGCCTCACCTGCTGCTTCCTCAGCTGTCACCTCTCGTAGTGCATCTTGGAAGGAAAATTCTTCCTTAGCAAAAAATCTTCTGTTACAAGTCTCTGTTCCTTACCCCACAAACAAATCAATCTCACAGCCTTTCTTCCAAATCTTTGAACTCACAAGGCCTGGCTGCTCTCCTTAAAGCCGCAATAAAGTCTATAGCAGATTCACCCTGCTTCTGGTCCCTCTGTTCAAACGTGTGCCTCCAAGCAATAACAGACAACTTTGGCTGGAAGTGTCCCTTCAACAGCTTCTTCAAGTCAGTATATGTCACTGACTCCAGAGGTGCAGGGGCCACCAGGTTCTCTGCAATTTCAAAAGCTTCCTGTCCACAAACACACAACAGAGTTGCAGCCTTCAAGCCATCTTCTCTAATTTGATTTACTCTGAAGTAATTCTCTACCCTTGCTACATAAGAATTCCATCTCTCTCTTCCGGTTCTGGATTGCAGCGCCTCTAGCCATACAGGGAGACTCGTCTCCTCGTTTGGCTAGCTTCCCTCCACCGGTAGACCCTTATGCGGGTCGAAAGTCACCCTGGAGGGCATGACTACCGTCGAGGAGGCTGTGCTCGGCTAAGGGCCGAGGGCCAACGGAGAAGAAGATTGGCCAGTAAAATGGCCGATCACCTAGCCGCACCAACTGCAAGTCAAAAGAACAACTAAGCATGAAGAACCACCGTGGTGAATCCGGGTGAGACCTTTCCTTCTCTCGCTATCCTGACTTTTCCTGTAAAGAGTTTCTAACCTTTGGGAATTATTTCCCTGGCTTGGAAAGGCAGCTTCTGCTTTTTTCTGGGAAAGAAAGCACTTTCTAAATATTGAAATAGACTATATTTTACTCTTATATATATCTTTTTTTGGATACAAAAAAAGGGGGGGAAAGGTGGAAAAGGTTCTTTTTTCTCTTTTTCTTCTCTCTTGGCAAGAACTGTATTTTTCTTCCTATATATAATATTTTAAAGGATAAAAAAAAGGGAATTGATTGTTTTTTTTCAACCCACTGAGGACATCTAGTGGCAAATGTTTGATACTGCAAGTTGAGACTATTTTTTTTTTTTTAAAGATGGAATACTGAACTTCAAAATACTTCTGGAAAGATAAGCTGTGCAGCTGTGGAAACTGTGGAGGTGGATGTTGTTTACTTTAAATATAGCCTTCACAAAAGAGACTTTCTTTTAAGCATTAGCAGCTAAAATGGAGATTCAGCCACAATTGAATTATGCTCTTATATTGGAAAAGATTTATGAGGCCACTGCTGACATATGTGCTACAATTAAAAACTGTACTTCAAAATCAAGACTCAGAGAATCTACTGTATCTGTTCAAACTGATGATCAAGCCATATCTGATTATGATATAAATCAAAATATACCAGAAGAGGAATTGATAGAGACAGAAGAGGAACTCATTTTGCTTGACAACTCCTTCTTCTACAACTCAGAGAATCAGAAGAAGCAAAGACTAAGATTTCTTACTACAAACCAAGGACACTGCAAGGAGAAGAGAAAAAGGTTTCTACCGCAGAGAGAAAGATTTATACTTCTTCAAAGAATGCTACAAATAACAAAAATGGATTTATTGGCTGAAAGGGATGTGTTGTTATGGAAACCTGTCTGGTATAGAAGAAAACCTAGAATTAGATTCAAAAAGAAATTTAAAACTGTTTAATGGACTAAAAGGCAATGCTGGTTTTATGGATTGTTTTAAGGATAATGATTTAGGCTTAGTAATATGGAAAATGTAGTTACAAATATGTATGTTTAATTTAGTTTAATTATTTTTTATAGTTTTATGGAAATCTGTTTGATATGGAAACATGAAAGTTAAACTTGGAGAAATTTAATCAAATTTAAAATTCTTTAATGGATTAAAAAGGCAATATTGGTCTTATGAAAGAAATTTAAAACTTTAATGGACTAAAAGGCAACATTGGTTTTATGGATTTTTTTAAGGATAATGATTTAGGCGTAGTAATATGGAAACTGCAGTTATATATATATATATATGTTTAATTTAGTCTAATGATTTTTTATTGTTTGATGGAAATTTGTTTGACATGGAAACAAGAAAGTTAAACTTGGAGTGAAGCTTAATTAAATTTAATTTTTTTTAATATACCAAAGGCAATATTGGTCTTATGGAGCACTTCAAGGATAATGACTTAGGCTTAGAATTATGAAAACTGTAATTATATATGTGTGTGTTTAACCTAGTTTGATGATTTTTTTTATTGTTTTATGGAAATTTGTTTGACATGGAAAAATGAAAGCTATGAATTGAATTGAATTGAAATGAATTAACTCAAAGACTATCATAATCAATAATAATGGGCTTTATGGATTTTATTAAGGGGGAAATATATTTACAAGTTAGTTGTTATTGGAAGAAGAAATAATTAAGACTGATGATAAAAAGAGGGTCGAGAGAGAGTAACTGATTGAATGTGTAAGAGATACTTGAAGTGATAATCTGTTTATATAAAATAATATTTGACTAATTGAAAGTGAGAAAGTTTTAAAATAGGTTTAGCAGTAATAGAAATTTATGATAGAAAT
Source organism: Bothrops alternatus (assembly GCA_034064705.1). Lineage (NCBI taxonomy): Eukaryota > Metazoa > Chordata > Lepidosauria > Squamata > Viperidae > Bothrops > Bothrops alternatus. Next base: position 533,954 of record JARGCV010000256.1, on the reverse strand, counting down.
GGAATATATCAAATTTATTATGTTGTTTGAGGGAAATAGAGAGAAGATAGTGTATGTATTAAGTTGAGTTGTTCATGTGTGCTTGTATTTTGGAAACTTTGTTCAACCAATCACCACGGTGTGTCTTAAGTACTTTTTGTTAAAATTATAAAACCAATAAAATATTTTGGAAAAAAAAAGAATTCCATCTCTCTGGGTGTGAGACATCAAAATCAGACAAACGTCCAATCTTTGCTATGCTTAGATACAATCTTCACCCTTGCTCTTCTACAAACTGCTCTAAGGGAAAGGGTCCTGTAGCCGAACTCACCCTCCAGCGACTCTGTATTGGCAGGCTGGGATGCTGATTCAGACACCATTTTCCCTCTTCAGGACTTCTTGGATAAGTCCTCAAAACTTCTTCATTCATTTGCAGAAGAATCCCATCCTCGTCCCAGTGTTAAGTCCTGAGTTCAAGTGCAATGATGAAGACACATGGCTCATTCAACAATCTTTATTCTTTTCCTCGTCTCTCACAACCAACAACAAAAGTAAAAGAGGCTTCTTTTAAAGACAAAGGACCCGGACTACGGCAAAAAATGTAACTAACCATTTCTTGCCTTGCGCATGCATGCAAGGCTGGTGCCACTCAGTCTGGTCCCAGGCAGCCAGTGCTGTGTGCATACGCACAAGGCTGGCACCGACCAGTCTGGTCCTGGGCAGCTTTTGGAATGCCCGGGACCAATGCAACGTCCTGAGCCTGCTTTTGCAGGCTCCGGACACAACAGTATCCATCTTAATTATTGTTAGGCACTTGCAGTGCTGCTTAAGCAGTGGGATATAATGTATATATTTTATATGTCAAGTGTAGGAAGACAGCCCCCCAGAGAAAGAAATATTTTGGGGAATATTAAAAAAGGCAGAGTATTATATTTTCCCAAAGGATCTTAAAGGCAGAAAAGCAGGCCCAGTTTTTCTTAATAGCCCCAAGTAGAAACTAAGCAGGCCAGCTCTATAGAAATGCAGATTTGATAATCCCATTCAGAAAGATTGAGGCCCCATTCATGAGCAAACACTAGCAGGCAGAAATTAATTCAAGACAAAATATTTTGAAATCCCTTGCAGCAAAACTGATAGCTGACAATAGCAGAGTAATAGAATTAGAACCAGGAACCACTCACCCAAAAAAATCCATCAGCCACAGCCTGATGCCATCAGCCCCAGCCCCAGCCCCAGGGAAGCAGGACATGACCTTTAGGACATAATAGGATTAACCCACCATTAGAATACCAAAAGGGCACCCTCAACCTCAGGTCAAAGTTCATGCCACAGGAACATCTCCAAACACAAAAGCCCAAGAAGATATAAAAACCCACCACTCCCAGCACCATGGGGTCAGCAACCCCAGAAACATGCTGCTGTCACTGAACTTTTTGGCAGCTCAATAAAGAACCTTCTTTCCGAACAGCCACCATTTTGTTTATTTCCGGCTTGGACTGGACCCTGATGAAGATTTTTCTTTCAACAAAATTAGCCATCTATTTCTTTTTATAGCAATAGAGGCCACACACTCTAGCTCACATATAAGCACAGCTTACAAACAGATAGTACAAGGAACATCTTTTTAATTTAGATAATAATGAGATACATGCATTCTGTTGTGGGGGATGCCAAGACACAATTGAATCCTAGAATGGCAGCTATCGTGAAAAAAAAACTTCTTCTAAGACTTTATTAGCATTACCTTTTGGGACTTTCAGGCACTAAAGAAGATAGTCCAATTTAAAATGCAAAGTATAATATTTAAAAATATAGATTTCTTGATCTCCATGTGTTATAAGTCTAATGTCATCAATAAATGGTGAATATAACATGAAGTGAACCAAAAAAATAGCTTTCCTACATTTTCTACTCCTTCTTTTCCCTGGTTTTTTCCTTCTTTCCTCTATGTTTCCTCCAACCTCCTTTTATCTGCTTACAATGGAAGATGAAAAATGACATTTCAGTAAATTTGTGGGATTAACCTGCTCATATTTTATGTTTGTTCAAGTGAGAAATGTATTTAGGGAATGTTTCAAGTATGAAAATGAACCTTTAGTTCATTTCTTTTTTTAAAAAAACAACAAGTTTTATTAATTGTTCAATTTTTACATCAGAGTGCTTAGGAAACAAAGTGGTGATGGGGTAATCAATTATCCAAAAACAAAGTCATACATATATAGCTTAGATTAACTCCTTAAAAGTTCCCTCTCTATTTCCCTCAATTAATGTAACATATTCAAATTAATACATTTCTAAATAAAATTCAATCAATCAATAGGATTATCAATAATATTTTACCTATACAAATACAAATCCTGTTTTTAAGCTTTACTAACTTCCAATTACTATATTCCAATTTAGCCTTAGAAAAGCATATTGTTTACACTTCAGGTATCCCTAATTTCCTTCATTTCATAACATAATAATTATAATGTCTAAAATAAATATATTATTCCAACAATTACACTCTTACATTTCCCAAATATATTCTATTTCTTATTCTATACAAAATGATTATCATACCTAAAATAAACATATTATTCCAAAAAATACATTCTTACTCTATTTCACATATATGTTCTATTTCTTAGCCTAATAGCTCCCCATTTAAAACCTTTTTCATATTACAATTCCAAACTATAATCCAAGCAATAATTTGAAAAGCTTTTTTAACCCATTAAATACAATTTTAAATCCCATTTTTAAATCTTATTCTGGCTTTCTTTTTGTGTCAAACAGGTTTCCATAACAGCATCTGTATCAACAAATAGGTCTCCCTTCATTCCTCAAGATAACATTTGAATCAAGGGGAAACATCCCATTATCAATTTTACAGAAATGGCTTCTTTGTAATTAATCCATTGTTGCCCTAATAATTCAAATCTCAATATTTGGTTAAGCTGAGTAACACAGTTGGTTGTGTCCAATATTATAATTGGAAGGTGATTGTCAATGTTGTCACAGTTCTCAATAAATCGTATTTGAAGATCAATTCCTGTTGCTTTTGAAGTTGCCTGTGGTTTAATTGAGGTCACTTTTTGATTATCAAAAGTCTCAGTGGATTGTATATAGAATAGTGTAAAGTCCTCTTTAGTGTTGGTTTGTTCTTCTTCTGTTGTTTTTTGGCCTAGAAAATAGTCACTTGGAGTCTGGAGATCAGTTTGCAGTTTTGGATAAACATCTTTGGCTTGCATTCTGGAATTCATTTGCTCAGTAACTTCAAATTTTTTTTTCCAGTATGAGTTTATAATTAAGATGTAAATCAGGTTCCTCCATCTCATTGAGTTGTACATGGTGTTATATACAGGCCTCTTGAATATTAATCTGTTTCTCCTCTGCTATTTCTTAGCTTGTAGATTGATCAGTTAAAGTTTGAGCTTTAATTTGTAATTCTGAGATAACCTCTTTCATTCTGGAGTCCATATGAGTTTATAATTAAGATGTAAATCAGGTTCTTCCATCTCATTGAGTTGTACATGGTGTTATATTTTTTTTCTCTCTTTTTTTTAATATTTTTATTTTTTCACCGAACACCATACACCAAAAACAAACAGTACATACATAAACAAAATTCTTTTCTTTTAACAAAGCCGTGCTGTACATTCTAACTATTCTATTACCTCTTATTTACATTTTATTTACATTTCAATCCTTATGTCTTTTTCTTTCTCTGTTCTAACCAGTTATAACATATATTCCAAGTTTCGTAAAATTCTGTTGCCTCCTTATCTTTTAATTCTAATGTAAGTTTGTTCATTTCTGCGCATTCCAAAATTTTGTGAATAACCATATCTTCTGAGGGTATGTTTTCATTTTTCCAATACTGGGCATATGCTATGCGGGCCGCAGTTAGTATGTATATAATGATGTGTTGGAAATGTTTTTTAATTTTTGAATTTATTATACCCAATAAAAATAATTCTGGTTTGAAATCTATTTTTATCTCTGTTATCTCCTGTATCCAATCTCTTATTCCCAATATTTCTTTGCTTTAGGGCACAACCACCACATATGAAAAAATGTTCCTTCTTTACTTCTACATTTCCAACACTTTGGATCTATATTTTTGTGCATTTTGGCCAATCTCGCGGGTGTTAAATGCCATCTATAAATCATTTTGTATTGGTTCTCTTTATATGCAGTTGATAACGTCAATTTACAATTTACGTTCCATAATCTTTCCCATTCTTCTAGGTTTATATTTCTTCCCACATTTCGTGCCCACGCTAACATGGACCCCTTCACTATTTCTTCCTCTAACTCTATTTCTAATAAATATTTATAGATTTTTGATAATGATTTTCCTTCCTTACTTATTAAGATTTTATCGAGTAGGTGTGGGGTCTGGTTTATTCCATATTCTTGCCTGTCTCTATTGTATCTGGATTTAATTTGTAAATAAAACCACCAATCTATGTGAATTTCTTGTTCCTTCAACTCTTCTCTTGTCTTAAGATTACCTTGATTGTCTAGTAATTCTTTATATCTCCTCATCTTTTTCTTCTCCAACATATTAGGGCGAATTACTGCCTCCATCGGTGAAAACCAAATTGGAATTTTCCCATAGTGCCTTTTTTTTATATTTTCCCATATCCAGATCAATGCTCCTCTTATCTGATGTTGTTGAAAATATGTATGTATTTTCTTCTGATTCCCCCACAAAAATGCATGCCATCCCATCTGTAAGTCATGTCCTTCAATCATTAGTATCCTATCATTATCCAGATTTATCCAATCTTTAATCCATACTAACCCTGCTGCATAATAATAAGTTTCCCATTTGGGGAGTCCAAGTCCACCTCTACTCTTACTGTCCTGTAACGTTTTCATATTTATCCTAGCTTTTTTACCCGCCCAAATGAATTTATTTATTATTTTATTCAATTCTTTAAAAAAAGTTTTCTCTAATTTTATTGGGATTGTTTGAAATAAATACAATAATCTAGGTAATACATTCATTTTAGTCACTGCGATCCTACCTAATAATGATAATCGGAAATTTCCCCAGATTTCAAGATCTTGTTTCATTTTTAGTATTAGTTTTGTATAGTTGTCTTCTTTTATTGAGGAACATCTTGAAGTTAACCAAATTCCTAAATATTTAATCTTTTTTACTATTTGTAAATCCAAATTCTCTTCCAATTTCCTTTTCTGTTTATCAGTTAAATTTTTAACTAACATTTTAGTTTTGTCTCTATTAATTTTTAAACCCACGACCATTCCAAATTTTTCTATTTCACCCATAAGAGTATTTCCTCTCTCTGTAGGTTCCTCAATAAAGAAAACCAGGTCATCCGCAAATGCCTGTAATTTATATTCCTCTGTTTTGACCTGTACCCCTTTTATTTGTTCATTCCGTCTAATTTGAGCTAATAATACTTCAAGAGACAAAATAAAGAGTAGAGGTGAAATTGGACATCCCTGTCTTACCCCTTTGTTTATTTCAAAACTTTTTGTGTTCTCTCCGTTAATTATCACACTAGCCCTCTGTATTCTATATATTGCCTTTATTATATTACTAAATTTATCCCCAAATTTCATATCTTCCATCTGTTGGAACATAAATTGCCAGTTGAGGTTATCAAATGCTTTCTGCGCATCTAGAAAGATCAACGCTACTTGCTTTCCTGAGTGTAATTCATAGTATTCGAGGACATTTAACACCATTCTAATGTTGTTTCTAATTTGTCTTTGAGGCAAAAAGCCATTTTGGTCTGTATGTATTATATTCTGTAGTATTAACTTTAATTTTTCCGCCATTATGCTAGTAAAAATTTTGTAATCAGTATTTAGAAGCGAGATTGGCCTATAATTTTTAACCTGTTTAGGGTCTGTGCCTTCTTTTGGAATAAGAGATATAATAGCTTCTATCCAGGAGTCTGGTAAATTTGATTTTTCCAACACATCATTATATACCTCTAATAGTATGTTTTCAAATTCTTCATAAAAAGTTTTGTATAGCTCCCCTGGAAGACCATCCGTTCCCGGAGTCTTATTATTTTTTTGTTTTTGGACCACCATTTTTAGTTCCATGGCTGTTATTCTTTTATTCAATATGTCTCTTTGTTCTTCTTTTAATTCTGGGAGACCATTAACTTTTAGATATTGTTTAATCTTTTCCCCATCTATTTCATCTTTTTAATATAATGATTCAAAAAAGGTTAGGATTATTTCTTTCTTTTTATCTGTCTTATATTGTAGTTCCCCATTTTTATCATAAAGTTCCTGAATAATTTTTTTTCTCTCTTTTTTTTTAATTTATAGGAAAGCCATCTCCCCGGTTTATTTGCATGCTCAAAAAAATTTTGTTTTGCCATTTTCAGTTCCTTAACTCTTTCCTCTTGTTCGATCACATTTAATTTATGTTTAGCTAATGCTAATTCCACTTTAATTGATTCATCCTGTGGTTTTTCTTGTAATTGGCATTCAACTTTTTTAATCTTTTCCTGTAATATATTTTGCTTTTGTCTTTTCTCCCTATTTTTCTGTGCTAAATAGGCTATTGCCAGTCCCCTTAGGTACGCCTTCGCTGTATCCCAAATAATTTGAATTGATGTTTGTTGTTTTGTATTCTCTTTAAAGAAATAATCCATTTCCTTTTTAGTCTGTATAATAAATTCATTTTCCTTTAAAACATGTGAATTCATTACCCATCGTTTTCTAGGTTTTTTCCGCCCCTTCCAGACTATTTCTATCGGATTATGATCTGCCCATATATTCAGATTTATTTCTATAGTCTCTATATTCTCTCCTAATTCTTCATTTGTCCATATCATGTCTATTCAAGATCATGATTTATGTGGATTTGAAAAGAATGTATATCCTTTTTTTTAAATTTCTTTTTCTCCATTGGTCAAATAGATTAAGCTCATGCGCTAGGTCAAAGAAGGTCTTTGGTAAAGTTTTCCTTTTCTTTTTGTTTTTCTTATCAGTAATATAATCTTTTTTTACATCTACCACCGCATTATAACCACCCACAATACACATATTTGAATGACCCAGTTCTATCAATTTCTCATGTAATTTCTGATAGAAGTTATATTGATTCTCATTCGGTGCATATATTACTACTAAAAGCCAGGTTTTCTGTTCATTTTGTATTTCTATTATTAGTACCCTTCCATCTATATCTTGATATTTTAAATTTGCATTTATTTCCTTTTTAATATAAACCGCTATTCCTCTTTGCTTTTGATCAGCTAACGCTGTAAATAGTAATCCTAATTTGGGAAATTCTAAATGGTGTCTATGTTGCTCTTTAATATGTACTTCTTGTAAACAGACAATATCTATGTGTTGTTTGGCTAGTTTTGTTAGTACTTGCTTCCTCTTTGCTGGTGAATTTAATCCATTAATATTGATAGATAATAATGTAATCTCCTTTTCTATTTTCTAGTTGTGTTTTACTTGTGGGCTTGTCTTGTTCTTGAACCTGTTCCTGTCGCCTTCCTCTGTCCGTTTTCTCTCTTACTTTCTCTCCCTTGTTCTCTTTCCCTAATTTCTTGCTGTTGGTCTTCCTGACTTTTGAATTCTAGTTCTTCCCTGCTACTGCTCTCTTCCTCCGTTCCTTCCAATTGGTCATAGAACTCTCTAGCTTTTTCCAGACTATCTATTTTAATCTTTCTCTCTCTCCAGGATAAGAACATTCCTTCAGGAGTTAACCATTTAAAAGGTATATATTTTTTTATTAGATAGGAGCTCAAGAATCTATAATCCCTTCTTTGGTCTCTTACCCTTTTCGGTATCTGTTTCAAAGTTAATATTTCCACACCTTTATAAATCATTGGCTCCTCTCTTGTTATTTTATAAATCATATCTCTCACCATTTTTCTGGTAAACCTGATATGTACTTCCCGTGGAAGTTTATTCCGCCTAGCATAATTTGTCTGAATTCTAAACGCCTCATCAATCTCCATCAAAGATTCTTGTTTTTCTCGTTGCAATACCTTAGAAATCAGATCTGCCATGATGTCCCTTAAATCTTCATCCTTCTCCTCTATCACATTTTGAAAGCGTAAATAAAATGCTGCCTTATCCATTTCTAAGTAAATAATTTCTTCCTCCATTTTTTTGTTAGATGCTAATAATTCTGTATCTAATATATCAACTTTTTTCACAATTTTATCTAAACCCGCCTCTACAGATTGTATTCTTACTTCATTATTCTCCATTGTTTGTTGTAGCATCTCCACTCTATTATCCAACTTGTTTATATCACCTCTCATTTCTACATGATTTTTTGATATTGTCTCTTGCATTTTCAACATAGTTTCTTGAATGACCAAAAGTGTTGATTGCATAGTTTGCATATTAATTAACACATTTTGTTTTTCTGTGCCCAGCATCCCTTCTATTGATCTTTGACCAGGTGGTGATGAAGGTGTCAATGTTAAGCTAGGGACTGTTTTCTTTCCTGTCCTCAATGTTGCCATTATATCCTACTTCTCTAAGCTTCTGACTGTTCTTTTAATAACCAGTAGCTTCTAAACTTCTAATTTTCTTATCTTCTGTAAACTTTCCTCCACTGCCACACGTTACTCCAACCTCTCTATAAACTTTCTACACTTTCCTTACCTATTTCAACCTTTCTCTAACTTCCTTCACTTCCTTTAAACTTTCTTAATTCACAAATATACTTTCAAACACCAGTCAATTTTTTTTTCAAACCTCTCTTCCGTTAAACACAGGCTCTGTCATATCATTCGCAGCTTCTCTCTCTCACCATCAATCTATCCTTTACTTGTCTCTTTGAGAAACGCTGTCTCTCTCTCACAGTCAAGTCAGTCCTTTTGCTCGCCTCCTTAAAAAACACTGTCTCTCATTCTCAGCTTCTCTCTCTCACTGTCCAATCAATCCTTTTACTTGCCTCCTTGAAGAACGCAGTCTCTCATTTCCCAACTTCTCTCTCTCACAGTTAATCAATCCTCGCTTGACTCGCTTGACTCGCTCACTCTCAGGGATTTTCTCCCAGACGTCGCTCTGTTCCTTCACTCTCAGCTCTCTCCTGTTCTCTCCAACTCCGGATTTTCCTTCCAGCCTCAGTCCATTCTCCTCACTTCTTTCGTCTCAATGGCTCCTTCTCTTCACCACAGACCACACTCCTCCGCGACCAGCCACACTCCAGCAAAGGTCTGTTTTAAAGTTTTTCCTCCAACTGCTTTTTTCCGCAATCCAATTACTCCTTCGTTCTTTCTAAACCGCCATTTTCTTTCTCACTCTCACTCCAGACCCAAACTTTGTCAGCTCCAACTTCTTCACTGTCTTCCAACTCTTTATAAATTGCGCTCAAATTTTACAGAAACAGTCTTTCTTTGTGTCTTCCTTTTTTTACTTAAAGTTTTAGTTCTAGCCGTTTGTAAATCACGGCTCTGCTTGCCAGATCACCGCTTGCTTTCCCCTCCGTTTGAGCTTCCTTTCAACACCCGTTTTAGTGAACACTTAACTTAAATTTCGACTTTGATTTTATTCTTTCTCTAGTTAGAGATGTTATAGACTATTACAACTGCTAGCACAGCCTGTTAAAATTCTTTTGCTTCTGCCTCATTTGTGGGTTTGTCAGGGCCTCAGATCCGCCATCAGCCGACGGCAGAAGTTTTCACGTTGGGTTTAGGGAGTTTCCTTCATCCTAACGGGCGATTGCCTTTCGCCTCGTTATTCCTTCAACCCTGTTCAGGGTCTACCGGCAAAGGAAAACCAGCCAGCAAACTGCCAGTGCCACGATCCGGAACCGAAAGTCTGTTCATTTCTTTTATAGTTAATGCTTCAACAGTTTTAAAGTCCTGATTCCAGCATTAATTTCCTAAGCTTTCAGAGGGTCAGATCCACTGAGTGTTTTGTTAAAACAAAATCTGGCTCAAGTTATAAAGCAAAAATAAAAAATATCTTTTTAACAGGTACTTTTAGCAATGCAAGCTTGTAGAAATCTCTGTTAGATCAGAATGTACACACAGCTGAACTGCAGGCTGATCCCTATTATTGAGCAAGTTGATTAAATCCCTGAGCAAAAGAAATTTCTGCCCTTGGAGTTTAATAATGAGGGAGGAATGATTTGAATGTTCCCATGAACAGCTGCTGGTTCTGAGGAAGGAATAAAAAAAATTAGCACACTACAGGTCGTGACATTAAGTACCATAGAATGAAGATAAGCAGGGATCAGCACTAGATCAATATCAGGCAGAAAACAATACTCTAATAAAAAAACTACCAAAAAAGAAATTACACCCCCACTAAAACTAGCAGGCAAGCTATTGTATATAAACAGGCATCAAACCCCACATTTACTTACATGGATGATTATTTAGTAGGGTAATTAAACATCTGCAAGCAAACAACCAAGTTCAGAGAGCCAAGGATTCCATACTTCAGCCCTGAGCTGCAGATATTCTTTATTTGGAACCACAAAGTCATCTTGTCCAACCCTCTGCAGCATGCCGGAAAACTGATTTGAATGGAGATGAATCTCCATTCTCATCTTAAAAACTTTCAGACAGAGAACTGGCACCCTCTACAGATTGATAGTTTTGCTGCCCTATAATTTTACCACATTCTATATACCCAGATTTATACATAAGCCCTTTAATTTATTTTGGATAAGTTTGGATCTGATTTTTTTGAAAGCCATAAGGCTATTCATTGTTCCTTTGATGTTGTATGTAATTATTTAGACCTAAATACCGTTGACATCTGGAAGAACATTTAATTTAAAATAATACAGTCCCCCCCCAGGGCACATCTATCAAAACCTGGGGAAAAGCCAGGGTAGGGACTAGGTGATCTCAGAGAATGTGGATATAACCTAATAATCTGCTTCCAAAGGCCTATGCTATTTTGATTTGACTACCAAAATACTATATTTAAATTACAGGTAATCCTTGACTTACAACCACTATTGCGCCCAAAATTTCAGTTGTTAAGCAAGACATTTGTTAAATGAGTTTTGCCTCACTTTACAACCTTTCATGTGTCAATTGTTAAATGACTCACTGCAGTTGATAAGTTAGTAACCCGGGGGGGTCAGCTGTCAAGAGGGAAGGCTGTGTGGAACGGCTCTCTGTCTATGAGAATTGAATACATAGCCTTTTCCATCCGATCAGTGGATTCTTTGGAGTCCTAGATACCTTGAAGGGGAATCGGAAGAAAGAGGCACCCTGCTGTGCAGCTTACAGCAGCAGCTGAGAGTGTGGACGGCAGGAAAGCCTCGGAGAAGTCGAGTGGGGGGAAAAAGGTGGCCCCTAATGGTGGCCGGGAAGAGAGAACAACAGGTAGCTGGACAACATTAGTGGTGGACTAACTGGACAACGGAGAGACGGATCTAGGCAAAATGATCCTGGCAACCCTCTGTGAAGATCTTCCCCGGGGATTGCAAAGAGGGAAGAGTCAGAAGGAGGCCTGAGGAAGGAGGAAACTTTCTCTGTAGTAAAGCGGCGAATAGCAAATGGAGGCAAAGAAGAGACCATTTCAGCACAGCAAATTTTCACTGGTGGCATGAGGGAAAAGAGGAAGAGGAAATCTACTATTATTGCTGATAATTTAGTTCGGGGTGAAAGTGCTGACTAATTGGAGAGCACAGACATGTTGAAGTAAGATTGACTGTTAACTTGGATAATAAGGAGTAAGAGACATTTAGTGGCTGAGGGAAAAAACTGGTGATAATTTAAGGAAGAAGAGGAAATTTAAAGAGAAACAACATCTATTTCGGAGGGCTTGCTAATAATTGACTTATAAATCGAGGAAACTCAAAGAGTAATTTTGGATGCAGAAAACTTAATGAAACAGTTGTAGTGGAACTGTAGTGGAGAAGTTAATTTAAAGTGGTATTAAAAATGACAAGCATCCCAAATTTGACAAAAATTGGTACAGGAAAGAGGCAAGGAATCCAAACTATAACAATGGAACCAAGTCCAGCAGGGCAAAGATCTCTGGAAGGAATTTTACAGAGAGAGAGATCAAACTCATTTAAGGATCTACAACAGATGTTACAAACAATACAGGAGGTTATGTTAAAGAACCATGAGGAGTTGAAACGAGAGATAGGAGAAGTAAGGAATGACACGGGAGAAATGAAAGAAAAGATGAGATTGATGGATGATACATTTGAATGCTTTCAGCAACAAATTTTTTAAAAATGAACAAAAACTACAGAAGATGGAAGATAGAATGGGAAGGGAAGAAAGGAAAGTGGAGGAGATGTAAGAAAGACTAATTCAGGCTAATAGAGACCTCAAACAGACAATAATCCAATTGGAAATAGACAAAGCTTCCCATTTTCTACGATTTCAGAATGTGTGGGAAGGAAAGAATGAAGATCTTCTGGAGATGATGGCGGAGCTATTGGCAGGAGCTCTAGGAACTGGGAAGGAAGAAATGATTAAGGAAATGGATGAAATCTATAGAATTCACACGAACTACGTACGTAGACATAATTTACCTAGAGAAGTGCATATTAGATTTGCTAAAAAATTGATATGCAATGAGATTCTTCATAGGACTAGAGAAGATCCATTAGAGCTACGAGGAAGACAGCTTGTGGTGCTCAAACAAGTCCCAAAAAGGGTAAGAGACCTAAGGCGACCCTATCAAATGTTTACAGCAAAACTAACAAGGAAAAACGTAAATTTTCGGTGGTTGACTCTGGAAGGGATTATGGTATTTTGGGGAGAAAGAAGGTTGAGATTGGACACGGTGGACAAAGTAGAAGAGTTTTACAGAAAATTTTTTGATGGTGAGGCTGAATCGGAGGAAAAAGAAAGAAGGGAAGGAGAACCAGGAGAGCAGTCACCAAATAGGGGGGAATCCCGAATCAAGGAAAAAGAAAACAGGGAAAGAGCGAATGTGGACACTGGAAAAGACAATGATGGTGGACGCAAGGAGCACAAAGAAATTAGACAAACGAGGGCAACAAACGTAAGTATAAGTAGAGGTTTTCAAGAGGCATTAGCAATTCTATCATTAAATGTTAATGGGTTAAATTCTCCAGGGAAAAGGAAATTTTTTTTAGTAAATTGTATAAGACAAATGTGGATATAGTAGTGTCGCAAGAGACGCACATAAAACAGCAGCATCAATATTTGTTAAAATGTTCCAAGTTAGGAAAGATGTTTATATCTTTATCGCAACAGAAGAAAGGGGGAATTGTAACGTATGTAAAAGAGGGTATCTTGGCCAAACAGGTGTATAAAGATGAGGAGGGCAGAATATTGATAATAGAACTAACTGTGGATGGGAAAAAACTGATGTTAGTTGGAATATACGCGCCTAACTAGGGACAAAAACTATTTTATAAGAAACTGTATAACATGATTAGAGACTTAGAATGTGATAATCTATGTATAGTTGGGGATTTTAATGCAATTGTAGACAGAGAACTAGATTATAGAAATAACAGATGAAAGAAAGGGGTTAGAAGGATATTACCTAATTCATTTTTTGAAATGGTGGAAGAATTAGATATAAAGGATTGTTGGAGGGAAAGAAATGGAGATAAGAAACAATATACTTACTATTCAGCTAGACATCAATCTTGGTCTCAAATTGATATGGTTTGGGCATCGACAGAGGTGAATTTGGGAATTGAGGAAGTTAATATTGACATAAATTCATGGGTAGACCATAATCCTATTAAAATTAAATGGAAGGGGCAAAAAAAGATAAGGAGATGGACCCTAAAAAGAGCAATTTTGAACCAAAATGAATTTAAATTAAAGATGGATGATCAAATGAGCTTGTTTTTTCAAAGTAATAAGAAAGAAGACATGAATAACCAGAATCTGTGGAACATGGCAAAAGCCTTTATGAGGGATATTGCAATATCATATATGGCCAAAGACAACAAACAAAAAGACAATGGCAAAAAAACTTAGAGGAAGAGCTTAGTAAACTGGAAAGGGAGTTGCAGGAAGAACTCATAAAATGGAAACTGAAACATCAAATAGATATAATTAAACATAAACTAAATATCATTGAAAAGGAAAATATGGCACAACAAATTAAAAGCATTAAACAATATTTTTTTTGAAAATACAAATAAGCCGGGAAGATGGCTGGCTTATAGACTAAGGAAACGGAAAGAAAAGAACCAGATTAGCAAATTATATAATGAAGAAAAAGAGTTAATTTACCAAAATGAGAAAAAGAGGAAGGTAGCGTATGAGTTCTTAAAAAACCTTTATGAGGATAAGGAGAAGGTAGAAGAAGGCAAGATGGTGCAATACCTTCAAAAACAGACCTGCCCAGAATCTCAGAAGAAGGTAAAAATTTATTAAATAGTGAGATAACAGTAAGAGAGATATCTGAGGCAATTTAAAAAAAAAGTAACAAAACACCAGATCCAGATGGTCTACCTTCAGAAATCTATAAAAATCATCAGGAAATATTAAGCCCACTGCTATTAGAGGTGTACAATGATGTATTGAATAAAGCCAAGATACCTGAATCGTGGAAAGAAGCAACAATCACGTTGATTCCCAAAGAAAATTCTGATTTGACTTATATTAAAAACTATAGACCAGTGGTTCTCAACCTTTTTAATGCCGCGACCCCCAACCGGTCGTAAGTCGAGGACTACCTGCATTTCCCTGTTCGGGAGTGCTGCACATGCATGGTGCTGCCCCCTGCGCCGGCTGAGGCATAGCTGGCAAGGGACAGCGATGGCACAGGGTGACCACTGGCTGGGCCAGCCCAAGGAAGGTAAGGCACCCACCGGGCCCCACACACCCCAGCAACCCTCCCTGCGCCCGCTGCTGCCCTGCTAGCCTTACCTTGGCCACCGCCCGTTCGGGGTGGTGGCAGGCAGGCCCAGGCGCTCCTGGGTGGCTGCGGCAAGTGGCAGCGATGGCGCAGGGCAACCACCGGCTAGGCCACCAGCTGGTCCAGCCTAAGGGAGGTAAGGCACCCACCGGGCCCCACGCGCGCCAACAACCCTCCCTGTGCCCACCGGCCTCCCACCTCCCACCCCTGGCCCTCTTTTATTTACATTTTTAGTAGTTGCTCAGCAGGGAGGGGTGGAAACTTCCAGACAGCTCGCCTTCGCTGCAGACAACTTGCAGCACCGTTTGCAGACTGGGACTTTTTGGCAGGCTCAGCAAGGCGGAGACAGCCTGGACAATTCCTATTGGCTTTTGAAAGCCAATAGAATTAGACTCTATTCAAGAGAGTCTATTCTATTGGCTTTCAAAAGCCAATAGAATAAGAGGGAGTAGCACAGCTAAGGAAAAGGGGGGGGAAATGGCGGACTGCGTTGTTTGCCAACCCCCATGAAATGGTCGTTCGACCCCAAATGGGGTCGCGACCCACAGGTTGAGAACCGCTGCTATAGACCGATATCCCTACTAAATTAGGATTATAAAATATTCATGACAATTATGGCAGATAGACTAAAGAAAATTTTAGAGAACTTCATTCATACTGACCAAAATGGCTTCCTTCCCGGATGGCATATAAGGAATAATATTAGGATTATTTTGGACACGTTAGAATATTATGAAGCTCATAACGAAAAACAGATGGCGTTGATATTCATTAATGCGCAAAAAGCGTTCGACAATGTCAAATGGGACTTTATATTAGAACAATTAAAATATATGGATTTTGGGGGAAAATTTATAAAGATGTTCCAAACAATTTATTCCAGACAAGAAGTTAGAGTGGTGATAAATGGGGAAACAACAAAGAACTTTTTAATTCAAAAAGGCATTAGATAAGGCTGTCCGCTATCTCTACTTCTTTTTATTTTATCATTAGAGGTTTTACTTAAAACAATTCGAGAAGACAAACAAATTAAAGGTTTAAAAGTAAGAAAAGAAAGTTTTAAGGTACAGGATTTGCGGATGACCTTGTATTTATTATTGAAGAGCCTGTACAATCTGGTCTTAAGCTGATGGAAGTGCTGAAGGACTGTGGAGAAGTAGCAGGCCTGAAAATAAATAAGGATAAAACAAAAATGATAGTTAAAAATATGACTGAAGAGCAAAAAAAAAAGAATTGGAGGAAAGGATAAATACGCAGATTACGAAAAAAATAAGATATTTGGGAATCCAATTGATAGCAAGATGCATCACTCTGAAAGAAGACAATTATGATAAATTAATGGTGCAAATTAGGTCTGATTTGGGAAATTGGGGGAAACTACAGTTATCTTTAATGGGTAGGATAGTCACTATTAAAATGAATGTTCTTCCAAAAATGTTGTTTCTATTTCAATGCATACCTCACAGCATGATTACTACATAAGTTGTACATAGGCCGGCCTTTGAAGATTACCGAGAAGTTATGACTTCCGGTTCCGGATCGTGGCGCCTCTAGCCACACGGAGAGACTTGTCTCCTTGTTCGGCTAGTTTCCCTCCGTCGGTAGACCACGGCGGGGGTCGAAGGTCACGCCTGGAGGGCGCAACTACCGTCGACGAGGCTACGCTTGGCTGCAGAGGAGCGGCAGCTCCTCTAGCTGTCCGAGCTGACTCTGAGGGCCGACGGAGCAGAAGACCGGCCATAAAATGGCCGTTTGCCTAGCCGCACCAACCGCAAGTCACAAGAACAGCTAAGCATGAAGAACCACCATGGTGAATCGGGTGAGACCTTTCTTTCCCTCGCTATCCTGATCTTTCCTGTAAGAGTTTCTATTTTCCTTTATTAAGAAAGCGGCGGCTGCCTATATGTGGAAAGAAGAGCCAAAAAGAAAAGGATTAATTTTTATGTGTGTGGTTGTTTTTTTTTTACTATTTTACTATTTGACTGCTGTGGGGTGAATTTCAGGGGAAAAGAAGGGAAAAAGAGACATTGTTACTTTCCTTTTTTAATTTGATAATGTAGAAGATAGTTTTTGTTGATTTTTTAAAAGAAAGAAAGAAAGAAAGAAAGAAAGAGAGAGAGAAAGAGAGAAAACTTTCCTTTTTTGTTCTTTTTTTTAACTTTCTCTAACTTGATTAACTTGGGGGGGGGAGAAGAAGAAGAAGACTTTATAGTCCACTGAGGACATCTGGTGGTGAAAAAGCAAAATTTCAACTGTACTTCTCCCTGTTATTTGGAGAGGATTGGATTTAGGTGATAATAAAAGAGAAAAAATAACTGGACAGTTGGGTGGTGAAGCTGGCAGCAGGCAGGCCCAGGTGCTCCTGGGCGGCCACGGCGGCGACGGCGCAGGGCAACCACGGGCTGGGCCACCAGCTGGCCCAGGCCAAGGGAGGTAAAAAACCCGCCGGGCCCCACACGTGCCAAAAACCTTCCCTGCGCCCGTCGCTGCCCTGCTAGCCTTACCTTCACTGCCGCCCATTCAGGGCGGCAGCAGGCAGGCCCAGGTGCACCTGGGCGGCCGCGGCAGCGACGGCGCAGGGCGACCACAGGCTGGGCCACCAGCTGGCCCAGCCCAAGGGAGGTAAAAAAAACCTGCCGGGCCCCACGTGCGCCAAAAACCCTCCCTTTGCCCACCGGCCTCCCACCTCCCACCCCTGGCCCTCTTTTACTTTCAGTTTTAGTAGTTGCTTAGCAGGGAGGGGTGGAAACTTCTAGAGAGCTCGCCTTCGCTGCAGACAACTTGCAGCACCGTTTGCAGACTGGGACTTTTGGCGGGCTCAGCAGGGCGGAGACAGCCTGGACAATTCCTATTGGCTTTCGAAAGCCAATAGAATTAGACTCTATTCAAGAGAGTCTATTCTATTGGCTTTCAAAAGCCAATAGAATAAGAGGGAGTAGCACAGCTAAGGAAAAGGGAAAAAATGGCGGACTGCGTTGTTTGGCGACCCCCGTGAAATGGTCGTTCGACCCCAAATGGGGTCACGACCCACAGGTTGAGAACCGCTGGTTTATTTACTTATTGCTAGGAATCTTTTACTGTTTTCATTATTTTTATAATTGATTCCAGGGAAGGTGGGGGGGAAATCACCACACTTTATCAGTTGGAGACATTTTTCAAAGGCCCCATCTATCAGATATGGATTGCCTGACTCTCTATTTCACAGTACAATAAGCAATTAATCTCCCTTCAGCATTTAACTTCCATCTAGAGATAATTTACTTTAAGCAGAAAGCTTTTCTCTAAGGAAATGGGATTTTAAACTGCTTGGCCACTCCATCCCTTGCAGTAGCAAGAAAACCTATGTACCTCTGGATTTTTTAAATAGAAATATGTCTAGCTGACCATGATATAAACCTTATTTCTTCCATGTATCATATTTAAGTAATGAGTTGAAATCTTGCTGATTTGGCTAATTCTAATCATTAAAATTCTTTGTTTTTCTTTTTTAGTTTACTTTTTCTGTTGTTGTTTTTTTTTAATTGTGACCATTCATTGCTGTTGCTCTGATTGATCCAGTTTCATGTGTATAATAGAGAGGCAGTAATTGTGATTCATGCAGAAGTAAAATTCTCAGGATCGGCTATGCTATGATTTGGGTTCATACGTCAGTTCTTTATTTCAGTCATTGGCTAGGAAGATTTACATTCTGTATTAAAATTAGTTTAATTTACATATGGTGAAGGCTTAATCCATACGTTCAGTCTTATGCCTTAGAAACAGATTATATTCATTCTGTTAATGAAGTGTTAAAAAGGATGTAGTTCAATGCTCTGACCTTCTTTGGTAGAGAAAACCAGACAGCTGTCCTTTCTTCAGAATGGGAATGCAAGGTGTCATGCAGATTCAATCAACGAATTTGTTTAGTGAACATATTGATGTTGTCTCGAACAACTGGATTCTATGAGTGTGAAAAGTAACACAGATGTCATTCTAACATCTATAAAAATCTATCAAAGGCAAAACAAAATAGTAAAATATTCTGGTGTAATGATCATATTGTAAATTCAATATTTCTTTTTACCTTCATTTCTATAGTGTAATCTTCATTTCATTTGAGAGTCTCTCCCTACAGTCCATTGGTGAGAAGCCCAGTGATAATGGTAGTGTATTCCAGAAAAAGTATATTTTGTTGCATTTATCTCCAAACATTGCGGTTTCTTATTTAAGGTGAGCATTTTTTTTCACATCAGTACTACAAAAATAACTATGATTAAGATGGCTAGTACAAATATAAAAAATAATAAATATGCCATTAAGATTATATAGATAATTAAGATTTCAAAACTATGAATACAATAGTATAAAACTGTATAAAATGAATGCTATTATATAAAACTATACATTATGCTGAAATGAATAAATACAAATGGCACTATATACAGTTACTAAATTGTATATAACTAGTATACAGTAATCTACTATAACTAGTAGAATCTACCAGTGTGGTGCATGAATTTAGGTAGGGTACAGAAACTGATGATACAGAATCTGAATTCTGAATAAGAATTGCTTTAATTATCCAATGCCTTTAATTATCCAATTGCTTTAATTATCCAATGTGGAATTGGGTTAGTATACTGTACAAAATAGCATCAAATAAACATTAGGGCCTAACTGTGTCAATAGCTGTTATTGGCCATTTGTGTCCAAAACTTACATAATGGTAATCTCTAGATAATCTAACAAACAGTATAAATAGAAGTTATTCAAAGAGATTCCTGAATGTTTATTTATTTATAACAAAGAACAGAATGGAAGCTGGGGGAGAATCGAGCTCCAGAGGCATACAAAGCCCCCCCCCGGCCTCTGTTCTGGGCCTCAGAGGCCCAGAGGAGGCCTCTGAGGCTGAGAACAGACCTCTGGAACCTATGGCCTCTGTTCTGGGCCTCAGTGTCAATGCTGCTAACATCAGATGCTCTTGCCTGACAATATATGAAGATGCAGACATTTTCTATTTAACCTGTGTATTGCTTTTAGAGTAAAAATTAGATGGTGCTGGGAAGGAGGAGGGGGGAAAGAATGTGCTTGGGGACTAGTTAGCCATAACAATATTTCAGTAGCATATTCTTCAAGGCTAATTGTAATAAGAGGAGATAAGTGCTGGGGGATATGGAATGGGAAGGAAAGTTCATACTTCAAACCAATTGGAGAATGTGATTAAGTACTGTTAAATGAAGGAGTGAGTTATGCCTAGATACTGTATGTTGAGGAAGGAGAATTCCAGATTTTGGCTTCACTATGTACGTGCCGAAGCTATGTTGCAAATTAAAGATTCTTTAAGGTAAATAATGCCTCAAAGTTCTTTGAAGAGCTTCTTCTTTCAGAACCATGACATCAAGCCAAAATCTACAAACTTTTCAAACCGTTTAGGAGTCCTGGGCTCCAGTCACTCTTCTAAACTAAAGGAATAGGCTGACAAAGATTCGGGGAAGATCTCATCATGGAAGAAGAAAAATTGCCTGAGGCCAGCACCCAGGCAGCTGCAGCTTCCCCAGTGGGGAGAGCGACAGCAGCAGCAGCTTCCCCGGGGTGGGGGGAGCTGCAGCCAGCAAGCCGGTGGAGAAGAAACTCTTGCAGACCTCCCAGCTGGGAGCAAGACCAAAGCAATTAGGAGAGCTGATTTGGTCATCAGACTGGGATAAGCCCAGCGGAGGCTCCGAAGGCTTCGAAACAGCCTTGCCACACTCAAAGACTCTGAAAGCAGATGAGTGGGAGCCACCTCAAAGGGATTCTTGCATATTGCATCCCCCACACTGATGGAGAGCTGCCAGGCTGTCTGCCACCGAAGACTCGGGTGAGTGGAAATATCCGTCTGCAGCTCTTAGTCAGTCAGTAGAATATTTGGCAGAAAGATTTGAAGAATTAGAAGTGAGAAGCAAAGAACAGTTACTGCTGAGAGAGGTCTCCAGCCCCTCCCTTGCAGATCAAACAGTCTTCCAGACCCTGGCGTCCCCTGCCAGGGCCTCCAGAACCCCAGCCTGGGCCCCCTACAGCAATGGGGAATTTGGCAGCCCCCACAGATGGGAGGTCAGCCACCTCTGAGCTTGCATCAATTAATAGAGGCCTTGCAACAACTTGGAGTGGTGCAGAAGCCAGGAGAGCAAAAGCCAGTGGGCCCGCAAATGAAGGAGGTCCAGCAACAACCCCCACTCATCCAGCAACCATTGAGGGGCCTGCAGCAGCAGAGGGTGCCACCAGCCCCAACAGAGAAGACAGCAGCAGTCCCCACCCAGGCAGCAACCTTTGGAAGACCTCCACCAACTCGAGAGGCCAGTACTACAGGTATTGTAACCACAGCAGGATGGATGGCCGCAGCCCCTGAACATGCAACCCCTGGGCATACGGCAACAGCCAGGGTGGGGCCAGCTGCAACTGGGGGTGCCACACCGACAGTGGAGAGCTCAACAGCCATCGGATCAGCAGCCAGGATGGGGCCAGCAGCAACTGGGGGGGCACGAGTGCAGTGGGCAGCCTAGCAGCCTTTGCACCAGCAGCCAGGGTGGAGCCAGCAGCAACAGCCACAGTGGAGGCCACGACAGCCTGTAATTATGCTATCCTTCAGAGCAACCTTCGATGGGGACCCAGGGAAGATGATTTTTTTTCTCAACCAAGTATGCTGTCATTTGAACCTCTGGGCCTATCTCTACCCGGACCCAGGCTCCATGGTTGATGTGATTGCATCCAGCCTAGAGGGAGAAGCATCTGAATGGCTGAACAATTTATATAACAATTTATATGAAATGGAGGACTCCCACCTTTTCCTCCTAGGGCTGAGAGAAAGATTTGATGACCCATCTATTGGCCTCAAAGCAGGAGAACAAATCCACAAAATAAAACAAGCTGGCAAGCCTGCCGTGGAGTACGAGCGAGAGTTCCGCAAGATAGCAGGTTGAATAGAGGGGTGGCCTAAACAATCCCTAATCCATCATTTCATTGAGGGATTAGATGATCACCTCTCTCAGGCCTGCATCTATCGAGCCGTACCTGATCAGCTGCAAGAATGGTACCAGACAGCAGTGAAGCTAAATGTTCAGCTCACCTGTTATAAGAAACCTCCACCATCTGAAACTGGGCCAAAACCAGAGTGACCCAGATGACATCCACCACCCTGAAAACCTCCAATGGCTATGACTGTTGAAAGGCCCAGGCCACCTGCAGGTCCGCCAATCACATGCTTCTGATGCGGACAGCAGGGACATCGAGCAGCCAACTGCACGGTTCCCTACCCCCAGCAGCAGAGCAGACCAGAACCTGCAGTGAGGAAGAAACCTGAACAGCAGCCAACGAGAGAAAAATCTAACTGGATCACACAGGAACTGGTTGCCCAAGTCACATCCCCCACACAGGAGGATGCCGGGACTAAGGCTGGATCCACCCCTGCTCTGCCCTCTTTCGACAGTGATGACGAAGGAGAGAACGACCCGATAGTGAGTCGACACATCCAATCTTTTTCACTGCCTGCAAAACTAATAAGCCCTAAATTGGGAGCACAGGCAGATTTAAAAGTGCTAGTTGATTCTGGATGCTCTTGATATATTATTAGCTTGCCCTTTGCCATGAAATTGAGCATATGAGCAAAATTGCTCTCCAAGCCTGTGAGGTTTGAGCAAGCCAATGGCTCCCTCATGGGAGGGACTCTTGTCATGCAGTTAACTGAGCCCCTATGCTTAGAAATAGGTGAGCACTGGGAGTTCATTCGCTTCCTGGTGGCCCCAAATATTATTGAGGCGGTGATCCTAGGGCTAGCCTGGTTGGATAAATGGAAGCCTTTTATCTGGTGGGAGAAAGGAATGAGGACTGTGAGGCTGCCAATACAGCCTAACCCCTCCCCAATTCAACAGACATTGCAGAACACTTTAGGCCACCCAATGAGCGAGTGCATGTAGCTGCCTCACTGTCACCAGGGGAATCACTCATCCCCAATGAATATCGGGACCTAGCAGAGGCATTCAGTGAAAATGAATGTGATGCCCTGCCCCCTCACAGAACCAATGACTGCTCTATCAAACTGGTGCCGGGAGCCAAACTCCCACAACCGAGAATGTATGCTATGTCCCCCCTTGAAATGGAGGAGATGCAGCGATACATGAACAAAAACCTAGCGAAGGAGTTCATTGAACAGGCCAAGTCTACCGTGGGAGCCCCTGTGTTGTTCAAAGAGAAAAAAGATGGGTCTATTCATCTCTGCGTAGACTATAAGGGTCTCAAAGCTGTGAGTGTGGAAAACAAATACCCCTCCCCCTCCTAAAGGACTTATTAACCCATCTGGCTAAGGGGAGTGTCTTCACTAAATTAGACCTGAGAGAGGCATATTACTGAGTAAGAATAAAGGAGGGGGACGAGTGGAAAACTGCCTTCAACTGCCTCAAGGGGAGCTATCAATTCAAAGTCATGCCATTTGGCCTACAGGGGGCCCCAGCCATATTCATGCAGTTGATTAATGAGGTCCTACATGATCACTTGTACAAACGGCTTCCAGTCTATCTTGATGATATCCTGATATACAGCACGAATATGACTGATCACATAAAGCTGGTGAGAGAAGTGTTAAAGCAGTGGTTCTCAACCTGTGGGTCACGACCCCATTTGGGGTCGAATGACCATTTCACGGGGGTCGCCAAACACTGCAGTCTGCCATTTTTCCCCCCTTTTCCCCTCGGCCGGCGCAGGGGGCAGCACCACACATGCGTGGGGTAGCACCGCGCATGCGCGATGCGGGCTGTCATGCCACGCATGCACGGTACAGGCCGTCGTGTGGGTGCCGCGCATGCATGATGCGGGCCATCACACCGCACATGCGTGGTACGGGCCGCCGCGTGCGCACCGCGCACGCATGGTATGGGCCACTGCGTGAGCACCGCGCATGCGCAACGCAGGCCGTCACACCGTGCATGCACGGTACAGGCTGGCGCACACGCACTGCGCATGTGCAGTACAGGCTGGCATGCGTGTGCTGCGCATGCACAGTACGGGGTGGTGCGCGTGCCGTGCATGCATGATGCGGGCTGTCCCGCCGTGCATGTGCGGCGCAGGTTGGGGTCGCGGACTGGAAAAGGTTGAGAACCGCTGTGTTAAAGAAACTATTGAATGCCAAGCTTTATGCCAAATTGTCAAAATGTGAATTTCACCAGACCCAATTAGATTATCTTGGCTACAGAATTTCCAACGAGGGCATTGAAATGGATCCAGCCAAGGTGAAAGCTATAATAGAATGGCAGCCCCCAAAGACCTGCAAACAGCTCCAGAGTTTTCTAGGCTTTGCCAACTTCTATCGTCAATTCATCCCCTCTTTTGCCAAGATTGCCCTACCCCTTACAGAATTACTCAAAACAGGGAAAAGAGGAGGGAAGCCGCGACCGGGCCAACCACTAGTATGGACAATGGGCTGTCAAACAGCTTTTGAGAATTTAAGAGACTATTTGCTGCTGAACCGGTCCTAAAGCACCCTTGCCCAGGGGAGCCCTTTGTAATTCAAGCCGATGCCAGCAATGTGGCAGTTGGAGCTGTATTACTGCAAAAGAACAAAAGTGGGGTTCTGCAACCCTGTGCCTACACCTCTAAGAAATTTACTGAAAGCGAGTGGAGATGGGCAATCTGGGAGAAAGAGGCCTTCCAATTAGGTGGGGGCTATTAAACTGGCGACACTATCTAGAAGGGAGCAAGGTGCCTTTTGAAGTATGGACAGATCACAAAAATCTAGAGGCACTGAAAACTCCCCGCAAATTGTCCCCAAAGTAAGTATGGTGGGCACAGTACTTTAACCATTTCAACTTCACTTTAAAGTATATACTGGGAGAAAAATCTTCCTAGCTATCGAGATTGCTCCAGTACAAAAGCGAACACGAAGAGGTTAATGAGGCAATTATCTCCCGTCCACAACCTGCCGCTCAACTCATGCCTTGTAGAGTCCCTAATCCTGATGACCTTGGGGTAAAGAAAATAAAACAAGAGCTCCTCACCAATCAATGGTTCAAAGATAATCAAACCTCCCTAACGTGCAAGGATGGCTTGGCTTACAAAGGGGAAAACTATATCTGCCTGAAGCCCTCCGTCTTAATGCTTTCAAACACAGCCATGATGTAAAACAGGCTGGACACTTTGGATATCTAAAATCTCTACATCTCACCCACCAGCAATTTTGGTGGCCAGGGCTGTAGAAAACAGTTGTGCTGTATTTGCCATAATGAAAAGAATCCCAGGGAAAACCCCTGGGTTACTGCAGCTGGTGGCAGACCCTTCTCAGCCATGGGAAGAAATAGCTATGGACTTTATAGTAGACCTACCTGAAAGTAGGGGAAATACTGTCATCTGGACTTGATAGATCTGTTCTCGAAGCAGGCTCATTTCATTGCCTGCAAAGGACTCCCATCTGCCCAACGACTGACCAAATTGTTCCTGAAACATATCTACCAGCTGCATGGCGCCCCTAAGAGAATAATTTCGGACAGGTGGGTGCAGTTCACAGCGAAGTTTTGGAGGAGTTTTCTTAAATTAATTGGATCATCTCAAGGTTTATCATCTGCTTTTCATCCGGCCACCAATGGAGCTGCAGAATCCGCTAACAAAATGGTGGAGCAATATCTCAGATGCTATGTTTCTTACCAACAGACTAACTGGACTGACCTCTTCCCTTTCGCAGAGGTGGCATACAATAATTCTGTGCACAGCAGCACTGGCTACACACCTTTCAGAGTAGCCACAGGAAAAGAGTTCGGTCCAACACCTGAATACCCTCAGGTGCCATCCGCTTCCCAGACATTTGACCAATGGGTGAGGGGGTGGGAAGAAGTTTGGAGAAACATGAAAACTGCATTAAAAAAGACTTTTGAAACCTATAAAAAGCAGGCTGATAAAAAGAGGGCTCCCCAAAGAACATTCCAAGATGGGGAACATGTTTATCTGTCGACCAAATATTTACGCCTCAAATTACCCAGTAAGAAGTTAGGACCAAAATGTCAAGAGGTCCCCAGTTCAAATCTGGGTGCCCCCTCCTAGAGTAGAAATGTATTTTTTGGAGTAATATTCTTATTTCTAGGAAGGATAGCTATTTTGTAATGGAAGGAGAATAAGAGGGATTTCTGATAAAATAAGAAATGGTATTAATAAATGAGTTACTAGATTAAAAAATAGAATACTTGTAGAAAATATAAGAATGTTATGGTTGAAATAATATGTGTATTTTAGAGATAGGGATTATGCTAAGGAAAAAGAGAAAGGAGGGTCACCTGAAGTGTTAATAATATGTTTATTTAAAAGCCAAATTGGAATATGGTAATTTGTAAATAGTAAAGGTTAAAAACAGGATTTAGATTTATACACATGAAATGTTATTGATGATTGTTCTGATTGATTGCATTTTATTGAAAAATACATTAATTTGAATATATTATATTATTTGAGAGAAATAGAGAGGGAGTTTCTAATGATTTAACCTGAGTTATATAAGTATGATTTTGTTTTTGGATGATTGATTACCCCATCACCACATTGTTTCTCAAGCACCTTGCTGTAAAAATAAAAAAAATCAATAAAACTTGTTTTTTTTTTTAAAAAAAGAAGTTAGGACCAAAATTCATGGGGCCTTTTCCTATTATAAAGTTCATCAATCTGGTCACTGTAGAACGAAAACTCCCTAGACGTTTAGGTAGAATTCACCCTGTATTCCATTGCAGCTTGTTGAAACCTTATCGGGGCTCTACTTTAAGACCTCCCCCTAAGAAGGCACCTGAGCCCCTTGTAGTTGCGGGACAGACCTATTATTAAGTGAAATGTATTCTTGACTCTAGAATTTTTAAACGGAAATTGCAATACCTAGTACAATGGAAGGGATACCGATTGTCTGAAGCCACCTGAGGTGAAAGCTGACAGACTCCCAAAAGGTTTCATGTAAAACACCCCAACAAACCGAAAAATAGTCCTTAACATATGCTTTTGTTTACATTACAGGATCTGTCCTTTTTGTAAGGGAGGCAGATGTCAATGCTGCTAAATTGGATGTTCTTGCTTGACAATATATGAAGATGCAGACATTTTCTACTTAACCTGTGTATTACTTTTAAAGTAAAAATTTGATAATGTTAGAGGGGAGGGGGAATAATGTGCTTGGGGACTAATTAGCCATAACAATATCTCAGTAGAGTATTCTTCAAGGTTGGTTGTAATAAGAGGAGATAACAGGAGGGAAGGTTCACACTTCAAACTAATTGGAGAATGTGATTAATGACTGTTAAATGAAGGAATGAGTTATGCTTAGATACTGTGTGTTTGGGGGAGGAGAATTCAGATTTTGGCTTCTCTATGTACATGCCGAAGCTATGTTGCAATTAAAGATTCTTTAAGATAAACAATGCTTCAAAGTTCTTTGAAGAGCTTCTTCTTTTGGAACCATGACAGTAACACTTCACGCTCCTGCACTGTATCTCTCTCTGAACGGATCTTGCCGGGGGACTCTGCAACATATACCATGTTGGACAAAGGTGCAGAGAAGGAGGAAGCCACCACGAAAGGGGAGCCCTCCCTTTGATCAGAACCCTGCCAGCTTTTTGACTCCGAGACAGCCTATACCTTGGAGGAAGAGGTTGTGGAGACGCCCAGCTGTAAACTTGCTGGTCCATGGGCATAGGCAAGAAGGACGAGTGAGAGAAAAAGTTGAGAAAGGTGATGCTGAGATGGGGTAGCCACCAACTGGGATAGAAACAAGAGATGGAGAGATCACTACACCTCAGCGAAGGTGAGGACAATCACACTGAGCAGTTGAACTGGATCCTGGAGAAGGTGATTGACCTAATGAAATCAACCCTTGTCTCCCTCAATGATGAAAAGCTCAAGCCCCATGGCCGCACTGTTATCATGAACTGCAGCACAAGAGACACCGATGGGGAGTCCAACGCTGAAGCCACAGGAACATCAGGTGGGGCAGCCATGATTGCAGCTGCCATGGGGCCAGCCCCACTCCTCGCCATGCAGCAGCTGTTGATTGAGATGGATGACACCACAGATGATGATGTGGGCACCGATCCATCCAGATGTTCCTGCCACTGGAGGTGAAGTTTAGGGGAGGGCCATGGCACCTGGGGTTCTTCTTAACCAAAGTCCCAACTACATGGAAAAATACAGCTGAGACATCCCAACCGACAAGGCTCGGATCTGCATTGTACAGGCAGCCCTGGATGGTGTGGCAGCTGACTGGGTATTTGGACCTATATGACTCCGACGCCCCTGAGCTCCAGAACTTCAACCAATTCATGTTCTCCCTTAGACGGTGATTCGAGGACCCATTGGCAGACTAGAAGATCTGTGAGAAGATTAAGATGGTAAAGCAAGGCAGGCTCCCAGTGGCTGAGTATACCCAGGATTTTCTGAGCCATTGCCAGTAAGCTGAATTGGCCGGAAGACATCCTGCTTAGCCACTTTAAGGATGGACTGAATTACGGTCTCTACAATGCCTGTCTTCCCCAGGGAGACCCATGCCGATTTCACGATTGGTACATCCTGGCAGAGGAAGCCAAAATTGACCTACTCAAGAGACTTTGCCAGGGAAAGCCATGGAACCGATCACCCCCTGAGCTGCCACGCGAGCCCGCGAAGTCTCAACTCACAGATAAGAAAACTGCCAGCTGTTTCAAGTGCAGGAAGGAGGGACATCGTGCCACAGAATGCTGCTCGAGGAACCCCCAGCAGAAGGCCAAACGGACATCAGGAGATCAGGAAGGTCACCCGCCAAGCCATGAGAGCCAGCCATGAGGGGCACCAAGGCTGTCAAGTCCCCCCTCTGCCCAATGGGGAAAAGGGATCCCGGCCTACACCACGGGAGGGTCTGACTCACCAGACGACCACTTCGAAGATGAACCCCTGGTAAGTGGACCCATTGCACCCCTCATATGGATAGTGACTATCCTAGCCCCCTCCATGGCTAAAGCTGTGAAGGTTAAAGCCCTACTAGATTCTGGCTGCATGTGTTGCCTATATCCTTCAGTCAATTAGATGGGTCCATAGGGGAATGCCAGCTACCCTAGCCATGCTACCGATCCACCTCACTCTGGGGGACCACGAGGAGACTATAATGTTCATGGCGACCCCAGGCCTGGAGTGCCCAATAATACTGGGGTTGGCATGGCTAAAGAAATCGAACCCCAGGGTGGACTGGAGGACAGCGGAACTCAGGTTCCCAAAAGAGGACCAAACGGGATCGCCACCCCAGGGAGCCCCTAAGACAGTGGTTCTCAACCTTTCTGAGGTTGAGACCCCACTTGCCCCGCCCATATTAAAAATTAAAAACAAAAAAACAAAAAAACAAAATGGCGGCCGCGATGGGCGGATCTGCGCTTGCGCGGATCGGCCCATCGCACGCACCACGCATGCACACATCCGCCCATCACGGGCCGCCATTTTGTTTTTTTTATTTTTTATTTAAAAATGTTTTTAAAAAAATTAAAAAAAACAAAATGGCGGCCGCGATGGGCGGATCTGCACCTGCACGGATCGGCCCGTTGCACGCGCCGCACATGCACGGATCCGCCCATTGCGGTCCGCCATTTTGTTTTTATTTTATTTATTTATTTTTTTAATTTTTTTTAATTTTTTTTAATTTTTTTTAAAAAAAATTTCCAGCGCAACGGGTGGATCTGAGCGTGCGCAGCGCGCTCGCACCAAAAAAATAAAAAAAATTAAAAAATTTTTTTTAAAAATTAAAAAAATATTGTGCCCGCTGACCCCCGCGAAATGGTCTCGCGACACCAAATGGGGTCGCGACCCCAAGGTTGAGAACCACTGCCCTAAGAGCTCCCCTCCAGAAAGAGCAGCAGTGGGGGAGGAAACTGCATTGCCCAAAATACCCGAGGAGTACAAGGACCCACAGACTTTGTGATAGAAATCAAGCCGGGAGCAAAGCTCCTGAAGCCTAGACTGTACTCCATGAGCCCCGAGGAGCTATGAGAAAAGAAAAAAATTGTAGATAAAAATTTAGAGAGGGGCTTCATTGAGCCAGATTCCCCAAAGAAGGTAGCAGCCCCTGTCATTTTCAGGGAAAAGAAGGACGGCACATTGCGCATGTGTGTGGATTATCATGCCTTGAATGCCATAAGCGAAAGCAACTGGTACCCTCTCCCCCTCATGAAAGACATGCTGTACCACCTATTGAAGAGAAAAATCTTCACAAAGCTAGACCTAAGGGAAGCCTATTATCACATTAGAATTAAGGAGGGGGACTTTCTCTTGTCTCCCGATTCCATTCTCTTCTCTCCCTGGGTTCTGCCATACCTCTAGAGGGGAGGGGGGATGGAGCACGGGTTTATTGCCTTAGCTTCCTCTATTGATACAATGTAGCATTTTGCTTCCCTGCCTCCTTTCCCTATTTCTACAGTGTAACATTTCACCTTAGCTTCCTTTATTGCCGCAATGTAACATCTCACACTCCTGCACTGTATCTCTCTCTGAACTTTCTTCTCCCTAACCTGTCATCTAATAAAGGGGGGAGGAGAAAGAAATACAACCTCCAGAGCCTGGCTTATTTCTCCGCTCTCAAAAGAAGGTGTGAAGAGCTGGTTGAACATCATGTGATGACCAGAGCCAGACCGATGTTATCTCCCCTTTCCCACGATGGACTTAACACCTGGGGATTGGCCGGTTTGAACAGTCCGGATGAACTATAGGGTTGGGGTTTGCTTGGGGATACTTTAACCCATTGATCTGTACAGGAGTCCCTCAGATCCTGTCTAGTATGCCTGCCATCAGCTTCTCCTAATAAAAGTTCCTTTTGGAAGAGCTTGCTTCCATGAGTTCTGCTTTCTTGGGATGAGGTGTTGAGGTGGGTCCTGACATATCCACTGCATTCTGAAAGCTAGTTTCAATTCTGCTGTATTGTACTTATGCTATTATTTACTGTCCTAAGGAAACCTATATTTTTTATTGATCAGATGAAATAACTTCAGATGCAGAATAGGAGATAGAAGAACATGGTCAAGTTGAACATAGTCAGTTCCATCCAGGAAGGTACTTAGAAGATTCTAGTCCTGTTTGCACGATCCTAGAGACAATCTAGTGATGCTGCCTCTCTCCCTTCTTCTCTCCCTTCATTTCAGATATTTCTACAAATGTTATCCTACAACAGATATAAGAAATTGTGGATATCATGGAACAAAAAGGTATGCCTCAAAATAAATATTTTAAACAATATTTTAAATATTATTTTGTTTAAAAATAGCAATAAAAAGCACAGTTCAGAAATTTGTTGTGTTATGATTCTTGGTACCTTCAAAAAAGAGGTACTTTTGTTGTACAGCATCTCAGGAGCCAAATCACCATTTTGAGGTAAATTTCTTGCTTTTAAACAGGCTAATCCTACCACGCTCCTCTTATGACAAAATCCCTGAAAAGAGGGAACCAAAGGATCCAATCTGGGTCAGTCATGGGTACCAGAATTTTAGTCTTCTGAGCTTTCAAACTCATGCTGGAGCCCATCCTCAGAGAATTTTCTCTATCATAATGTGTGCTTTGGGCTATTCTATGCGTGGAATAGAATATGCATAGAATTGCCCAAAGCACACATTCTGCTAGAGAGAAATTCCCTGAAGATGGGCTTGATCACAAGTCCAAAAGCTTGGAAAACTAAACCTCTGGCCCCAGGGACTGATCTAAATTGGATCCTGCAACATTATCCTGGGACACATATATTTGCCTTAATTCAAGAGAGAACTATTTTTGATTATGTTGAAATTATAAGGGCAACTAAATGTTGGAAAACCATCCTGCCTGCTGTATAAGTGAAACTTTCAGTATTCCTTATTCCTACAGTTTCGGACATCGATATCATTGTCTTTCTAGTAATAAGAGGAAGCAATCCCTCCCCTCCATCTAAAGAAGTGTGGAAATTTTCAACATAAATCCTTTGTTTATTCATTTTGCAAGGTTTTGGATAAGTCATTGACCTTTTCGGCCATCTCTTGTGAATAAGACAGGTCTGCTACATATCTATTCCAATCTGAATTTGTTTAAGGTTCAAGCAAGTAGAGTCATTAAAGAGGAAGGAAATATGACTGAGAACTACACTGTTGCATTTATGTATGTTGACTCAATGTCTATTGACTATTGACTCAATATCAATTTATTATCACACAGGTTTATAAATAATAAAGTAGAAGGTAGGTTCTTAATAGCTGACTAACAAATATCAGCTATATATAACCCAATTTATCTGGAGTGTTTGAAATATTTTTAATTTTTTACATACACGCAAACTATTCTTGATTATTACCCAGCATTGTTATTGCAACAGTCATAAGTAATAGTACTTTGTGCCCAATTATATGAGATGCTTGGCTGATACAAAACATGTGATATTTTGATGATGTTCAGAATAAAATGAATTCCTGACTCTTTGGACAAATGCTCTTTTATTATTTTTATTTTGCTTGCAGCTTTGGGTGAACATTATCCAGTTGGAATAATTGGTGAAGTAAGTGCACTATCCTACTTTTAAATGGGAGCTTATTTATTTGTTTTCAGTGTACACACATGCAAAATCATCATTATCACTGACACTCTTCCAAATGATTTCTGTGGGAAGAGCTATGCATAACTGTACAACTGAGTAGCATAACTGCAGCCATGCTTTAGGATGAACATTTTCTGGTCTTATAAATTTAGATCATTGCCCTGAGACCTCTGCCACCACTGACTAACTTTTAAAACATAATTTACAGACTATTAATTGGAATGTTGGCATTTTATAATGTGCTTAGAAAGACTGTATGCATCTGCAGTGCAGAGGGAATTAATTAACCAACTAGTAGCATTCTACGAAACCTCTGTAAAACAAAACTTAGAAATTATGATTTATATAGAAGGTTGGAAGTGAATATAAGTGTCATTCTCCCTCAAGAGCAAAGTATAACGTATAAATATTTAAGGAAGGACAATAGGAAATCAGTGCTTGGAGATCAGGACCAATAGTTTAGTTGCTCATTACTATAAATCAGGCCAGGAAGTTCCAACATTTAATTTATTAGAACATAAACAGATTCTTAGTTAAGAATCTGTTTATCTATTGCATCAGGCCTCTCTACACTTGAATCCACAATCCTGCTTCTTTTAGTTTTATTTAGATATATAGAGTGACATGAAACTCTCAGAAGACTCAAGTGTCAGGAAGCTTGACAAAATTTATCTCCAATAAAAATAAAGCTTTCCTAGGCAACTTTGTAGCCCATTAGTAACTAAACCAAATGGTATCATTATTTATTGTTCTCCTACTTCCTGTTCAAAACACACACATTTTGAATACTCTGTCTATCCACCGATGATGAATAAGAACAGGAAGAGTCTGGAAAATCAGGTTTTTAAAAGTGTTGTGCTGGGGAGATTCCCTATAAACTATAAGCCCCTTACTTTCTGCTGAAGACACCAGCATTTGTAATAAAGGGCAGCTTGCCAAGTTCTCATGTTCCTATATCTGGCTTTTCCTGCCAAGAAGTTATTAAGAGTGACCCTGCAGCTAATGAGAAATCACTTACGACAAGAGATCTTAATTAAAATCTTTTTTGTGGAAAAGAAAAAGATCTTGTAGATCTCTCTCCCTACTCTTCCCTACCCCTGCACATGACTGCTCAAAATTACTGTCTTCTTGCAGCAGGAAGCCACAAATCAGCAATGATGTTGTAGGAAACATCTGATAAATTAGCCTTGCTTCTTTTCTCTTAACAAAACTGTGTATTTCACACCCAAAGTTTGTGTGCATATCTTTGAAAGCATCAAAATGTGGCTTCTGATCTGGCCAAACCACAAATGCTGCTATTTGAAGGGATTTTAGTTTTATCCAAATAGAACTAATCCTATCTGCATTTTAGCTTAATCTTTAACATCAATCTGGTTTAATTTTGATGGTTTTAATGGATTTATTTCTAAACTATTTTTATATATAAATTACATGAGCTACTCATTTGGTAAATGGTGGAGATATGTATGAAATAAACATTCTATTATGTATCCTCAGTGACAGCTTCTTTCGAGGATGTCATATAAGGTTCTTTCCTATTAGTGGCCTGTATTATTGGGAGAGCTAAGAATTCTATTCTTGCTGCTATTGCTGTTTTTAGCAAAGATATTGATGCTTCATATTTACTGAGCTCAGTGTTCTAACTTACATTGTCCTAAGTGAAGGATAGTTTTATAAAGTCCTTGCTAGGTTCAGCTTTCCTGTGATTATATTTGTTGTGTCTGCTTTTTCTACCAAAATGTCTTCTTTTTCAACAAGGGGATAATCATACTCTAACAAAGGCAGCATTTTTGCAAACATCCATTAATCTTCACTATTTTTCTATGAGCTTGAGAAGAATGTTGGGAGCAGCTACTGTGAAGGAGGAATCGTTCTGTTGGCGTTACTCTTTAATTGACATGAGGGCTTTTGTTGGAAGGCCCTTAATAATCTGTGTTCATTATCAAAACTGGCAAGAAAGGCTGAATTTTGGAAACCTATATAGACATCATCTGGTACTATTCTGAAACATCCCGTTAAAGAATCCAGTGAATTAAAAAAGACTGCATTGAAGCAAGAAGAAGATGGAGAACTGGGAAAGCGTCCCAGTTCTAAATCATAACAAGAAAATCCTATATTTTTCTTTATAAATACTATCAATTCTAAAATTAACATAGTCATATATATTTCTGTCACACTCAAAAAGCATAATATAGTATCTAGAGCATAAGTTTTTTAAAAATAGTATTGGACACTGATAAACCAACCACTTGTCAGTTCTATCCTCAAAGGTATGGAATAATCCATCTGCAGACCAGAGATACAATCCAGGGAGATACGTTGTCTCCCTGGAGCAAAAATCAAAGATGTGGCTGAGAACCTAACCAAAATAATTAGGCCTCTTCCTTCTTCTCCATATTGGGATGAATGACACAACAAACAACCTGAGAACAATAGTGAGAGACTACATACAACTAGGTAATAAAGTAAAGAAGCCAGGAGCACAAGTAGTGTTTTCATCAGTACTCCCAACAAAAGGCCAACACCTATTGAGGGAAAGAATAATTCTAGAAATAAACCATTGGCTAAAGTGTTGATGTCACCAAGAAAACTTTAGTTTCCTGGGTCATGGACTGCATTTCCTTCACAAAGGACTCTTGGCAAGGGATGGGCTGCACTTCATGAAAACAGGGGGAAATGTACTCAGAAAAAGTCTGGCCTAATTCATCAGGAGGGCTTTAAACTAAAACTGAGAGGGGGAGGGTGACCAATCTCTAGAATCTCTAGAACCCCAAACCAATCATAAATCACAAGAACACAAATCAAACAATGAGGTGTGCAGAGATGAGAAAAAAGGAGAACTCAAACAACATCCAGGAGATACAGGAAACATACCCAAAGACAGGCATAAAAGCCTTAAATGCTTATATACAAATGCTCAAAGCTTGGGGAACAAACAAGGTGAACTAGAAGCAATAGTACACGAAGGAGGGTATGACATAATTGGCATTACAGAAGCCTGGTGGGACGAAACCCATGAATGGAATGGACTGATAGATGGATACAAATTGTTCAAAAGAAATAGGTCTACAAGAAGAGGAGGGGGAGTTGCACTTTATATAAGAAAACACTATATATCTACAGAAATGCACACAGTCAAAGACAAAATTTCTCCAGAATGCATATGGGTCAATATAAAAGAGAAAAAAAGTGACATTACCATAGGTGTATATTACAGACCACCCAACTAATCAGAAGAAATAGATGAACTCTTTGCCAACTAGTTAACAAATATATGTAGGAAGCATACCACAATAGTAATGAGTGACTTCAACTATCCAGATATCAACTGGGAGACAAACACTGTAGCAAGTGGGAGATCAAACAGATTCTTAACCAACCTAGCTGACAACTTTGTTATCCAAAAGGTGGAGGGGGGAACTAGATGTAAAGCCATACTGGACTTAATTGTTACTAACAGAGAAGAAGTGATAGAGGGAATTGAATTTACTGGAACCTTGGATGAAAGCAACCACGTCATACTGGAATTTAATATAACACTAACACTAGCAACAGAAAACAATCCAGCCTGGGTCTTAAACTTCAAAAGAGCTGACTTTAACAAACTCAGAGAGACCCTAGGAAAGATCCCATGGATGAAAATCCTAAAGGGGAAAACAACTAAAGAAGCATGGGAAAATGTGATCATAAAAGCCCAGACCAGTACAATACCACTGAAAAAGAAAAAGAAAAAAAATAAAGAAAAAGCCAACATGGCTGCACAAAGATCTCTCTAACTAATTAAAAGACAAAAAGGACAAATACAAAAAATGGAAAGAGGGGCACATAACTAAGGCTGATTATCAGCAGACAGCCAGAACATGAAAAGAAGAAGTCAGGAAAGCAAAGGCTCAGCATGAACAAAAACTCGCAACAGAACTCAAAGTCAACAAAAAAAGTTTCTTCCAACATATTAAGAACAAGAAAAAAGCCAAGGAAACTGTAGGCCCACTAAAGAGAGAAGATGGCAAGGAAATTACAGGCAACAGGGAGAAAGCAGAGCTGCTTAACTCATACTTTGTGTCAGTCTTCACACAAAAAGAAACCATAGCCCAACATAAAAAAAAAAACCCACTGCAAAAGACACACTAGAAACTAGAAATTAAAATAAGCAAGAAAATGGTACGAGAACTCCTACACGACTGTGACGAGTATAAATCACTAGGACCTGACAGATTACATCCCAGAGTTCTGAAAGAGCTAGCAGATATTATCTCAGAACTGCTGCACCACATCTTTCATAAATCCTGGAGCACCAGGAAATACCCAAGGATTGAGAAAGGTCTGGTGTGGTCCCCATCTTCAAGAAAGGAGAAAAAAACAGACCCAGGAAACTATAGACCAATCAGTTTAAAATCAATACCTGGGAAAATCCTGGAAAAGAGATCTGTAAACAACTAGAAGCAAACAAAGTTATAACTGGTAGCCAGCATGGGTTTATTAAAAACAGATCAAGCAAAACCAATCTTATTTCATTCTTTGATAAAGTGACCAAATTAGTAGACCAGCAAAACACTGTGGACATAGTATACCTAGATTTCAGTGAGGCATTCAACAAAGTAGACCACAATCTACTGCTTGTTAAGCTAGAAAAAGGTGGAATAGACAATGTCACGCCCAGATGGATTTGTAGCTGGCTGACAAACCACACTCAACGAGTAGTCCTCAATGGTACTACATCCACATGGAGAGAAATAAGCAGTGGGGTACCACAAGGCTCCGTCTTAGGCCCATTACTCTTCAATATTTTCATCAATGACTTAGATGAGGGAATAGAAGGGGAACTCATCAAATTTGCAGATGACACTAAACTGGCAGGAATAGCCAATACCCCAGAAGACAAACTCAGGATTCAAAAAGTTCTTGACAAACTTGAACAATGGGCTCTATCCAACAAAATGAGTTTTAATGTGGAGAAAAGCAAAGTTTTACATTTAGGCAGGAAAAATCAAAGATATGAGTGCAGATTAGGTGAGACCTGGCTCAAAAACAGTAACTGTGAGAGGAATTGTAGAGTCCTAGTGGACGATCACTTGACTATGAGCCAGCAATGTGCAGCAGCAGCCAAAAAAGCTAATAGAATCCTGGATTGTATAAACGAAGGCATAGAATCAAGATCATACAAAGTATTAGTACCACTTTATAAAACTCTAGTGAGACCACACCTGGAATACTGCAACCAATTTTGGTCACCATACTACAAAAAAGATGTTGAGACCTTGGAAAAAGTTCAAGAAAAGCAACTAAGATGATCCAAGGCCTGGAGACTAAAACATATGAAGAATGGCTATAGGACTTGGGTTTGGCTAGACT
Organism: Bothrops alternatus; assembly: GCA_034064705.1. NCBI lineage: Eukaryota > Metazoa > Chordata > Lepidosauria > Squamata > Viperidae > Bothrops > Bothrops alternatus. The sequence goes on along the minus strand of JARGCV010000256.1, from coordinate 496,303 downwards.
AAAGAAAAGAAGAAATAGGGGTAACATGATAGCAGTGTTTCAGTATCTGAGGGGCTGCCACAAGGCAGAAGCGGTCAGGTTGTTCACCAGACCACCAGAGAGAAGGACAAGAAACAATGGTTGGAAACTGATCAAGGAGAGAAGCATCCTGGATCTAAGGAGAAACTTCCTGACAGTGAGGACGATCAACCAGTGGAACAGCCTACCCCCAGAAATCGTGGGCACCCCATCACTGGAGATATTTAAGAAGAGATTGGACAATCACCTGTCTGAGAGGGTGTAAGTTCTCTTGCTTAAGCGGGGGGCTGAACTAAAAGACCTCCAAGGTCCCTTCTATTCTATTCTATTCTATTCTATTCTATTCTATTCTATTCTATTCTATTCTATTCTATTCTATTCTATTCTATTCTATTCTATTCTATTCTATTCTATTCTATTCTATTCTCTCAAATGCTGCTGGCATTCCATAGTCCATTGTAAAGGCTGACAAGGCCAGGGTCCCCCCCTTTTCTAGTTTTTAATAATTCAGTAATGGGCATAGCTATTTTCATGAAGGAGGGGATGAATTGCCAATAGAAATTCGTGAACCCAAAAAAACTTTGAAGTTGCTTATGGGTCTATGGAGATTGCCATTCCAGCACTGCTTTGACTTTGACAGGATCCATTTCTACTCCCTTACTAGAGATTTGGTAGCCTAAGTACTTGAGGCACATCTGATGAAACTTGCATTTAGAAAGTTTGGCATAGAGGCTAGCTTTCAACAGTTTCTTAAGCACCTCCTGAACTAACTTGATGTGTTCCTCCATGGTTTCAGTTAGATGAGGATATCATCAAGGTAATCCAAAACCCCCTTGTATATAGTAGATGATCATGCAGTACTTGTTTTTATCAGTTGCATGAACACAGCAGGAGCTCCTTGGAGTCCGAAAGGCATTACTTTAAACTGAAAAATCCCTAAGAGGCAATTGAAGGCCATCTTCCATTCATCCCCCTCCCTAATCTGCACCCGGTAATAGGCTTCCCTCAAGTCCAGTTTCATGAAAATTTTGCCTTTGGCCAGGTGAGCTAATATATCTTTCATCAGAGGGAGGGGGTACATATTTTCTATGCTGACTGCGTTTAACCCCTTAAAATCTACACAGAGCCTCAAAGACCCATCTTCTCCTTGAATAATACTGGGGCAGCCACACATGATTTTTCAGGCTGGATGAAACCTCTGGTCAAGTTTTTGTCAATATAGTCCTGCAGTTCTTCCATTTCTCTAGGTGTCATAAAGTACATTTTGGCCTTTGGGAATTTGGCTCCCGACAGTATCTCAATCATACGGTTGGTAGCCTGGTGAGAAAGAAGGATGTCTCATTCCTTTTCACTAAAGGCTCTTGCCAAATCACAATACTCGCTGGGGATAAGTTGGATCCCTGGTAATTGTTCTACAGCAGCCTTTAATGTCTCGATAGGCTCCTCCTGTATTCCAATGGCAGCTGCCCCTGTTATCTCATTGAGGTCAGTTGGTTGGAAAGGTCCTATGGCTAATCTCAGAGTTTGCACACCCTTCTCCCATCAAATATTGGGACACCACTTGTCAAGCCAAGCCAAGCCTAGAATCACAGTCTCTTTCATCTTAGGGACCACCACGAAGCAAATGATTTCCCAGTGCTGTCCCATTTCTAAATGCAATGGCTCTGTTAGATGCATTTCTGGGGAACCTCTGATAAGTGATCCATCTGCCTGTTCAAACTTCATAGCTAGGGACAACAATTTGGTGCAAATCCCCAGCTTAAGAACTGCTGGCAGGTTGATTAGGCATCTGATGCAGCCTAAGTCTATTAAAATGTCTAAATCTGCCTGGGCCCCTCTCTTTTGCACTATAATCTTGGTGGGAATAGCGAAAGGTGGGATGGGTTGACTTACCATTGAGTCATCTTTGCCATCCTCATTGCTATCATAATGTACCAGTAGGGGCAAGTGTTCAGGTGGGCTCTTGCTTCTCCCTGGATGAAGAGGAGATTTGGACAGCTTGCTCCTATTTGTCCCAATTAGATTTCTCCCATCTTGCTCATGGTGGTGGTTTTTTTGGCTTAGCTGTTGAAACCAATGTGGTTTTTGCTTGGGGGGGGGGCAGGGGCTAAGCACTTGGCAGCACGTTGACCCTGCTGCCCACATCTGAAGCATTTGATGGGAATTCCAGTGGTTGCTCAAGGAGCATCAGCAGTTGATATGGTTGGGGGTCTTCAAATAGGGGCTTCTCCGGACCTCGTCTTGGTTTTGGCTCAGTGGTAGTTGGTTTATCCAATTCGATGTCCAAGGTTATTGTCATGCTATACCATTCTTATAGCTGGTTCGAGATCCCTCAGTAGATGCATGCCTGGAGTAGGTCGGGTCCAGCCTTTGTTTAAAATAGTGGATCAGTGACTGCTTCAGCCTCTGTTCCAGGTGACCAGCGACTCTCTAGAACTCCCGAACATACTCTTTCACTGGGCGACCTCTCTGCCTCAAATGATGGATCTCCTTTTCTGCTTGCAAGGCTTGGGATTCATCCTCAAATCTTGCCCTCAACTATTCCATAAACAAATTCGCATCCAGCAATTCCAGAGCCCCTTCGTCATAAAGATTGGTCACCCACTCTGCTGCTTCCCCTTCCAAGTTGGCTGTCACTACATTTACCATTGTGGAATCATCAGGGTAGGTGTAGGCCTAATGATCAATGTGAGTCCACATTTGATTTAGGAAGAAAGGCAACTTCTTGGAGTCTCCATCAGAAGTGGGCTTGATAGGTTGTTACTCTAGGTGTTGTGGTGCCAGATACACTGGTTGTTAAGCAGCTTGCTGAGCTTGTAGTTGAGGCCATGCCACTCTCTGAAATCCTCTGTGCTGGGCACCTGGAGTTGCAGAGCAATGCTGCTGCAGAGGGCTTGGTTGGGATCAGAGACTTGATCCTGTGGCTGATGGGCGAAATGGCACAGGCTCCAGCAACCAGAGTGGGACTTTGTTGAGGGGGTGGAAGTGATGGATAAGCTTTCACCTTACTCCCCTTCAAGCACTCACATTGGGCTGTAGGAACCTCTTCTCTGACTTCCAACCAGTCAATTTTTTCCTTTAGCTGCTCAACTGAGGGACTGTGCACTGTGGTCTGGTATTTCCACTCAGCGGAGTTGTCCCATGCAGTCAATCCTTTCCCTTTCTTCTGGACCCTGGAGTGGAATTAAGAACAGCTCCTTTTCGGTAAGCTTAAGGAATTGGTTCCACCAGGACAGTGGTTCCTTCTTGAGGCAGCTTCCTTGGCTGGATTATCCAGTTCTTTGGCCAGGCTTCTGTCATCAGACCCTCTTTGGTGGCCGGAGCAGCTGCTTGCATCCAGTAGCCAAATTCCCGCTATGACCAGTGGCGGATTCCTGTTTTTTCTCCATAGCAAAATCTTCACTGAATCTTTGCTGTCCTCCCAAAGTGATGGGTAGGCAGCCGGGGCTCAGCACTCCAGGACAGGAAGCATTTTGAGTGAGACTTGGTTTAATGTCATGGTTCCAATAGACAAAACCAATAAATCAGAACTTGACATTTTCTCAAAGAACATATTTATTGGTTACATAGTATCAGCACAGTCAAAAATGAAACCAAGTCTGAAGTTCCTTTCAAACAGAAACAATATTATGAAGTTAAACTTCCCACCCCAATGCTATGCAATCAACTACGTTCCCCAATAGAAGATTTTGGTGGGCTCACGCCCCCATTTAACTAACAGAAATGACCTTGACTCCCATGGGACAGTAAAATGTTTAGACTAATAGAAAGCTTCCACATTCTTGTGGATCCCGTTCTTGTGGCAACCTAGACCGGATTGCACCATTGCGACCTCTCTGTGGTAGCAGACCCAGGAGATCTCCTTGGTTTACCGAGGAACTCAGGGGGATGAAGCGCCAGAAGAGACGTCTAGAGAAGCAATGGAGGATAAGCAGATCCGAATCTGACCGAACCAAATTGAGAGCTTATATTAAGACCTATTTGGAAGCGATCACTGTGGCAAGATCTCAGTATCTTTCCGCATTGATCGCGTCTGAGGATTCTCGCCCAGCTGCCCTGTTTAAGGTGACTCGTTCTCTCCTTGATACAGAGAGGAGGGAGGAACCTTTGCAGGGCAATGCTGAGGAATTTAACACCTTTTTCGCAGACAAGGTCGCTCAGATCCGGGCTGACTTGGACTCCAATTGGAATGCAGTGTCGGCTGACAATGAGTCAGTTGAGACAACAGAGGCCCGTCTTAGTCTTGTTGAATGGGATGAGTTTGACCTGGCAACTCCTGATGATGTGGACAAGGCCATTGGAGCTGTGAGTTCTGCCACCTGTTTATTGGACCCATGTCCCTCCTGGCTGGTTTCGGCTAGCAGGGACGTGACACGAAGCTGGGTCCAGGCTGTTATTAATGCTTTGTTGAGGGAGGGGTCCTTTCCGGCTCCCTTAAAGGAGGCACTTGTGCGCCCCCTCCTCAAGAAGCCTTCCCTGGACCCGGCAGTTTTGAATAATTACCGGCCAATCTCCAATCTTCCCTTTTTAGGGAAGGTTGTTGAGAAGGTGGTGGCACTCCAACTCCAACGGTCCTTGGAGGAAGCTGATTATCTGGACCCTTGGCAGTCTGGGTTCAGGTCCGGTTACAGCATGGAAACTGCTTTGGTTGCACTGACCGATGATCTTTGGCGGGCCCGGGATGGAGGTTATTCCACTATCCTGGTGCTTCTTGACCTCTCAGCGGCATTCAATACCATTGACCATGGTATTCTTCTGCGCCGGTTGGAGAGGTGTGGGGTGCAGGGCACCGTTTTACGCTGGTTTACCTCCTACCTCTCTGGCTGGTCGCAGTCGGTGTTTGCAGGAGGTCAGAGATTGGCTCCGAGGCCTCTTCCGTGTGGAGTGTCTCAGGGGTCTGTTCTCTCACCTCTGCTTTTTAACATCTACATGAAGCCGTTGGGTGTAATCATCCATCGACACGGGGTGAGTTGTCATCAGTATGCTGATGATACTCAGCTTTATATCTCTACCCTTCGTCATTACAGCGAAGCAGTGGAAGTGATGAACCGGTGCCTGGAGGCTGTTAAGGTCTGGATGGGTGCCAACAGGCTCAGACTCAATCCTCCCAAAGACGATTCTAACTATCCGTCCATCACCCTGGGGGGAGAAGTTTTGTCCCCCTCGGAGAGGGTTCGCAACTTGGGTGTTCTCCTCAATCCACAGCTAAGCTTAGAACATCATGTTTTGGCTGTGGCGAGGGGAGCATTCGCCCAGGTTCACCTGGTGCGCCAGTTGTGACCTTATTTGGATTGGGAGTCACTCCTAACAGTCACCCATGCCCTTGTCACCTCGAGATTCGACTACTGTAATGCTCTCTACATGGGGCAACCCTTGAAGAATGTCCGGAGACTGCAGGTTCTCCAGAATGCAGCTGCGCGAGCTGTCTTGGGTCTTCCAAGACATGCTCATATCACTCCAGCCTTTCATGAGCTGCACTGGCTGCCAATTGGTCTCTGAACACAATTCAAAGTGTTGGTTATGACCTATAAAGCCCTTTATGGCAATGGACCAGGTTACTTGTGGGACCGTCTTCAGCCTCATGCATCCCAGCAACCGGTTAGGGTGCATAGGGCTGGCCTCCTACAGGTCCCGTCCATCAGACAGTGTCATCTGACGGGTCCTAGGACAAGGGCCTTCTCCGTTGCTGCTCCAGCCCTCTGGAACCAGCTCCCCTCGGAGGTTTGTACTGCCTCCTCCCTCCTAGCTTTCCGGAAGCTTTTGAAGACTTATTCCACCTTGAAGGGCCTCATAACTCACCCTTAGAGTGGCCCCTTTTTTTGGAAGAGATAGTCCTCCCATATCTGAACTGTCAACTCCCCATTGAGTTTTTCAAGATGTTTTAAATGTATCAGTTTGATCAAACATTTGGGGTTGATTGGCCCTGGTAGATGAAGAAATTATTTTTTTGAGATTATTATGTCTCTGGTATTTTTTACTCTTGTTCTGATGTTTCAATGCTCCTCAGAACCATGGGATGGAATAACATAAATAAATAAATTAGTAAAAGTATACATTTTTAATTTGTGCAATGTAAACTTCTTTCCTACCCTAGGGAGCGATTGATTGATTTACTCCTAAATTAATAAATAATGTTCAAGGGATCTATCAGAGGGAATATATGAAAATTAAATATCTGTTTGAATATGGTTAAAGAAATAAAAAGATTTTGGATATAAATGCATTTTAGTTTAAGAAGGATGAGCCCCTCAAGTATAGTATTTTTCCTTTCTTTTTTCCTTTGTGTTTTGTTTTTTGACATGAGAAATATAAAAATGTTGGAATGGTTTATATAAAAGAAATGTTTTAGATACTTAAGTGAAATTGATCTTGATAAAACTTTGAATGGATAAAAATGCTTTGATTAGATCTAAAAAATTAGATAATTGGATTTATTTATTTTTTTGAAAATATATTTTATTAATTTTTTTAATTTTTACAGAAAGAAGAAACTACTCAAATCAAATCATAGTGATAAAATAAACAATCATCCATAAACAAAACATAAATACATTTTTCAATACATCTAATACTAATAACTCAACTGAAAATAATCATACCACACAATTAACATTACTGCTCGGTACCCCCACCACCACATCCCCCCCGACCCTAACCTTCCCCCCTCACTTACCAACTAACTACCTACTTTCCTCCCTCCTTCTCTACTTCTCTATCCTTATTCATCCCCCCTCTTACCAACTTTCTTTCTACTTTCTTTCTACTTTCCTCCCTCCTTCCCTATCTCCGTCCTACTCTTCCCCCTTCTTATCAACTTCCACTTACATCAGCCTTCACTCCTCCTTCCTCTTTCCAACAGATGTGGTGCCCAGAGGCCACCCGAGCAACCCCTTAATGACAGTAATAACATATTCTTACATCCACCCCAATTACAGTTGAGAAAACATCATATATAAAATTGTAAACCCTCCCTAACCCTCCCCCCGACTTCCCAGAGTGAGTACAGGGTAAAACAAAAGAAAACCCACTACATCAAACAAAATTATTATATAATCCTAACAAGAATTTTAAACTATATACAATATACAATCTCTAAATCATTTCAATCCATTAAACAAAACAAACAAATCATCTTATTAAGAATAATAATTTTCATTTACATATCTAAACCATCAATCTAAGTCAAACCTTAAATCACTTCAATCCATTGAGAGGTTATATAAAATCGCCCAAACAATCAAGTTTTATATACATCTTCCAGTAATTAACCTCTTTCAAACCATTGAACATCAAATAAAAAAAAATTCATCTTTTTAGAAAAATAAACAAAAAATATCATATCTTCCATTAAACATCCTCTCTTACATCTTACTTATAAAATTGGTCTTTAATTCAGCCCATAATCTTAGATTAGCCTTAATTCCTTACATTTAATTTTAAATTTCACTTCTTCAATCGACTTCAGGGCTTTCTCATCTGTCAAATAAACCTCCATAACAAATACAATCTATTTATTCCATTTCTAACTTACATTCCTTCAACCTTATCAAATCACATAATGCTTATCTATCCCATCAATCAATCAATCAATCTAATGTCAAACCTAGATCATTTCAGAACAAATACATTCTTCATCAATTTAATTATATCTTCCATTAATCATCTTCTCTTACATCTTACTCATAATCTTAGTCCTTAAATCAGTCCATAATTTTGAATTACCCATAATTCCTGCATACAGTTTTAAATTTCACTCCTTCAGTCGAATTCTAGGTTTTTTCTTTAACCAGGTAAACCTCCATAACGACGCCTCCCTTCCAAATAATAAGTCTCTCTTCTTTACTTGCAATATCATTTGAGTCCAAATAAACCGTCTTAACCTTTGCATTAGTCCTCTGTTAGCCATAAACTTTTGTTGAGATAACAATTCAAATCTCTGTCTTTGCTTTTCCCAATCCTCAGGCCCATAAGTAAGTTGCTTCTTAAACTGAATCAATGTCTCTTTTTTCTCAATTAAATCCTCTTCTTGCTGCTTATCTAAAAGGAATAACCATCCCCTCCTTTCTTGAAACAAATCCTCTTCCTCCGCTCCATAGATGAACTGTTTATCAAGCAAGATCCATTTCCCTTTATTCTCTTTATTCTCAGTACTGTCTTCTTCTTGTTCTTGTTCTTCTTCTTGTTTAGGTTGCACTATAAAATATTCAGCAGTCGGTTGCAAATCAGTTTCATTTGGAAGAAAGAATCTGGTTAATATTTCTGTAATGGTCTCTTTCAGTATTGCTTTAATCTCTTTCACTATTACACGCCTTTCTTCTTGAGATTCATCAATACGATCCAAAATAAGTTTAACATTTGAATGTAAATTCCACTCCATTTTAAATTTAAAACAATCACTCTGGCTTTAATACAATTCCTACCGCCGTCTCTCTAGCTTCGCTTACGAAAACAAGGAAAGAGGAAAAAAAATGGAGAATTCACTTTCACTTTCAAACACTTTCCTTTAACAGTGAAAGCAGTGAAAGCTATACGCCATTTTAAAAGCATTATGTTGATTGTAGAAGTTAGAAATGTATAGCCAGAAAAACAATAAAAGAAATACTTGCAATCCAATAAGAACTCCTGTATTCACTCAGTCTGCTTATAGTCTCTCTTGCGTTCTATTTTTATAAGCAGAAGCGGTCGCGGCGTCTTTCTCTGTCTGATGACAGAAGTGTCTCTGGGCAGGAGCGTTCTCAGGAGCTTAGGGAGCTATCACTCTTGATCCCTGAAAACCTTTTCAGGGATTTAAGAGGTGCTCAACCCTGCTCCTGATGCTCTACACCTCTTCTTTGCCCGAAGAGGGGATTTTTCACCGCAAAAAAAACAGCTGTTGTGCGCTGTTTTTTGCGGCTTTACAGACCCAGGGAACGGAGCCTCACAAAGGAGACTCTAGCGGCGCCGGCGGAGCCACCGGAAGTCGATAATTGGATTTATTTAAATGGAACACTTAAAGGTTAAACATATGGTTAAAAAGAAGAGAAAAATTCTGTATATAAATGTACATTAGTCTAAGAGGGATATGCATTTTAAATAGTATGCTAACTTCTTATTTCTTTTTCTTTTCTTTTTTTCTTTTTTTTCTTTTTTTAAGATATGAGAAATGTAAAAGTATTGGGATGGCCTATATGAGGAAAAAGACTTAAATACTTAAGTGTAATGAACATCTTAACCTGTAAAAATGTTTTGAATATTGTAGGGAAAACAAATTTAAATAAGAATTTTAAACAGGATCTATGATAAGGCAATCAAGATGATCAGTTAGAAAAGAAGTTTTATATCAATGTGGTTATTATTTGCAGAAATATTAGAAAAATGTCTATATTTAATTGTTATTTATCCAAACAATAAGAATTGTATTAATTCAAGGATGGCAAAAGAGAACATTTTTGGAAGAAGGGAACATCAAGCACAGCTATTATTTGGACTATAGAATTATAGAAACTAATTGTATTGATTGTTTTTTAAATATAAACCCAGACAACACGATGCTTACCAAATATTAAGGTGATTAGGCTGTAGAGCTGGACTGCGTGTAAGGTTGGGAAGAAATCCTTACAAGCCTGCATTGCCAAGTCTTCTTGTTTCTAATGCTAGATCTCTTCCTAATAAGATTGTGGAGTTGGGACTTATTATCTTCTTGCAGAAAAATATTCGGGACTGCTGTGTCATGGTCTTTACAGAGATGTGGCTTGACCCTACTACTACTCCAGGAGAGGCTACTGCATTATCAGGATGCTCAGTGTATTGAGCAGATAGAACTATGGTCTCTGGGAAGAACAGGAGGAGGGGGACTTTGTGTTTACATAAATAATAACTGGAGCACAAATGTTAAAATAATTGACACTCACTGTTCTCCTGATTTGGAATTTTTTGCAGTGAAGTGCGGCCTCTTTTATCTGCCTCGTGAGTTTAATATTGTGATAATAACTGTAGTATATACACCCCCTGATGCTAACATAACCGTGGGCATGAATTATCTATTAACTACTATTTACAAACAGCAGCAGGCCTACTCAGGTGGAGTGTTGGTGGTTGTAGGTGATTTCAATCAAGCCAACGTTGGGACGTTGGGTTCAACAGCTACTGTTTTTACAACTACTCCTTCTGTGGGTTTTGGCTCTGGACTTTTTAGCTCAAAGCCTACCACAGGTTCTATCTTAGGAGGGACTAATACAGGAACAGCTACAACTATTGTGGCAGGATTAACAGCTACAGCTACTGTTTTTACAACTACTGCTTTTACAACTACTTCTGCTTCTACAATTACTCCTGCTTTTACAACTACTCCTGTTTTTGCAACTATTACTGTTTTTACAACTACTCCTATTGTGGGCTTTAGTTTTGGACTCTTTAGCTTAAAGCCTACTACAGGTTCCATCTTAGGAGGGATTAATAACTATATTAGCAGGATTAACATTTGGCATGTCTGTTTGCATTATTTCTTCTACTACGGGCCTTAGTTTGGGTTTTAGTAACCCTGCTGGATTAGCCTCCCCAATTGTTCCTGCTTTTATATTTGGGAAGCACTATGGCTCCAGCTATAACATTATACATAGGACTTCTCTGAGGGGAGCCCGGACTGGTTTAGGAGGAATGTGTTTTTTTTAAATTTTTATGTAAATTTTAATTATTCATGTTTTATTATTGTTAAATTTTAAGACTGTTTAGTTTAGTTTAATTTTAATTATTGTTTATCTTAATATTGTTTAGTTTTTATTTTAAACTATGAATGATGTGGGGGGGGATTGACTGTGGTATGAATCGGGTTGAATGGATGGGTGGTTGTGGACCTGATGAATGGACAGGCCTGCCGAGCTTGAGGGAGGCCGGGGACTGGGGAGATGTGGACTCTGGGGTCACTGAGGGTTGGAATATACCAGTCATTTAGGGAAGAGGCAGATATGGCGGGAGCAGGAGGGTAGGCCGCACTCGGGGAACTCGGTCCTGCTGTCTCATAGCAGTTCCTTGTTCTGGCCCTTCTGAAAAACCTAGCTCACCTGATGTCCCTGGTGATGAGCATAGCTCGGGCCCCGGGCTCAGACTGTTGCTGCTCAATGCCAGGTCGGTTAATAATAAGGCTTCCCTCATTCATGATCTTTTCATGGATGAGGAGACCGACCTGGCGTGTGTAACTGAGACTTGGCTGGGCCCTGAGAGGGGAGTTCCCCTCTCGGATATGTGCCCACCAGGTTATCAGGTATGGCACCAGCCGCGACCCAAGGGAAGGGGGGGAGGAGTGGCTTTTTTGGCCCGGGAGAACCTCAGCCTACGCAGGCTCACTGTTTCCGATATTCTGGGTTGCAAGTCTATTTTTATGATGCTGGACCTTGGGGTTCAGGTGGGCATATTGCTTACGTACCTGCCTCCCAGCTGCATGGCATCTGCTCTGCCTGTGCTACTCGAGGAGGTTGCTGGATTGGTGGTGGAGTTCCCCAGTCTTGGGGGACTTTAACCTGCCATCACTCGGCGAGTCCTCGGGGTTGGCACAGGAGTTCATGGTCACCATGGCAACCATGGACCTGACCCAAGTAGTGCTGGGTCCGACACATGAGGGTGGGCATGCCCCGGATATGGTTTTCCTTTTGGAACAGTTGGGTAATGATCTGGTTTTAAGGGGCTTAGATATCTTGCCTTTGTCATGAACTGATCATTTTCTGCTATGACTGAATTTTACAGCCCCAATCCTTCCCCGCAGGGAGGTGGAACCGATTAGGTGGTTCCGCCCCAGACGCCTGATGGATCCAATTGGTTTTCAGACGGCGCTTGGGGAATTACCGAGCTCGTTCATCCACAATTCGGCGGAGTCCCTGGTAGCGGCATGGAATTCGGCCGCGAAGGGGGCTATTGACCGGATTGCGCCTTTGCGACCTCTCCGTGGTGCTGGCCCCAGGAGGTCTCCTTGGTTTACCGAGAAGCTCAGGGGGATGAAGCGCCATAAGAGATGTCTAGAGAAGCGATGGAGACGAAGTAGGTCCGGATCTGATCGAACCAGATTGAGCTCATTTATTAGAGCCTATTTGAAGGCGATTAAGGCGGCAAGATCTTTGTATCTTTCCGCTTTGATCGTGTCTGCGGAATCTCGCCCAGCTGCCCTGTTTAGGGTGACCCGGTCCCTCCTTAACCCGAGGGGTCCGGGGCCACCCTTGCAGGGTAGCGCTGAGGACTTTAACAACTGTTTCACAGACAAAGTAGCTCAGATCCGGGCCGATCTAGACTCCAATTATATAGCAGAGTCGACTGATAATGATTCAGTCGAGGTGTCAGGGGCATGCTCTTGTCCGGTCATCTGGGGCGAGTTTGAGACTGTTACTCCTGATGAAGTGGACAGGGCCATTGGAGCGGTGAGTTCCGCCACCTGTTTGTTGGACCCGTGTCCCTCCTGGCTGGTTTCTGCTAGCAGGGAGGTGACACGTACCTGGATCCAGGAGATTGTCAACGCTTTTTTGAGGGAGGGGTCCTTCCCGGCTCCTTTGAAGGAGGCACTCGTGTGCCCCCTCCTCAAGAAGCCTTCCCTGGATCCAGCAATTCTCACTAACTATTGTCCGGTCTCTACCCTCCCCTTTGTGGGGAAGGTTATTGAGAAGGTGGTGGCACTTCAACTCCAGCGGTCTCTGGAGGAAGCCGATTATCTGGGGCCTCTACAGTCCGGGTTCAGGCCCGGCTACAGCACCGAAACTGCTTTGGTTGCTCTGATGGATGATCTCTGGCGAGCCCAGGATGGAGGCCAGTCCTCTGTCCTGGTGCTTCTTGACCTCTCAGCGGCGTTCGATACCATCAACCATGGTATCCTTCTGCGACGGCTGGGGGGAATAGGAGTGGGGGGCACCGTGTTACAGTGGTTCTCCTCCTATCTCTCTGGTCGGTGTTAGTGGGGGGTCAGAGGTCCACCTCTCGGTCACTCCCTTGTGGGGTGACTCAGAGGTCGGTTCTCTCCCCCCTACTTTTTAACATCTACATGAAACCGCTGGGAGAGATCATTCATCGGCATGGAGTGAGATACCATCAGTATGCTGACGATACTCAGCTGTACATTTCCACTCCTGCCCAAATCAGTGAAGCGGTTGAGGTGATGTGCCGGTGTCTGGAGGCTGTGAGGGTCTGGATGGGCGCTAACAGATTGAGGCTCAACCCTGACAAGACAGAGTGGCTGTGGGTGATGCCTCCCAAGGACACTTCTATCTGTCCTTCCATTACTCTGGGGGGGTGAATCTATAAACCCCTCAGAGAAGGTCCGCAACTTGGGAGTCCTCCTCGATCCACAGCTGACATTGGATCATCATTTGTCGGCTGTGGCGAGGGGGGCATTTGCCCAGGTTCGCCTGGTGCACCGGTTGCGTCCTTACTTGGATCGGGAGTCTCTCCTCACAGTCACACATGCCCTTGTCACCTCGAGGATTGACTACTGAAACGCTCTCTACATGGGGCTACCCTTGAAGAGTGTTCGGAGACTACAATTAGTGCAAAATGCAGCTGCGCGAGCAGTTGTGGGCCTTCCGCGTTGTGCCCACATTTCACCAACACTCCGCATGCTGCATTGTTTGCCTATTGGTCTCCAAGCCCAATTCAAGGTGTTGGTTATCACCTATAAAGCCCTTCATGGCATGGGACCAGGATACTTACGGGACCGCCTTCTGCCACATACTTCTCTATGACCGGTGAGAGCGCACAGGATTGGCCTCCTCTGGGTCCCGTCAGCGAAACAATGTCATTTGACGGGCCCTAGTGGGGAGGGCCTTCTCTGTTGTGGCGCCCGCCCTCTGGAACCAACTGCCTCCTGAAGTCCACGTTTCTCCGACTCTCCCGGCCTTCCGGAAAAATCTAAAAACTCATCTTTGCCGGCAGGCCTGGGGATGACTGTGGTTGATTGTTGAATTGAATGTGGGGTTTTTTTTAGATATATTTGTTTGGGTTTTTTTATGGTACTTCACTGTTATATATATGTTGTTAGCCGCTCCGAGTCCCTTGGAGAGGAGCAGCATACAAACCCAAATAAAATAAATAAATAAATTATGTAAAACAAACTAAAAAAACATATTTTTTAAAAACAGAAAGACAAATCCACCTGCAAAACAGAACAGGAAAGAGAAAAAAAATAGGAGAAAAAACCCACATTAATCAGGTTTATCTGGATAACGTGCACGAAACCATTTAAGCAATCTAGGGGCCCTAACATGCTTCTTATAAATCCACTCAGTCTGAGAAGCAGGCAAGTCTTTCCAGGCCACTAATTACTGTGTGGACCCATGATGTTTGTGAGAATCTAAAATATCCTTAATTTCAAAGTGTTGCTCACCCTCAACCAAAATAGGTTGGGGAGCTGGGATGGTCCTAGGTCATAGTTTGGAGGTGACCTCAGGTTTTAATAGACTACAATGGAAAACTGGGTGGATTTGTCTCAAATCTGAGCAAACGCTGGGATAAATTGCCTGTAAAAGTTGGCAAACCCCAGAAAGCTCTGCAGTTGCTTTCTAGTGTGGGGAGGAGTCCATTCCATGACAGCCCGCACCATCTCTGGGTCCATCTCTACCCCCTCATGGGAAATGCGGTAGCCCAGATAGTCAATTCTATCCTTATGGAATTCACATTTTGAAAGTTTAGCATACAGTTTAACAGCTCATAGCTTTTAAAAGACTGCTCTGACCAATTTCACATATTCTGCCACCTGGATCTGAGGCCAGGGGATGCTTCTCCGGCGTTCCTGTGGCCCAATCCAGGCTCTGGGGGCCTTTTCCATGCTGCTGCCACCTGGATCTGAGGCTCGGGGATGCTTCCCTGCCCCCTGCAACCGATCTAGGCTCTGGAGAACTTTTACAGGTTGCTGCTGCCCAGATCTGAGGCTGGGGGACACTTACATAGCTCTCCGGCGGCCCATTTCCAGGCAGCAACGGCCTGGAAAAAGCCTCCGGAGCCTGGATTGGGCTGCAGGAACACCATGGAAGCACCCCCGGCCTCAGATCTGAATGGCAATGGCACGAAAAAGGCCTCCAGAGCCCAGATTGGGCTGGGGGGGTGGGGAAGTATCCCCTGGCTTTAGATTTGGGCAGCAGTGCATGGAAAAGGCTTCCAGAACCTGGATCAGGCTACAGGCAGCAGGAACCATGACAGTGAGGAGACAGAACTTTTCCAGGTGAGTCAGGTGTGGCAGGAAGGGAGGTAGAAGCATGAGGTATCTTAGTGGGTTGGGGAGGCCTTGGGGGCCTGTTCCATCACTAGGCCCTCCATGGCTTCCCCCACCCTGAGATACCTCATGTGCAGTTAATGAGCCTTGTGCATCTTAACGAGCAAGGGAGTGATCTCATTTGACGTATGAGATTCACTCTATGAATTTTTGCGTTATGAGTGGAATGGGCAGGCTCCATTACACTCATAACTCGAGGACTACCTGTACTCTCTTGGGATACTCTGAAGCTCTTGCTCACTCAGTGTGGAGTCAAGTTCCTGATTCAGACCCATCTCTTATTTCCAGGCAACCCCAGGGGAGATACCCTCCTCCTGGGGAACCTTAGCTGGCCCTCTCTCCAGTCGATTAGGGGGTTCCATTTCTTTAATCAAGTTAACCTCAGTATTAGGAGCCATTCCATGCCAGAAGCCATGAGGAACACTAAAGTGTCTGTGGCTTCCCATGGTTAGTCCCAGGGGCTCAGTTACAAAACTGGCCAGGATGCCTCCGGCTATGGACCCATCAAGTGGGCAAAAAGCGATGGGGTCCTTGCGTTTCCTAAATTGGGGTATTCTGTCCCAGCCTATGCGAGTACTGCTTAACTGCTTACTCATGAGGAAAACCCCTTTGCATTGAACAAGGCAGGACTTTGTAAGAAAATAAACCCCCTTTTATTTTGACACAGCTTTTATGGAACAAAGTCCAACCAGTCCTTTAGCTGTAGAATCGAACAAGATCAGTCTCTGTGTTCTCAGCAGGAAAGCTCAATGTTCAAGTCACTCAAATATACTGAAATCCAACAAATCTAGTTAAATATCCAAGAATCCTGATGCAAGAATCCAATAACAGAAGCACAAAGCCGTAGCATGAACGGTTGTCTTTGGCAACCAGCCCCTCCCATGCCTCTCTTTATAGTCCAGCCAGGGTGTGGCTTCTTAGAATCTTTTACTTTTCCTGGAGAGCCACCCCACTGCCCTCCATTGTCCTGCATACCTTTCCTCTCTGTGCATCTGGATCAGGCCCCAGCTGTTTCTCCTCTTTGCTCAGTTCAGGTCCCCAACCCAGCTGTATCTCTGCCTGAGTGTGAGTAGATGGGCCCAGTGTCATATCTAGCTTTGAGTCTTCTTGCTCCTCAGAGCCTTCCACAGACTCTGATGTGAACCCAGGCAACCCTTCCCCATCATCCGATTCATCTGACATGGCTGTCAGATCTGCTGGCAGGCGAGGACTCACAACACTATCCCTCACCACATGACCCTTCCCCCAGGTATGACAGATAGGATGCGATTGTGAAGGGAATGTTCATGGAATGCCATCACCAAGGCAGGAGCAAATAAGAACCACATGCAGCTCGAGTCCAGCAGAGCCTGGGATTGTCAATTCTATGGGCATGGTTACAGGGTCAATTGGCCCACCTACCAATGGATCATCATCATAATCACTCTCTGATGTTCCTGACTCATCATCTGATGGAGTCAGAGCTTACTCCCCACTTTGGGCCTTGGGTTAGCTCCATGACCTCTGAAGACTTCAGGGTAGTATCTTTCGAGAGCTGGGTGGACTTTCTGCTTGGCTTTCCCCTGGAGACCCAATCTGACTTTGTGACTGGGATCTTGCTATGGCACTCTGTGGGGCAATGCCCTTGCCGCACTTGAAGCAGGCAGTAGAACATGGTTGGGTTGCGAAGGCTCTGCCGGATTCTCCTTTTCTCTCAGGCTGGCTTTGTCTCCCTGTTTTCATGGGTCAGAACAGGTTCCAAGTCTGGTCAATCTCCACTTCTTGAGCCAGGAGACACCATTCGTAGAGACAACAGGTGCCCCATGTGCATTGTACAAGTAATCATTTAGCCCATCCTGGAAACAGCTTATCAGGATGTCTTCAGGCCAGTTCAGGTGACAAGCCAAATCTCGAAACTCCTCCATGTATTCAGCTACCGGACGACACCCCTGCTTTACAGTCTTGATCCAATCCCTGGCTTTTCAGTTTGCTAGGTGATCTTCAAAGCAGCATCTCAGTGTGGTCATGAAACAGTAAAAGTTCTGAAGTTCATGTGTGTTGCAGTTGTACAGGGTGACCATCCATTGGGTGGCGCTTCCTTCCAGAACTAGGGTGACTATACAGATTTTGTCATTTTCGTTGGGCAGAGACCTCCCATACACTTGCATGTAGGTGAGGACGTGAGCCCAAAAGAAGCCTAGCTGCTGGGGATCTCCATTAAATGTGACTCCCAACCAGCTTCAGCTCCTCGGGGAGAGTCCTATCTCTGGGAGGTCATGGGGTCCAATCTCTCTGGGAGGTTGCTTGCTGTCACACCTCTGGAGTGGTCTCCACCATCTCTGTGGCCCCTACGGCTCCTGCTGCCATCTCCACTATCACCACTTCTTCTTCTCTGCTCCCAATCTCCTCAGTTAAGTCTTCCCCCTTCTCTGGGCAGCTCAAGGACTTGGCTTTTAGCCCGGAAGTCTGATGCCATGACAATATAGGTGGAAGAAGCCGGGGCTCTGGCTTCTTAGCCCGATTTCGTTTGGTCTGGTGACCTCAAAGGGTCAGAAAATTGCCCTGGAGGGACAACAAAGAAGGAGGGATGCTTCGGGAGTGTGGACCAGATGGTGATCTGTCCAGGCAGACTGAAGAAATCTTTCTAAATTTTTAGAAAACCTTTATTCCTTTTCCTTATGGACTCAGAAATACTGATCCCCTGATTGGGAAAAATCTATGAAGTAAAGAACCCAGAAGGACTAGGGGAGAAGAGAATTAAAAGCAGAGAGCAATTACAAGAAGGGGGAGGAATTTAAGGAATATAAAAGAATACTTAAAAATGGAACTTAGATTGACTTAAAGAAAGATTGCTTAACCCCCCAGGACATGGAAAATCTTTTTAGTTTTAATTTCTAGGGTAAATAGCTTACAAAAAACTTTAAAAGAAAACTTTGTAACAAATTTTTAAAGCCGGATATAGACAATACAGTGTATGAGAACATCTAGTGGAGAAAGGAGATACTACAGTAATACCAAATATTAAAAGAATTTGAGAAGTGTTTGACCTTGAAACAACACCTGGTGTAAACAAAGTGCCTTTATATGATTTTGCATGAGAAAAGACTCTACAATTATAACTGTTGACTCTGGATATAACCAAAACAGGAATTATTTGGAGACAGTGGGCATCTTACATTTGTGATTTTACTGGAGGATTTGGACTTAGCCTAAAGTAGTTGGCTCAATTTTATGGTTGGATTTTAGCCTAAGACAGTTGGCTCCCCCCCCCTTTTCTCTTTTTTCTCTCGTTTTTTCTCCTTGAGAATTTGGATTTAGCCTAAAGTACTTGGCTCTTTTCGCAGTTTGGATTTTAGCCTAAGATAGTTGGCTCGAAAAATGAGTGCATCAAATCTTACTAGACTTATGAAAAAACCTTCCTCTGCACTTTCTGTTGGAACATCTAGTCCAGGGGTAGGCAACCTTGGCTCTTTTATGACTCATGGACTTCAACTCCCAGAATTCCTGAGCCAAGGTTGCCTACCCCTGATCTAGTCCAACAAGCCAGGGATCTATTGAAACAATGTTGCAGTGTGAGAAAATAAACACTGCTTAAACTGAGATCCAAACCACTTTAAAATTAATTCAAGAATCAATACAGAGAAACCATGAAGAGACAACAAGTAATTTTGATAAATTAAATAAACAATGTTGGATATAAAGACACAATTTGAAGCTCATCAGCAAATGATTGTTAAAAATGAACAAAGAATTCAAAAAAAGGAAAATAAACTGGAGAATATTGACAAAAAATGGAAATACTAATACAAGAAAATGAAAATTTAGAACAAGCAAATCAAAACCTAGAAGAAGCGGTGGCAGTTTTAGAAATGGAGAAAGCAGAACACTATTTAAGATTTCAAGGTATTCCTCAAGACAGAGAATATATAGCAGTTGTGATTATTGATCTACTGGCAGAAGCTTTGAAAGCAGACCAAGCAAATGGAGATAGATGAAATATTTCAAATGGATTTAAGCTATGCAAGGAAATATAAATTTTAAATTAAGTAGTTAGGGTTTTAGCGTGGGATTTTAATTTGGTTTTAGTACAGCCTAGTTATTTAATTCTGTTTTAAATATTTATTATTGTTACGTTTTTAAATTTGGCTGTAAACCGCCCTGAGTCCTACGGGAGAGGGGCAGTATAAAAGTCTTTAATAATAATAATAATAATAATAATAATAATAATAATAATAATAATAATAATAAACTACCCAGAGAAGTTAATGTAAGATTCATAAAGAAAACATGAGATGAAATACTGAGAAAAGTTAGAGATGAGCCATTACAATACAAGAATAAAGAAATTGTGGTGTTAAAGCAGATCCCCAAGAGAGTAAGAGACACTTGAGGACAGTATCACTTCTTAACTACAAAGCTAATTGCAAAAGATATAAACTTCAGATGGTTAATGCCAGAAGGGATCTTAATCAACTGGAATAATACAAGATACCGATTGGACTCAGTTTGGAAGACACAAGATTTTGATGAAAGAGATCAAACATTCTTAAATGAAGGAGTACAATATCAACAAGAGGAGAGAAAATATCAGAAACAAACAAAAGAAGCAACTGAGGAAGCAACTATACAAACAGAAGAAATGATTTTGAAAATGCAGGAAACAGTGTCTAAGAACCATATAGAACTGAAAGTGGATATGAATAAATTAGGCAATAGGATAAAGATGATACAACAAACAGTTGAAAAAAATAAAGAAACAATAAAGACAGTGGAGGTGAGGTTGGAAAAAATGGAAAAAAGTGGACATAGTAGACAAAAAATTGATGGTAATTAACAAAAAAAATGGAAGAATCAATTATTCACTTGGAAATGGACTGAGCTGCTTTTTATTTAAGATTCCAGAATGTAATGGAAGAAAAGGAAGAAGATCTGGGTACTATTATGGCAGAGCTGATAGTGGGAGCCCTACAAAAGGATAGGCAAGAAATATTACTGGAGATCAATGAGGTGTATCAAATTCACACAAGCTATGCTAGGTGTAATAGACTGCCACGAGAAGTCCATATAAGATTTGCGAGAAAGAAACATTTTTCTCATATTTCTGCAAATAATAACCACATCAGTATAAAGCTTCTTTTCATTGATCATCTTGATTGCCTCATCATAAATCCTGTTTACATTCTTATTTAAATTTGTTTTCCACAAAATATTCAGAACATTCTTACCAGTTAAGATTTTCTCAAAATTAGCTGCACTTAAGTATTTAAGTCTTTTTTCTCATACAAGCCATCACATTTTTACATTTTTCATATCTTTTTATATAATTTTTATTTTCATTTTTCCAATTTACAAAACAACATTTTTCTTTTTTCTTTTTTTAGCAGTACTGTGTCATGTATCTCTTACAATTATTTACATTTATTGCTATACATTTTTATTTCTCTGTTCTAACCAATTATAGCACTTATCCCATATCTCATAAAATTCTGTTTCTTCCTTGCCTTTCATTTCTAGTGTAAGCTTATACATCTCAGCACATTCTAATATCTTATGGATAATCATATCATTAGCTGGTATATATTTTCAAGTTTCCAGCATTGCGCATAGACAATACGTGCTGCTGTTACTATGTGTACAATAATATATTGGAGTTGTTTCTTTATTTTTTGATTAATTATTCCTAATAAAAAATATTTCAGCTTTAAATTCAATTTGTTCTCCTGTTATCTCCTGTAGCCATCTCCTTATCTGTTCCCAGTATTAACTTGCTTTAGGACATTGCCACCACATGTGATAAAATGTTCTATCCTTATATTTACACTCCCAACAGTCCAGTTTCATATTTGTATACATCTTGGCCAATCTCACCGGTGATAGATGCCATCTATAAAGCATTTTGTACTGATTTTCTTTATATGCCATTGATAATGTTAATTTGCAGTTTTTGTTCCATACTTTTTCCCATTCTTCTAAATTTATATTTTGGCCTACATTCCCTGCCCATGCTATCATTGAACCTTTCACTATTTCTTCTTCCATTTCTACCTCTAATAAATATTTATATGCTTTTGTTAAAAATAGCAATGTTGAGGCATTGTA
Organism: Bothrops alternatus; assembly: GCA_034064705.1. NCBI lineage: Eukaryota > Metazoa > Chordata > Lepidosauria > Squamata > Viperidae > Bothrops > Bothrops alternatus. The sequence continues at coordinate 474,987 of JARGCV010000256.1, read as the reverse complement.
GAGGAAAGAGGACAGTCTTCGTCCTCCAACTCTGATTCTTCCATGATCGGGGACCCTTCAGGGCGCGGAGAGCCTGGAGGGCCATGTGAGATAAAGGGCAAAGCCTTGGGGGGTAGTGAGGTGAAAGGTGATCACCCGCTACAATGAAAGGAAACCCCTTAAACCTGGCATGAAAGTGTCTGCTATTGTGAGATGGCAGATTCGAGGCCATGACAAGTCACAGATGATGCGGAAGCAAGGATTTATTTAACAGACTGTGTCATTTGAAGTGAGTAAAAATATCCCAAAATAGTAATAGAAGAGAAGAAAGAGCCTAAAAAGATTTACATGTCCGTGAGTTTTGGTGTGAGAAGGAAGCTCAATTTGAGAGGGAATCCTCAAAGCAAGCAATGACCCAGCGGGAAGAGTTGTGAGTCAGCAAATTAAAACAACTAAAGGATTAACAGGAGGGAGACAAAGAACTTTGTGGCAAATGTTTTAAAAGGAGAGGATTAACGCACGGCAAAGGAAGTAGCTGGGAGAAGATCGAGGAAAGAGATAAGGGAGGTGCTATAACAAAGATGAGAGATGGTGGAGTGAGTAAGACGAGAGTGAAGTGAGACAAACGGCAATAGACAGTGGAAGTTGGAGAGAAACTGGTGGTCTAGGAGAGTAGTGGGAGAAGCAGGAAAAAATGAAGGAAAGAAAATTGAAAACAGAGAAGGAGCAACATGTAGCAGCACATAGCAGATGACTGGAGAAAGTAGAGATGGTAGAGAAAGGTGGAAATAGATTGGGACGCAGAGACGAGGAAGGAGCAGAAGGCAACAGAAGATCAGGGAAAGTAAAGGAGATGACGAGAGGACGGGACGTGGTGGTGAGAGTGACAGGAGTGGATAGGCAGTTGACGATATAAGATTGGAGAAGGAAATCGGAGTGTGTGTCAAACAAGAAGGAAAAAAGAAAGTGAATGGTGTTGGAGAAGGAGAAAAGAGATTTGGGGGTGATGTAGATGTAGAAGAGAAGAGAAAGAAAAATGAAGAAACGGAGGTTCAGAGAAAAAGTGTGAAATTAATAGGCTGCTAGCTAAATAAGGGAATATTAAGAATATTGTATATTTGAGAAATATGACAAGTACTGCAATGACAACATTGAGAACAGGAAAGAAAACAACATCAAGTCCATCATTGACACTCACATCCCCATCAGGCCAGAGAACAATAGAAGGAATGTTGGGGATGGAAAAACAGAGTGTAATATCAAACATGCAAACTATGCAGACAACATTATTGGCTATTCAGGAAATGATTTTGAAAATGCAGGAAACAGTGTCTAAGAACCATATAGAACTGAAAGTGGATATGAATAAATTAGGCAATAGGATAAAGATGATACAACAAACAGTTGAGAAAAATAAAGAAACAATAAAGACAGTGGAGGTGAGGTTGGAAAAAATGGAAAAAAGTGGACATAGTAGACAAAAAATTGATGGTAATTAACAAAAAAATGGAAGAATCAATTATTCACTTGGAAATGGACCGAGCTGCTTTTTATTTAAGATTCCAGAATGTAATGGAAGAAAAGGAAGAAGATCTGGGTACTATTATGGCAGAGCTGATAGCGGGAGCCCTACAAAAGGATAGGCAAGAAATATTACTGGAGATCGATGAGGTGTATCGAATTCACACGAGCTATGCTAGGTGTAATAGACTGCCACGAGAAGTCCATATAAGATTTGTGAGAAAGAAAGTCAGAGATATAATTTATAAGATCATGAGAGATGACCCAATGATTTATAAGGATAAAGAAATACAAACACTAAAACAAGTCCCGAAGAAAGTAAGAGAGCAGAGAAGAGATTATAGGTTTCTCACAGCACAGCTAATTAAAAGAAATATACTATTTAGATGGTTAATACTAGAAGGGATGTTGGTATCATGGCAGGAGAGAAAGATCAAGATAGATAATTTAGATAAGGCACGAGAACTCTATGATCAGTTGGAAGGGGTGGAAGAAGGGAGTAGTAGTAAAGAGGAATTAGAATTTAGAAGTCAGGAAGACCAACAACAGGAGTCAAAAGAAATAGAACGAGAGATAGAAAGTAAGGGAAAAAAGGACAAAGGAGAGAAGAAGTGGGTTTGAGAACACGATGAATATACAAGTAGGACAATGGAAGAAGAAATTAGGTTAGTATAGATTGATGTTAACGGATTAAATGCCCCTGCCAAAAGAAAACAAATATTAACAAAATTATTAAAACAAGGTATAGATATAGTATGCCTACAAGAGGTACATATAAAAGAGCAACATAGGAAATGTTTGGAATTCCTGAAATAAGAACACTATACACAGCATTAGCGGAAGAAAAACAGAGGAGAATAGCGGTATATATTAGGAAGGGAATAAAGGCTAAATTAAAATATCAAGATATAGATGGAAGAGTGTTAATGATAGAACTACAAATTGAGCCGAAGTTATGGTTGTTGGTGACAATTTACGCCCCAAATGAGAATCAAAAAGAATTTTACAGCAAATTACTTATAGAAATAGGACAGGGAAATATTTGTATAGTAGGAGACTATAATGCAATGGTGAACAAAAAAAAAGGATTATGTTAGCAGTATGAAAAATAAAAAGAAACGAAAAATACTACCAGGGACATTATCTGAGATGGTACATGAATTTAACTTATTTGATCAGTGGAGAAAATTGAATTAAAAAAAAGGAATATACCTTTTTCTCGAACCTACACAAATTTTGGTCCCGGTTAGATATGGCATGAATGAATGGAGAGGTAGGAAAAAATATGGAAGCAATAGAAATAATGCCAAATATGTGGGCTGACCATAATCCCTTGAAAATAATTTGGAAATGACAGAAAAAAGTTAGGAGAAGGTGGACACTGAATTCTCAAATTTTAAAGGAAAAAGAATTTATTTCAAGGATTAGAAAAGAAATGGAACTATTTTTTAAAGACAATACAAAGCAATAAACATCATTACAAATTATATGTGATACGGCTAAAGCATATCTAAGAGGTATAGCAATAGCTTACTTAGCAAAAAAGAATAAGGAGAAAAGGCAAATGCAAAATACACTTCAGGAGGAGATTAAAAAATTAGAATCTAAATTACAAAGGGAGCCCCAGAATGAAAAAATTAAAGGGGAAATGGTTTTGACTAAACATAAACTAAATATGGTGGAGCAAGAGGAAATGGCAAGGGAACTGAAAGCGGCAAAACAAAATTTTTTTGAACATGCAAACAAGCCCGGGAGGTGACTTGCCTATAAATTAAAAAAAGATAGGGAAAAAAGATTGATTCAGGAATTACAAGATGAGAATGGAGAGTTACAGTATAAAATGGATAAAAAGAAAAAATAATCCAGAACTACTTTGAGGTATTATATAAAAAAGAAGAAATAGATGAGGAGAATATAAAACAATATTTAAGGGTTAATGGTTTGCTGGAATTAAAAGAAGAGCAGAGGGAAATATTAAATAAGGAAATAACAGCCACAGAATTAAGAAGAGCAGTGCAAAAACAAAAAAGTAACAAAACTCCGGGGCTGGATGGACTTCCAGGGGAGGTATATAAGAGCTTGTATGAGGATTTTGAAATGATATTACTAGAAGTGTATAATGATGTATTGGAGAAAGCTAAATTACCAGACTCCTGGACAGAAGCTTATATATCCCTTATTCCGAAAGAAGGTACAGACCCCAAACAGATAAATAATTACAGGCCAATCTCGTTGCTGAATACAGATTACAAAATTTTTACTACTATAATTGTGGAAAGATTGAAATTAATATTAAATGAAATAATACATTCGGACCAAAATGGTTTCCTACCTACAAGGCAAATCAGGAACAATATGAGAATGGTGTTAAATGTCTTAGAGTACTATAAAGCACATCCTGAAAAACAGGTGGCATTAATATTTTTGGACGCCCAGAAAGCATTTGATAATCTTTTTTTAAAAACAAATTTTATTGGTTTTTTAATTTCCTAAAACAAAGTATTCAGGACACATCGTGGTGCTGGGGTAATCAATCATCCTAGAACAAAATATATATACATAGTACAATCAATACACAAATAATCCCTCTCTTTTTCCCTCAAATAGCATAGTGTATTTAAAATATCCAATTCTAGCTTAAATTTATTCAACCTGAACATGTTTTTAAGCTTTATAAATTTACAATACCATAATCAAATTAACTTTAAATAAAGACATTTTCAACTCAGATATCCCTTCCAAATATGTTCTACTTTCTTAATTTTATCAAAATTTTATTTATTTCTTCTTCCACTAATCTCCCGTTTAAAGTAAAATATTAATCTATCCTATATCTATCTAATCCATCAATTAATCAATCTCTCTAAGCTAACAAGATAATCATTTCAATCCATTAAACAGAATTCAAATCTCATTCAGTTAATTATCATAACTGATAACATTCATATCATCAAAAAATCACATCATCTTATTAAATTTCAATTAATTAATAATTCAATTCAAATCTAAAACATCGCTTCAATTTTCTTCATTCCATTACATAATAATTTTCATACAAATGAACCTAACATTCTAAAAAACATTCTTAATATTCTAGATTACTTTTAATCCATTATATAAAAAATATCTCATTTTTAAACAAAAATATTGATCTATCCTAGACATATCTAAATGTATATATCTATCTATCTATTCTATACATGTCTAATCCATCAGTTAATCAATCTCTTTAAGCTGACAGAATAGTATCAGATGTTAAATCATTTCAATCCATTGAGCAGGATTCAAATTTCATCCAGTTAGTTGTCATAGCTAAACATCCATGTTATAAAACAAACAAGTCATCTTATTTAATTAACATTCAATTAATTATTAATTTAATCCAAATCTAAAACAACTCTTTACCTCAAACTCATAATCTTAATCCTTACATCAGTCCATAGTTCTAGGTTGCCTTTAATCCAATATATGAAATTTTAAATTTCATTTTTCAATCTTATTCTAGGTTTCCTCTTATGCCAGGCATGTTTCCATAGAAAAGCTTCCCTTCCAGGTGATGAATCTCTTTTTGTTGCTTGTAGTGTCATTTGATTCGATAGAAACCATCTTGGTCTCTGCATTGGCCCTCTGTTTCTCTTATCCATAAAGCCTCGTTGCTTGAGAAGTTCAAAAATCAGTCTTTGCTTTTCCTGGTCTTGCTTATAGGGCAAGGTAAAATTCTCTTTATTCTCAGTTAAGTCCTCTTCTTGTATAATCTGTTTTGTAGAGTAGTCAAGTGTAATCTGAGAGTCAGTTTTAAGGTTTAAAGTAGGAGTTCTGGCTCTTAATTCTGTAGTAAACTCTTTTATTGTAGTACATATTTCTTCTTTAGCCTCACAGATCTTTTCCAGTATAAGTCTACAATTTAAATGTAATTGAGGCTTCTCCATTTTAGCAATAGTTGGAGAAAAATCCTTTTTTCTTTTTCTGTTTTTCTTTTTTAGTGATGGCTACAATTGAACATTATCCACCCCCACAGATCACACAGCTGGCTTAAATTATCTTTTCTCTTGATAAATAGTTTGAAGGCCAAAACCATCTCATCTCCAAATAGTCAACAATTCCAATATTAACTTTTGACCAGTAGATGTCCTGAGTAAGCTAAAAAGACTTCTTCAAACACCATGTTTTTCCTTTTTTCTATTTTTTAAAGGAAGAATGGAAAAAGAAATACTCTACCAATAAAATACCTCTCCAAAAAAACCCACAATTTTTTCTGTACCTCAACGTGAATAGAGATATATAGTCTTTAAAAAGGTTTTAATCTGTCCTTTTATAAAATGCCTTTGTTCTCACACATACAAAAGCCGCTTTTTTCAGATGGGGAAGTAATTCCAATGAAACTTTTACAAGCAAAAACAACATAGGGTGAAGAGAGGAACAAAAGGGGTCTCACCCGGATCATCCACAGTGGGTCTGTTATGCTTAGATGTCAGTGTGACTTTCGGCTGGTGCAGCAGGATGGTCGGCCATCTTGCAGGCCGATCCTTACTCCGTAGGCCCTGAGGAGATAGCTGGAGACACGGGGAAGCTGCCGCCCTCCCCTATCTACCAACAAGCCTCCTCCTCAATGGTCGCCCCTCTCTCTACTGGTGAAGGAAACTCCAGATGGCATGGAGATGAGTCTCCGGGCAGGACCAGCGTCGCCGCGTTCTGGAACTGGAAGTCAGCATTCGATAATCTTAATTGGCAGTTTTTGTTCCAACATATCAAAGATATGAGATTTAGAGGGAAGTTTGAGAAAACGATAAAGGCGATATATACGACACAAAAGGTTAGAGTGATAATTAATAGGGATAATACAGAGAAATTTGAAATAAATAAAGGAGTAAGACAGGGATGTCCAATGTCACCTCTTCTTTTTATCTTGACATTAGAAGTGCTGCTAACCCAAATTAGACTTAATGGAGAGATAAAAGGACTAAAGGGAAAGAAAGAAGAATACAAGATGCAAGCATTTGCGGATGATCTAGTGTTCTTCATAGAGGAGCCGCTAGAGACAGAAAACACCTTAATGAATGAAATAGAAAAATATGGGACAGTGGCAGGACTGAAAATTAATAGAGAAAAGACTAAAATGTTAGTAAAAAATTTAACTGAAAAACAAAAGAAAGAATTAGAAAAAGATTTGGGATTGCAAATTGAAAAAAAGATTAAATATTTAGGAATTTGGCTTACTGTAAGGTGTTCCTCAATAAAAGATGATAATTACAAAAAATTGATACAACAAATGAAAAAAGATTTAGAGATTTGGGGAAAGTTACAGTTAGGAAGGATTTCAGTGATTAAAACGAACATATTGCCAAAATTATTATATTTATTCCAGACAGTCCCGATAAAATTAGAGATTTTTTGAAGAACTAAATAAAATAATTTAAAAAATTATCTGGGTAAGAAAGCACAGATAAATTATAAAATGCTACAAGATAGTAGAAGCAGAGGTGGCTTTGGACTTCCAAAATGGGAAATTTATTATCAAGCAGCGCGGCTATTATGGATTAGGGACTGGATAAATTTAGACAGCAAAAGGGTGTTAACGATTGAAGGACACAATCTACAGGCCAGTTGGCATGTCTTCCTATGGGATAAACGTAACAAGACATATGCATACTTTTACTGACATCAAATAAGAGAAGCATTAATATGGACATGGGAAAATGTCAAAAGGAAACATTATATGAAATTACCAAATTGGGTCTCGCCAATGGAGGCAACGATTTACCCGAATACATTGGATAAAAAAGATGATAAGATGCAAAGAATTATTAGATAGTCAGGGGAATCTTAAATCAAAGGAAGAACTAAAAGAACAGGGAATAATTATAGACTGGTGGCTATATTTACAGACACAGTTGAGATATAGAAAAGATATGGAAGAATATGGAATTCAAGAGGTACCACAACAATTGGATAGAATGTTGATAGGCAAGGAAGAATTTTTTTAACATTTTTCATATCTTAAAGTAACATAAGAGAAAAATAAAACAAAACAGAGAAAGCATTTCTTTTATATAAACCATCCCAACTTTTTTATATTTCTCATGTCAAGAAACCAAATACAAAAGAAAAAAGAAAGAAGGCCTATTATATTTCTTGAAGGGTTCATCCCTCTTATACTAATCTTCATTTATATTCAAAATCTTTCTACTTCTTTAATCATATTCAAACAAATGTTTAATTTTTAAGTACTCCCTCTGGTAATTCCCATAATCTAATTTCTTACTTCTCACTTTAGCCTTCCCCCCCCCCACATCTTTCTTGTTCAATATGCTTTGATGAATCAAAGAATCTCCCCATAATCTTATAAAGAAAGAGAGGAGAGGAGTGGCATACAAATCGAATAAATAAATAAATAATAAATGTTGTTGCAGGTACAAAAGGCCAAACAAGTAAGATGTTTTTATAGGAAGGTTTCGCACTTTCGTGTTCATTGAAAATCTTTTCTTTTTTTCTTTCTTTATTTTCTTTATTATTTTTTGTCTCTCAAGTTCTTGTAATTCTCCTGACAAAATCCATTTTGCAAAATCTTTTTTCTTGTCCTCAAACTTATTTTGTAATCTTAAAGTGTAGTTTGTCTTGTCCAGGTCCAGAGTTTTCTGTAATTTTTTTCCATCTGGGTTAAGTCATACTTCCTTGTGGTGTTAAATTCCATTTTGAAATCTCTCTCCTCTGTCTCGTATTCCATTGTCTGCTTTTTCTGCTCACTCTCTATTTTTATTTTCTGAGAATTTTTATGTTGTAAAGTTAAATTGGAGATGTGTTCATTTATGTTTTCAAGGTTATGTTTAATTTCCTCGTGGTTTGAGATTATTGTTGTTTGGATTAATTGCAACATAGCATAGATCTCCTTCTGGAAAGTATTTGTTTTTTCTTGGTACATTCTTTCTGTAGGTCTGTGGTTTTCCGTGATAGCCAAAAATCAGGGTTTTCCTTTCTCTGTAGACAGTTTTAGAGTCACAGTTGAGTTAGTGTTTGTAATCCAGAAAGATCAATTCTTTTTTTTTTGAGTTTATAATTCTCACTTTGTAGAAAGCCCAAGATGTTTTCTTTTTCTTTTTTGTCACAGCTTTTCTCTGTTATTAAGATGTTGAAGGTCACCAAAATCAAATTTATCTTTTCCTGGGCCTTGCCAGTCCCTGTAATAGAACAGCTGTTGTTGTATATTTTCATCCACCACTAGATGTCAGCACCAGTTCTTTCAGTAATAGACAATTATTTACTACTATTTTCATGATATAAAAGGAAAATGTTAACAGATTCCACCGATTTCAAACTTATCCCAATTAAGTCTTATATTCTTTTCATTTCAATATATTTCTGTTCCCCCTGAAAGGTTTAATTTGCTGCTTCCTTTTGCAGGAGAGTGGGGCAAAGGTCCCCCTCCTTCTCACTTTCAGAGGCTTTTTGCTTCTTGGGGTTTTTCTTTTTCCAGGAAATCAATTTCCAAGTAGAAGAGGGAAAATCACTGTTCTTACCCAGTTCCAAGCACGTTTTTACAGTCAGCTTGAAGTAGTACTTTTGGACTTTGGTTGCTTGTAGCTTCGGCTAGACTCGGAAGTTAAGCTAGCCTCTTCTCCTGCCGATTTTTGGAGGACTTTTCCCAAACCGATTGGATCAACCACTGTGTCTCCGCAATCAGCGAGACTTCCCCCCTTCTATATTGCTTCTACAGGGCAACTTCAGGCCCACTTAGGGTCCCCTGGCAGGCAGAAATCAGCTGTAGGGTGCGGAGCCCCACGATCAGTCAGCTGCTGCACTACTGCGGAAAACCAGAAGTTCTCCATACCATTGAAGTCTTTGCAACCATGATTATGTCTTAGGAACAGATAATCAATGGCTGCTCTGTTTTCCAGATAGTAGAGTATGTGGCTGTGAGTGGAAAATCCCTTAGCCTTGTGTGGTTTAGGATGGTGTGTGGTCCTGGAGTGTGTGGTCCCCCATCAGGCAAGTGGTCAGAATGTCATTTACAGACCTACCCCCACTCAAGCAGAAGTCACCTGTATTTAAGACTTCTCATGCCAGGTACTTCCAAATATTTCCTTTGTCAAGAAATACATTAGATTCATGAAATCCCCCAGTATAGATTACAAAGACAAGCATACAATACCATCTAGTCACATTCTTCCACCTGTCCCTCACAATCCCTCCAATAACAACAACAACAGCAACAACAACAACAACAATAATAATAATGATAATAATAATGATAATAATAATAATAATAATAATAATAATAATAATAATAATAATAATAATAATAATAATAATAAAGTTGGAAGGGACCTTGGAGGTCAGGCAGGAAACCCTATACCATTTCAGACAAATGGCTGTCCAGTCTGTTCTTAAAAACTTCCAGTGTTGGAGCATTCACTGCTTCTAGAGGCAGGTTGTTCCACTGATTAATTGTTCTAACTGTCAGAAAATTTCTCCTTAGTTCTAGGTTGCTTCTCTCTTTGGTTAGTTTCCATCTGTTGCTTCTTGTCCTGCCTTCAGGTGCTTTGTAGAATAGCTTGACTCCCATTTCTTTGTGGTAGCCCCTGAGATATTGGAACACTGCTATCATGTCACCCTCATCCTTCTCTTCGTTAGACTAGACAAACCCAATTCCAGCAACCGTTCCTTATATGTTTTAGCTTCCAGTCCCCTGATCATCTTTGTTGTTCTTCTCTGTACTCTTTCCAGAGTCTCAACATCTTTTTACATTGTGATGACCAAAACTGGATGCAGTATTCCAAGCATGGCCTTACCAAGGCATTGTAAAGTGGTATTAACATTTCACATGATTTTGATTCTATCCCTCTGTTAATGCAGCCTAGCACTGTGATGACGTTTTTGGCAACTGCAGCACACTGCTGGCTCATATTTAAGTGATTGTCCATCAGGACTCCAAGATTCCTCTCACAGTTGCTACTATACTACGGTAGGTAGCATCTATATTATACCTGTGCATTTGGTTTTTCTTGCCTAATGTAGAACCTTACTTTTTTCACTATTGAATTTCATTTTGTTAGATAGCGCCCAGTGTTCAAGTCTGTCAAGTCCTTTTATATCTAAGCCTATCTTCTGGAGTGTTGCTATTCCTGACAGCTTAGTGTCATCTGCAAATATCCCCTCATCCAAATTATTGATGAAGATGTTGAAGAGCACTGGGCTCAGAACAGAGCCCTGGGGCACCCCATTACACACTTCCCTCCATGTAGATGCAGCTCCATTGAGGACCACATGCTGAGTATGGCTGGTCAGCCAGCTATGAATCCATCTGGTGGTGATGCTGTTTAACCCACATTTTTCTATCTTATCAAGTAGTAGATTGTGGTCTACTTTATCAAATGCCTTACTGAAGTCCAAGTAAATTCCTTTGGTCCACTAATTTTGTCACCAGGTCAAATAATGCAATAATATTTGTCTGGCATGATCTGTTTTTGACAAACCCATGTTGGCTTTTGGTAATGACTTTGGTTGCCTCTAGGTGTTCACTGATTCATTGCTTGATTATCTTTTTCAAGATCTTCCCAGGTCAGGCTGATAGGTCTGTAGTTTCCTGGGTCCATTTTTTTCTCCTTTTTTGAAGATGGGAACTCTATCAGCTCTTTTCCAGTCCTCTGGTTGTTCCCCAGTGCTCCAGGATCTTTGAAAAATATAGTTCAGTGGTTCTGAGATCACATCTGCCAGTTCCTTGAGAACCTTGGGGTGTAGTCCATCTGGTCCTGATGATGTGAAGTCATTTAGGGTGGACAGGTGCTCACTTACCATTTTCTTGCCTATCTTAACTTGTGTGCAAAAAACGAGTTGAGTAGTTCTGCTTTCTCCCTGTTGCTTGTCATCTTCGTGCCACTTTCTCCCACTAGTGGACCAATCATTTCCTTAACTTTTTTCTTGTTTTTTACATGTTGAAAGAAGCTTTTGTTGTTGTTATTTCTGACTTTTGTTGCAAGCCTTAGTTCATTTTGAGGTTTTCTCACTTCATCTTTGCAGGCTTGGGTTATTTGCTGATATTCTGTTTTAGTTATGTGCTCCTCTTTCCACTTTTTATACTTGTCTTTTTTGTCTTTCAATTTATCAGAGAGTTCTTTATGCAGCCATACTGATTTCTTTTGAGAGCTGTTATTTTTCTTCTTTGTTGGTATTGTGCCAGACTGGGCTTTTATATCTCACTTTTCAAAATTTCCCAAGCTTCTTGAACTGTTTTCCCCTTGAGGATTCTCATCCATTGAATCCTTCCCAAGCTCTCTCTAAGTTTGTTGAAATTAGCTCTCTTAAAGTCCAAGACTTAAAGTTTAAGTTTGACTGTGTTCTATTGCTTGTGCTTGCATAAAGTTGAATTCCAATATTGCATGGTCATCCCCCCCTAAGGTTTCTGTGGTTTCATCATTTCCCATCATTTGCCAGTCTCAAAAAGAGTCAGTAATGCCCACTCCTCAGTTTCAGGGTCCTTTCTAAATCATAGGGTTGGCATTCTTGGTGCTGCCACTGGTGTCATGGTTCCGAAAAGAAGCAGCTTTTCAAAGAACTTTGAGGCTTATTTACCTTAAAGAATCTTTTTATTGCTACATAGCTTCGGCACGTACATAATTAAGCCAAAAACTGAATCCTCCCACCCCCAATCACCCGTAACAAAGCATAACTCACTCCTTCATTTTACAGTCATCAATCACATTCTCCAATTAGTTTGAAGTATGAACTGTCCTCCCCCCCGTACTCCTCCGGTTACAGCTGACCTTGTTAATGCTGTACTGAAATATTGTTATGGTTAACTAGCATACTTTCACACTCACTGCTAGCATTGTCTGCTTTAACTCTAGAAGTGATATGCAGGCTAAATAAAACATGTTTGCGTCTTCATATATGGCAAGCAAGAACATCCAATGTTAGCAGTCTTGACAACTGGCTCTGTGCTGTGGTCAAGGACAGTTGGCTTGATGTGAGTCCAATGAATCCAGACATCCTCTCCATGATTTTTACAGCAATCTGGATGGTGAGTAGGATTTGAAAGGGTCCTTTCCAGTTAGGCTGCAGCAGTGTTTTTCTGGTGAATGATCTTATCCAGATCCAATCTTCCAGTGCCAGAGTCTGGGTCAAAGCGCTGTACCTCCACAAATTGTGAAGTTGCCAGTGTAAAGCTGCAAGGTAGGAGGATATAAGCACAACCTCCAGTGATGGGATTCAAATACCTGAACAACCAGTTCTATTATGTGATACAGGCCTGGGCCTCTGATGCCTAGAACGGACTTATGGAAGTGGTATCTCTTAAATTTGCAGGTTAAAGGCATTGCAAGGAAAACAAGCAGTGTGAATAGCACGTCCTCTTTATTCATTCACCAACAAACAGCAACAGAAAAAATGGTGTGCAGGCCTTTTATAGTGTCCTTGCAAAGGCCAGTGTCAGCCAATGAATGCAAGGCTGTTTTCACGCCTTGCGCATGTGTGCAAGGCTGGAGACAGCCAGTCTGGTCCTGGGCAGCCTTGTGGTTTGCCCAGGATCCTTTGCAACATTTCTGAGCCTGCTGAATGATTCAGCAGGCTCAGGACATAACACCCCTCCCCCTTAGATAAAACAATAAGTACCCTTATTGTAATAGTAGCACACATATATGTGTTCAATTGGCAGGTTGTTGTTATTATACATGATGCCTGCACACAAGCAGACCACTCATCCATTGTTTAATATGTACAAGAATACAATCACAATGCTTAATACCTTGAGATGTAGCACCCCCTTGTTTGAAAGTTTGCTCTCTAATTTGAAGAACTAGTAAGATTCCCTTGTGCTAGACAGAAACCTCACATAGTCTTTAAGATGTTTAGGTGGACCCTTGGCCCTCTGTGACCTTCTTATGGCTGGAGTGTGTGCCTGGCCTGCTAGCTCGCCTGCTAGGCTAGGCAGACCAGGACTTTGATGCCCCAAAGACCCAGGTGACCCACCCAGCTGCTGACTGGCTGGATCCTCTAAATCCAAGCCAGGGTTCCTTGGGGGGGGTGGAATTCCCCAAGTCCACAATGGACTCCTCTTGGGAGCACTGTCCCTTGAGCCCAAGACCAGCAGCTGGAGTGGCCTGAGTGGCTGATGTGCCCCAATAACCAATGGCCCCCGTTTATGTGCTGGAGGTGCCAGAGTCAGGAGCTGCCTCCATGGCAAACCCCCTTTCTGGAGCAATAGCTGAAGTGTGAGAATGCCCCCTTTCTGCTACTGGAACATGTGCGGCAGCGTGTGAAGAACCGCTAGAGCAGGAGACTGTGGTCCAGAATTGTGATTATGGTCCTCCCCCCCGAGAGCAGAGCCAGGAGCGGAAGTGTTGCTGGGAAGCTTCCAGTGCAGTTGGTCTATGTGACGTCGGATGATGCGCCCATTGTCCAAGGCCACTTCGTATGACAGCAGCCCAGAGATCTTGCATACCACTGCTGTGACCCAGAGATGTCCAGGTCCATAATTCCTTGCCCAGACCAGATTGCCCACTTGTAGTCTCCTAGGTGCCCGCAGCTGTGACACCTGTGAAGCCACCCGATCTGGGTGCAACCTGTCCAGTTTCGTGATGAGGCGGCGACCCCAGCGGAGTTCTGCTGGGCTCTTTCCTGTGGCTGTGCGAGGTGTGGTACATTGTGAAAGAAGGAAATCAGCTAACCTGTGATGCCAGCTGCCATAAGTGATTCTCTTGAGAGCATCTTTGGTAGTGTGCACCATCCTCTCTGCCTGGCCATTAGAAGATGGATGAAATGGTGCTGAAGTTGCATGCCAGATCAAGTTGGCCTGTAGAAAAGCCTGAAACTCAGAAGAAGTGAATTGGGGGCCATTGTCTGAGACCAGGACATTTGGAAGTCCATGGGAGGCGAAGATTCCTCTCAACACCTGGATGGTCCTAGCAGTAGTAATGGAGGAAACAGGCACAACCTCTAGCCACTTGGAATGGCTGTCAACGAGGAGAAGGAAGAATTGCCCCTGAAAGGGCCCAGCATAACCTATATGTACCCTTAACCAAGGGGCGTGTGTTTACTCCCACCTGTGTACAGTTGGCCTGAGGCACGTCAAGCCTGGACTGTTGGCACACTTGGCACCCATGAACCTGGGCCTCGATGGCTTTATCGAGCCCAGGCCACCAGAAATGGCACGCACAAGCACTTTTATCTGGACTATACCCGGATGTCCCTCATGCAGAGAGATCAAGACTCTAGTCCTCAATGAGGCTGGGGTGACTACCCTGCTACCCCATAAAAGGCACCTCTTGAAAGTGGAAAGCTTGTGCTTCCTTTGCCAGAAGCTTTGAAACTCAGTACCTGGACACGTGTCAGGCCATCCTGATAACACCCATGTCAGCACGCGTGTAAGCGTGTGATCAGTGTCAGTTTCTGCAGCCATGTCCCTAGCATTGAGGGCAGATTCAGGCAACTCCTGAATGGAGAGGATGTGAATAGCAGGGGCAGGATCCGCCTCTATCTTTTGTAGAGGTAATCTGCTGAAGCCATCCGCATGGTCCATTTCTTTCTCAGGTTTGTGAATCCATGTGTAGTCATATGCTGACAGGAAAATTGACCATCTCAGCATTCTAGGAGATATTATGTGGGGGGTTTGCTTGTTTGTGGTAAACAAACCCAGCAGAGGCTTATGGTCTGTATAGACCATGAAATGGCAGCCATATAAGAAATCATGAAATTTCTTTATGCCAGCCACTATGGCCAAGGCTTCTCTGTCAATCTGGGCATAATTACGCTCTGCAGACGACAGAGTCTTTGAATAGTAGGCCACAGGGACTTGTGTCCCATCAGCCTTCAGGTGACTAAGTACTGCTCCCACCCCATAAGGGGATACATCACATGCGATACACACTGGCAGTTGCTCATTGAAATGCGCTAAGACCGCATTTGAAGAGAGGAAGGCCTTAACCTCATTGGAACTCCTTTCATGGACCTTTGTCCACTGCCATGGAGCCTGTTTATCTAAGAGCTGGTGTAACTGCAGCCTTGTGGAGAAGGAATGCATGATAAAAAGTTTAAGAGTCCCAGAAAAGCCTGAAGTTCACTTTTGGACTTGGGACTTGGGTCCTGCTGAATTGCGTGAGGCTTGGATTCAGCAGGATGGATGCCTTGAGCATCAATTTTGAAGCCTAAGAATTCAGTGGAAGTGACTCCAATTTTACATTTATCTTGCTTCAGCTTCAGACCCGCTTGGTGGAAATGAAGCAAGACAGCCCTTAATCTTTCAGCTAAGTTTAGACATGACTCCCCAGCAATGAGGACATCATCGAAGTAGGGGCAGACCCCAGGAATAACATGGAGCATGTGCTCCATTACACTTTGGAATATACCAGGGGCTACATTAACCTCAAACTGCAGTCTTTTGACCTTAAAGGCTCCCCAATGTGTTACAATTGTTTGAGCCTCAGCGGTTGCCTCATCAACAGGTAACTATTGGTAGGCCTGTGCTAAATCAAGTTTTGCAAAAATTTGCCCCCCTTTCAGGGAGGCTAGAATGTGGCTCACCACAGGCACTGGATATGTATGCTGTTGCAGCGCTTTGTTCAGTGTACATTTATAGTCCGCACAAATTTGGACTTCTCCATTAGCCTTCAGAGGTGTTACAATGGGGGTTTCCCATGTCTGGATGTTCCTTTGGCCTCCTCTCCACTGACTGGTGCAGCCTATCCACTCCTCTTCAGAATCCTGTTCTAGATCTTCTTGAGCGACCTCTTGATGGACAGTAATGGTGGCTGGAGAATTTCTGGTGGCCGCAAGGCCTTCACAGTGCTGCCCGCTGCTTCTTTAGCTGCAACCTCTCTCAAGGCATCTTGGAACAAAACATCTTCCTTGGATCTTCTGCTGCAGCTCACAACTTCTTAGGCCACAAACAAAACGATCCCGCAGCCTCTCTTCCAGATCCTTGAATTCACAAGGCCTCAATGCTTGCCTTAAGGCAGCAATAAAGTCTGCAGCAGACTCACCAGGCCTCTGGTCCCTCTGCTCAAATGTGTGTCACCAAGCAATCACTGAAAGTTTAGGTTGGAAATGTTCTTTCAGCATCTTCTTCAAATCTACATAAGACACTGACTCCAAAAACGCCGGGGTCACCAGATTCTCTGCTATGTCAAATGTTTCTTGTCCAAATATATACAGCAAGGGAGCCGCTTTAAGGCCATCTTCTCTTATTTGATTGACTCTGAAGTAATTCTCCACCCACGCCACATACGAGTTCCAATGTTCTGGGTGGGAAATATCAAAGTCTGACAATCAGCCTATCTTAGACATCTTAGCCTTCTTCAACCCTTGTCAATGCCTTCGCTGCAAACCTTTTGTTGGAAAGTGGTCCTTCTGCCGAGCTCACTTCCAGCGATTCTGTACTGGCAGGCAGTGTTGTGATAAATGTTCATTTCTCCTTTAAGAAATCCTTTCTCAGTCTCTGTCTGGATGGGCTTCCCTTCCCCCCCTACAGGCTATCATCTGATAGCTGTACTAGAGGGGTGGAGGAGGAAGGGAATGAGTTTCGTTTCCTGAGAAAAACGTCAGGGTTTTCCAAGTGTATGTGTTTAACTGTTTGTGTACATTGATTGGCTGTAAATCAGTGGGATGACAATTTGGGGGAAGAGACCTTTGATGTGTAATAAAAGGACTTGCCTGGTTTCTATCTGGGCCTTCCACTTCGAGACAAGCTCCAGTCTCTGTCATCATTCATGGGGGCCGGGTGACACCACGGACACACTTTCACCCAAGTGGTGACCCCGACGTGATAACCCTAAGAGGTTATACGTCCCTGGACCCTCAGACTTACCTCCCGGACGTGGCCAAGCGCGCTTCATCAGTTCATTGCTGGACGAGGACTGATCCCTCGTACGTATGGGGGGAATCTCTCAAAGGCACAGAAGATGCATTTAAAGGAGCTCAGAGAGATAACCAGGAAGAATTATGTTTATTTTACGGCAAAAAAGCTGACCAGGGGAGATTTAAGATCTCTCCTTGAATATATTTGGAAACACATATCTTCCTACCCAGAGGCAGGTTGCCTTAAAGTTGAAACCTGGAGGACAGTGGGGGAGTTTTTACATACAAATCCTAGGGCCCCCGCCTCCATTTTAACATCTTGGAGAGCAGTGTTAGAGGCTTTGAAGACACAGGAACAGCCCCTATTTAAAAACCTACTGCAATTACCGAATTATAATGAAGTTCAACTTCTTCCCCCTGCCAGTGAAACTCCAGTAACAATTAAAAATCACAGCAGGGTTTCTCTGTCACGAAAGTGTGTTCGTGGAGTCCCGGCAACCATGATTAATGACAGAGACCTTGCTTGTCTCTCTGGGATGGAAGCCCCAGCCCGAAGCCAGGCATCTGCTTTTATTGCACATCAAAGGTTCCTTCCCACAAATTGTCACCCTACTGATTTACAGCCAATTACATTACACAGATAGTTAAAACATACACTTTGAAAGCATGACGTATTTTTCAAGAAACGAAACTTTCCCCTGCTTTCTCCTCCACCCCCTTAGTACAGCTGTCAGCTGACAGCCTGTAAGGGAGGGAGAGAGAAGCCCATCCAGGCAAAGAAGGATTTCTTAAAGGAGAAATGGACATTTATCACAACATCTCATCCTTTTTTGTTTTTGTTTAGAAACAAAAGCTTTCAGTCCATGTATTTGATTTCATCCAACTGAGGTGGCTGTTTATCCATTGGCATCCGCTCGAATCCCTGTTGACTAATGTTCACTTGTGGAGACAATTTTTTCTTTGGTATAAAAGATTTTATCATAGCAAAAATATCAGGCAAACATTGTATATAAAAGCATCCACAATGGAATAATATAACAATACAAAATAATACTTATCAAATTTCTTAACCATTGAAAATTTGGTAACCAAAACCAGAATGCATTCCAAATATCCCCAATGCTTATGATCTCCGGATATTGGTGGAGGGATTTGTCCTTGTTCTTCATTAAGCATTTCAATGGCCGTCACTGTCATTGGCTGCAGTCCAATTCTGTGCACCATTCAAATAGCTACAAGTACAATACACTTGCATTGTACTCTCCATCCTCACATTTTGCATACACTTTGTTATTACTTTGATCACAATGATCAGGCATATTAAAGGTGATATTACAAGAGAGATATATACTTAAAAGAATAATTTCCTTAGAAAAATTAAAACACACTAATACAAAATCTACATAATAAAACCTAAGTGGCAGCGTATAATGTCCTGCCTCATTAATATGTACAAAACTTTCGCTGGCTCCAGTGTTGTTCAAAGGAAGTCCAACCAAAGAAAAAGTCCTTGACTGGCATCCGATGGTGACATCATACACATCCAGCAGTCAGTATGGTTTGTTAAGGCACTAACTTTTTATTGTCCTTCCAAAATTATTGTCCATCCACTTTGGGCTCAACAGAGTCTTTGCAATCTTTTGGCTGTACACTGTAAGGGCGAATATTGCGGCCAGGAACCCATATTGTATTGCCTTCATGTTGCACCGCAGCATATCCACGACCCCAGGTAATAAGTTCAGCTGGTCCTTTCCACTGGGGGTCTGGTAGTTTACGATACCAAATTAGCGGTCGAACCGTGGTTGCTGTGTCTGGAAGGGGAGAAAAATGCCTGCTCGCAGCTGTATTAGGTGTTGTGCCAGGTGGTTTAGAAAATTGAGAGTATATAAAGCCAAATTAAGATGATTTTGCACTCCAGGTAGTCCGGGGGTATTTTTCCCCATTTTTCATTTTTAATTTATCAAGCATGTGCTTAAGAGTGGAATTGGCCCGTTCCACTACTTTTTGCCCCTGTGAATTGTAAGGAATGCCGAATTTATGAATAATGTCCCACCGATTGCAGAACTGAGCAAAGCCATGACTACAATATGCGGATCCATTATCAGTTTTTAATTCTTTAGGAGTACCCAGAGTGCTAAAAGTTCGAATACAATGATTGATGACATGTTTAGTTGCCTCTCCATGCTGTGGAGTAGCAAGGATGAACCCAGAATATGTATCAATAGTCACATGTATATATTTCCACGGACTAGAAGATGCATATTGAGTAACGTCCATTTGCCAAATTTGACATGCCTCAAGTCCACGGGGATTCACACCCATTGGAATAGACAGTCCTTGTTGTGAACAACTGGGGCACTGTTGAATGATAGCTGTTGCCTCCCCGGGGGTTATTTCAAATTATTTAGCCAAAGCCTTGGCGTTTTGATGAAAATCGCTATGACTATCCCAGGGAGTAAGTTGTTGCATAGTCATAACTTGCGTTGCCATATCTGCCTGGGAATTCCCTTCACTGAGAATTCCTGGAAAATTTTGATGACTCCGGATATGTGCAATAAAATAAGGACAATATCTTGTCTCAATAAATTTTTGCAATGTCAAAAATAGTGTCAACAAAGTCTCATCCAAACTAGGAGAGATATAAGCAAAAAGTAAATTTTTTATGGCCAAAAATCATGGATCTGTTGGAGAATGACAAAAAAAAAACCTGACCAGGCCAATCACCAATCAATAATTGCAAAACCAAATTATTTTGAATCAAAGTTTCCCACAATTTTAAGGAAAATGGGATAAAAATAATTGCAAATCAATTCCAAAAATCTGGCGCCATCGTGTGGCCACGATGTGTAATTTCAGCCAAAGTCATAGCTGGAGTGAAAACAATTTCTTGAAGGCATATTAGATTGAGTAATTGCCACTGTGGGTGGTCGATCAAAAATCCCATTCAAATGCACAGGGTGATTGTCAACACACCGATCAGTCCACTGGGTGTTGAGGGCTGTTTGAACTTTCTCAACGACCAATAGCTGGTCGGAGTTCAATGTTACAACGTCTGTGGGATTTTTGAGGCCTTTTAATGCCATAAATAAGGGAGAAAGGGTCGAGGTAGAAAGACCTATATATGGCCTTAACCAATTAATATTTCCTAAATATTGTTGTAGTTGAACCAATGTAGGTGCAAGTGTCTTTTGACCAGTGCCAATTAAGGGTTGCAGAACTCTTTTGCAGTCTGCATTAGCATTCTCAACAGCCAATTTCATCAAAATCTCTTTTGTAGCTAATTCATTAGCAATTTCTTTATCAATACTATCTTTTAGTCTATTTATAAATTCATCATAGGGCTCAGCAGTTCCCTGTTTAATTTGAGTAAAACTTTTGCCAAATTTTCCACTTTCATCTACTACCTTTAAAGCAGCAAAAACAGCCTGTAAAATTACACCATGTATAGCTGCATCTGGCTGTTGTCCAACAGCAGTGAACTGTCCAGAGCCATAAATTTGGTCTGGCACTAATTGAGCAGTGCCTCTCTGAATAGCTTGAATATGATACTGGGAGTCCCAAATTGCATACTGCGCAGGTGTTAAAATCATTTGCATTAATGCCTTCCAATCTGCTGGAATCATTTTGTGAGCAAATCCATTATCAATTTCTGCATCCATGCCCACAGTTACAGGGTATAAACTTGTCATTTCCTCAACATTCAATTCACCTACTTCATAAGCATTCTGTAAAGTCTCCTGAATAAGATTACTTGTTTTGGTCAGAGCTGGAGGATCACACAACTCAACATTGCTAGGGAAAACCTTGCTGTGATTTTTAATTTTTACTGGAGTTTCACTGGCAGGGGGAAGAAGTTGAATTTCATTATAATTCAATGGATTCAGTAATGTTTTTAGTAGGAGATGCTCCTGTGTCTCCAAAGCTTTTAACACTACTCTGCAAGATGTTAAAATAGAAGCGGGGGCCCTAGAATTTGTATGTAACAACTCCTCCACTCTCCTCCAAGTTTCAACTTTAAGGCAGCCTGCCTCTGGGTAGAAAGGAATGTGTTTCCAAATAAATTCAAGGAGAGATCTTAAATCTCCTTCTGTCAGCTTCTGAGCTGTAAAATGAACATAATTCTTCCTGGTTATCTCTGTGAGCTTAGTCAAATGTGTTTCTTGCCTTTTTGAGAGATATCCCCCCATACTTACGAGGGATCAGTCCTCATCCAGCGATGAACTGATGAAGCGCGCTTGGCCACATCCGGGCGGTAAGTATGAGGGTCCAGGGACGTATAACCTCTCAGGGTTATCACGTCGAGGGTCACCACTTGTCACGAAAGTGTGTTCGTGGAGTCCCGGCAACCATGATTAATGACAGACCTTGCTTGTCTCTCTGGGATGGAAGCCCCGGCCGAAGCCAGGCATCTGCTTTTATTGCACATCAAAGGTTCCTTCCCACAAATTGTCACCCTACTGATTTACAGCCAATTACATTACACAGATAGTTAAAACATACACTTTGAAAGCATGACGTATTTTTCAAGAAATGAAACTTTCCCCTGCTTTCTCCTCCACCCCCTTAGTACAGCTGTCAGCTGACAGCCTGTAAGGGAGGGAGAGAGAAGCCCATCCAGGCAAAGAAGGATTTCTTAAAGGAGAAATGGACATTTATCACAACATTTCTCCTAGCAATGTTGAGTCGTGTGATCCTATTTTGAAGGCCACAGCTCCCGCTCTGGCAAAAACCAGTAATCTTATTCAGGAAACACTACAGAATGCTTATGATGCAGGAGAATTAGGTGCAGATGAAATGGCAAATTTATACCCTGTAACTGTAGGTGTGGATGCACAAATGAACCCAGTAAGAGAATGGAAACCGCTTCAATTAAGAACTTTAAGAGACATTAAACAGGCTGTGTTAGATTATGGGCTGAAGAGCAAATATTGTATGGGAATTATTGAGGCATTAGGATTGGCTCATAAGATGATTCCAGCAGATTGGAAAGCATTAATGCAGATGATTTTAACACCTGCTCAGTATGCAATTTGGGACTCCCAATATCGTATTCAAGATATTCAGAGAAGCACCGCTCAGTTAGTACCAGACCAAATTTATGGTTCTGGAAATTTCACTACTGTTGACCAACAGCGAGATGCTATTCCAGATGCAGCTATACATGGTGTAATTTTACACGCTGTTTTTGCTGCTTTAAAGGTAGTAGATGAAAGTGGAAAGTTTGGCAAGAGTTTTACTCAAATTAAACAGGGAACTACTGAACCCTATGATGAATTTATAAATAGACTAAAAGATAGTATTGATGAGCAAATTGATAATGAATTGGCCGCCCAAGAGATTTTGATGAAATTGGCTGTTGAAAATGCTAATGCAGACTGCAAAAGAGTTCTGCAACCCTTAATCGGCACTGGTCAAAAGACACTTGCAGATTTGATTCAAGCATGTAGAGTGGTAGGCAGTCATGTCTATCAAATGGAAAATTTGGCCATGGCAACCGTTCAAATAAGCCTAAAGGTAATTGCTTTAATTGTGGAAAGCCAGGACACTTTAAGGCACAGTGCCGCGCTCCTGGTGGCGGACAAAGTAAAACACCCTCTGGCACAATAGTCAAACCAAAAACTGTTTGCCCGAAATGTAAAAAAGGGCTATCATTGGGCTAATCAATGCCGTAACTTTCAACAACAAAAAAACTAAGACAGGGGGGCTCAGCTAACCCGACCCAAAAGGCTGAACACTTTCCTGTCCACATTGATCATCCATCTGTTCGACCTGCCACTAAAGTAAGCGCTGGTGTTGATTTACAATTAGCAGCGCCAGTACATCTTTCCTTTCCACATGTTACACAAGTTTGTGACACCCAACTTCAAGGGCCACTCCCTGAAGGCACTGTAGGCAACATTTTGCCCTGATCCTCCGCAGCAAAAAAGGGTGTTTTTGTTGTTCCCGGGGTCATTGACTCCGACTATACAGGAATCATTAAGGTCCAACTTTATGCCAACCAGCCGCTTCATTTGAATCAAGGGGACACCTATGCACAAATGGTTCTATTTCCCTATCGACCTATGGGGACTTCCGACACTGAACGGGTGGGTGGGTTTGGATCTACCGATGTTCATTTTAACAGCACAATTTAGCCCTCACTAAAACGCTCACCCCTGATAAGCCGCTGACCGTTATGGTCATTAACGGTGTTCAATTTTCTGGTATTATAGATACTGGAGCTGATGTTGCTGTGATTCGGACTAAGGACTGGCCACCTCATTGGCCATCCCAAGACACCCCCGCTGTACGAGGCGTTGGAGGGCTTCAACAACCAAAGGTCAGTTCTAACTGGCTCTCCGTAAAAACAGAAACAGGAACTACTACAGTACTTATAAAACCAGTTATACTTAACATTCATGTAAATTTATGGGGAAGAGATTTATTGGCTCAATTGGATGCAAAAATTATGTTAGAAGACTAACATGAATCCACTTATGAAATTACAAGCCATCCATCAGAATCCTGTATGGGTTGATCAATGGCCATTAACTGAGGAAAAATTAACAGCTTTGCATATGTTAGTGCAAGAACAGCTCACGTTAGGACATCTTGAGCCATCGAATAGTCCTTATAATACCCCTGTTTTTGTGATCAAGAAAAAAATCTGGAAAATATAGATTTTTACATGACCTTAGAGAAGTGAATAAAATTATTGTTCCCATGGGACCCCTACAGTGTGGCCTGCCAAATCCAAATTTGATTCCTCAAACATGGGACCTTGTTATCATAGACTTAAAGGATTGCTTTTTTAGTATTCCTTTATTTCCAGAAGACAGAAAGTTATTTGCCTTTACCTTGCCATCAGTTAATAATAGTGCTTCTGCCACTAGATACCAATGGACTGTGCTACCTCAAGGCATGCTGAACAGTCCAACCATGTGTCAAATGTATGTGGATCTTGCATTAAAACCATTTCGTAAATTACATATTAATTGGAAAATTTATCACTATATGGATGACATTCTCATTGCCGGCCTAGGGCCAAAAGGCATGATTATGGCTTCATATAAAGAATTAGAGACCACACTGGCCAGGGCAGGATTGGTTATTAGCCCTGAAAAAATACAAAATACAGCGCCATATTTATATTTGGGACACAAATTGCAACAAGCTCACTTGTCACCCCAAGTGGTGCAATTTGATTTGCCACTTGCACCTACATTGGTTCAACTACAACAATATTTAGGAAATATTAATTGGTTAAGGCCATATATAGGTCTTTCTACCTGTACCCTTTCTCCTTTGTTTATGGCATTAAAAGCCCTCAAAAGTCCCACAGACGTTGTGACATTAACCTCCGACCAGCTATCGGTCGTTGAAAAAGTCCAAACGGCCCTCAACACCCAGTGGACTGATCGGTGTGTTGACAATCACCCTGTGCATTTGAATGTGATTTTTGATCGACCACCCACAGCGGCAATTTTTCAACTTGTAGAAAAGAAAGTTTTTATTATAGAATGGATTCATTCTCCCAGTACACCTTCACGCTCTATTAACCCTCCAGCTATGACCTTGGCAGATATTATACATCGTGGCCGTGGCCATTGCCGACAAATAGCTGGACTAGAGCCGCTAGTAATTTTTCTCCCATTTTCCTTAAAATTGTGGGAAACTATGATTCAAAATAATTCTGTTTTGCAATTATTTATTGGTGATTGGCCTGGTCAATTTTCATGCCATCCTCCCACAGATCATAGATCTATGGCTATAAAAATTTGCCACTAAAATTACAACCTTTGTCATCTGCAACACCTTTAGAAGGTGTCACAGTTTATACTGATGGTGGAAAAGTCTATGGCGCCTGTGCATGGTGGGCTACAGGAAAATGGTGCACCAAAATCACTCCACCACAATTATCAGCTCAGCGCGCCGAAGTTGCTGCAGTTATTTTGGCATTTCAAACATTCCCTTGTCAAGACATTAATATAATTGTTGACAGTTTATACATTTATAATTTGGTTTCCCTTTTGCCATATGCTTATATCTCTCCTAGTTTGGATGAGACTTTGTTGACACTATTTTTGACATTGCAAAAATTTATTGAGACAAGATATTGTCCTTATTTTATTGCACATATCCGGAGTCATCAAAATTTTCAAGGAATTCTCAGTGAAGGGAATTCCCAGGTGGATATGGCAACACAAGTTATGACTATGCAACAACTCACTTCCTGGGATAGTCATAGCTATTTTCATCAAAACACCAAGGCTTTGGTTAAACCAGTGGTTCTCAACCTTTCTGAGGTTGAGACCCCACTTGCCCCGCCCATGCGCGCCGCGACCCCGACCCGGGGTTGCGCGCGTGTGCGCGCGGGCTCAAAATTTTTTTTTAACATTTTTAAAAAAAACAAAAAAAACAAAATGGCGGCCGGGACAGGCGGATCTGCGCATGCACAGATCGGCGCATCACACACGCAACGCATGCGCGCATCCGCCCATCGCGGGCCGCCACTTTGGTTTTTTTTAATTTTTTTTAAAAAAAATTTAAAAAAAATAAAAAAAATGGGGGCCACGATGGGCGGATCTGCGCATGTGTGGATCGGCCCATTGCACGCGCCACGCATGCACACATCCGCCCGTCGCAGGCCGCCATTTTGTTTTTTTATTTTTTATTTAAAAAATTTTTAAAAAAATATAATAAAAAAACCAAAATGGCGGCCGCGATGGGCGGATCTGTGCCTGCATGGATCGGCCCATCGCACGTACCACGCATGCACGGATCCACCCGTTGCGATCCGCCATTTGTTTTTATTTTATTTTATTTTTTTAATTTTTTTTAATTTTTTTTAATTTTTTTTTATTTTTTTTTCCGGCGCGATGGGCGGATCTGAGCGTGCGCGGCACGCGCGCACCAAAAAAAAATAAAAAAAATTAAAAAAAAATTAAAAAAATTAAAAAAAAATAAAAATAAAAAAAATGGCGGCCGGCGGTGCCCGGCGACCCCCGCGAAATGGTCTCGCGACCCCAGATGGGGTCACGACCCCAAGGTTGAGAACCACTGGGTTAAAAAATTTGGCATAACGCCTGGGGAGGCAGCAGCTATCATTCAACAGTGCCCCAATTGTTCACAACAAGGACTGTCTATTCCAATGGGTGTGAATCCCCGTGGACTTGAGGCATGTCAAATTTGGCAAATGGATGTTACCCAATATGCACCTTTTAGTCCATGGAAAAATATACATGTGACTATTGATACATATTCTGGGTTCATCTTTGCTACTCCACAGCGTGGAGAGGCAACTAAACATGTCATCAATCATTGTATTCGAACTTTTAGCACTCTGTGTACTCCTAAAGAATTAAAAACTGATAATGGACCTGCATATTGTAGTCACACCTTTGCTCAGTTCTGCAATCGGTGGGACATTATTCATAAATTCGGCATTCCTTATAATTCACAGGGGCAAGCAATAGTGGAATGGGCCAATTCTACTCTTAAACACATGCTTGACAAATTAAAAACAAAAAATGGGGAAAATACCCCCGGACTACCTGGAGTGCAAAATCATCTTAATTTAGCTTTATATGCTCTCAATTAATTTAAACCTTACTGGCACACCACCTAATACAGCTGCCAGCAGACATTTTTCTCCCCTTCCAGCTGCAGCAACCACGGTTTGACTGCTAGTTTGGTATCGTAAGCTACCAGACCCCCAATGGAAAGGACCAGCTGAACTTATTACCTGGGGTCGTGGATATGCTGCGGTGCAACATGAAGGCAATACGATATGGGTTCCTGGCCGCAATATTCGTCCTTACAGTGTACAGCCAAAAAATTGCAAAGACTCTGGTGAGCCCAAAGTGGACGGACAATGAATTTTGGAAGGACATAAAAAAAGTTAGTGCCTTAACAAACCACACTGACTGCTGGATGTGTATGCTGTCACCATTGGATGCCAGTCAAGGACTTTCTTTAGTTGGACTTCATTTGAACAACATTGGAGCCAGCGAAAGTTTTGTAAATATTAATGCGGCAGGAAATTATACGCTGCCACTTAGGCTTTATTATGTAGATTTTGCATTAGTGTGTTTTAATTTTTCTAAGGGAATTATCCTTTTAGGTATATATCCCTCTTGTAATATCACCTTTAATATGCCTGATAATTGTGTTCAAAGTAATAACAAAGTGTATGAACAATGTGATGATGGAAAGTATGTAAACAGTACAATGCAAGTGTATTGGGTTTGTAGTTATTTTAATGGCGCACGGAATTGGACTGCAGCCAATGACAGTGATGGCCGTTGAAATGCTTAATGAAGAACAAGGACAAATCCCTCCACCAATATCCGGAGATCATAAGCATTGGGGATATTTGGGATGCATTCTGGTCTTGGTTACCAAATTTTCAATGGTTAAGAAATTTGATAAGTATTATTTTTGTATTGTTATATTATTCCATTGTGGATGCTTTTATATACAATGTTTGCCTGGTATTTTTGGTATGATGAAATCCTTTATACCAAGGAACAAATTGTCTCAACAAGTGAACATTATTCAACAAGGATTTGAGCAGATGGCAATGGATAAACAGCCACCTCAGTTGTATGAAATCAAATACATGGACTGAAAACCCTTGCTTCTAAACAAAAACAAAAAAGGATGAGATGTTGCGATAAATGTTCGTTTCTCCTTTAAGAAATCCTTTCTCAGTCTCTGTCTGGATGGGCTTCCCTTCCCCCCCTACAGGCTATCAGCTGATAGCTGTACTAGGGGGGTGGAGGAGGAAGGGAATGAGTTTCGTTTCCTGAGAAAAACGTCAGGGTTTTCCAAGTGTATGTGTTTAACTGTTTGTGTACGTTGATTGGCTGTAAATCAGTGGGATGACAATTTGGGGGAAGAAACCTTTGATGTGTAATAAAAGGACTTGCCTGGTTTCTATCTGGGCCTTCCACTTCAAGACAAGCTCCAGTCTCTGTCATCATTCATGGGGGCTGGGTGACACCACGGACACACTTTCGCCACAAGGCAAAGTCGCGATTCTGGATGCCAAAGTTTCCCCAGGGCTTCAGGACTTCCTTGGTGAGTCCTATCTTCTTCTGTTGGTAATCTTGCTTGCAGCAATCCCATCTTGGTCACTACTGTTAAATTCGCGGGTTAAATGCATTGCAAGGAAATGAGTAGTGTGAACAGCAAGTCTTTATTCATTCACCAACAAACAGCAACAGAAAAAATGGCATGCAGGCCTTTTATACTGTCCTTGCAAAGGCCAGTGTCAGCCAATGAATGCAAGGCTGTTTCAGTCTGGTCCCAGGCAGCCTTGTGGTTTGCCCGGGACCCTTTGCAACATTTCTGAGACTGCTGAATGATTCAGCAGGCCCAGGACATAACAGTATCCATGCACTTCTGGTGGGACATTCTAGGCCTGGGAAGCCTCCAAGGCTTAGACTGGGCTTCCAGAAGCCAGCTGGTTCTCTGAATTCAGGTAAATTTAGCTACCGGTTCTCCCGAAGTGGTGCGAACCAGCTGAATCCCACCACTGACACCCTCCCTTTCTAGGCTCAGTGAGTGTGAATGTGGGTATAAGCTTTTAAGAGTGCCAGGAGGTCAGCCGAACAGAAGGTCAAATGGGGAGATGCTTTGGTCTCAACGGGGTCTCGTTCTCAAGTGGAATAGTGCTATAGAGAGGGCTTGGGGCCATGGCAGTTGGGTTTCTTGGCAGAGTTTGGCCAGTAGTGACTTGAGCTTTCTGTTCTGATATTCTACCCCCCCTGAAGAATATGGGTGCTAGGGCATGTGAAC
This sequence comes from Bothrops alternatus, assembly GCA_034064705.1. Classification (NCBI taxonomy): domain Eukaryota; kingdom Metazoa; phylum Chordata; class Lepidosauria; order Squamata; family Viperidae; genus Bothrops; species Bothrops alternatus. Next base: position 445,923 of record JARGCV010000256.1, on the reverse strand, counting down.
GTTTTGGGTGATCCCAAGACCCTGAAGAATGTGAGTGATGACTTGTGATACAAAGTGGAACCCCCGGTCTATGTCCAAGACACTCAGGACTCCAAACCTGAGCACAATGTCTTCCAGCCTCTACTCAGTGAGTGAGCTGGTTCATGCACTCTAAAATATACTGTCTGCCTGGGGAAGCTGGATGTAATCTAATTGTAGTTTCTCAAAGGGCATTGTGCCCAAGGTCTTCCTCCTGTGTGTATGACATTTCTGGAGGAAATGTTGGCCTGACATAGCTGACAAGTTTGGGCTATGCAGGTGGCTTTGCTGTATGGCCTTGGGGCATACAGACTTGCCTAATGGTGTCTACCATTGCCTGAGTTCCACATTGGCCCTTTGAATGCAGCTACTGGCATATCAGCCGCAACAGGCAATGAGGGGCTATGGGATTGCTGTCTGGCACCAACTAGAACCCATCCCTAAAGTTAGCCTCAAAATTCTCCTTCCAAGCCTCTGCTTCCCTGTTCTCTAAAAGGTCCTGGTAGGGAATTTTTATGTTAACTTTCAATGTTGCTACCCAGCTGGCATGGGCTGGGTAGCAACCCATTTTGCTGTGGCATCTGTATACTGATTTCCCTTTGTGAGTCGGGAGTCATCCTTCTGGTGGGCTTTACAATAGATGTGTCAGAATCCAATTATATTTCATTTCTATCTACCTACTCTGATGAAAACCCAATTCTTACTCTATTCTGGATTCTGTCATACTACGAAAGGGGAGGAGGGAAAGCATGGGGGGTTTATGACTCTCACTTCCTTCCTCAACTACAAAGTGACTGTTTGTGGATTCTCATCAAGAGAACTAACCATAACAATATGGCCATCGCCTTTCATCTCACTCCCCCTTGCTGGCAGTGAGGAAAAGGGGGTGGGAAATACAATGCCTGGGATCTGGGAAAAGAGGATGAGTGATCGTGCCAATGAATTGCCTGGAAGAACTGTGGGGTGGGGACTGCTTGGGAACACTTTAAAACATTGAATGGTGGGAGAGGATTCCCCAGATCCTGTCTAGCAAGCTTTTCTAAATAAAGATCCCTGTTGGAAGAGACATTCCAAGAGTTTATTCTTCTTAAGATGTAAGATTGAGATGGATCCTTACATTAAGAACATAAGAACATAAGAGCCATGCTGAATCAGGCCAAAGCCCATCGAGTCCAGCATTCTGTGTCACACAGTGGCCCACCAATTGTACATGGGGATCTTGAGCAGAAAGAGAAGGCAAAACCCTCCCTTTCCCTTGACCCCCAACAAATGGTACTCAAGGGAATCCTGCCTGCCTCAACCAACATAGAGGCGGCACATGGACATCCGTTTTAATAACCACCGATACACTTGGCATCCATGAATCTATCTAACCCTGCCTTGAAGCTGTCAAGGCTGACAGCTGTCATGAACCCTTCTGGAAGTGAATTCCATAAATCAACGACCCTCTGGGTGAAGCAATATTTCTCTTTATTTGTCCTCACTTTCTTAGCTATGAGCTTTAGGGAGTGCCCCCTTGTCCTGGTATTGTGTGATAGAGAAAAGAATTTTTCTCTATCCACCTTTTCTATCCCATGCATGATTTTATACACTTCGATCAAGTCACCCCTTAAACGCCGTCTTTCAAGTCTGAAGAGACCAAGTCGTTGCAATCTGGTTTCATAAGGGAGGCGCTCCATTTCCTTGATCATTCTTGTTGCCCTTTTTTGCACCTTTTCCAGTTCCATTATATCCTTCTTGAGGTGCGGTGACCAGAAGTGTACACAGTACTCCAAGTGTGGTCTCACCATCAATTTGTACAGAGACAATACAACACTTGCTGACTTATTTTCGATTCCCTTCCTAATCATGCCAAGCATGGAATTTGCTTTTTTTACTGCTGCTGTGCATTGGGTTGACATCTTCATTGAGCTGTCCACCAAAACCTCAAGATCCCTTTCTTGGGTTGTCTCAGAAAGTTTGGTCCCCATCAGTTGGTAAGTATAATTGGGGTTCTTTGCTCCCATGTGCATAACTTTGCACTTGTTTAGGTTAAAATGCATTTGCCACTTTGTTGCCCATTCACACAATTTCGAGAGATCCTTCTGGAGCTCCCGACAATCAGTTTCACTTTTCACAACCCGGAACAATTTAGTGTCATCAGCAAACTTGGCTACCTCACTATTAACTTCTACATCCAGATCATTGATGAATCAATTAAAAAGTAAAGGTCCCAAAACTGAACCTTGGGGTACACCACTTCTCACTTCTTTCCATCCAGAGAATTGTCCATTTATTGCCACCCTTTGCTTCCTACAATTTAGCCAGTTACCAATCCAGGACAAGACCTGTCCTCTAATTCCGTGGCTGGAGAGCTTTTTAAGGAGCGTTTGGTGAGGGACTTTGTCAAAAACCTTTTGAAAGTCAAGATATACAATATCAACTGGGGCCCCTTTATCTATGTATTTATTTACACCCTCAAAGAATTCTAACAAGTTAGTAAGACATGATTTGCCTTTGCAGAAACCATGTTGATTTTCTTTCAGCAATGCCTGTTTTTCTATGTGCCCTGTAATTTTATCTTTAATAACGGTTTCCATCAGTTTGCCTGGAACTGAGGTTAAACTGACTGGTCTATAGTTTCCTGGATCACCTCTGGATCCTTTCTTGAAGATCAGGGTTATATTTGCTTCCCTCCAATCCTCCGGTACAGTGCCTGATCTTAGGGAAAGATTATATATTTTAGCTAGAAGTTCAGCAATTTCACACTTGAGTTCCTTGAGAATTCTAGGGTGGATGCCATCTGGACCCGGCGATTTGTTGACATTTAGTTTAGAAAGGCATGCAAGAACATCTTCCTTGTTTATCTCTATCAGGTTTAATTCTTCTATTTCCCTCCCTGGGAAAACTAATTCAGTGGCAGGCAAATGTTCTCTATCCTCCTCAGTGAAAACGGAGGCAAAGAAGTCATTTAGCCTCTCAGCAATCTCCTTGTCTTCTCTGATTATCCCCTTCTGACCATTGTCATCGAGTGGCCCAACTAATTTTCTGGTTGGGTTCCTGCTTCTGATGTACTTAAAAAAGGTTTTGTTATTATTTTTAATAATCTTGGCTATATGCTCCTCAAAGTCTCTCTTGGCTTTCATGACTATCGCCTTGCATTTGGTCTGCCAGAGTTTGTGATCCCTCCTGTTCTCCTCGGTAGGAAGAGCCTTCCATTTTAAGGCAATTTGTGGACTCCCTGGCTGATCACAAAGCCCGCAAAAGGATCAAAATGATGGGCAAGGCAAATGCCTGGTAGCCGAATATACGCAAGAATTCTGGGCCATTGCCAGCAAACTGAACTGGCCAGAAGACATCCTCCTTAGCCATTTCAAAGATGGCCTAAATTACAATCTATATGATGCTTGCCTGCCCTGAGGAGACCCACACCAACTCAACAAATGGTACGTCCTGGCAAAGGAAGCAGAGACCGATCTACAGAAGAGGCACCGCCGAGAAAAATAATGGAGCCACTCACTGCCTGAGTCAACTCACGAACCAATGAAACCATTGGCTATGACCACAAAGCAAATGGACTGCTTCAAATACAGGAGAGAGGGGCATCGGGCTGTAGAATGCCACTCAAAAGCCCCTCAGCACAACCCAGACAGATCACCGGCCAGCAAATCTGGGAAGTCTCCAGAATCTGCCATGAGAGTGAATTTTTTTTACTAAACTAGATCTAAGGGAAATGTATTACTGTGTGAGAATTAAGGAAGGGGATGAATGGAAAACCTCATTTAACTGCCCAATGGGGTGCTACCAATTCAAAGCTTTGCCATTTGGATTACAAGGCCCTCCCACAGTATTTATGCAATTAATCAATGAGTACTAAGGGAGCACTTATGTAAGGGGGTCCTGGTTTACTTAGATGACATCCTCATCTTCACCGAATCAAAAGAGGAACATGTCAACCTGGTCAGAGCGGTTTTAAAGAAACTGCGAGCCGCCCACCTATATGCCAAACTCTCGAAATGTGAATTCCACCAGGAAAGGATAGATTACCTAGGTTATCGCATATCCCCACAGGGCATTGAAATGGACCCAGAGAAGGTCAGAGCAGTATTAGAATGGGCACCACCTTGCACAAGAAAGCAACTGCAAAGTTTCCTGGGTTTTGCAAACTTTTACCGCCAATTCATTCCCTCATTTGCCCAGATAGCCTTGCCCCTCATGAACTTACAAAAAACAAAGGGAGCATCCTCAATAAAACCTAACCAGCCACTAAAATGGATAATGGAGTGCCAAGCAGCGTTTGAGAGATTAAAGAGACTTTTTTTCTGCTGAACCAGTACTGAGGCACCGAGACATGGATAAGCCCTTCGTAATACAGGCGGATGCAAATGATGTGGCAGTGGGGGCTGTACTATTACAAGAAAATGATGAAGGGGTATTGCAACCCTGTGGATATACATCCAAGAAACTCACCAAAATGGAACAGTGCTGGCCCATGTGGGAGAAAGAGGCATACAGGATACGTTGGTCATTACTCACGTGGTGCCAGTTCCTGGAAGACAATAAAATCCCTTTCCAGGTATGGACAGACAACAAAAATTTGGAAGCCTTGAAAACACCCAGGAAGCTCAACCCCAAGCAAGCTCGCTGGTCCCAGCATTTTCACCAATTCCACTTTATGCTCAAACATTTGCCAGGGGGAAAGAACTTCCTGGCACATGCAATGTAACAGCATACAAACCACCAACTCTAAACCGATGATGGTAAAATCACAACTGGCAGCGCCAGTAACCACCAGAGCCCAAGCTAAATTAAAACCACAGCTGGGTAGCCAAACTGGAATTGAATTCTGGAAAAGTTTGGAAACAGATGAATGGTTCCAGAAAAATAAACACGTGTGCAAAATGAAAGACAGACTGCCTTGGGTGGGGGAAAAGTTATATATACCAACAACCCAAAGAGTCACATTCATGCAGCTTTTCCATGACACAAAATCAGCAGGGCATTTTGGATTTGTAAAAACATTGCACTTAATTAAACGGCAATTTTGGTGGCCATCCATGAAAAAGGACATAGAAAGTTACATAGCCAGCTGCCCAAAGTGTGCAACTGCAAAGAGGTTGCAAGGAAAATTGCCTGGACTGTTACAAACATTGGCAAATCCCTTAGCCCCCTGTAGGGAAATAGCCATGGATTTTATAATGGAATTACCAGAAAACAATGGGAATACTGTTGTCTGGTTGGTCACAGACTTGTTTTCCAAACAGGTGCCAAAAGATTCCCACTGCAAAAGCTTAGCAAAACTTTTCATGCAGCATATTTACAGATTAAAAAGGGCATCTCAATGCATCATATCTGATAGGGGAATGCAATTTATGTCTGCATTTTGGAAGGAATTTTTATCGCTCTTAGGGACCACTCAGGGACTGACATCTAGCCATCACCCTCAAGGGAATGGACAAGTGGAAAAATCAAACTCAGTACTTGAGCAATATTTAAAATGCTTTCTTAGTTTCCTGCAGTTGGATTGGACGGACTTACTCCCTTTTGCAGAAGTGGCCTACAATAATGCAGTCCACTCCAGCACAGGTTACAGTCCTTTTCAAATAGCTACTGGTCAAAGTTTCAACCCCATGCCAGAACTAACCCCAAACAAACCGGCGATCCCATCACTGAAAGAATGGATGGAACAATTACAAAACACCTGGCCAATAGTTAGAAAAGCACTAGATGAAGCTAGGCAGGCATACAAAGCACAAAGTGATTTAAAAAAGGGTTGAGCCTATACCATTCATTATCAAAGAAATGGTGTACTTATCTACAAAATACCTAAAGTCCCTACAACCCTGTAAAAAACTTGGACCAAAATATATAGGGCCTTTTCCAATTAAAAGAATCATAAACCCAGTAACAATAGAATTAGAATTACCCAAAAATCTCAGGCAAATACACCCAATTTTTCACTGCAGTTTGCTGAAAAGAGAGCATCAGTCACCTTTACGGCCAAAAATCCCCCCCCACCTCCAATCATGGTGGAGGGCGAACAATACTTCGAGAGAAAGGAAATCCTAGATTCTAGGAGATATCATGGGGCAACTCAATACCTAATAGTATAGAAACACCCCCCCGCCTCACAAAACGAGCGGGATCATAAACGTCATGTCAGAGCCCCAAAGCTATTAAAGAAGTTTCATACAGAGTATCCTAACAAGCCAGACTAACTTTTATACCTGTTTTGTTTTCTTTACAGGTGGATCTCTCTTATTTTTAAGGGGGGCAGGATGTCAGAATCCAATTATATTTCATTTCTATATACCTACTCTGATGAAAACTCAATTCTTACTCTATTCTGGATTCTGTCATAGTACGAAAGGCGAGGAGGGAAAGCATGGGGGGTTTATGACTCTCACTTCCTTCCTCAACTACAAAGTGACTGTGGATTGTTATCAAGAGAACTAACCATAACAATATGGCCATCGCCTTTCATCTCACTCCCCTTTGCCAGCAGTGAGGAAAAGGGGGTGGTGAATACAATGCCTGGGATCTGGGAAAAGAGGATGAGTGATTGTGCCGACGGAGCGGATGATGGATTAAATTGCCCAGAAGAACTGTGGGGTGGGGACTGCTTGGGAACACTTTAAAACATTGAATGGTGGGAGAGGATTCCCCAGATCCTGTCTAGCAAGCTTTTCTTAATAAAGAGTTCCAAGAGTTCTGTCTTCTTAAGATGTAAGATTGAGGTGGGTCCTTACAGGATGACTGCCAGGGCTGAGGGTAACTGGACAGCTTTTTGCATTTTGGAGACTAAAACAGTATGGGCAATTGGGTGTCCAATCAAGGTTAAAAAAAACCCCATTGCTTCCACAAGGCCCCTGTTGCATGGCAAACCCCAAAAGTATATCTGGAATCAGCATATATATTAGTAGACTGGTTCCTAGTGGCTTTGCATATTTTTGCTAAAGCTAGGAGCTCGGCCGCTTGGGCACTATAGGAGGAAGGCAGAGAGGAAACTCAGACCACTTCATAGAGGTAAGCAACTGCAGCTCTTGAAACCTGCATCCCCTTATGTATGTATGATGACCCATCTGTAAAAAAAATCTACATCTGGGTTTTGCAATGAAACATCTGTCAAGTTGGGCCAGGGTAGTTCTGTGTCATGGACCAAGTGGAGACAATTATGCAAGGTCTTGTCAGACTGTTCCATGGGCAGTAGGGTGGCAGGATTGAACGTAGTGCATCAGTTGAAGGAGATATGGTCAGTGGTGACTAATTCAGCCTCATACTGCATATAGCCATTGCTGCCTAAAGACCTGGGTCTGGGTTTTGAAGAGAATGGCAAAGATGTCATGAAGGACTTTTAGAACCAGGAGTTGACCTAGGACCAAATATCTTGAATACTTAACTATTTCCACAGTGGTCACCACAGATTTTAAGCAGGGGACTGCCCCTGGGCCACTGGATCCAGCTGGAATGAATAGTAAGCCACTATTTACTATTTACTGTTTACACAAACCTTTGTACTAGCCCACACCCTGGTTTTCATGGATAAAGATGCAAAGGTTTTGTGGTAATCTGGGAGATCTAGTGCACGGGCTGAAGTCAATGTTTGTTTTATTTTCTGGAAGGTCTGAACTAATGGCTTTGTCCATGAGATGGGATCTGGCATATATTTGGATGTCAGCTGAATTAGGGGTTTTGCTAGTTCCCCAAATGAGGGGATCCAGGGATGGCAGAAACCCAGGATTCCCAAAAGGGCCCTGACTTATCATTTCGTGCATGAAGGTTTCATGCCCAGGATAGTCTTAATCCATCCTGGGGCTAACTTACAGGTCCCTGGGACAATTGTATAGCCCAAATAAGTTACTTCCTGCTGTAAGTACTGTAACTTTGCTGGTGAGGTTTTGTGCCCCTTCTTGGCTAGGTAGAGAAGTAGGTGATGATATCAATTTGGCAGTCTTCTTTGGATTCTGAGGCCAGCAGCAAGTCATCCACATACTGGACTAGGGTTGATTTTTAGGGTGGGAAGATAGGAGAGAGGTCTGCCTTCAGGAACAGGGAGAAAAGTGTGGGTGACTCCATATAGCCTTGGTGTAGGCAAACAGGTACTGGGACATGAGGTTGACTGGGATGCTGAAGAAAGCCGTGCACAAGTCCACCACAGTGAAATAGGTGGCTGACACTGGTACTTCTGTGACTATGGTGGTTGGTTTGGCACTACAGAGGCTCTTGGTATTACATAGTTATTGGTGAACCTTAAATCAGACACAAAACAAAACATTGGTTTGCCATCTGGGTTGGATTGGAAAAATTGGGGTATTGCAGCAGAAGATACATTTGCGGATTGGCTTGACTGCCTTGGATTGAATTTTATATTGGGGAATGCTTTGGTTTGGATTTTGACTGGGGTGGCTCTGTTCAGTAAACCCACCTTAGTGGAGTCCCAGCCTCACAGGGAGGTAGGCAAACCCCTCAGGTCTGGATGCAACTGGCTCTCTTCTGTGGCTAGGTATGTGGCTAGGAAATGTGCATGTTTCCCTGGGATGTCTAGCGTGAGCCCTTCAGGGGTGCAGTTGATGGTGGCTTTGAGTGTGCATAGCAAATCTCTGCCCATCAGGGATAGTGGAGACTGGGGGCAAACGGTAAAGGAATGGTCTAGGGAGAAGGAAGCAACCTCTAATCTCATGTCATTGGTGAATTCAATGGGAATTATTTTTCCCGCCACCCCAATGATATTGTCCCTTGTTCCTGGTACAATTGACCCTTTGAAAGGGGGTTTTGTAATGAGGGATGAAGTGGCTCCAGTGTCCACTAGGCACTCATAAGTTCTCCCACCTTTAGTGAGCCTGAGAAGGGGTTCACCTTTAGGGCCATTCCTCAAGAGAATGGCGAAGCCGGTGAAGGTATCTTGAAATTCTGCTGGCTCTCCTTCAAGTCAGGGCATCAGGAGATCATCCTCAAACTACACCCAAGTCTCTCCTAGCCCTCTGGGATAGTGGGAGCTCTCTTGGAAATGGGGCTCTTGGGAGTGACGTCACTGGTGAGGAGCTGACTATAGATCCTGGAGAGGTTTCTCCTTCTCCAGGGTCCAGATTTCTTTCGCTGGCAGGTCCATATGGGCTGAATGCCACCCTGCAGGGGTGGCCACAGAGGGGTGAACCTTTGAGGAAGGAGAGCCGGTGGTAGCCGGCTCTTTGAACTCAAAATAGCCCCTGGAACCAGCAAAAGAAGGGCGGAGTGCTTCTGCGATTGCTGCCATCTCCAGCTGATCGTCGGAGACAGAAGACAGCTATTTGAGAACAAGCAACTGTTCCAGGTGAGATAACTCCAATATTTATGGCAAATTGGACCTTTTGAAACAAATTGTCTGCCTTTGAACTGAAGCTGAAAGCTTAAGGGAATGAGAAGGGGTTTTTAATTCCCCCTCCCCTAAAACGGCGGTTTAAGCTTTATTATAAAACTTCTGAACTCTTTTTAATGGAATTAAAATAGAAGATCTTACTATATTTTATTATGGATGGAAAAGCAAGATTGCTATGATATATACTCTTTTTATTTGGAAGAAACCAGTTTTGCCTTGCTATGGAACTTTAATTTACTGTTTTACCTTTTTAATTCCCCCCCCCCTTTCTATTCAAACAACGGGGAAAGGAACAGTGGATACATAGCTGTATAGCTGTATAGTTTGGCTCAATGCCCAGACACTTGGTTGTGTGCCCAGACACTCTTATCTTTTGGAGACCTTCAAAAGTCAGTTTTTTGGCTTTTATTCTTGTCTAGTTTGGCTTTGCTATCTGTGACTGCTTGTAATCTCTGTAGTAAGGAAACTACATATGAAGATTTTGCAAAACTGCAATTGAATTAAAACTTGGTTATTGTTGCCTTATAGGCTTGGCTTTTTCTTTTTTTTTTCTTCCTGGCTTATTTTTTTTCTTTCCTTTTTTTTACTACTTTTTTTCTAGAGATTTTGGATGCTTTTTTATTCATATCTTCTTTTTTCCTTTTTAAAGGGCTCCTTGATATTATTATTATTATTATTATTATTATTATTATTATGGATAATTTTCATTTTTTCTTTTGGTTTTTAATTTTTTCGCTTTTTTAAAAAAAATACTTTGGCCTTGTCTCCTGATACTAGGAGGGCACTGGACTATTTCTTTTATCTTTTTTTTTTGCGCATTTTGGTGGATTATAATTGGCCAGTGGGCCTCCATGTTGGATTACAAATAAATTGGCTATTGGGCCCGTTATTAGATTACAAATTACAACTATAATAACTTGAAGATGAGTACACTAAATTTGGTGAAAGGGGTAAAAAAGGGCTCTTCAGCCCCCGCTTCAATTTCGGTGAGCCCGACGCCCCAAAAATCTATTACTACATTTTTACAGCAGGAAACCCAACAAAAAATAGACACACAGGCCATACTCCAGGCGATTGCGGATTCTAGAATGGATATGAAAAAGGACTTAGAGAGAAACTATGAAGACCTGAAGAATGATATCCATAAGATGGACCAAAGAATGGAAGCATTTCAACAGGCGATGATAGATACATAACAAAGAATGCAGAAAATAGAAGACAAGTCAGCAGTGGTAGATGAGAAATTAGTAGCTCTACAAGAGGAAAACCAGAGATTGGCACAATCTAATGCAGAATTGGAAGGAAATATGGCGGTCATAGAGATGGAACGGTTATCGTACTTCTTAAGATTTCAAAATGTGATAGAAGAGAAAGATGAGAACTTATTACACCTGATGAGTGACCTACTGGCGGATTTACTTGGAATTGAAAAGGACGAAATGAATAGGGAACTGGACCAGATTTTTAGAGTTAATTCTAATTACGCAAGAAGGAACAGAGTGCCCAGGGAGGTCCATGTCAGATTTCTTAAAAGAAATTGACGAGATGAAATTTTGAGAATTGTAAGGGACCAACCTATGAAGTATAAAGATAAAGAGCTGGTAGTTCTCAAACAGATTCCTAGAAAAATAAGGGAAGCACGGAGAGATTATCAATTTTTAACAAGGAAACTGATTGATAGAGGAGTGAATTTCAGATGGTTGATTCCAGAAGGGCTATTGATTTTTTGGGACTCTAAAAGGTACAGACTGGACACTCCATTCCAAGCAGAGGAATTTTTCAACAAGCACAAAGCCTTCTTGGAGAAAGGTGATATGGAATTTAAGAGATCAGAGAGAACACCTACTGCAGAGACTTCCAAGCAAACAGAGGAGGAGATACCAAAAAAGATGCAATCAGAAGAAGACGTTAGACCTAAAGATCAGAGACAGATAAGTTCACCTAGAAGATTGAGATCTCGAAATAATTGAAATTATGGAGGAAATTGGAATATACTCAATAAATATAAATGGTCTCAACTCCCCATCCAAAAGGAGTAAAATATTTCATAGGCTACAGAAACTTAAAATGGACATAATTTGTTTACAAGAGACTCATATTAAGAGACAACACTCTAGAATTTTAGAACAGCCAAAATTAGGAATACTCTATTTTTCTTCGGCATTACAAAAGAAAAGAGGGATAGTGATATATATAAAAGAAAAGTTGAATCCAAAACAAATTTATTCTGATGAGGAAGGAAGAATAGTGATGGTGGAGATTTCATGGAATCAAAACCAAATACTGTTGGTGCCAATATATACCCCCAATGAGAAACAAGAGCTATTCTTTCAACAACTATATGACAAACTTGTGGATTTAAACTATCATAGTCTTTGTATATTGGGAGACTTTAATGCAATTGTGGATGCAGTTCAAGACTACAAAAGCCATAAACAAGGGAAGAAAGGAAGTAATGTTTTATCTAAATCTTGTTTAAAAATGAAAGATGAACTATGCTTGCAGGATATATGGTGAGAGATGAATCCAGAAAAGATAGAATATACCTTTTACTCTAATAGGCATAGCTCTTGGTCAAGAATAGACATGATATGGATCCCCCATGATCTGAAGACCATGATACAGAAAGTTGAAATTGAACCAAATATTTGGGCAGATCATAACCCAATTAAAATGACATGGAAAGGATATAAGAAAATATTGAGATGGTCTCTGAATAAAGCCATTTTGAAGGAAAAATAATTTTTACAATTAGCAATAAAAGAAATGGAATTTTTTTTAAGATCAATAAAAAGGAAGATACTTCTATCCAAAATGTTTGGGACACGGCAAAAGCATACTTTAGAGGTTTAGCTATAACCTACATTGCTAAAAAGAATAAAGAAAAGAGAATTTCACAGTCCAAATTGAAAAAAACAGCTTGGTATGTTGGAGCTGGAATTACAAACTGATCCACAAAAGAAAAATGTGAAGATACAAATGGACTTAATAAAACATAAATTAAACCTACTTGAGACTGATATTTTGGCACAACAGATTAAATGAGCCAAACAGAACTTTTTTGAAAATGCTAACAAACCTGGTAGATGGCTTGCATATAGACTGAAAAAAGAAAGAAAAAAAGAGCAATAAGTAAATTATTGGACGAAAAGGGTGAAAAACACTGTCATAATGATGGTATCAAAAAATTGTTAAGGCCTTTTATGAACTACTTTATAAGGCAGAGACGATCTCTGAAGAGGCAATTCAGGATTATTTAAAAAAAAAAGGAAGCACTTCCGGCGAGGGAACGGGACAGACATAGGAGGCTGGGGCTCCAGCCTCCCAGTCTGGTTTCACTTCATCTAGCGTCTCTTAAAGAGACGGAAAGTTGCCCTGGAGGGGCAACGAAGAAAGAGGGATCTTTCAGGAGCTTGGATTTGGTGGCGATCAATCTAAGCGTGCTGAATGCCCCCTCTAAAGGGGCGGAAGAAAGATTGCCAGGGAAGCCTGAAGCAATCCAAGTTGCCTGCAGCCGGAAGGGAAGTATGAGGCAATAACTGATCTCCAACAACAAGTTATGTCTGGGTGAGCTGAAATCTTTTCCTCCTCCTTGTGCTTTAAAATATTGAGACCCTAAAAAGGAGAACTTGAAAGATAAAGACCCCCAGAGAGACTTTTGGAGCGGCAAATTTAACTAAGGGGAAATTTTTAAATGAATAACAACTATCGGACTAAAGAGTTGATAAATAAGCCAATGAGGACATCTGCTGGCAGAAAACAAGAATTAAAGAATTAAAAATACAGTGACCTTGAAAAAGTGTGAGCAAAACAAAGTCCTGGTTTGAGATAATAAAAGAAAAATTGTTCATAGCTATACTTGTTGATACTGGCTAAAGACTAAATAGATACCATTCAGGAAAATAAAAAGGAAAAGAGAACATTTTAAATATAAGAAGAGACTGGAGGAGGCAATTTTGTCTCACAACAGCAGATTCTTGATTACGCATGGGACATAAGTCTAAGACTGTGAGCAATAAAATGAGTACATCTAATATTTCCAGACTTGCAAAGAAAACTTCTTCAGCGCCCTCTGTTGGACAAGCCAGCCCAACAACTCAGAGTTCTGTCAGCACATTGTTACAGCGTGAAAAAACAAGTATGCCACACATAGAACAAACCTCTTTAAAATTAATTCATCAATTATTACAGCAAAATCATATTGAGACACAAAGCAAACTGGACAAAGTAAGCGAAGAAATTATGGATATAAAGGCACAATTCGAAGCTCAAAATCAAAAAATTACAAGAAATGAACAGAAAATCCAGGAAGTGGAACTTAAAATGCAAGACATTGATAAAAAGGTGGAGATGTTACTGCAAAACAATGAAGGATTGGAACAATCAAATCAGGAGCTAGAACGTACCATGGCAATGGTAGAAATGAGAGAAGCAGAATATTACTTGAGGTTTCAAAATATTCCTGAAAACACTGAAGAAAATATAGAAACGGTGATTATTGAGCTGTTGGCAGAACTTCTAAATGCAGATCGAATTGATATTCAGAATGAAATCGACAAAACTTATCGCATGAGTTCAGCATATGTAAGAAAAAATAGATTACCAAGAGAAGTGCAACAAGAGATGAAATACTGAGAAAAGTCAGAGAGGAACTCTTACAATATAAAAATAAAGAAATTGTGATCCTAAAACAGATACCCAGGAGAGTGAGGGATACTTGGAGACACTATCATTTCCTAACTACAAAACTGATTGCCAAAGACATAAATTTTAGATGGCTAATGCCAGAAGGCATTTTAATAAATTGGAACAATACAAAGATATCAACTGGATTCAATTTGGAAAGCAGAGGATTTTGAAGAAAGAAATGGAGTAATTTTGGATGAAGGATTCCAGCAACAAGAGGATAAGCAGACAGAAGAGACAGCCCAAGGATCAACGGCACAAGTAGAACAGCAGCAGGAGAAAAGTGAACAAACAGGTGAAGGAGAAGGAACTGCTAGAGAACAAAGGATTACAAGATCGACTAGGCCTAAATATAAGTAATGAAAGAGAAAATGGAGGAAAAAAACGAGATTTTTTTCAGTAAATGTAAATGGACTAAACTTCCCAACAAAAAGAAATAAAAATTTTAGGAAACTTCAGAAATTAAATATAGATATAATTTGTTTACAAGAGACACATATAAAAAAACAACATTATAAATTTTTGGAACACCCCAAAATGGGGAAGCTTTATTACGCATCAGCACAACAAAAGAAACGAGGGGTGGTGATATACGTTAAAGAGATAATAGATTCCAAATTAATATATTCAGATGAAGAAGGAAGAATTGTTATGGTTGAAATATATTTGCACCAAAAACAAATACTGTTAGTGGCAATTTATGCTCCAAATGATAGTCAAGAACAATTTTATCAAAGATTACACAGGAAATTAATAGAAATGGAATATCAAAATATTTGTTTAATAGGAAATTTTAATGCGATAGTAGATGGAATAATGGATTATAAAAGTAGTAAAACAGGAAAACATGGAAGGAGAAAATTACCTAAGGCATTTTTTGATATGGCAGAAGAAATTGGAATTCAAGATGTCTGGAGAGAAATTAATCCTCAAAATCAACAGTACACTTTTTTTTCAAATAGCCATAAATCAAGAATTGACATGATTTGGATGACTTCTGAATTAAAGATAGATATACAGGAAATTGAGATAGAAATAGGCACATGGGCAGATCATAACCTTTTAAAAGTGACATGGAAAGG
Source organism: Bothrops alternatus (assembly GCA_034064705.1). Classification (NCBI taxonomy): domain Eukaryota; kingdom Metazoa; phylum Chordata; class Lepidosauria; order Squamata; family Viperidae; genus Bothrops; species Bothrops alternatus. The sequence goes on along the minus strand of JARGCV010000256.1, from coordinate 430,803 downwards.
AATACAAAAAAAACCAAGATGGATTTTAAATCAATCTATACTAAAAGATAAAGAATTCGTAAAAAGAGCAAAACAAAATTTTGCTTAAAAAGCAGAAAGAGAAGAAAATAATACATAACTTAGTAGATGGGAAAGGTTGTTTACAATTTAAAAAGGAAGAAATAAAAAAGATAATTAAGAACTATTATATGGAATTGTATGGTAAAGAGGAGGCTGTAAAAGAGAGAATTGCTCAATATTTAGAAGAAAGTAAACTACCAAAGATTCCAGAGACAATTAAAACTATGTTAAAAGAAAGAATAACAAAGATGGAGATATTAGAGGCTATAAAGCGACAAAAGAACGGGAAAACACCAGGTCCAGACGGGCTACTGGCGGAACTCTATAAAAATCTACAAGATATATTAAGCGAACCACTGAAAAAGGTTTGCAATGGATTACTGTTACTATGAGGCTGAAAGACAAAGAAGATACAGACTATTATCAAATTTGGAATTTATTTTATTCTTGGTTAGAGAAAAGAAGGAAGGATTAGGAATTGAACATGTATTAGTTTAGCAAATTTCAGACAACTTGTTGATTGGAAAAATTAAGATATATTGACAAAAAAATTAATAAAAAAGATTGGAAAAAAAGGATTATTTAAAAAAAGCAAATCTCCCAAAAATATCAGAAAATATGCAACAGAGGTTAAATGAGAAAATATCAATGATGGAGATCATAGAGGCAATTAAAAGACAAAAGAAAGATAAGACACCAGGGCCGGACGGACTACCTGCAGAATTTTACACAGCCTTACAAGATACCGTGACTCCTTTTCTGAAGGACTTGTATAATGAAACTTTTATATAGACAAAAATTCCAAATTCATGGACTGAAGCTAATATTACCTTGATACCTAAAGAAGACACAGATTCTACACAAATTAAAAACTATAGACCAATATTGTTACTAATTGTGGATTATAAAATCTTTGCTGCAATTTTGGCAGAAAGAATGAAAAGCTTTTTAATAGAATTTATTCATCCAGACCAAAATGGCTTTCTTCCTAAAAGACAGATAAAGAACAACTTAAGGATTATTTTAAATGTTTTGGAGTACTATGAAAATCATCCAGGGAGCCAGATGGCGCTTATATTTCTTGATGCACAAAAAGCATTTGATAATTTAAATTGGCAATTTATGTTTCAACAATTACAGGAAATGGACTTTGGTGAAAACTTTATTAAAGCAATTCAAGCGATCTACAAGAAACAATCAGCAAGGATACTTATAAATGGAGACTATACAGAGAGCTTTGATATTAAAAAAGGCACGAGACAGGGATGTCCACTCTCTCCCTTGCTATTTATTTTGACTCTGGAGGTATTGACTAGAAGCATCAGGCAAGATATTGAAATTAAAGGACTTGATATTAAAGACCAGAAATATAAACTACAGGCTTTTGCAGACAATCTGGTCTTTATCTTAGAGGACCCTTTGGAAACAGCCCCTAAACTTTTGCAAAAAAATTGAAAAATTTGGAGAAGTGGCTGGATTGAAAATAAATAGGGAAAAAACTAAAGTGTTAACAAAAAATTTAACTGATAAACAAAAAACTCAACTCGCCAAAAAGACAAATCTTCAAATAGCTAAAAAAGTTAACTATTTAGGTATCTATCTGTTCTGTCTGGCCCCTCTCAGCTCATTAAAATCCACATAAATATGTCTTTAAGAGGTTTATTTAACACATTTCAAAAGGATTCACTTCAAAGCACGCTGCTGGCATTTTGCTGGCAGGAACGGCCAAGTCTCATTTATTTACATTTAGATTAAAACATGCTCTTCCCACACCTTCCAATTAACTCACTCTTTCTTTATCACATTGTCCAAGACCTCATTATTCTTCCGTAGATTTCCAAAACATCAGAAGACTGAATTCAAACGCACTGCTCCAGATATCAGGCTACTCCTTGATTAACGTTGCTCGTGACAAAGGCGTAGTCTCTCCTTCCCCTTCTAATATAGTTTCCGATACGTCACTTCCCCCCATTACTTCCTTTTTCCACTTAACTGACACCTTCGCTTATCAAACCTTCGGAATCTCGGATCAAGCCATCTATCTTCTTGATCCAAATCTGACCCCTCACTTTGCGAATCTGACCCAGACTGCCTGTAAATCTCCTCCCTGTCTGTCTCAGCTGCCGGGAGGGGAAAATACCCAGAGGGGCCTGGCTGCTCTTCCTCGGCTGCCGGGAGGGGAAAACACCCAGAGGGGCCTGGCTGCTCTTCCTCGGCTGCCGGGAGGGGAAAACACCAGGAGGGGCCTGGCTGCTCATCCTCATCCTCTGACACTTCCCAAGCTGGTCTAGGGACACTCACAACACTATCTTACGGCGAAATATTCATCATTAAAAGAGGATAATTATGAGAAATTAATAAAACAAATAAAAATTGACCTGGAAAAATGGGAAAATCTCCAATTATCATTGTTAGGAAGAATAGCGACTGTTAAAATGAACATTTTACCAAAACTAATTTTTTTATTTCAAACAGTTCCTGTAAAGTTGGGTAAGAAATTTTTTGACGATTTAAACGCAATGATATTAAGATTCATATGGCAAAGAAAGAAAGCAAGAATTAAATGTAAACTTCTACAAGATTTGAAAGAGAGAGGGGGCTTTGGACTTCCGGATTGGAGACTTTATTATCAAGCAGCTATTTTGCTTTGGATTAAAAAATGGATTACTTTGAGAAATAAGCGAATTCTCTATTTAGAGGGATATGATCTTCAGTTAGGCTGGCATGCCTTTTTATGGTATGAGAAAGCTAAAATACACAAGTACTTTCAAAACCATGCTATAAGAAATGCTTTACTCTTTGAATGGGGGAAAGTTAGACATAAAATGTACATGAAAATTCCTGAGTGGCTTTCAACGATGAAAGCATTTGCTTATCCGAATTTGATTAATTACGATAAACTTGTTAGTTATAAAGACATTTTGGACAAGGATGGAAAACTCAAAGACAGGCAAACCCTTCAACAACAAGGTATTGACTTAACATGGTGGTCCTATTTGCAAATTCAAACAAGATATGAAAAAGACATAAAAACAATGGGATTTTACAAAGAGCTGATTCCACTTGATAAAATACTTTTAACAACAGATGAACATTTGATTAAGAAACTTTATAAACATTTATTAAATTGGAAAATGGAAGAAGAACAAGTAAAAGAGACAATGATAGTATGGGCGAAGAACTTTGGATATTCTATAGAATTAGAAGATTGGCAAAAATTGTGGGATAAAATATTAAACTTACTAAAGCAGTAACATACAAAGAAAACTTATAGAAAATGTTTTATAGGTGGCATATGACACCAGTTCGTTTAGCGAAAATGTTTAAAAATGTATCAGATACATGCTGTAAATGTAAGCAAAAACTGGGTACTTATTATCATGCCTGGTGGACATGTTCTATTGCAAAAAAAAATATTGGTCTAAGATTCATAGATGGTTAGTAAAGATGATGAAAATTCAGATAGAATTTAAACCAGAACTGTTCTTGTTAGGTATATTAAGACCTAACTATGGTAAAGAAAATGATTATTTAATACTACATGTATTGACAGCTGCAAGAATAGTTTTCGCCCAGTTTTGGAAAAATGAAAACTTACCATCAGATCAGATTATAATTTTGAAAATTTTAGATTGTGCAGAAATGGACAGATTAACGTTAGAGATGAAGGAGAAAGAGGACTCAATCTTTTATAAAACTTGGGGAAAATTTTATCAGTGGGTTGAAACATGTTAGAATAAGAAGAGATATTAGAGATTTAGTATATTAAGTATTAAGCTTGATGTTTAGAAATAGTTGCTATGTTATTAATTATGCTAATTATTTAAAGGAATATTATTGCTTTACCAAAAGTTTGTTGTTACTATACCCATTTACTTTTATAAATGTTTAGTATTATATAAATAATAATATTCAATATGAAGACCCGGACGACAGCTTGTTCGTTGAATCACATATCTATTGTTACTATCCACACCCGGTTCCCTTTATCCCAGTTTCCCTGTACCCCTCCCAACCCCATCTTTCCCTACCCATATAAAAATCTAATAAAATACATTTATTAAAAAAAAGGAAATGGGGCTCTTGGAGGGGTGCCATGGTCTCAAAATCTTGAGGGGTTTTCCCTACACTCTTGTTTAAAATGTCCCTCTCTGCCACACTTGTAACAATGCTGGCATCTCGTTTCAGGCCATCCCTCTTCCTCAAATCACCAGCATCTTGCCTGCCTGTCAAAAGACCAGTGGCTGGGCTGTCTCCTATCATTGTGTAAGGCAGCAAATGCCTGTAAATCCTCTTTCCTTTCTGCTCTTTTCTTCCTCTTCTCATTCTCTCTCCCTCTCTCATTTCTTTCTTTTTCTTCTTCTCTCAATTTTTCCCTTTGGTCAAAAATGAAGTTTGTAATCTTGCACAACCTGAAATCTTCAAAGTGGACCAGTTTGAGACTATCTTGTGGAAATGTCTCCTAATGTCATTGGCTGATTGATCAACGAAGGCAGAGGCTAAGATTCTTTAGCCCTTAGGGCAATTTAGGTCTAGATGGGTGTATGCCACTCCTGCCGCCAGGAATTGAACCCAGAAAGCATCAGGCTTTTCTTTCTCCCTCTGGGTTGTTCTTTGGAACTCAGACCAATTGAAGGGTTTTTGCCCTATTTCTTGTAAGGCCTCTTTGGCTTGGCTATTTATCTCAGTGATTGGTATTGTTGTAGTCCCAATCTGGGCGATTTAGTGGCTAGGTGGCTCTTAGGGGGGCTACATTCCCAATCTGGGCGATTTAGTGGCCAGGTGGCTCTTAGGGGGGGCTACCTTATTATTATTGGTCACCTGGCAATCTCCTCAGTCTTTTTGAACAATTTTAACAGCTCATCCTTTGTGAGGAAGATATGGAGCAACAGGGTCATATCTCCCCACAATGGGTTATGACTATTATAGATTTTAGGGTTCGTATTATTGATTGGGGGTCTGACCTATAGGGAGGGGTATTATTTGTCCAAATTACCAGGTCAGATGGGGAGAAGGGCATGTGATGTACTTGAATTGGCCCCTCCCTTGCCCAGGTGCAGGTTTGCTCAGGAAAGGGCCATAAGTTTTGGCCCTTCACTATTGGGTGGGGGAAAGGTGCTTGCACTAGCTTGGGGTACCTCAGGATCATTTGGATCAGGGTCCCTGGATTTAGTGAGTTTGGCCCAGCAGTACCAGTAGGGTATCTGGGTGGACTTCAACTTCAGTCTAAGTGCCTTTAGAATTTGATGTTTGAAAGTACCATTCTGTGGCTAAATTGTTGTCCCTGCCTTGTCCTTAAATAAAAAGTCCATTCTTGGCATAATTTCCTTGCTCATTTCTTCCTCATACCAGTCAGGACGGGTAATCGCCTCTCATCCCAGACATCGAGCAAGTCTCCTTAGTGGGAATCCTGGCAAGACCCTCGAGCTGGAGCATCCCATATCTCTCTAATTCTGATACAAAGATTCAATCAACTGTGCTGGGTCTTCCTTGCAGCTAAGCTTCTTTGCAAGCTTCCTGCCCTGCCTATCAGTTTTCAGGAAAAAAAAGGCTGGGAGGACTCTGGTTCCCTCTCAGAGTAAGGGTACTTCCTTCCTCAGGAACATCCTGCCTATTGGTTTTCAGACCAAAAAGGGGTCTGAGAGGACTTCTGCTCCCCTGCAGTAGTATGGGCACTTCCTTCCACAACCTGCCTCATGGTTTTCAGACCCAGGAGAGTCTGGGAGGACCCTTAGTAGTAGTAGGGGCGTCTCTGAACGGACTTTGCTCAGTGACTTCTGACAGGGACCCGACAAGTATCCCACACTCTCTGCTTTTCCTTTCACTTACCCAACCCCTGATCCTGGCAGAAGGTTCTACACTCTGGCCAAGCTCCCTTGCTTTCCAGAGCCTGTTGGTCACAATCCTGTGGGACTAGCAACATATTTGGGGCAGCTAGGAATGGTATGGAGGATGCAAGATCCAGCTGCAGCTGGGAGAGGAGAGCCTTTCACTCACATACACTCACATGCTTTAACTCCCCTGGGGTTTCCAAATAATTTTAAATTTGGTGGTATTTTCTGAGGAGCTGTTGAGATTAAGACTCAAAAACTCCCTTTACTATCCTGTGCCACCCAGACAGGTCAATGGAGTTCACCCATAGACAAAAGGGTCTGGTGCCAGCAGGGTGGTGACTCCCCTGGGCCTGGTCCAATAGTAGTGGGGAGGTTAGCTGGGAGTCCCTTCATGATAGCCAAATTGTAGGAAGAAAAAAATATCTCTGGGTCGTTCCTTCCAGCCAGGACAATGCAATTGGCAATGATGAACAAAATAAGAAGCTGAGAAGTGAGCTGCCGGAAAAGAGGTTTATTTTGGAAGTTAGAGAGTTGCAGTGACAGCAGCAGTGGATTCTGGCAAAGTCTAAGGCAGTGGTTCTCAACCTTTTTCAGGTTGCGACCCCGACCTGCATGTGCGACGGGCCGATCCGCGCATGCGCGGCGCGCACGCGACGGCCCGAACCGCGCATGCGCGGTGCGACGAAAAAAACAAAAAAAAAAAAAAAAATGGCGGACCGCGACGGGCCGATCCATGCATGCGCGGCGTGCGCGCGACGGGCCGATCCGTGCATGCGTGGCGCACGTGCGACAAAAAAAAACAAAAAACAACAAAAAAACACAAAATGGCGGACCGCGACGGGCTGATTCGCGCATGCGCGGCGCGCGCGTGACGGCCCGAACCATGCATGCGTGGCGCGCGTGATGAAAAACAAAACAAAACAAAACAAAAAACAAACAAACAAAAAGAAACAAAATGACGGACCTCGACGGGCCGATCCGCGCATGCGCGGCGCACGCATGACAGCCCAAACTGCGCATGCGTGCGCGACAAAAAACAAAACAAAAAAAAACAAAACAAAAAAACAAAATGGCGGACCGCGGTGTCCGGCAACCCCTGCGAAACGGTCATTCGACCCCAAATGGGGTCGCGAACCATAGGTTGAGAACCGCTGGTCTAAGGAGTGATTACAATGATTTTTCTACTCTCTAGGGCTTTTGTGATTGAGATGTCTAACAGTGTGTTTGATTGTCCAGTTTTCTGGGTGGTGGGAGGGGTCAAATCCAGCTTTTGGAAAGGGAGGAAATGTAAATTTAGTAAGTTTTTGTGTTTTACTAGCTTAATTTTGTCAATTCTGATTGCCTTAATCTGAAGTGCAGAAGCTACTTCTTGCTACATTCCTGCATTTTTTTTGTTTTCCTTTAATAGATACAATATATCCCTTTGCAGAATATTCTTATTGGCTCACCCGAGGCTATTCCACTTAGCTCAGAGGCAGAGGTTTTTTCGGTCTCCCAACCTTCGCCGATGGCTCTTTTCTTTGAGGCTTTTGCTAATTGTTTTAGTTCCTGTCTGAAAAGCAAGAAGGGCTGTTTTCCTTGTTCCCCTGGTGGGTATGGAATGGGGGTTATGATTCTGTCTACAATTGGATGGTTAATATCAAGAGATAATGGGGTGGGCACAGCTTCTAGATGACATGTCTGGCCTGTGGGCCGGCAGTTTGACACCCTTGGAATAGTGGAAATACAGTGGGAAATAAAGCTAAATAGTGATAAAATGAACTAAGCATTAAAATAAAATAAAAAGAAATATTCAATATATAATTATATAACTATATATTATATAACATTAAATTTATCATTAAATCTGGACCAGACAGCAACATAATGTGACCTCATTTAAAAGCATGAAGATTTTCCAAAAATGGATAAGAAACTTATAACCTTGATCCATTCCTTAAAATTGATAGAGTGACTTTCCTCCCAGTTACATAGGATTATCATCTTTGATGTATTCTAAGCCTGATAAAACCAAAGTTCTTCATAAACTCTTCAGGGCACCAAAACATTTAGCTTCTTTCTACCAGATTGTGTAGTGAACTACTTTTTTGGGGTGGAGGAGTAAATATATTTGAAGATTTGGGAGAAAATTGTAGTTCCCACAAGTCCTTTCCAGTTGAAGCCTTCTGGATGTGCTGTGAATAAAAACCTGAACATTTCCAGCCAAAAATAGTAAATGTGAAGTTGGGAAAGGTTGCCCTGTAGCCTGGTCTACACCATTCCAAAAATCTCCCAAATCTCAGAAGAGGTGCAAGATGATACAAAGATCATGATTGCACCACATACCTATAGTTAACTGAATCATTCTTTACTGGATTAACTATGTTTTCTGGCCTTGTACAATACCTTGAACCATAAGTTAACCACACAGATTTGCTTTGCTTTTGATTCATTAGGTCATGCAGACATAGCCAGGGGAAATAAGATGCAGAATCCCATTCTATGGCCCTTACTCCAAGTTCTTCACTTATTGTCTCCAGTCAGAATTATTAATGCCATTCTCAAAGTATAGCACAATCAAAAATAACCAAAATGGTGTGAAATATTCATATTATAATGTGTGGTTATGTTTGCTTTGACTATTTTTATCTCCCAACCTTTTAAAATACATAATCATGCATGAAATGTTTGTGACTTACTTACTGCAAACAAGAACAGTGTGTTAAACATTATATTTGGTGAAAGGAAAAAACACACACCAGAGCTAGAATAGAAATGTTCTGGAGTCTCTTTCTCTATAGTTGTTTGTCTTGTGGAATTGACAGGCACTGTAGACATTTGTGCAATCTTGAGTAATACAGATCTCTAAGGTGGCATAAGCAATTGAAACTTCAGTGGTGACAGATTTATAAAGCCATTTTGCTTGCTTTTAAAAGAATTATGGCAATTGGCTCATTTCAGCTAGGTTTATAGGTTGTTATGTTTACATTTCAGAGAGGAAATGTAGTGAGGGAAGTTAGCCCCAGAGAAGGAAATATTAAAAGGGCAGGAAAATATATTTTTCTCCAAAAGGATTTTTAAAACATTTTTTGAAAAGCAGAAACCTGCCCTCAAATCTCTCTGTCCCCAAGCAGGAGCCAGCCCTATACAAATGCATACGTGAATACGTGACACAGGAAATAGCCTCAAAGTTCATGCCACAGGAACAGGAAACTTCCAAACAAAAGACTAGAGAGAGTATAAAAACCCCTTGCCCATGTGCTCAGCCCTTCTCTCCTCTGTTTTTTCCTGCAAGAACCACCTTTCTGCTTCTTCAATAAACTGTAACCATCTTCCCAAAGCAGTCACCATGTTGCTTATTTATTCCCAGCTTGGATGAACTAGGATGAAGACTTACTTCTAACAATTTGGCACCCCAGAGATGGGACTCCAAGCTAACCTCTCCAATGGACTGAGAGGCAGAAGACTCCCTTGTGTCTGTAGATGGGTTTCCCAGGCCTTGCCCATGTGGAGCCAGGGTAGTAAAGGGAGTTTTGAGAGTTTGAGCTCAAGGGCTGCTTTGGAAAGAAGGTGAAAGTGAGTACCACTCAAATTTAAATTTAAAGCCCAGGGGAAGAAAGAAAATGTGTGTATGTCTATGTGTGTGAGTAAGACAACCCTTTTTTCCCAATCACAGTTGGATTTTGCTCCTTCTGGTCTTTCCTAGCTGCAGAAAAGATCTGTTTAATTGGCAGAACCTCTATGCAATCATGTGGTATGTTTAAAACATGTGCCTTCCCTAACTTGAGTTATCTGAAATTTATGGTGGGAATGACTAGGATGTGTAAAACTAGGACTTCTGTTTCCTTTTCTGTTTTCCTTGTCTTTGTGTATATATGTTTGTCAAAGTCTTTGTGTGTAAGGTAAATGTGACTATTAACTGTTTCAAATCCAAAGATAAAAGAATTTTAAATTCTGCTAGAAATTTTGCTTAAAATAAGCCACAAAAAGAAAATACCTCACTCTGTTTGTCTGGCCAACAAGCAGAGTGAAGAAAAATGTGTTTGTTTGTTTGTTTGTTTTCCTCTTTCTCTCTGTGTACTCTTAAGAACAGCTCAAAGTTAGCAGGAGGGAATGTTTTAAGTTCATCTACTAGAAAAATTTCAGTCTTGCATTTAATAATATATAATAAAGTTGGAAGGGACCTTGGAGGTCATCTAGTCCAACCCCCTGCTCAGGCAGGAAACCCTATATGAACTTTATCAAATACCTTACTGAAGTCCAAGAAAATTATATCCATAGCATTCCTCTAGTCCACTAATTTTGTAACTGGGCCAAAGAATGCAGTAAGATGTGTCTAGCATGATCTATTTTTAACAAACCCATGTTGGCTTTTAGCAATGACTTTGTTTGCCTCTAAGTGCTCGCTGATGATCTTTTCCAGAATCTTCCCAGGTATTGAGGTCAGGCTGATGGGTCAGTAGTTTTCTGGATCTATTCTTTTTTCTTTTTTGAAGAGGGGAACTATATCAGCTCTTTACCAGTCCTCTGGTAGTTCCCTAGTGTTCCAGGATCTTTGAAAAATATAGTTCAGTGGTCCTGAGATCACATCTGCCAGTTTCTTGAGAACCTTGGGGTGTAATCCATCTGGTCTTGGTGATTTGAACTCTTCTAGGCTGGATAGATGCTCACTTACCATTTTCTTGCCTATCTTAACTTGTGTTTCTAATCAATTTTTATGGTACTGTTTTTGATAAACAGTCTCCGAGTCTGCGGAGAGGAGCGGCATACAAATCCGAAAAATAAAATAAATAAAAATAAATAAGTTGGATTGTTTGCTTTTTTATTATTTTTGACTTTGGACACAAGCCTTGGTTCATTTTGAGCCTTGGCTTTCTTCGCCTCATCTTTGCAGGCTCGTACTATTTGCTAATATTCTGCTTTGGTTATGTGCCCCTCTTTCCACTTTTTATACTTGTCCCTCTTATCTTTCAATTTATCAGAAAGTTCTTTATGCAGCCATGCTGGTTTCTTGTGAGAACTATTATTTTTCTTCTTTGTTGGTAGTGTGCTAGACTGGGTTATTTTAAAAAAATTTCCCAAGCTTCTTGTTTTCCCCTTGAGGATTCTCATCCATGGAATCCCTCCCAAGCCTCTCTTAAAGTCCAAGACTCTAGTTTGACTGTGTTGTATTGTCATGTGCTTCCTATGTACCTTAGCTAGCTGACTAGCAAAAAGTTCATCTATTTCCACTGAATGGTTGGGTGGCCCATAGTATACACCTATTGCAATGTCATTTTTCTCCCTTTTATATTGATCCAAATGCATTCAAGACAGTTTCCATCATTGCTGTGTCCTAAGTCTGTAGATATGTAGTTATTTCTTATATAAAGAGCAACTTCTCCTCTTTTATTTGGTCTGTTTCTTTTAAACAATTGAAATCCCTCTAGCTGAGTGTTCCATTTGTGGGTTTTATCCCACCATGTTTCTATAATGACAACTATATCATATTTGCCCTCATTCTTTATGACTGACACCTATGTGTTAGTGCACTTTGTGTGACACTCACTATTAAAAGCTTGATTTTGCTTGATAGTCAGGTTGATATTCTTGTCCACACACATCTATGTTACTTGCACTGCTAACCCTGTAATTTTTGATTGCCGGGGACAGTGATGTTCTGTATCAATTAATTCACTTTCCCTTGTTTAAATATTCCTCCAGAAAATCTGTGAGTTTATTGCCAAGTAACTCAGTCCCTTTCTTTGATGGATGCAAACCATTTCTTTTGTACATTGTTTCATTGGAATACCATTTCATGGTTTCCAAAATTGTCATTTCTGATTTTTTTGTCACTGTCTGTTGTTGTGTTAATTTCCTTTTCAATTCTGTCTAAAAGGTGTTAATTTTTGTTCCAGGGGGAATCCAGTGTTAAATTATTTTATTGTTGTGTACCTTTTGGTGTTTCTATTCTAATCCTGTCAATCCTAATTGCTGTTAGCCAGTGTGTGCATTCCTTATAGCCAGTGTGTGTTTGTGAGTCAGACTAGTTTGTATTGGGTCCTTCTTGTATTTGCCAAGATATTTTCTCTTTGGAGTGAGGAGGGGGTGTCCTGCCTGCTGGGTTCTGCCCCAAGCTCTGGAAAATCATTCTGCAATGTGTTGTAAATGAGTTTGTGTTCTAAATGGGTTTTATCTATCCATCCTTTTCCTGAAAAATGTTTGTCTATCTACAAGAGCCTTTTGAAGCTCAAGTCTGCTTGTGTGGGGAAATAATTTTCTTAAGTTACTTTTCTTATCCTATCACTTATTGGTGAAACTACCATGAAGCTTTCCTAAACATATAAGCATTTCTCAATCTCTAAAAGAATGTGGTCTATTTTGGAATAAATGTTAAAGGCAAATTCTCCTGCCGCTGGCAAGTTGCACACCTTAAAATATTAGGCTTTTAAAATTATTTGGAGTTTTTGGCATTCTCAAGATGCCCAGCTGCAAATGTTCAAGTTGAAAAGTGAAACATTTCATGTATGTTCTCTTACCAGAATCCAGCCTTTCTTTTGTCATCTGGGATGTCCTCATTTTGTCTGCCTGTTTCTTTGACCACTGCAATATTGTTGCCTTTTCAAACTGCCTGCAAGCTACCCCCCTTCCAATTCTTTTCTTGCCCTTTGTTCTCCATACCTTTTGTCTGCCTCTCCTGGGAGAGTCCACCCAGAAAGGGGGGAGACCTTGTTCTTGTATCTTTCAGCCCTGCACAGATGATTCCCCCCCACAACCTTTGGAAGCAGAACACACAGGCCCAGATACTGCCTCCATCCATTTGAGCCATGGAATTGGGTTTTGAATCCAGCCATCCAATAAAAAGCCACCATGCAATCTGAGTGGAACATCTTCCCAAGTCCTACCATTCACCCAGATGCCTGTGAGGGCTGCAGAAGGAAGGAGTCCTGGACCCACTGGTGCCATGTGAAGCCTCAGAAAAAAAATAGACTATGGGGGGAGGGTGGAAACTCATTGTAAACTTTTTTTCTTGCCACATTTGTATTATAACAAGCCGGTTGAATGTATTAATGTAGAGATGGCATTTGGGAATAGTTGGCACAGCAAGTACTGAACACCTTGGACTTCTGTCTGGTGAGAGGAAAAATTTATCCAGAATGTTTGTATTGCCTGTTTGTATTAGTAGTTGCACACACACACCATTCACACTATTAAGAGTCTATCCCCTCCACCTACCTTTAGTAAAGTTTCCCAGGCTGATTTTTGCTCTATTGCACCAAAGCTTTGTAGCAACAACTTCCAACAGATTCCAAGGGGGAGGGAACAAGTCCCCCCCCCTCAGATGATTTGCAATTCTTATTCCCTGACTAAGGAAGCAACAGGAAAGAGATCCCCAAACCTCAGCCCTGAATATCTTGCACTGGTGGGCTCAGATTGGGATTCCTACAGCTCACTGTGTGCAATTTAAGTAAAAATTAATAGCCTGGCATACTGACTAACCTTAATTGGACATTACTAACCTGGATGCACTGAACGTAGAGCTAAGGCAGGACACAACTTTTGAAAATGGGCCAGTGGTTATGTACTGAGAAGAACCATGGCTGTGAAGAATTTCGGGAGGAATGCGCAAACCTGACTGGAAGGTAAAAGTGACATCCAACATTTGAAAATGATTGGCACAGAATATTGGACACTATAAATTTCTTTTCCATCTAACAAATTTTTTGCCTTGACTTTTAGAACTTTATGGGTTGCAAGCTCCCCTTTTGGGAGCCACTGAAGGGATCTTTTTCTGCTGCCCCCATTAATGTCTTATTTTTTGGCGTAACAGTTTAAAAGCTTGTTTACTAAGATTCGCTGACCAGATCAATTTTAATCTTGTGCCAATAAGCGTGTCATACATTCACACACTTAAGGCTCAAAGTGGGGATTGAGGGAAATTAGCCCCAGAGAAGGAAATATTAAAAGGGCAGGAAAATATATTTTTCTCCAAAAGGATTTTTAAAACATTTTTTGAAAAGCAGAAACCTGCCCTCACATCTCTCTGTCCCCAAGCAGGAGCCAGCCCTATACAAATGCAGATGTAAAACCATCAGGAAGGCTGGAGCCAGGGAACTCAAGAAGACAAAGAGACTTAAAATCTGCATACCTCACCCAAACTCTAAGAGTCATTAGCCCAGCCCCAGGGAAGCAGGATATGACTTTTGGGACATAATAGGACTAACCCATTACCATCAAGTATACCAGAGAGGCACACCTAGGCTCAGGTCAGAATACATGACACAGGAAATAGCCTCAAAGTTCATGCCACAGGAACAGGAAACTTCCAAACAAAAGACTAGAGAGAGTATAAAAACCCCTTGCCCATGTGCTCAGCCCTTCTCTCCTCTGTTTTTTCCTGCAAGAACCATCTTTCTGCTTCTTCAATAAACTGTAACCATCTTCCCTGTCAGTTTTTTCCATTTACTAAACTAAATCTTTCATATATTCATGTCCTAAGTTTGAAAAAAAGATTTTTAACATATATTTTTTTCCTTAAAAATGGAAAACATAATTATATGTAGAGTTTATCTAGTTTTGGCTGAACCTTTTTTTTGGTAAAAGTTGTATTGGTTTTTTACAATACCAGCCTTAGTGCCTGGTGTATAGCATGTTGTCTTGGTTCATAATTTTTTTAGAAAAGAATAAACAATTCATAATACATCATAAACAATCAATAATAATTAATTTTTATATTTCCATAATTAGTATATGTTGTATCTGGCCCTTCTCAGCTTAGTAAAGTCCACAGGAATATTTCTTTAAGAGTTTTATTTAACACATTTCAAGAGATTCACTTCAAAGCAAGCTGCTGGCATTTTGTTTGCGTAACGGCCAAATCTGATTTATTTACATTCAGCTTAAACATGCTCTCCCCCCTTCCAATAACTCACTCTTTATCTCTCAGGTTGTTCAAGACCTCATTAATCTTCCGTACATTCCAAAAACACCAGAAAACTGAGTTCAAACGAACTGCTCAAGGTATCAGGCTACTCCTTGATAGTAACGTTGCTCGTGACAAAGAATTAGTCCCTCGTTCACCTTCTAATATAGTTTCCGATACGTCACTTCCCCCATGGCTTCCTTTTTCCACGTAACTGACACCTCCGCCTATCAAACCTTCGGAATCTCGGATCAAGCCATATATTTTCCTGTTCCAAGTCTGACTCTCCGCTTTGAGAGTCTGACCCAGACTGCATGCAAATCTCCTCCCTGTCTGTCTCTGCTGCCGGGAGGGGAAAGCACCCAGAGGGGCCTGGTTGCTCCTCCTCATCCTCTGACATTTCCCAAGCTGGTCTAGAGACACCCACAACAGTATATCAATTTATAATACATTCCCTTGATCTTCTCTTCACCCAGTAGTATTTTCCTTTTACAACATTGAACAAATATAATTTCTAATATTTGATATTTTCATATTTAAATGATTAAATAAAAACATTTTCTTCTATAATTATACCAACAATAGTAGTATCCATATGTACCATTTTTTCTTATCAGCTTATGTTATTTTTGTAAGAGTCATCTTATTGATTCACCATGTATCTTATTTTCATAAATCTTGTTTAAGCTCAATTTCTCCATAATATTCAAACAATTCTTATCAATCATATTTTCCCAGTATTTAACATCTAAATATCCAAATTTTCCATTTAAATATATCATCCCAGTATTTTCATCTTTCATATATTATAGAGATACTGTACTACATATCTATTATAACATCTATCCATAACATCTTTCTAGTCAATTTATATTTCACTTCTATTTGTAAAAATTAGTTAAATCACTATATATCTTTTTTTCAGAGTTCTTATTAAGCCTAATTTCCCCTCAGTATTTCAATCATTCCTTAATCCTAAATCTTTTCAAATTTAATTTGTTTTTAAAATTAAAACTTTTCCTTCACCTACAATAGGGGTATCAAACCGCCGGCCACAGCCATACGCGTCATGAGGAAACCGCATCCACCCCATTGTCGGCAATGGGGAAAAAGTTCTGATACATCACGCAACATCACGTGTCACATGACATTGCGGGTTTGACATGTCTGACTTATAACATTCTAATATTTTTACATTTTGTATCTTATCAAAAATACTATATTGCTTATATCTCTTATCCCACTTATTCTAAAGTCATTTTATGGCCAAAGTTATTTGTTTATTTAGCCATATTCAAACAAGTGTTTACTCACATAATATTGCATCTGGTAGGGCGAATCCAGTCTCTTCAGCCCATCTCTAATCTTCTTCCTTTGCCAAATTGTTTTCCAAATTAATATTTTCAACTTGTCCAGTTCTTGTATTTTTGTAGTTATTGTTAGGAGTAGAGGATACATAGTAGATAGGATGTATGCTTTTTGTCTCCCAAACAATGATTCTCCTAGCAGTGTCCATTTTTTAAGTGTTCTTTCTTCTCAGGTTTCTTTTGACATTCTAACACATAAGGTATCTTTTCCATATTTATTGTTGTATCCAAGTCTTGCAATTTTTTTCTTTTTTGTATTAAGTTATAATTCCCTTCATTTATAACTTCACCAGTTGAATCATTTTTTTTCTAGTTCACGTTCTGTTGTCTGGATTGTTTATTCATTCTTTACCATCATTCTTTACCATCATTTACCATCGTTTATTCATTCTTTACCATCATTCTTTGGATGGTTTTTGATTGTAGATTTAAGTTAGAAGTATATTCACTAATAGTATCAAAGTTATGTTTAATCTCCTCATGGTTTAGGTCTATTGTAGTTTGTATCTGTAGTAGCATTGCATAAATTTTATCTTGGAAAGTATTTGTCTTATCCTGAAGTGTTTTTAAAGGTCTTTGATCTTTCAGGCTAAATCTTTCAGGAGTAGATATTAAGTGTGGTTTTCTATTATTTTTAATGAGTATGTCATATCTATGTTATCTCCCTGTTTCAAGTAGTCTGTCATAATGCCATAGTCTCTGTAATTAGCCTTGTCAAGCTAACCAAAACTCAAAATCCATACAGTCCAATTTTGTATAGTTCTTGTTTTTATATATAATTTTTCTAATCCATTGTAATTTTCAGTTGTAAAATCAATGTTTTATAACAATTCTTTCTTTCAGGAGTCAATTGTCAATTCAATTGTCAATTGTCAATTCAATTGTCAATTCAATTCAAACTTAAATCCTTCCTGTAACTTCCCTTCTCAATAATTTATCATAGGTCAAAGTTTTTAAACAGTTCATAAATTTAAACCACAATCAAAGTATTTCTTTTTCTTCAAATACTTTCCAATTTTATAACCAGCCCAGTATGCAATCTCTTCTCTGTTCCTTAGCAACTATCTTCTTAAAGATTATTAGAGTTCATGGGAACAGATTTTTCCTTTGTTTCTGTCATTGTCTTTAATGTGCTATATTCTCATTGTCCACTAGATGTCAGCAAATATTTATTTTCCAGCTTTTTCAGACAAAAGGTTCTTATTATTTTTCTTTTTTAATGTAATTCAATCAAAATCCTTTAGAATATAATCAACAGAGACAAATGGCTAATAGGGCAACTCAAACAATTGTTAATGACTTTGAATTATTTTGCAGGTTTGTTCCAGTAGCACAAGAAACTGTGGCTTTGGCAAATGGCCAGAAAGCAAAAGTCATCAGAAGAGGTGATGTAAAAATTCCATATTTGGAGTCAAAGTTTACCAATGTGCTTTCTGTACCTGAGATGGAACATAATTTGTTAAGTGTGTCTAATTTAGACAAACAAGGTTTTCAGGTCATTTTTGTAAGAACATAAGAACATAAGAAGAGCCATGCTGAATCAGGCCAAAGCCCATCGAGTCCAGCATTCTGTGTCACACAGTGGCCCACCAATTGTACATGGGGATCTTGAGCAGAAGGAGAAGGCAAAACCCTCCCTTTCCCTTGACCCCAAACAAATGGTACTCAAGGGAATCCTGCCTGCCTCAACCAACATAGAGGCGGCACATGGACATCCGTTTTAATAACCACCGATACACTTGGCATCCATGAATCTATCTAGCCCTGCCTTGAAGCTGTCAAGGCTGACAGCTGTCATGACCTCTTCTGGAAGTGAATTCCATAAATCAACGACCCTCTGGGTGAAGAAATATTTCCCTTTATTTGTCCTCACTTTCTTAGCTATGAGCTTTAGGGAGTGCCCCCTTGTCCTGGTATTGTGTGATAGAGAAAAGAATTTTTCTCTATCCACCTTTTCTATCCCATGCATGATTTTATACACTTCGATCAAGTCACCCCTTAAACGCCGTCTTTCAAGGCTGAAGAGACCAAGGCGTTGCAATCTGGTTTCATAAGGGAGGCGCTCCATTTCCTTGATCATTCTTGTTGCCCTTTTTTGCACCTTTTCCAGTTCCATTATATCCTTCTTGAGGTGCGGTGACCAGAACTGTACACAGTACTCCAAGTGTGGTCTCACCATCGATTTGTACAGAGGCAATACAACACTTGCTGACTTATTTTCGATTCCCTTCCTAATCATGCCAAGCATGGAATTTGCTTTTTTTTTTTTACTGCTGCTGCGCATTGGGTTGACATCTTCATCGAGCTGTCCACCAAAACCCCAAGATCCCTTTCTTGGGTTGTCTCAGAAAGTTTGGTCCCCATCAGTTGGTAAGTATAATTGGGGTTCTTTGCCCCCATGTGCATAACTTTGCACTTGTTTAGGTTAAAATGCATTTGCCACTTTGTTGCCCATTCACACAATTTCGAGAGATCCTTCTAGAGCTCCCGACAATCAGTTTCACTTTTCACAACCCGGAACAATTTAGTGTCATCAGCAAACTTGGCTACCTCACTATTAACCTCTACATCCAGATCATTGATGAATAAGTTAAAAAGTAAAGGTCCCAAAACTGAACCTTGGGGTACACCACTTCTCACTTCTTTCCATCCGGGGAATTGTCCATTTATTGCCACCCTTTGCTTCCTACAATTTAGCCAGTTACCAATCCAGGACAAGACCTGTCCTCTAATTCCGTGGCTGGAGAGCTTTTTTAGGAGCCTTTGGTGAGGAACTTTGTCAAAAGCCTTTTGAAAGTCAAGATATACAATATCAACTGGGGCCCCTTTAATCTATGTATTTATTTACACCCTCAAAGAATTCTAACAAGTTAGTAAGACATGATTTGCCTTTGCAGAAACCATGTTGATTTTCTTTCAGCAATGCCTGTTTTTCTATGTGCCCTGTAATTTTATCTTTAATAATGGTTTCCATCAGTTTGCCTGGAACTGAGGTTGGACTGACTGGTCTATAGTTTCCTGGATCACCTCTGGATCCTTTCTTGAAGATCGGGGTTATATTTGCTTCCCTCCAATCCTCCGGCACAGTGCCTGATCTTACAGAAAGATTATATATTTTAGCTAGAAGTTCAGCAATTTCACACTTGAGTTCCTTGAGAATTCTAGGGTGGATGCCATCTGGACCCGGCGATTTGTTGACGTTTAGTTTAGAAAGGCATGCAAGAACATCTTCCTTGTTTATCTCTATCAGGTTTAATTCTTCTATTTCCCTCCCTGGGAAAACTAATTCAGTGGCAGGCAAATGTTCTCTATCCTCCTCGGTGAAAACGGAGGCAAAGAAGTCATTTAGCCTCTCAGCAATCTCCTTGTCTTCTCTGATTATCCCCTTCTGACCATTGTCATCAAGTGGCCCAACTGATTTTCTGGTTGGGTTCCTGCTTCTGATGTACTTAAAAAAGGTTTTGTTATTATTTTTAATATTCTTGGCTATATGCTCCTCAAAGTCTCTCTTGGCTTTCATGACTATCGCCTTGCATTCGGTTTGCCAGAGTTTGTGATCCCTCCTGTTCTCCTCGGTAGGAAGAGCCTTCCATTTCTTAAATGAGTTTTTCTTCTTTCCAATAACCTCCTTTACCTCATTCGTAAGCCATACTGGTATCCTCTTGGACTTTCCAATCCTCTTTCTTCTTTTAGGAATGCATTTTATTTGAGCCTGCTGTAATGTATTTTTAAACAGTTTCCAAGCATTTTGGAGGGATTTGACTTTTTTTACTGTTCCTTTTAGTTTCTTCTTTACTATGTTCCTCATTTTGTCAAAATTCCCTCTGTGAAAGTTTAAGGTCTCTGTGTTAGTTTTCACTAACAATTTGCTATCCATGGTTAAGTTGAAGGTTATTGTGTTGTGATCGCTGGTTCCTATGGGCTCGGTTACAAGGACATCATGAACCAAATCCTGTGCGTTAGTTAGAACCAAGTCCAGGATCCCCTTTCCCCTGGTAGGTTCCATGACCATCTACTCAAGGGAATAATCGGCTAACATGTCGTGGAACCTTGTCTCTCTTTCATGTGTAGAACAAGAATTTACCCAATCTATTTGGGGATAGTTGAAGTCCCCCATTATGACTACCCTATTTCTTTTTGAGGCCTCCTTAAATTCATTTTCCAAATAGCAATCTGCCTCTGGAGTTTGGTTGGGAGGGCGATAGCAGATCCCTAATGTCAGATTAGTTTCCTGTCCTGGGATTTTTATCCACAATGTTTCTGTGGGTGAGTTTGAATTTTCTTGAATTTCGAGCTCATGAGATTCTAACTCCTCATTTATGTACAAGGCCACGCCACCACCATTTCTCCCTCTCCTGTCCATCCTATACAATTTGTAACCTGGAATCCTTGTGTCCCATTGGTTTTCATCTGTCCACCAGGTTTCTGTTATGCCGATAATATCAATATTATTTTCCTTCACCAAGCATTCCAATTCCCCTATTTTTGCTCGAATGCTTCTAGCATTCGTGTACAGACATTTATATGTAATTTTCTGGTGCACTTTCAACTTTGACTGTGGATTTTGACTGTAGAATTTGGTTGTAGAATTTGTAGATGGTCTACCATGTCCTTCTGCTTGACTATTACAATTTAGTTTTCCTGTTGACTCACCAATGTGTGCATAACTTCCACCCTCCATATTAGGCAGTGCGCCTTCTTGAACCGGAAGCTGCCCAGCTCCTGTCGACTTGCCCCTATGAATCAGTTTAAAAGCTGCTCTGAAACCTTTTTAATATTAATCGCCAACAGTCTGGTTCCATTATGGTTCAAATGTAACCAGTCCCTTCTGTACAGGTGTGGCTTGTCCCAAAATGTTTCCCAGTTCCTAATGAATCTAAACCCTTCCTCCCGGCACCACTGCCTCATCCACGCATTGAAGCTCCTGAGCTCTGCCTGTCTAGCTGGCCCTGCGCGTGGAACAGGTAGCATTTCTGAGAATGCAACCTTGGGGGTCCTGGACTTTAATCTTCTACCTAGCAACCTAAATTTGGCTTCCAGGACCTTCCGCTTAGCTTTCCCAATGTCATTGGTACTGACATGTACCACAACAGTTGGCTCCACCCCTGCACTGTCTATCAGCCTGTCTAGATGCCTCGTGATGTCCGCAACCTTTGCACCCGGCAGGCAGTTTACCATGCGGTCAACGCTTCCATCACAAACCCGTCTCTCTATATTTCTAACAATTGAATCACCCACTACAAGAAGCCCCCCTCCCACCACCCGCGGAGAAGTATCCTTGGTGCAAGAGGATATGGGCACATCCTCCAGGGAAGGGGTCTCAACTAAGGGAGCCTGTCCCTCTTCCACAGATTGATGTCCTCCCTGCCCAAGATCTCCATTCTCCAAAGCAGCTAGAGAGCTGCTCAGCATGGAGTGGGACGCTCCTGCTGCATCCCTGAAGATCTTCTCCTGCCTTGCTATCTCACTCTGCTTCTCCAGATCTGCTAAAAAAGGTGAATTTGTAATTAAACAGGAAACCCCACAAACTTACCAGGGCTCAGCAGGTAATTCTTCCCAAGGTTCCTGCCAAGTTCCCTTCTCCCTTTTTATTTCCTGTTTTAAGTCCTTATTTGAAAAAGCTCTGCCCAAGCAAAAGCAGCTGCCTCTCTGCCCCACAAGGAAGAGTGAGCTGCTTGCTCCCAGCTACCAGGGATTAGCCAGCAGGGGGACTGCAGCAGAAAGCTCCACCCCCTCCAAACCTGTGCTGAGGGCAAACTTTAGAAGAAAGGGGAAGGAGAAACCCCTTTTATGGCTGCTAAAAAAAGAAGAAAAAGGTGAATTTGTAATTAAACAAGAAACCCCACAAACTTACCAGGGCTCAGCAGTAATTCTTCCCAAGGTTCCTGCCAAGTTCCCTTCTCCCTTTTTATTTCCTGTTTTAAGTCCTTATTTGAGAAAGCTCTGCCCAAGCAAAAGCAGCTGCCTTGTAAATGGGAAGTGTCTCATCAAAAGGAATGGGAATATTTGTGCAGAAAGCATAATGGAAGATAACCTATATGTATTGCAGGGACAAAAGGTTCAATGTTCCCATATATTTAAGAATGTTGCAGAGCATGATTCATTTGTTCATCTTCTACATATAAGACTTGGCCATGCAAGCTTTAAAGCTTTGCAGCAAATGCAAGAGTTTGCAAAAGGGCTAAATTGGAAGGGATGCAAAACATATTTGGACTGTGCAGTATGCAAAGCATCGAAGTCAAAGGCATTCCCAGTTAGTAAATATAGCACAAGACAAACAAAAAGAGATCTAGAGCTGGTCCATGCAGATCTGGTGGGACCTATGCAAGCCAGTTTGGGAGGAGCAAAATATGCACTGGTAATTGTTGATGATTATAGCAGGTATTCATTTTGCTACTTGCTTAGAGGTAAGACAGAGGTGCTACAACAATTCAATCAGTGGTTAAGTTTTGTAGAGAGAAGATACAGACAACAAGTGTGTCAGTTGCAAACTGACAGAGGTACTGAATTTATGTCAACTAAATTCCAACAATGGTTGGGGCAGTTGGGGATAAGACACAGACATACAAATCCTTACACAGCAGCAGAGAATGGTGTAGCTGAAAGAAGGAATGGTGTTTTGCAAACAATGAAAGATTCATTATTAGATGATTCTGGTATGAGCAGGTCATAGAATTCAAATCTCATCCACTTAATTATCATAACTAATAACATCCATGTCATCAAAGACTCACCTCATCTTATTAAGTTTCAGTTAATTAATAATTCAATTCAAATCTAAAACATCTCTTCAATTTTCTTCATTCCATTCCATAATAATTTACATACAAATAAACCTAATATTCTAAAAAATATATTCTTAATATTCTAGATTACCTTTAATCCATTATATAAAAATATCTCATTTTTAAACAAAAATATTAATCTATCCTAAACATATCTAAATGTATATATCTATCTATTCTATACATGTCTAATCCATCAATTAATCAATCTCTTTAAGATGACCGAATAGTATCAGACCATAAATTATTTCAATCCATTGAGCAGAATTCAAATTTCATCCAGTTAGTTATCATAATAATAACATCCATGTTATAGAACAAACAAGTCATCTTATTTAATTAACATTCAATTAATTATTAATTCAATCAAAGTCTAAAAGATCTCTTTATTTCAAACTCATAATCTTAATCTTACATCAGTCCATAATTCTAGGTTGCCTTTAATCCAATGCATGAAATTTTAAATTTCATTTTTCAATCTTATTCTAGCTTTCCTCTTATGGCAGGAAGGTTTCCATAGCAGGGCTTGCCTTCCAGGTGATGAATCTCTTTTTGTTGCTTGTAGTGTCATTTGATTTGATGAAAACTATCTTGATCTCTGCATTGGCCCTCTGTTTCTCTTGTCCATAAAGCCTCGTTGCTTCAGAAGTTCAAAACTCAGTCTTTGCTTTTTCTGGTCCTCAAAGCCATAAGTGAACAGCTTATAGGGCAAGATAAAATTATCTTTCTTCTCAGTTAAGTCCTCTTCTTGTATAAGCTGTTTTGTAGAGTAGACAGGTGTAATCTGAGAGTCAGTTTTAAGGTTTAAAGTAGGAGTTCTGGCTCTTAATTTTGTAGTAAACTCTTTTATTGTAGTACATATTGTTGTGATAAATGTCCATTTCTCCTTTAAGAAATCCTTCTCTGCCTCGATGGGCTTCCCTTCTCCCCCCCTTACAGGCTGTCAGCTGATAGCTGTACTAGGGGGGTGGAGGAGAAAGCAGGGAAAAGTTTCGTTTCTTGAAAAGTATGTCATGCTTTCAAAGTGTATGTTTTAACTATTTGTGTAATGTAATTGGCTGTAAATCAGTAAGGTGACTTGGCTATTATAGCCAAGAAGACCTTTAGCCTACGCAGGCTTGCTGTTTCTGAGATTGCGGGTTGTGAGTTGCTCCTTGTGAAGTTGGACCTAGGGGTTCAGGTGGGCTTGTTGCTCGCGTACCTGCCTCCCAGCTGCGTGTCAACAGTCCTGCCTGCGCTACTTGAGGAGGTTGCTGGGCTGGCGGTTGAGTTCCCCAGGCTTGTTGTCTTGGGGGACTTAAATCTTCTGTCGCTCGGCGAATCCTCTGGGTTGGCACAGGAGTTCATGGCCACCATGGCAACCATGAACCTGACTCAGGTAGTTCAGGGTCCGACTCATGAGAGGGGACACACTCCGGACATGGTATTCCTCTCAGAACAGTTGAGCAATGATCTGAATTTAAGGGGCTTAGATATTTTGCCTATGTCATGGTCAGATCATTTTCTGCTACGGCTTGTTTTTAAGGCTCCACTCCTCCCCTGCAGGGAGGCGGAACCGATTAGGTGGTTCCGCCCCAGGCGTCTGATGGATCCAGAGAGTTTTCAGAGGACGCTTGGGGAAATACCGGATTCTCTCATTCACAGTTCGGCAGAGTCCCTGGTTACGGCCTGGAATATGGCTGCGAAGGGGGCTCTTGACCGGATTGCACCGCTGCGACCTCTCTGTGGTAGCAGACCCAGGAGATCTCCTTGGTTTACTGAGGAACTCAGGGGGATGAAGCGCCAGAAGAGACGCCTAGAGAAGCGATGGAGGAAAAGTAAATCCGTATCTGACCGAACACTTGTAAGATCTTATATCAAGACTTATCAGGTGGCGCTCAAGGCGGCAAGATGTGCGTATCATTCCGCCTTGATTGCATCTGCGGAATCCCGCCCAGCTGCCCTGTTCAGGGTAACTCGCTCCCTCCTTAATCAGGGGGGAGTTGATGCACCCTTGCAGGGTAGTGCTGAGGACTTTAATAAGTTTTTCGCGGATAAAATCGCCCAGATTTGGATGGACCTTGACTCCAATTGGAATGCAGTATCGGCTGATAATGATTCAGTCAAGATGACAGGGACTCGTCTTGATCCTGTTGTGTGGGAGGAGTTTGACCCGGTAGCACCTGATGAAGTCGACAAGGCCATTGGAGCTGTGAACTCCGCCACCTGTTTATTGGACCCGTGCCCCTCCTGGCTGGTTTCGGCCAGCAGGGAGGTGACGCGGGGCTGGGTTCAGGAGATTGTCAACGCTTCTTTGAGGGAGGGGTCCTTTCCAGCTCCCTGCAAGGAGGCAATTGTGCGCCCCCTCCTCAAGAAGCCTTCCCTGGACCCAGCTGTTTTAAACAACTACCGTCCTGTCTCCAATCTTCCCTTTATAGGGAAGGTTGTTGAGAAGGTGGTGTCACTCCAGCTCCAACGGTCCTTGGATGAGGCCGATTATCTGGGCCCTCAACAGTCAGGATTCAGGCTCGGCTACTCCACAGAAACTGCTTTGGTCGCGCTGACGGATGATCTCTGGCAGGCCCGGGATAAGGGATTATCCACTATCCTGGTGCTACTTGACCTCTCAGCAGCTTTCGATACCATTGACCATGGTATCCTTCTGCACCGACTGGAGGGGTTGGGGGTTGGGGGCACTGTTTTGCGGTGGTTCACCTCCTACCTCACTGGTCGGTCGCAGTCGGTGTTGGCAGGGGGTCAGAGGTCGACCCCTAGGTTCCTCCCTTGTGGGGTCCCTCAGGGATCAGTCCTCTCCCCTCTGCTGTTTAATATCTACATGAAACCTCTGGGTGAGATCATCCGACAACATGGGGTGAGATATCATCAGTATGCTGATGATACCCAGCTTTACATCTCCACCCCGTGTCATTTCAGTGAAGCAGTGGAAGTGATGTGCCGATGTCTGGAGGCTGTTAGGGTTTGGATGGGTGCCAACAGGCTCAAACTCAACCCCGACAAGACGGAGTGGCTATGGGTTCTGCCTCCCAAAGATATTTCAATCTATCCGTCCATTACCCTGGGGGGGGAGCTTTTGACCCCCTCGGAGAAGGTCCGCAACTTGGGCGTCCTCCTCGATCCACAGCTAAATTTGGAATATCATCTTTCGGCTGTGGCGAGGAGAACATTTGCCCAGGTTCGCCTGGTGCACCAGTTGCGGCCCTATTTGGACCGGGAGTCTCTTCTCACAGTCACTCATGCTCTTATCACCTCGAGGTTCGATTACTGTAATGCTCTCTACATGGGGCTACCTTTGAAAAATGTTCGGAGACTTCAGGTAATGCAGAATGCAGCCGCGCGAGCAGTGTTGGGCTTGCCTAGAAATGCCCACATTTCGGCATCACTCCGCGAGCTGCATTGGCTGCCAATTGGTCTCCGAACCCAATTCAAAGTGTTGGTTATGACCTATAAAGCCCTACATGGCATCGGACCAGGTTATTTACGGGACCGTCTGCTGCCTCATGAATCCCAGCGGCCGGTTAGGGCCCACAGAGTGGGCCTTCTCCAGGTCCCGTCAGCCAGACAGTGTCGCCTGGCGGGGCCTAGGGGAAGAGCCTTCTCTGTTGCGGCCCCGGCCCTCTGGAACCAACTTCCCCCGGAGATCCGTGTCGCCCCCACCCTCTCCGCCTTTCGTAAATTGCTTAAAACACACTTTTGCCGGCAGGCCTGGGGCAGCTAACATCTTGCCCCTAGCCAGTGTATGTTTGTGGAATGATTGGTTTTTTGTTTTTTTGTTTTTTGTTTTTTTTTTAACTTAAGGGTTTTTTTATATGTATGTAATTTCTATTATGCTGTGAGCCGCCCTGAGTTCTCCGGAATAGGGCGGCATAGAAATTAAATTAATAATAATAATAATAATAATAATAATAATAATAATTTGTGGGAAGAAACCTTTGATGTGTAATAAAAGGGGATGCCTGGCTTCTGCCGGGGCCTTCCATCCCGAGAGAGACAAGCAAGGTCTCTGTCATTAATCATGGTTGCCGGGACGCCACGGACACACTTTTGCAACAAGTGGTGACCCCGACGTGATAACCCTGAGAGGTTATACGTCCCTGGACCCTCATACTTACCGCCCGGACGTGGCCAAGCGCGCTTCATCAGTTCATCGCTGGACGAGGACTGACCCCTCGTAAGTATGGGTGGAGATCTCTCAAAGGTGCAAGAAATGCATTTGACTGAACTTACAGAGATAACCAGGAAGAATTATGTTTATTTTACAGCTAAGAAGCTGACAGAAGGAGATTTAAGATCTCTCCTTGAATTTATTTGGAAACACATTCCTTTCTACCCAGATGCAGTCTGCCTTAAAGTTGAAACCTGGAAGAAAGTGGGGGAGATTTTGCACACAAATTCTAGGGCCCCCGCTTCTATTTTAGCATCTTGGAGAGTAGTGTTAAAAGCTTTGGAGACACAGGAGCACCTCCTACTAAAAATATTACTGAATCCATTGAATTATAATGAAGTTCAACTTCTTCCCCCTGCCAGTGAAACTCCAGTAACAATTAAAGATCACAGCAGGGTTTCTCCCAGCAATGTTGAGCCGTGTGCTCCTATTTTAAATGCCACAGCTCCCTCTCTAGCAAAAACCAGTAATCTTATTCAGGAGACTTTACAGAATGCTTATGAAGCAGGAGAATTAAACGCTGAGGAAATGACAAGTTTATACCCTGTAACTGTGGGCATGGATGCAGAAATTGATAATGGATTTGCTCACAAAATGATTCCAGCAGATTGGAAGGCATTAATGCAAATGATTTTAACACCTGCGCAGTATGCAGTTTGGGACTCCCATTATTGTATTCAAGCTATTCAGAGAGGCACTGCTCAATTAGTGCCAGACCAAATTTATGGCTCTGGACAGTTCACTGCTGTTGGACAACAGCGAGATGCTATTCCAGATGCAGCTATACATGGTGTAATTTTACAGGCTGTTTTTGCTGCTTTAAAGGTAGTAGATGAGAGTGGAAAATTTGGCAAAACTACTGAGCCCTATGATGAATTTATAAATAGACTAAAAGATAGTATTGATAAAAAAATTGCTAATGAATTAGCTACACAAGAGGTTTTGATGAAATTGGCTGTTGAAAATGCTAATGCAGACTGCAAAAGAGTTCTGCAACCCTTAATTGGCACTGGTCAAAAGACACTTGCACCTACATTGGTTCAACTACAACAATATTTAGGAAATATTAATTGGTTAAGGCCATATATAGGTCTTTCTACCTTGACTGTTTCTCCTTTGTTCATGGCATTAAAAGGCCTCAAAAATCCCACAGACGTTGTGACATTGATCTCCGACCAGCTATTGGTCGTTGAGAAAGTCCAAACAGCCCTCAACACCCAGTGGACTGATCGGTGTGTTGACAATCACCCTGTGCATTTGAATGTGATTTTTGATCGATCACCCACAGTGGCAATTACTCAATCTAATGAGCCTACAGAAAATTGTTTTCACTCCAGCTATGACTTTGGCTGAAATTACACATCGTGGCCACACGATGGTGCCAGATTTTTGGAATTGAATTTGCAATTATTTTTATCCCATTTTCCTTAAAATTGTGGGAAACTTTGATTCAAAATAATTTGGTTTTGCAATTATTGATTGGTGATTGGCCTGGTCAGTTTTTTTTGTCCGCTAGTTTGGTATCGTAAACTACCAGACCCCCAATGGAAAGGACCAGCTGAACTTATTACCTGGGGTCGTGGATATGCTGTGGTGCAACATGAAGGCAATACAATATGGGTTCCTGGCCGCAATATTCGCCCTTACAGTGTACAGCCAAAAGATTGCAAAGACTCTGGTGAGCCCAAAGTGGACGGACAATGAATTTTGGAAGGACAATAAAAAGTTAGTGCCTTAAGTAACCATACTGACTGCTGGATGTGTATGATGTCACCATTGGATGCCAGTCAAGGACTTTTTTTAGTTGGACTTCCTTTGAACAACACTGGAGCTAGTGAAAGTTTTGTACATATTAATGAGGCAGGACATTATACGCTGCCACTTAGGTTTTATCATGTAGATTTTGTATTAGTGTATTTTAATTTTTCTAAGGGAATTATTCTTTTAAGTATATATCTCTCTTGTAATATCACCTTTAATATGCCTGATCATTGTGATCAAAGTAATAACAAAGTGTATGCAAAATGTGATGATGGAGAGTACAATGCAAGTGTATTGGGTTTGTAGCTATTTGAATGGTGCACGGAATTGGACTGCAGCCAATGACAGTGCCAGCCGTTGAAATGCTTAATGAAGAACAAGGACAAATCCCTCCACCAATATCTGGAGATCATAAGCATTGGGGATATTTGGAATGCATTCTGGTTTTGGTTACCAAATTTTCAATGGTTAAGAAGTTTGATAAGTATTATTTTGTATTGTTATATTATTCCATTGTGGATGCTTTTATATACAATGTTTGCCTGATATTTTTGCTATGATGAAATCTTTTATACCAAAGAAAAAATTGTCTCAACAAATGAACATTAGTCAACAAGGATTCGAGCGGATGCCAATGGATAAACAGCCACCTCAGTTGGATGAAATCGAATACATGGACTGAAAGCCTTTGCTTCTAAACATAACAAAAACGGATGAGATGTTGTGATAAATGTCCATTTCTCCTTTAAGAAATCCTTCTCTGCCTGGATGGGCTTCCCTTCTCTCCCCCTTACAGGCTGTCAGCTGATAGCTGTACTAGGGGGTGGAGGAGAAAGCAGGGAAAAGTTTCGTTTCTTGAAAAGTACATCATGCTTTCAAAGTGTATGTTTTAACTATCTGTGTAATGTAATTGGCTGTAAATCAGTAAGGTGACAATTTGTGGGAAGAAACCTTTGATGTGTAATAAAAGGGGATGCCTGGCTTCTGCCGGGGCCTTCCATCCTGAGAGAGACAAGCAAGGTCTCTGTCATTAATCATGGTTGCCGGGACGCCACGGACACACTTTCGCAACAACATATTTCTTCTTTAGCCTCATAGATCTTTTTCAATATAAGTTTACAGTTTAAAAGTGATTGAGGCTTCTCCATTTTAACAATAGTTGAAAAGAAATGCTTTTTTCTTTTTCTTTTTTTCTTTTTTAGTGGAGGCTAGAGTTGAAAAGTATCTACCCCCACAAATCCGATAGCTGGCTCAAATTATCTTTTCTCTTGAAAAATTGTTTGAAGGCCAAAACCATCTCATATCCAAATAGTCAACAATTCCAATATTAACTTTTGACCAGTAGATGTCCTCAGTAGGCTAAAAAGACTTTTTCAAATGCTATTTTTTCCTTTTTTCTATTTTTTAAAGAAAGAATGGAAAAAGAAATACTCTACCAATATAATAGCGCTCCCAAAAAAACAAAAACATTTTTTCTGTACCTCAACATGAGTAGAAATAAAATATAGTCTTTAAAAAGGTTTTAATCTGTCCTTTTATAAAACGCCTTTGTTCCCACACATACAAAAGCCGCTTTTTCCAGATGGAGAAATAATTCTAATGAAGCTTTTGCAGGCAAAAACAACAACATGGGGTGAAGAGAGGAACAAAATGGGTCTCACCCAGATCATTCACGGCGGGTCTATTGCGCTTAGGTGTCAGTGTGACTTTCGGCTGGTACAGCAGGGTGATCTTTCCTAATATAGACTGCTATTCCTCTCTGTTTTTGTCCCATTAATGACGTATATATTACTCCTAATTTCGGGAACTCCAAATATTTTCTGTGTTGATCTTTTATGTGTACTTCTTGTAGACAAGCTATATCTACATCTTGTTTTACTAATTTTGTTAATATTTGTTTTCTTTTAGCTGGTGCATTTAATCCATTAACATTGATTGATATTAATATAATCTCCTTTTCCATTATTTTACTTGTGTGTTTGACTTGTTCTCAAACCTATTCCTCTTTCTTTCCTTTGTCTTTTTACCTCTTTACTTTCTATCTCTCTTTCTCTTTCTTTTAACTCCTGTTGCTGGTCTTCCTGACTTCTAGATTCTAATTCTGATTATTCTTTACTACTATTCTCTCCTTCTTCACCTTCTAGCTGTTCATAGAAATCTCTTGCCTTGTCTAAGCTATCTATTTTAATCTTCCTCTCTTGCCATGTTATTAACATCCCCTCGGGGATTAACCATCTGAATGGTATGCTTCTTTTGATTAGATGTACACTAAGAAATCTATAGTCCCTTCTCTGTTCTCTCACTTTCTTTGGGACTTGTTTTAATGTTTGAATTTCTACCCCTTTGTAAATCATTGGATCTTCTATTGTAATCGTGTATATTATATCTCTAACTTTTTTTCTGGTGAATCTTATGTGTACTTCTTGTGGGAGTCTATTCCTTCGGGTGTAGTTAGTATGAATTCAGTACACCTCATCTATTTCTAACAATACCTCTTGCTTATCCCTTTGTAGAGCTTCAGCTATCAGCTCTACCATAATTGTACCCCAAATCCTCTTCCTTATCTTCCACCATGTTTTGGAATCTTAGATAGAATGCTGCCCTATCCATTTCCAGATGTATGATTGATTCTTCCATTTTTTTTGTTGATTCCCATCAATTTTTATCTACTGTATCAACTTTTTTCTCCATTTTATCCAATCCTACTTCTACTGTCTGTATTCTTTCTTCATTTTTCTCAATTGTTTGTTGTATCGTTTCAATCTTATTATCTAATTTGTTCATATCCCCTCTCATTTCTATGTGATTCTTGGACATTGTCTCTTGCATTTTTAGCATTGTTTCTTGAATGGTTAGTAGAATTGTTTGCAGGGTTTGCATATTTGACATGACACTTTGTTTTTCAGTCCCCAACATCCCTTCTATTGTTCTCTGTCCTGGTGGGGATGAAGGTGTCAATACTAAACTTGTTTCCCTGTTCTCAATGTTGTCATTTTAATATCCTATTTGTCAACTACTTTCTATTCTTAATATCTCTTTATTTAGCCAACAACCTATCTAGCTTTACCCTTTTATTCTAGGCTTACAATTCTTCTTTCTTTCCTTTTCTAAATCTATATCTACTTTTACTATACCTCCAGACCTCTCTCCTCCTTCTCCACCCCTCTTCACTTTTATTTTTCTTTCTTACTCAACACACGGTCTCTCTAGGACTCCAGGTTTCTTCTCCTATCTTATGCCTTCAATCGTCTGTTCCTTGCTCTCACCACAGTGTCACGTCCTCTCGCCATCTCCTTCACTTTCCAAACCTTCCAAACTTTCAGATCTATCTCCTCCATTCTCCTCTGACCTCACTATCTCCAAACTTACACAGTCTCTCTAGGACTTCAAATTTCTATCCGTTCCTTCACTTTCACCACCGTATCACGTCCTCTCACCATCTCCTTCACTTTCCAAGCTTTCTGCATGTCCAAAACTGTCTCCTCCTTTCTCCTCCGACCTAACTTTCTCCAATCTTCCACAGCACACTACTTCTCCGAATTTGAAATAAAGTTTCTCTGTCTCCAAATTTCTTCGCCAACTGTCTGCCCATCTATCCATTCCTGTCCCTTTCACCACCGTATCACGTCCTCTCGCCATCTCCTTTGCTTTCCCGAATTTCCTGCCCGTCCAAATCTATCTCCTCCTTCCTTCTCCGACCTCACTTCTTCCAATCTTCTTAAACTCACTACTTCTCCTCCTTCTCAGATCGCCATTTTCTCCACAGTTCCAGCTGTCTGCCTGCCGGCCATCTCCTTTTGTTTCTCTCATCCCAATCACTCTGCCGTCTCCTCCGTCTCCTGTCTCTTGACCTCTCCTTCCTCACTCTTCTGTCTTCTTCTTCGTTCTGCACTAAAACATTCACCACAAGACTTTTTTTCTTTTTTTGTCTCCCTCCTGTTAATCCTCTGGTTGTTTTTAATTTGCTGACTCACAGCACTTCCTGCCAGGTTGCTGCTTGTGCTGAGGATTCCCTCTCCAGCTGAGCTTCCTTCCAACACCAAAACTAGCAGACAAGTAAATCTTTAGACTTTTCTATTACTTTGGAATATTTTTATAGTTTTTAAATTCACTCAATAACACAGTCAATTAAGTATATCTTTGCTTCCACATCCTCTGTGGTTTGTCACAGCCTCGAATCTGCCATCTGATGATAGTATATGTTTTCACATTGAATTTAAGGGGTTTCCTTTCATTGTAATGCCTCTCACCTCACTACTCCCAAGGCTTCACCCTTTTCGCGCATAGCCCTCCAGGCTTTCTGCACTCCTGAAGGGTCTGCAAATGTGAAAAGGTCAAAGTTAGAGGATGGAGACTGTCCTCTTTCCCCTGCACCACCTCGACATCACCACGTGAAGTCTCAAATGTGATATTGTTAAAGGGTGTCACTGCCAACTAGTTGATTCCTTCATCTAAAAATTCTAATTTACAAAAAAGTATCTCTTTTTGTCAATTGGCAAAATATTCCTTATGAATACATTTTTCTGAAGAAAACATTAAATCCAACTACATGCTGAAAATTTACCAGAAACTAATATTTTAATATAAATAATTCTGAATTATGTTAATCCAATTCAGAATAAATATTTGTGTATGTCCCTTGTGTCTCATGAAAGCTAACCAACGCAGATGAAATTATTTTCCCTACCCATGGAACTAAAATAATTTACAATTGGAAGCCAGTAAGGAATGTGTACTTATGCAAGACTTCATAATTTCTAAACTAAAAAGAATAAAGAAAATCAAATCACTTATAAAAGAACCATTCGTTGTCTCCACATGTAAGGTTCAGCTTGGCTAATGGACTCATGACGGTAGCTTAATGCCCCATCTAGCACTTCCAAAATGATTGACATGTATACATTTTTGTTTGTATTTTCATACATAAGAAGATCCCTGTTAAGGATCAGAGTCTTGTCCAGTGGTTCAGTGTTTAGCCAAACAATTTGCTTCCTTTATTTTTCCTCAAAATAGTCATATTGGCTGCACTCAATACAATGAATTTTGAAAAAATATACATGGATTTAGCAGGTCAATATCTTCATGAAATATAGTCCTTTAAATCAAATCTAGGATTGGGCACCATGATCTACCATAATTATGTGCAATATGTAATTACCTTCTTATTTGGATTGTCCCAAATATGGTCTGTGAATTTGAGCTATAAATTGTTGATCATCTATATTATTAAGTTATATGCTTTCTCATATTAAAAACTTTGAAAACTTTGACAATGTGCTTTGGACAGAAATGTGGCCAATGATAATACATTCACATAAAATAAAGCAAATTTTAAAATAACTGTTACATGCTCATTGTTCACATATGTCTCCAAAGTCATATGACTGCAAAAATATTAATTATTTAAAAATATGATGTGCTTGTTAGTGGCATTCAAGCTCAAAATCAAAATTGTTTGCCAGATATTGAACATGTTCATAAAATTTAAAACAATGTGACTCTTTTCATTATTATTATAGTATCAGAATCCAGTTGTATTTCATTTCTATCTATCTCCTCTGATCTAAAATCAAATCTCACCTTTCCCTGGATTCTGCCATACTTCCAAGGGGGAGGGGGGATATGCGTGTGGGTTTATTGCTTTTACTTCCTCTATTCGCTACAATGTAACCTTGTGTTTACTGACTCCATGTCTGCTATCCATTACAATGTAACAAATTGCCTCCTGCACTATGCATCTCTCTGAACCTTCTTCTCCCTAACCGGGCAGCTAGGAAAAAGGTGGGGGGAAGAAGAATTACAAACCTCTGGGACCTTATCTCTCCATTCTCAAGAGGAGGTGTGAAGATCTGTGGAACATCACACTACAAACGGAGCCGGATTGATGTTTCCCACAATGGAGCTAACACCTGGAGATTGGCTGGTCTAAATCGTCTGGATGAAGTGTGGGGTGGGGTTTGTTTAGGGACACTTTAAAGTAATCAATCTGTAAGGAAATCCCTCAGATCCTGTCTATTATGCCTGCTATCAACTACTCTTAATAAAAGTTCCTGTTGGAAGAAATTGTTTCCAAGAGTTCTGCTTTCTTAAGATGTGGGATTGAGGTGGATCCTTACAT
Source organism: Bothrops alternatus (assembly GCA_034064705.1). NCBI lineage: Eukaryota > Metazoa > Chordata > Lepidosauria > Squamata > Viperidae > Bothrops > Bothrops alternatus. Next base: position 395,835 of record JARGCV010000256.1, on the reverse strand, counting down.
ATAGTATTTTTATGAAAAATATTGTATTTATGTTCATAGCTAATGGTTTAATATTGTCATTTTTATATGATTCAATAAATATTCTATGAATGCATCCATTTTGATCTTTAATGTGGTAAATATTGATAAATATAACCCATATAAGCAAAAGCTCTTTTGAAATCCTCCATAATTTTTAAAAGTGAAAAAGGGTCCTGACAGACCTGACCTATATATTACCTGCATATTTCATTGACATTTATAAATTTAAAGTGATATGCTGGTCAAATTCTCAGTATTTACTTCTGAAATCTACATGCGCAAAGCTTTCCATACAATAATCACTAAAGATTTGCATAGCAATTGGCAAACCTTTTCATTTTTCTTATGGCAGTTTCATAGCTTAAGGGGCTAACATTTCCCCTGAATCAATCAGTTTAAACAGTATAAATCATATGAAAGCTTTTCAGACTCATTCTCTCCAATCATTCTCTATTGTTTGATCAATACCATTTAACCTTAGTTCAACTAAGTTTAGCCCAAGGTTTCTCTTTATTAATTTCAAATACACAGTTTTATTCCCCACATTACTTTTTTAACAAATCACATGAATTTATGTGAACTGCCATGATTTGTTTCCAAGACATTCAGTGTAAGTATTAAAGCTAAGGGATGAAAAATACCTTAAATTACATTCTAAAAATCAATGACAGTAACAAATTGTACTAGCCTCATGTAACTTAACAGCTCTTCAAGCATTTCAAAACAAAACAACCTGCACCCAATAACTTTACCACAAGATTAAAATAAGATTCCCTATCTCTATTTGAAGTGGGAAAATATTGAGCTACATCTATATGTGAAAAAAGTTTTCTTCTAAAATATACTATGAAAATTATGAAATCTTAATTTGCTGATTCCCTGTCATTATTAAACAGCAATTAATTAGTCCAGTAGCACTCCCAAATATACCTTATTTTGTTTTTATAATAGTTGCCTATCATTTTTATAAAGAATAGAAAAATGACATAGTTGTAATCAGGTAACATCTACCTTCTACTTAATTGGAGAAACTGCATTTGTGTTCTTAGTGCTCTCTAAGCTTAGTTATTTTTTTCTGTGAATGTTTCATTAACAAACTAACTAACATCATCAGTGCAAGTGAGAGTGAAGCTTGTTCATTGCATGTAGTAGATTGCCTTGCCAGTCTTAGTGGGAGAATAGCTTCCTCCTTGATGGTTCCTTGATAGGGAAATGTTTATTTCCTGATTGTTTATCTAGTGCTGTGTTCTCCTATCTTGTTATTGGCTGCTGGAGGGATATGTTCTAGACCAGGGGTGTCAAACTTGCAATGTCACGTGATGTGTTGTGACACAACGCAACTTTTTTGCCACTGCTGGCAATAGAGTGGGTGCAGTTTCGCTATGATGCATCCGGCCCGTGGGGCGGCAGTTTGACACCCCTGTTCTAGACTATAGTATTCTCATGACTAAATAAGCAACCTAGGCTACAGGTTGCAGGAAAAGTGCTGAAAAATAATTGGATAATATACCTGATTGTAACTTATTTTGTTGTGGGTTGTAATTTGTTCAAAGGTTTAAGTTCTCACTGAATTAAAAAAAAATCATCCACAGCTGACTCAAATTTGAAGAATACTTTGCTTCTATATGCTTAAACTAGCATGGGTAAATAATTTTCTATTTTAAAGCAGAATGATTTGTAAACAGATAGAATAAATATGCAGAAACAATTGTATAAAATGAAGATCTCAGAGATCTAGCAGAGACTTTAGAACACACAGCATAGTAAAGAAATTCAGACATTGAATTGAATTAAGTCAATCTACTTAATATTTGAAAACCATTTTAAAGATTTTAAAAGATTGTTTTACAAAATGACCTGAATGAATCAGTATCCTGAGTTCATGCAAATTGCCCAAAATTGTATCAACTTGAACTCCAAAGGATGGGGTAAGAATTATGGAATCACAGAATGGTAGGACAGTCAATCAATGAGTCTAGCCCTCTAAACAGGTGTTTGTTAAATTGTGGTCCTAGGACCTTGGGGTCCCTCAAAACTATCTCAGGGGTCCTCAAAAACAAAATTATTTGCCAGCTTATATTGAAAAATAATACAATATTATAATACCAATAATGAGAAGCATCAGGGACAGTTAGTGTATCAATTTTAAATTTTAACACAGTAAATATTGATAATATAACCCAGACATGTCAAACACAAGACTCTTGTTAAGCACCTTGTGTTACCAATGAATGTGTTCATGCCTGGTCAAGGAGTGGTGGAAGTCCAGGCCCTGGTGGACTCAGGAGCTACGGTCAATTTCATGGACTCAGCTTTTGCCGTGCAGTAGTCAATTCCCCAGCAGCAGGTGTCACCGCCAGTCTTGGTGGAGATGATTGAAGGGTGGCCCCTTCATTCCAGCCCAGTGGTTGCTGCAACCAGACCCCTTCACATGCATATTGGACCGCATGTGGAAGTAGCTGTGTTTTATGTGGCTACTGTTCCCGGCAAGAAGTGTGCCATCCATCACCTACATGTCTACACAGGGAATGTGGCTACACATATGGACCTGGACCTACCGGCAGAGTTGGGGGATTATGCCAATGTGCTTGGGGAAAAAGAGTCAGACCAGTTGCTCCCGCATCAGTTTTATGACTGCCCGATTGATTTGGTGCCCGATGCCAAATTTCTGGTTGGCCAGATTTTCTCCCTGTTGGAACTGGAGTTGGCAGCCTTGAGAGACTTCATTGACAAGAACCTCCAGAAGGGGTTTATCCGGTCTTCCACCTCCCCCTTGGCTGCGCCAGTGCTCTTCGTGAAGAAGAAGTCAGGAGAGCTTAGACTATGCTGTGATTATTGGAAATTGAATGCCATCACGGTCCATAATCAGTACCCACTCCCGCTCATCTCCGAATTCATTGAGTGACTCTGCCAGGACAAAATACTTACTACATTGGACTTATGGGGAGCCTACAAATTGGTCTGCGTTCGAGCAGGAAATGAGTGAAAGACAGCCTTCCGGACGCGTTGTGAACATTTTGAGTATACAGTTATGCCATTTGGCTTGACCAACGTGCTGGGAGTGTTCATGCATTTTATGCATGACATGTTCAGGGACCTGCTGGATAAGTTTGTGGTCATCTACCTCGACGATATCCTGATTTACTTGTCCTCCCCACAAGAGCATTGGAAACATGTTTGGCTTGTGTTGCAATGATTGTGGGAGAATCATCTCTTTGCCAAGCGGGAAAAGTGCCAGTTTGTGCAATCCATGATTGGTTTTCTGGGTCATCGCATTTCACCCGAGGGTATGGAGATGGACCCAGAAAAAGTAAAGTCGCTGCAGGAATGGCAGTCTCCACAGAGGGTAAAGGACATGCAGTGACTGTTTTGGGGTTTGCGAATTATTACTGCACATTCATTCCTCACTTTGCTACCCTGACTGCTCCCCTTTCCAATCTGTTAAAGAAAGGGATGAGGTTCCACTGGGGCGCTGAGGAGCAGAGGGCCTTGGATGCCATTAAGGCTGCTTTCGCCTCTGAGCCCATCCTCAAGCATCCTGATCCCTTAAGGCTGTTCATGGTGGAGATGGATGCTTTGGATGTGCACATCGGGGCTGTGCTCCTGCAAGCCTATGCACCCGCAGGTACCTTGTTCCCATGTGCCTATTATTCACGGAAGCTGTTGGCACCCAAATGGAATTATACCATATGAGACAAGGAGTTGTTGGTGGTCAAAGTTGCTTTTGAGACATGGCGGCAACACTTAGAGGGGGCCTGTCACCAAGTTGAGGTTCGAACTGACCATCAGAACCTAGAGCACCTACGGACTGCCAGAATGCAGAATCAGCGACAGGTGCGATGGTCACTGTTTTTTGCAAGGTTTGACTTTCGGGTGATGCATGTCCCTAGCGGGCGGAACCAGCATGCAGATGCACTGTCCTGGAAGTGTGAGTTCACTCAAAAGGAGGCCACGACTCTGGCATAAGGTGTTATGTGGCATCATGCAGTGTCTGTTGACAGGCCAAGTATGTTACTGGTGCACCCCCTGGTCTCTTGCAGCCACTACCCATGCCAGAAAGACCACGGGGGCGGTCTCATTTGACTTCATTACCAAGTTGCCCCCATCCAAGGGTGTCACAACCATCTTGGTGTTGGTGGATATGCTCACCAGGATGGCCCATTTTATTCCATGTGTGGGTCTCCCTACAGCCCAGTTGTTTATCACCCATGTATTTTGGCTGCATAGATTACCGGACCAAGTCATGTCAAATCGGGGGGTGCAATTTATGGCATGCTTCTGGCAGACCCTACTTACAGAACTGCAGGTACAGGTGCATTTGTCCTCTGCCCATCATCCCAAAACTGACGGGGGCACAGAGAGGGGCTGTGGCAGAGTTCACCTATAACAACGCCCAGCATGCATCCACCCGTGTGTCACCATTCTTCACCAGTTACGGCTTCCATCCACAGCTCTTTCTGTTGGCTCCGTCTGACTCCAAGGCACAAGATTTCCTCAAAGAACATTTATATTGGATAGATATAAAACACATTCTCCAATAGAATTACTTGGTGGGCTTTCAAACACAATGTCCCTGTTCTCCACTACAGTGTGGGAATGACCTTGATTCCCACGGGATCTATTCATGTTTAGAGTAGCAGAAATATCTCGTCCCCTCTCCCTTTCTTGTGGCAACCTAGAATGACAAAGATGGTTGTAGTCATGTTCATTGTAGAGTTGAGTCCAAGGAGTAAGCAGTTCTTGTGAAAAAAACAGTAGCGCAGGTTAGAGTCCTCTCTAGACTTTTGGGGATGTTTATCATACAATTTCTGTATTAATCTTTCTGCCTTTACATCCCCCTTCTTCACCCATTTAGCCTCTGATAAGGGATAACCTTTCCATTGCACTAGATATATTCTACATAATGGATTGAAATGACAGGCTTAATGAGGGGCTGTATAATACTTGTGTGGCTCAGGAGCCCCGGGGCAACTTTACAACTGGTGCCTGCTAGCCGAGGAGGTAGAAATCGACCAATGCAATCACCTACACTGCCCGGTGAGGCAAAGCTTCAAGCTGCAGCCAGAGAAGCAAAGAGACTCCTCAAGAGCCGTTCCCCCCTTGCCTCGCAGCACAGCATGTTTCAAGTGTGGAAAGGAGGGGAATCGTGCCACTGATTGCTGCAGCAAGATGCCTGCTAAGAGAGGAGATTGCATGCTGGTTGGGAAGCCCTCCCCCGAGCCAGAGAAACTGCCATGAAGTCCACAGAGGATGGGGAGCTCCCTTGGGAGAGCAGTCCTGTAGGTTGAGCTCCGGCCTTACAAGCCACTGACCCTGGAAAAACAGAGGATGATGATGAGAATGACCTGCTTGTGAATGGGCCAAATGACCCCATAACAGTGCCCCTAGAACTGTCCATTCCTGGCACTGGAAAGACAGTAAAATTAGCTGCCCTTTTGGACTCAGGGCATGGTGAGCCGATTCATGGTGAGCCCAGAACTGGTGGGGAAGATGGGAATATTCTCAGGAGATTAAAGACTCCCATTACATTTTGCCCACTGGATGGATCCATTGTGGGAGGGGTGCCTGCTAGTTTTGCCACCAGACCCTTACGCATTGACCTAGGGAACCACATAGAGACTTTGGCTTTTATTGTGGCTCCTGGAATGGAGTGGCCATTAGTCCTGGGGCTGGCATGGCTAAAGAAATGGAATCCTGTAGTTAATTGGAGGGAGGGGTAATTCAAATTTGCAGATAAAGAAGCCCTTCTCATAGCTAAAGAAACTGGTGGGAGATGTGGATTATGTCATGATTATGCCTCCGCCCTTAATGAGTCAGAGCTGCAAAGCCTTCCAATGGAACACTGAGATTTAGCTGAGGGGTTCAGTGAACAGAAGGCAGATGAACTCCCCCCCTCACCACCCCACAGACTGTGCTATTAAGATCTTCCCAGGGGCGAAGCTACCAAAACCTAAAATGTACTCAATGACTCCTAGAGAATTGAATGACCTGGAAAAGTTTATAAGAAAAAATTTACAAATGGATTTTACTGAGCCACCTAAACCTTGAGTAGCTGCCCCAGTCCTGTTTAGGGAAAAGAAAGATGGATCTCTTTACCCAAAATTACATTAAAAATATTAGAATTGAACTATGAAAATCTCTGTATAATGGGAGACTTCAATGCAATAACAGATGGAACTTTGGACTATAAAAGCAGTAAACAATGGAGGAAAGGAGGAAATATATTACCTAAAGCATTTTTAAAAATGACAGAAGAACTCCGAATCCAAGATATATGGAGAGAAAAAAATCCAAAGAAATTACAATATACATTTTACTCAAATAGACATACTGTAAATCATGGTCTAGAATTGGTATGATATGGACATCTTTGGAACTTAATACGATGATACAAGAAATTGAGATAGAAACTAATGTTTGGGCAGATCATAACCCAATAAAGATGATTTGGAGAGGAATCAAGAAAAAATTAAGATAGTCCTTGAACAAATCTATATTGAAAGAAAAAGAATTTATACAACTAGTGACTAAGGAAATGGATTTTTTTTCCAAAATAAACAAGAAAGAAGAGACATCGCTTCAAAATATGTGGGATATGGCTAAAGCATATTTCAGAGAGTTGGCTATAACCTATACCGCCAAAAAGAATAAAGAAAAGAAACAACAACGGTTAAAGTTGAAGGAAGAATTTAGAAAGTTAGAATCATAATTACGAATAGACCCACAAAAGAAAATACTTAAGAAACAAATGGAGATAATAAGACGTAAATTAAATCTAGCTGAGACAGAAATAATGGTTCAACAGATTAAAAGGGCTAAACATTTGAAACATTTGAAAATGCCAACAAACCAGGGAGATGGTTAGCACATAGATTGAAAAAAGAAAAAGAGAAAAAACTGATAAATAAGCTACAAGACTCAAAAGGTGAATTACAGTTTCAAAACAATACAATTAAAAAATATCAAAGACTATTACAAGATACTTTACAATGCAGAGGAAATTTCAAAAGAAAAAATACAGCAGTATTTAAAAAAAGCAGACTTACCAAAAATTTCAGAGAATATTCAAAATATATTAAATGGAAAATGATAGAGATTACAGAGGCTATAAAAAGGCAAAAAAATGATAAGACTCCGGGTCCAGATGGATTATCTGCAGAGCTTTATAAATCATTTCAAGATATATTAAGTCCTGTATTGAAAGAACTGTGCAATGAAATACTTTTGGAGGCTAAAATATCAAATACATGGACTGAAGCCAATATAATACCCAAAGAAAACTCTGATCTAACGCAAATAAAAAAATATATCGTTATTAAATGTAGATTTATAAAATTTTCACCTCAATAATAGCAGAAAGACTAAAGAAATTTTTGACTGAATTTATACTTACCGATCAAAATGGTTTTCTACCTAAAAGACAGATAAAAAACAATTTAAGAATGATTCTTGATGTGTTAGAGTATTATGAATTTCATCCAGGGAAACAGATGGCTTTAATATTTCTTGATGCACAGAAAGCATTTAAGCCAGAATTATTTTTGTTAGGAATAATAGGAGTGTAGCGTTACCTCCTCAGAGGCTGCCAAAAACCAGGCCCTCCCAGCCCTGTCCCCCTTTGTCAAGCCCTGCAGTGGAGCTCATGCAGAATTAGTAGGGAGCAGGCTCTTGTCATCAAGGAGGGGCTTCCAGGAACAAAAATAACCAGCCACGATAGTCAATGCTATGATGATATCCAACAGCCCAAGGCCGTTATAGCAGCAGGAATAAAGAATTCCTCAGCAATCGTTCAGAGTCAAGTGGGATGGAGGAAAACCCCGACTCCAGACGGTAGTAGAAACAACAACAGTCAGTGTGCTGTAGCAATCGCTCGTCCCCCAAGGCAACTCCCCCACAATGTCTAAAACCTGTACCAGCAGCAATAGTCACAGTCCAAATAGCCTCCAGGCCTTACTTCCCTCAACCTTCGCTCCTCAATCTCTTCCCCTCCAGATGTGGTACAAGGTGCCGCAGAGCAACCCATCCTTTATCAAATATCATGTTACAGTTGAGAAGATTATAGAAACCCCTCCACCCCCACCCCCCACCCCCGACTTCCCAAAGTGAATACAGGGTAAAAAAAAACCAACACAAGAAAACCCACTAAACTACCCCAAAATGTTATATAAATCCTATTAAAAATTTAACTACATTTTTCAATCCAACATATAAATATTTAACTATATACTAAGTACAATTTCTTAAATTGATATTTCCTTTGTATATAAACTATCCATTTTTTCCAGTCCAACATATATTTTTCATTTGAGTGATCCTTCAAATATGCGGATATTTTAGCCATTTCTGCCAAGTTAATAACTTTTAAAGTCCATTCTTCAATAGATCGTAATTCTGGCATCTTCCAATATTGTCCCACCAACAATCTTGCTGCTGTAATAAAGTTCAAAATTAAATTCATCTCTATGGTGGTTCAGTCTTTTATAATACCTAACAAAAACAACTGTGGTGAAAATTGGATACGCTTTTTCAATATATTTTGAAGTATCCACCATATTTTTATCCAGAAAGCCTTAATTTTTCTACAAGTCCACCATACATGAAAATAAGTAGCATCCATAGATTCACATCTCCAACACTTAGGTTGTACATCCAGGTACATAGATGATAATTTTTTCGGGTCTAAATGCCATCTATAAAACATTTTATAAAAATTTTCTCTTAAATGTTGCGCTTGTGTAAATCTTACATTTTTAACCCAAATCCTCTCCCATGTTTCCATCATAATTGGTTGTCCAAAATTATGTTCCCACTTAATCATACAGTCCTTAACTAATTCAGTTTCAGAATCAATTTCAATTAATGCATTATATAGTCTTTTAATATGCATAGGCCTTTGATCTCTAACTTGTTTAATTAAATTTTCATCTGTTGAAGAAAAGCCTATCTTAAAATCTTTTTGCCATCTAGTCTGCAGTTGTGCATATGAAAACCAAGTATGAACTATTCCTTCTTCCTTTAACGTATTCGATGATTTCAATAAAAACAAATTCCCTTCTTTAATTAGGAGTTTCTCATAAGACACCACATCTTAAATTTGTTGTCTATTTATACTCTCTATTGCGTGCCTGGGAACTGTCCAGAGAGGAATCTTTTCGTTTAACTTATAGTAAAACTTTTTCCAGACACGCAGCAGAGCACTTCTCAGTAGGTGCTCTTTGAAACTCCTATCCACTTTTTTGTCATAAACTAAATAAGCATGGAAACCATATAGTAAACCGTACCCTTCTATATTCAATATTCTATCCTTAGTTAAATTAACCCAGTCTCTTATCGCTACTAAAACAGCAGCATAGTAGTATAACTTAAAATTGGGCATTTTCAAACCACCTCTTTCCCTTGTATCCTGAATAATTTTCAGTTTAACCCTCAGTTTCTTGCCGTTCCAAACAAATCTATTAATACCTTTCTGCCACTCCTCCAAATTCGCATCCTTTTTAAATATAGGTAACATTTGAAACAGAAATAAAAATTTTGGCAATACATTCATTTTAACTGCAGCTATCCTACCCAACAAAGATAATTGTAATTTTTTCCATTTATCTAATTCTATTTGTGTCTTGTTCCACAAAACTTCATAATTATTCTTGTATAGCTTCCCATTAGAAGCTTCAATATAAATTCCTAAGTATTTAACTTTCTTAACTATCTCACAACCCATTATTCTTTCCAAATCTTGTTTTGAATTATTATCTAAATTTTTAACTAACATCTTTGTCTTTGAGAAAGCTTTTGCAAGGCCAAATTAACTTCTTCAACCATTTTCTTCTTTGGTCTTGTTCCCATGGCTTCCGGAGATGTGGATACAACTTGCTTTGTACGAACTGATTGTTCTTTTTCTCGTTGTTCCATGCATTTAGTAGCTGCACGTGTTTGCCTTTGCTCTTTAGACTTCTCTACCTCCAAAGGCTGAAAAATATCGATACCTTGCGCTGGCAGGTCCACCAATGCTCCTTTATCAATTCCTGATGCTATCAGGGATTGTGATTCCAAAGATTGTATTGGTTGTTTTAACTCCATATCTCTCTCCTTTGGAAGGTCTGCCCTTTTTAGTCTTGGAGATGGAGGTTTACCAGCCTTCAAAATATTCTCAAAAAAATCTTTCGCCTTACCAACCGAAGTCAGGCGGTGTCTATTACCCTGAAAAAATAGTGAAAGTCCAGTTGGAGCTTCCCATCTAAATTGTATAGCATGTTTTTTAAGTTCATCCGCTAAAAATGCATACTCTTTCCTTGCTCTTAACATCTTAGGAGGAATCTCCTTCAGAACCACAACCTCTTGACCAGCAACAATTAATTGCTTATTATAAGATGTAGTAAGAACATAATTTCTGAATTTCCTTGTAACAAAATAAATCACAATATCTCTAGGAAATTTTCTTTGTTTTGCAATCAATGAATTAACTCTAAAGATCCGATCCAACTGCCAGGATACATTTTGTACTCCATCTTCTAGAAATTTTGCCAAAGATTCTTCAAACATTCTTCTTAAGTCTTCCTGATTCTCATTTGCAATCTCCTTCAGCCCCCTAATTCTAACAGCAAACTGCATCTGATTAAATTGAACCATAACTGTTTGATCTTGCAAATCATTTTTCCTCAAATTGCTGCTCAATACCTTCCACCTTCTCTTCGACTCTCAAGGTGTACTCCCAAACCCCCTTAATAGCATCCACAATATCTTCTCTTATCACAGCCAACAGAAGCGTCTCTGGGCAGGAGCGTTTCAAGCGCCTAGGGAGCTCTCACTCTAAACCCCTGAAAACTTTTCCAGGGGACTTTTAGAGGAGCTCAACCAATGCTCAATGCTCTTCACCCCTTCTTCGCCCGAAGGGGGGATTTTCCACCGCAAAAAAAGCTGATGTTCGCTGTTCTTGCAGCTTAACAAACCCTAGAGAACGGAGCCTCCAAAGGAGACTAAAGCGACGCCAACGGAGCCACCGGAAGTCCTAGAGAAGTAGGGAGGTGGTATGAGGGGGAGGAGAGAGTGGGGGGTAGAGATGGTTGGTGGATAGAGGTAGGGAGAAAGTAGGAGGGGGATGTGGTTGGGGGGTGCCGCAGAGCAATACCTATAGTTAACTTAACTATGTTTTGTTCTTGGGATTGAAAAAGTTGTAAACGTTTTTATTCAGTTGAGTTGTTTTAATGTGATTTTTTTTCTCTTTTGTTATTTATAATTATAAAAATTAATAAAATTTTATAAAAAAAAACAAATAGCCTCCAGGCTTCGCAGCAACTGTAGCCACCACCAGTCTCTCCTCTCCTTCTGTTGCTTCTTCTCAGTCAGGTCTCAGCATCAAAGCCTTCCCCCCCCTTTATCTTTATTGTTAAAATCTGAGGCTAGGCGCCTCAGCCAACTCCTTTCTACACACTCCCCCTTGCCTCCATTTGAGATATCCTCCTTATAAAGGAAGAATAAAACTCCACTCTCTCTCTCTCCTCTGTTTGAGATACCCTCCTTACGAAGGAAAGCAATAAAATTCCACTCCCCCTCTCTCTAGCTTCTGTTTAAAATATCCTCCTTACGAAGAAAAGCAAATAAAACTTCCACTCCCTCTTTACCTTCACCTGACAAACTGCAACAGCCACTCCATCCCTTTCCTTTCCTTCCCTTTTCTATCTTTTCCTTCCGCCCACGCCAGCCACACCCAAAGCCAGCAGCAGCTGTCCCAATCTCTCCCTTCCCAACCAGAGCTCCTGCAAACACTCTCAGACAGCCCTGGTACAGGAGCAAATTAAGAGAAAGACTGTATATATTTAACTCTATATGTACTAATTGCAGCAAGAATTGTATTTGCCCAATATTGGAAAAATGAAAATTTACCAACTGAAGAAGAATTAATTAAGAAAATTTTAGAGTTTGTAGAAATGGACAGATTGACTTTAAAGATAAAAGAGAAAGAAGACTCAGTGTATTTTAGAACATGGGATAATTTTTTATCAATGGCTAGAAAAATGAGTTAGAGAGAAAGGAATGTGATATGTAACTTTGAATATATATTAGCAAGAAGAAGACTATCGAGCGATTAACATATTGTTTATGATAATTAACTACAATAAGTTTAAATATTGGAATCCCAGGTGTGGACATTTAAAGTCAATAAAATAAAATGATGAGCTCCGGGATGTTAGAAAAAGGCTTTCGTCAACAAGCTGTTGACATCATCAGAGCAAAGGACTAAATGACAAGGGGGAGCATGTGCATACATTTACATAACAGTTAAAAAACGGTTACAATATGGCATGTGCATACAGCGTGCTCATAAAAAGGTTGCTCACAAAAAGTCATACTGGTAGCAGCAAATACACGGAAGTCAGTCTCCAGGTGAAATTCAAAAGACATGTCTTTCAGCTGTTTGGTGTGTAAGCTCCGTTGCGCCTATCAGCTGTTAAGCGTGAGGCTCTCAGGGCGCCACACGCAGAATATGTTCGTGTATTCTAGTTTTAAGTCTTTTGTAAGGACCCACCTCACTTTACATCTTAAGAAGACAGAACTCTTGGAATATCTCTTCCAACAGGCATCTTTATTAAGAGAAAATTATTGTAGGCGTGCTAGACAGGATCTGAGGAATTATCTCCCATCCTTCAATGTTTTAAGTGTTCTCAAGCAGCCCCCCCACCCCACAGTTCTTCTGGGCAATGATCCTCATCCTCTCTTTTCCCAGACTCCAGGCGCTGCATTGTCCCCCCCTTTTCCCTTACTGCCGGCAAAAGGGAGACTTCAGAGAGGAGTAGATGAAAGGCGATGGCCATATTGTTATTGTCAGTCCTCTTGGTTAGAATCAACATTCAGTCCTTTTGAAGTTTCATGAAGGAAGTGAGAGCCATAAAACCCCCCGCTCATCCCCCTTCCCCTTCATAGTATGACAGAATCCAGAGAGAGCAGAAATGAGTTTTTTCCATAGTAGATAAATAGAAATGAAATATAATTGGATTATGACACTTTTAGATGTCTCTCCAATGTAGTTACATTGGCATGTGTTACAGTTAATTTTGTATATGATGGAAGATAAATCAGTTGTTGGTAATGGTACATTAAGTCACATTAGCTGGGAATGTAATGTCCGGTTAGGCTTGTGAGCCACATTGATGTTGTATGGGGCAAGAATCGTAGCAGTTGCTTCTATAACTCCATTGATATATGGGATTGTTGCCCAAGTTGTAGTGGTTGGAGAATTATGATTTGTGTGTGGTGTCCTATCCTTGCAGCAATGTCTGATGAAACTTGGTGAGTAACCATTTTGTTTGCATATGCGGAGGAGATATGCTTTCTCTTTAGACTTTGCTGTTTCTGTGCTGCAGTGGGTCTTGATTGCTTTGAATAGTGTTTTTATGTAGCTGGTTTTATGTGATATGGGATGATTGCTTTGGTAGTGAAAAATTCTATCGGTGTGAGTGGTTTTACGATAGATGATGTCAACAGCTTGTTGACAAAAGTTCAGCAATAAAGAAGCCTTTTCTAACATCCCGGAGCTCATCATTTTACTTTATTGACTTTAAATGTCCACACCTGGGATTCCAATATTTAAACTTATTAAAGACATATATGGATGGACAGCACTACAACAAGCCAGGTATTGGGAGATTTTATCCAAATGCAAGACCACCAGCTATGAACAACTAGCATTTTTACATAACTGCATTCATAACAACCTCCCACCAAAATCTTTACACAAGAAGCCTCCAATTAAATCACCAGAAGGGTATGCAGCAGTTTGGCAATTCCAACGCTGCATCATGCGTTCCATGATTAAATCTCCACCACAGACGCATTGATGCCCAAACTACCAGAATTCAGCACCATCGTGAACAATGCAGAACCATCCTCACCAAAGAACATTTCAACATCCTTAACCTACAAATATACCACACAACCCAAAAAGCACAACATCGCAAAACAGAGACACTTCAATGAAAAACTGAAAACTTAATTACATCAAGCAACAAAGAAGTCATTGAAAAATTAGTGCACAACTTTTCATCTAAGACTTTGACCAATCTACAAACATCACTGTTACGACGTGATGCTGGTACCAACCTAAAAGATGCCAAACACCTTGACTTTGTGGCATCATTTGAACCAATCATCCACTGCATTGAAGGCAGTGAAGACATTAAAAACACCATTAGACAATGAATATCAGGTCTACTCATCAATCACAGAATCCACCACATATTACCAAAATCTGAAAAGACAGCTTTAGAAGATCTAAGAAAAGATGATTCCATCATCATCCTCCCAGCAGATAAAGGTAGATCTACAGTAATTTTAGATAAGCATGATTATAACCAAAAAATCCTTGATCTACTTAATGACACAACCTCTTACCACATCACCAATAAGGATCATATGACATCCCTCACAAACTGACTTAACAATACTTTGAACAGACTCAAGAGACAAAGTAAAATAAAGGATGAAGACCACAGATCCATCTGACCCAGAGACACAGCCATGGCACGTATATATGGACTCCCCAATATCCACAAGGTAGGAGTCCCTTTAAGACCCATTGTATCCTTTAGAGGCACACCCACCTATGGCCTGGCAAAGTGGTTAAGCCTGAAATTCAAACACCTAGTCAGTAACTCTTCAACCATAGTAAAATCATCTGAAGATTTTTTAATGAAATTACGTCCAATAAAGGTGAAGGACAATGAGATCATGATCTCATTCGATGTAATATCCCTATTCACCTCCATTCCCCAAAATCTAGCCATCTCTGTTTTTAGAAACCTTCTACAAAAAGGAGAACTACAACACCCCAGCTCTCCTAACAGAGAGGATTACATACAATTGCTGGGTTTCTGCCTTCAAACCTATTTTACTTTCAAAAACACAATATATGAGCAAGTAAAAGGCATACCCAGGGGCCACTCATCTCAAGCATTATTGCTGAAGTGGTATTACAAGATCTAGAATGTGTGGTGATGACTGATTATAAACCCAGTTTTTGGGTAAGGTATGTTGATGACACCTTTGTGATAATCAAGCGATGTCACACCACCAAATTTTTACAAAAACTTAATTCCATCTATCCAGACATTCAATTTACAGCAGAAGAAGAAAATAACAACACCTTACCCTTCCTGGATGTATTGATCCATCACCTTCTGGATGGCAACCTGTCAACCACCATCTATCGTAAAACCACTCACACCGATAGAATTCTTCCCTACCAAAGCAATCATCCCGAATCACATAAAACCAGCTGCATAAGAACACTATTCAAAAGAATCAAGACTCACTGCAGCACAGAAAGAGCAAAGTCTAAAGAGAAAGCATATCTCCTCCGTATATGCAAACAAAAAGGTTACCCACCATGTTTCATCAGACATTGCTGCAAGGATAGGACACCACACACAAATCATAATTCTCCAGCTACTACAACCTGGGCAACAATTCCATATACCAGTGATGGCGAACCTTTTACAGACTGAGTGCCCAAAACCCACCCCGCCTCCCTGCCTACCCCCGCTCTGCGCCCCACCCACTCACATGGTCACCCACTGCCTCCACAGCCCACTGCAGATTGCCCAGATAGCTCAGCAGTGCCATGGCAGACATGCCCTCCGCCCATGCCCCGCAGCATCATCTGTGTGTGACAGGGTGCAAGGGCAGAGTCTTGTCCCCACTGCCTGGCTGCCATGCCCTTGGCTATGCTGCTCTGCGTGGACCGTGCTCGGGGGCAAGTCTCCGGGGGGCTGCTGATGAGGGGGCTGTGGGGGGAGGCAGGGCTGGGGTGATGGTGCACGTGCCCAAAGAGAGGGCTCTGAGTGCCACCTCTGGCATGCGTGCCATAGGTTCGCCACCACTGCCATTTATCAATGGAATTTCAGAAGCAACTGCTAGGATTCTTGCCCCATACAAGATCAACGTGGCTCACAAGCCTAACCAGACATTACGTTCCAAGCTAATGCGACCTAAAGAACCATTACCAACAAGTGATTTATCTTCCATCATATAGAAAATTAACTGTAACACATGCCAATGGAGAGACATCTAAAAGACTTAAAACTAGAATACACAAACATATTCTAGCAGTAAAAAGACAAGAACAACGCTCCCATGTCTGCACCCATATAGCTGAACATGGCCACACTTTCAACTTCAAAGGAGCAGAAGTCATCGCTCAAGACTCCACCAAAGGCCGCTGTCTTTTAAAAGAAGCTTGGTTTTCTGACTGTCATTTTATTATCAGACATATCAACCTACTACCCCCTTACCAAACCCTAAAAAGAGACTTACAACAGCACAAAATACCTAAACACTTTAAATCAGCCAACAATAACACAAAGGCACCACCTCACCCACATGCCAAACCCCAAACCAACGCAACAGACATCCCTTCAACACACCCCTTTTCATTAAATCCAAATAAAGAACAAAACTCTAACACAACCATGACAACTCACACAACCAACACAACATCTTCTAATATTCTCACACACAAAAATAACAACACCTCTGACCACAACACCCATGGCACAAACACCCTAAATACAAACCCAACAACTCCACAAGACACCACACCCACACCAAAACAAACACACACAATACCTGAATAGTAACAGAATATTAAGACCAAGACCAAAACTGACCCCTGCAATAAAACATAACTTATCACATTCAATGGAACAAGATGTTGCAACCCAATCTTCAAGCCCCACAAAACCACCCACAACTGACAAGCATAATAAACGACCACACACAAGCATGCCAAATGACCATACCCAACAAGACATACACACATAACAATCCTGCATTAAAAGAACTTTATAATCCAAAGGACTGATTCCTATAGTGGGGACAATTTCGCAGCATCTGAAAAAGGGGGAGCGAGGGGGGCAAACCACTTACATGCCCCATATAAGGACCCACCCCACTTTGCATCTTAAGAAGACAGAACTCTTGGAATATTTCTTCCAACAGGCATCTTTATTAAGAGAAGGCGTTCTAGCCATGACCTGGGGCTCAAGCCCTCCCAGTCAAGGTTTTAAGTGGTCCTAAGCAGCCCCCACCCCACCGTCTTCCAGCAACAATCCCAAATGTTACATTTCCACCCCCTTTTTCCTCACGGCCGGCAGAAGGGAGACTTCAGAGAGGAGTAGATGAAAGCTGATGGCCCTATTGTTATGGTTAGTCCTTTTGGTGATATCCACATTCAGTCCCTTTGAAGTTGCAATGAAGGAAGTAAGAGCCATAACCCCCCTTTGCTCATCCCACTTCCCCTTCGTAGTATGACAGAATCCAGAGAGAGCAGAAATGGGGTTTTCCATAGTTGATAACTAGAGATGAAATATAATTGGATTCTGAAATCCCATGTGGGTGTCTGCTTTATTTCCCTACAGATAAGATCCTATAGCACCAGCACGCGATGGAGCAAGATGAGCCTCCCAGCTGCACTTCGCTCAAGAATCCAGCCAGCACATGATTGCGTGTGGCACCCTGAGAGCCTCGTGCCGAACAGCTGATAGGCGCGACGGAGCTTATGTGCCAAACAGCTGAAAGGTGCGTCTTTTGAATTTCACCTGGAGACTGACTTCCGTGTATTTGCTGCTACCAGTATGACTTTTTGCGAGCAAGGTTTTTATGAGCACGCTGCATGCTAATTATACTAAAAATGTGAATCCCGGGTATATTCATGTTGAGAAAAGTAGTCGAACATCGGGATAAATATAATAACAACTGTTTGATAAACTTAGCTTTCATCAGCTAACTGCCGACATCGTCAGAGTGGAATGCTGGAGATTCGAAAGCCTGCTCATAAGACCGGCAGTTTGTGTGCTCTGCTCATAGAACGCATCACTGGTCTACCCGCCCCAGTTGACCGTATTGCTTTTAATAATCTCGCATCCATTTGTATACTTGTAAGCTCAGGGATCATCGCCTCTCTTGTTGTCGCTCTCTTTGCCCGCTTTGGACATATCTTGGTATACGTTGCTATAGGATGGTCCCCCAGTGCCTCCTGTCCTTTGACCACCCCCCTTGTTGTGAGGGTGGTACCCCGCCTCACATCATTGGGTCCTGTACAAATCGTGCTGGGGATTTCTCCCCTTTGCTGGTCATATTTCTTTGCTGTTCATGAGACAAAAAGCTATCTTGCTTTTTGATGACAGCAAAAGTGTCATCCAGGAGTCGCCTGCAACAAGAGGAAGGGCAACACCAGAACTCACTCCGCTAAACTAGAATAATGAAGAAATCATTTTTAACATAAAATGATGTGTCTGCATAATTACTGAAATAATGCTGTGTTAGAAATACGTGACTAACCAAATGTGCATTGCACTTAGAAACAAAGTATGTAGCAAACTCTCTCCATTGTATGCCCATGAGAAATGGACCTAATGTATCACAATTTGTATTAGGATGTATTGTCCTTTGTTTCTGAGAAAGGGAAAGTATAAAACTGAAGTTTGAACCCACCCTCGGGGTTCAGAATTGCTGTTGCTAATTGCTTCTGAACCTGCACAAATAAATATCTCTGCTAAGACCCTCTGGAATTCGTAAGAGTCCTTTGATTTCTACAAGATTTATGGCAACTCCACTGGGACTTTTAGGAAGAGGCCATTGACCTTCCAGATGGACTGCCCTGGTGGGTAGCCCCTCTCCTAATGACAACTTTTCCAAGCCGGCTCCATGGCCTTTGTCTATGGGGAGACCTCAACGGAACGGGAGGGGAACTCATCCGCCAGCGAAGCATTCCAGTCAAGGATCCACCGAGGGTAGCAGATGGATCTTTAATCAACAAAAGGGTCTGGAACACCTGCAGGCAAGCATTGTAAAAAGGGGATACCTGATCCTGTTTGGATCAGAAGAGGGGATTGATCACCCCCTAGAAGACAAGGCAGCGTCCTTAAGTCTTCAATAGGTAGGATTGTGTGGGTGGTTAAACCATCACATTTCCTGCAGAGTGACCGTTGGAATGTCTGGCACCTCAGGTTGGTGGTAGTGTGTTAGGGAGAAATGGGAGGGAACCAGGCTAAGAAGGGTGTTGGTCAGACGCTGCTTCAGTCTATGTTAGAAAATTTCAAAAAGGGTTTTTCTAGGGATTATGGGGACCCACGACCAAATCCACCCATGTTAAAAAGATTGTGTGAATCTGAATGGACCACCTTTGGTGTAGAGTGGCCCAAGGAGGGATCAGTGAATCCCGAACTCGTGGCATGGGTTCATCAAATTGTAACTGGAAGTGGTTATTGGGACCAATATCCCTATATAGACCAATGGCAGATCAATATTGGAGAAAAGCCTCGATGGTTAGCAAAGTGTCAGATAGAATGTGCTAAAATATATTTGGTAAGCCAAAAAGCCAAACCTCAGACAAAAGCTAAGATTTTGAGCCAGGAAGAAAGGGAAGAAATTGCCAGGCCCCCACCCTATGTTCCTAGAAGAGAAGAAGGGGGGGATAAATCATCAAATTCCACCCCCTCCGGTTGAAAGAAATGAAATCCATCTTCAACCAGAAGCCAGTGTGGAAAGAAAGATAAAAAGAGATGAAACCATTCAGAAGAAAGATGAGGACTTGGATAGCGATGACAGCAAAACATCAGTTTCTAGACAAACTAGAAGTAAAACTATAATGAAAACAGAAGAAATTATAGCCCCTCTAAGGGAAGTTTTGGTCCCTGGACCAAACAACACCAATATTTCCATGCTCCAGTATGTCCCCTTTACAACCACTGATCTACTTAATTGGAGACAACAATATGGGCCATTTTCAGAAAAACCTCAAGAAATAATAGATTTATTCTCAACTATTATTCAGATGCATAATCCCACGTGGGATGATATGCAACAACTTATTTCTACTTTACTGGATATGGAAGGGAGAGAGAAATATAGGTTAGGAAAATTAAAAGTACTTGCCCGCCGACACCCAGATGGAGGAGCGAATTATCAGGCAAACAGAGATACCAAGGTGGTCAAACAGAGACCAGAGTGGAATACTAATAATATGCAACACCACACTTTGTTGCAAAACTATCGGCTTTTGTGCTTAGAAGCCTTGAGGGAAGCCGCAATTCGTCCAGTTAATTATGCTGCAGTAACTAGTGTTTGGCAAGATAAAAATGAGTCATCAACTGCTTTTCTCAGCCGACTGATAGAAGCTTATAAAGTAAACACAGGTCTTGATATGGAGATGGCACAAAATCGCCCACTCCTAATTGAAAGATTTATTACCCAAAGTGCTCCAGACATAAATAAAAAGTTACAACACACAGAAGGAGCATTAGGAAAGAATATAGCAGAGATCATGGAAATAGCTCAGAAGGTATTCCGTAACCATGAAAAGGAGGAAGAACGAAAGTCAGATCAGAAAGAGAAAAAGAAAGTTGAAATGTTAGCAGTGGCCTTGGGAGGGGATGTGTATTGGACCCAACCAATGTGCCATCTGTAAACAGGAAGGACACTGGCAAAGGGAGTACCCCCAGAGGAATGGCCAACTTAAGGGACAATCTCGCCAGTATGGAAGAGGAAGAAGAGGTAGAGGGACTTTCCGAGGAAGTTTCAGGAGAAGCTTCAGGGGAAGAGGGCATCCAGCCTATCCCAGTCAGATGGAAGAAAGAGAAGAAAATATAATCGGCTTAGCCGACATGGAATGGGGAGACTGAAGAGGACAAGGTTCTATGGTCCCACCCCCGGAGCCCATTGTTAAAATATGATGTTCTGATAACTGGACAAAACAGGGAGGATTGCTTTGAAAACACATCCAGACTGCTCCAAATGTTACAAGACTGTGGCTACAGAGCGTCCAAAAAGAAAGCACAATTTGTTCAAATGACTGTAATGTATTTAGGCTATGAATATCACAAGGACAAAGAACTTTGGGCCCCCAGACAAAGCAAGCTGTGTTACAGATTCCCATTCCCAAAACAAAACAGGAAGTTAGAGCCTTTTTGGGAATTACAGGCTTCTGTAGAATTTGGATTCCTAACTTTGCTCTCACAGCTAAACCATTGTACCAAGTTTTAAAAGGACCAGAAAAGGAACCTCTTTTGTGGCAACAAGAGCAGACCCAAGCAATGAAAAACCTTCAACACGCCCTTATTACAGCACCAGCTCTAGGACTACCTGATATATCTAGATCGTTTTCACTTTATGTCGATGTGAGACAGAATGTGGCTTTAGGAGTCCTTACCCAAAAGCAGGGAAATTGGAATCGTCCAGTCACTTATCTGTCAAAACAATTGGATATGGCTGCTCAAGGCTGGCCACAATGTTTAAAAGTCCTAGCAGCAGTTATGCTGTTACTACAGGAGGCAAATAAGTTAACCTTTTCTGCTCCGGTGGTTGTTTATACTAGTCATGCCCTGCAGACAATTATTGACAATAAGGGACATTTATGGATTAGCAATCAAAGGATGCATAAGGCCCTTTTATTAGAAAATCCACAAGTTACACTGCAACAGTGCTCTAATCTCAACCCGGCCACTTTTATGCCAATACTAGATTCAACTATGCCTGTGCATAAATGCATGCAAACAATAGAATTAGAATATTCTTGCAGACCTGACCTTACAGACCAACCATTGCATAATCCAGACTTTCAGTGGTTTACCGATGGATCCAGCTTTATGGATCAAGGAATTAGATACTCTGGTTACACAATTGTTTCTCAAACTGCGATTGTGGAAGCTACACAGTTACCTAGCCAAGCAAGTGCACAATTTGTAGAATTATATGCCCTAACCCGAGCATTAGAAATGGCTGCAGGAATGATCTTAAATATATATACGGACAGTAAATATGCATTTTTAACAATTTATGCACATGCAGCAATCTACAAGGTAAGAGGATATTTGGACTCCACAGGCAAGATCATTCAATATGCAACTTTGATTAAAAGACTCATCAAGGGAGCCTTATTACCATCTAAAGTTGCAATCATCCATTGTCCTGGACATCAAAAAGACTCAAGCCTTATTACCCAGGGCAATAGGAAGGCAGACAAAGAAGCCAAAAGAGCTGCGTTAGAAGCCCCCCCTTCAGTCGGATGTCACCAGGTTCATGTATTTAAGACACTTACTTAGAACAACTTGATCCTACATATATGAGAGAGGAAAGCCAAAAATTGAAACAGGATGTACAAGCTGAACTGGTTAAAGGCTGGTACACCCTTCCCGATGGACACATTGCTGTTCCTCTTGCGCTTGCCTGCCCCCTTATTTTTCAGGCCCATAAGCAACATCATTTGGGAAAAACTGCATTATTACAGCAACTTGAACGATTTTTCTATCTTCCCTTTGCTTCTTTGCTAACAGCACAAATATGTTCTCAATGTTCCACTTGTGCCCAAACCAATGCACGCCAAGGACCGGTAGTACACCTGGTCGACAACCAATCGCTTATTTTCCAATGGACTATGTCATTGTTGATTTTACTGATATGCCCAGAAGTAAGAAATGTGTAGCCCTGTTAGTTATAATTGATACTATTCAGGGTGGGTTGTGGCCTTTCCGACTGTAAATAAAAAAGTTATACAGGTTGCCAGAAATCTTTCTTAAAGAAATTATTCCTAGATTTGGTTGCCCTTCTAGGATTTCATCAGATAATGGCCCTGAGTTTGTACACCAAATCAATAAGGCTTTAGCCCAGGCATTAGGAATTAAGTGGAGATTTCATTGTGCTTTTCACCCCCAATCAGCAGGTAGGGTGGAACGTGCTAATCGCATGATTAAAACCCTTATTACCAAATTTTGCTTGGAAACTCATCTCCATTGGCCAGATGTTTTGCCTATGGTTTTGTATGCAATCAGACTGGCCCTCTGCACTAAATTACAACTTAGCCCTTATGAGCTCATGTTTGGCCATCCTCCTTGTCTATTTAAACCTGACAGTCAGGGCTGGCCAGACTTGGCCCATAAGGGGGGAATAGATCAACAGAAATTGCTACATCAGTTACAGCTTCATAATTTGGCTGTTTCGAATTTGCGCCATTATATGATGATACAACAACCCCCTCCAGTGGTCACGACAACACATGGGTTCAAACCAGGAGATAGGGTGTGGGTAAAACACTGGAAATCAGATCCCTTGAGCCCAAGATGGAAAGGGCCATATACTGTTGTCATGTGTTCTCCTTTGGCAGTGAAAACTTTGGAGGGAAAGTCCTGGGTCCACTGGAGTAGATTGAAAGCAGCTGCACCTGCCGATCCAGTAACTTACAAGGTGGATAAGACTGACAAACCTTTGGTGTTAAGATTTACAAGAAATACACCCTGTCAAACCCTACCGGCAACGGGTTCTCAACACACTGTGTGAACATCAAACCTTGCTGAGACACTCCGGATGCTGTCTCTCTATGCATGGTGGAAGATATGAGGATTCTACAGCTCATAATACCTGTTAGTTATTTAATATGGGGAATATACACACACATTCCTACACAAATCAGTGCAATGGCTACACGAGAGGTCATATTGCAGAAACCCTCTAATAGAAGATTATTGAGTAGCACACATAAAGAAAAAAACAAAAACACAGGGAAACCAGAATTGTCAAAATTGCATCAAGATTACAAAACAAGGGAACCTGATAACTAAGACTTTGGTTTATCATACAATGAAACCAGAAGGGTACCAAGATAGCTCCCCTAGCTCTTGTACACACAATAGAACTGTATATAAAGTTTGTAGAAAAGGGGTCCAAGATCAGTGTTATAACCCGAAGTCTAATGCTGATAGATGGGCCTTACAAATCAAAACACATAGAACAAGAGGAGGCTCTAGGGACCAGGCACTATTAGGGATCTCCCAATGGAAATCCAATCCACACTCCAGTTTTAGCGTCACTTTGGATGTTTGCAAGGCAGCTAATTATTGGCCTGATATATATGGTTGTGGAGGGATCAGTTACATCCACAGCTATATCCCAAACCATAAGTATCTGTGCTCACCGGATGGGTGTCCAATCTCTACGGTCAAATGTAAGTGGTGGTCATGTGTTAAGTGGTATACCCAAGACCCAAAGGAGATAGACCACATCTTGTTTGAAAAGAATGATACTAAGGCAGACTCCTGTGGAATGGATAACTGTAATTTAGTGACTCTCACAGTTAAGAATGGCAGTTGGTTCCTGGAACAAAATAGATGGGAAAGACAAAATTGGATCTTTGGGATAGGAATAAATGCCAAAGGCTATGACCCAATGTCAGAGGTAGAAGTCAAAATTATAACTGCAACCAAAAGACCAGAACAAAAATAATTATTTTGATCATATTATGAGGAAATGGAGAACCTAAATATTCCTGCAATACCTAGACATGTAACCAATACCTTTGTTAAGTTAGCTGAAGATATTGCCCATACTTTAGGTGTGTCTAACTGTTCTGTGTGTGGTGGAACAAATATGGGAGAAAAATGGCCATGGGAGGCACAAGAGTTAAATTATACCAAGGTACTAGAAATGTCTGAAAATAATAATTTAACCTATACAAGTGGGAAAGATGGTGATTGGACTCTCACTTCCAACCTGGTAGGACATATATGTTACTCAAGGAACAATACAGAATCTTGCATAGCAGTAGGTGACCTCCTATACACAGGGACTTGGGAAAACGGTAAATGGTGGTCTGGAACCAACAAAACCATTACTATGGATCATTATGCCCTTACTAACGTATCTTGGATTCCATATCTAAAAGACCCCACAGATACCGGTCTCCATTGGCTAGCCCCGGATGGAATGTACTGGATTTGCGGAAAAATGGCATACAGACAACTACCTAAGAACTGGTGTGGATCTTGTGTATCGGGAATAATTCGACCAGGATTTTTCCTGTTACCATTAAAAACTAAGCAAATTCTTGGCGTTCCTATCTATGATGAAGTTGGCAATATAAGACAAAGAAGGGAACTAAGTGCACACACCCAATGTGCAGGAATCACTTGGCAAAAAAATGAATGGCCACCTTGCCGCATTATCCTAGTTTATGGCCCGGCTACTTGGGCTGAGGATGGAATGTTTGGATACCATACCCCTATTTATATGCTCAACAGGCTCATTAGGTTACAAGCGATGGTAGAGTTAATCACTAATGAGACTGTGAAGGGACTAACTGAATTGGCCAAAGAAAGTGTGAAATCCAGGACATATATCATGCAAAATAGGTTAGCCTTGGACTATCTATTGGCCAAAGAAGGAGGGGTATGTGGAAAATTCAATCTAACAAACTGTTGCATCGAAATAGATGAAAGTGGAAAAGTGTTGAAGGACATAACAGATAAAATGATCAAATTAGCTCACGTTCTGGTGCAAACCTGGAAAGGATTTAATTTGGAAGACATATTTTCAGGATGGTGGCCAAAGTTACTAGGCCTACAAACCATCATAGTTATAGCAGTCTTGTTAATTCTAGGATGTATTTTGATTCCCTGCTTACTCCCCTGTGTTATAGCAGTGATTTGAAGGATCTCAGAAAGTACAGCCCAATTAACTGCAAAACATGAAACAATGCTAGCTTTATGGGAATATAAAATGTTGCCCTCTAAAGATCCTGAATTGGAGATAGAATGATGGAAGTTTAAGCTGGAAAACTTTCAAAGGGGGGAATAAAGTAGAATAATGAAGAAATCATTTTTAACATAAAATGATGTGTCTGCATAATTACTGAAATAATGCTGTGTTAGAAATACATGACTAACCAAATGCGTATTACACTTAGAAACAAAGTATGTAGCAAACTCTCTCCATTGTATGCCCGTGAGAAATGGACCTAATGTATCACAATTTGTATTAGAATGTATAGTCCTTTGTTCCTGAGAAAGGGAAAATATAAAACTGTAGTTTGAACCCGCTGTTGCTAATTGCTTCTGAACCTGCACAAATAAATCTCTCTGCTAAGACCCTCTGGAATTCGTAAGAGTCCTTTGATTTCTACAAGACCGCACCAAGGACCTCATCCAACTCATGAACCTGTGCCTTAGAACATATTTTACATTCCAGGGCACCATCTACGAGCAGATGAAAGGCATGCCGATGGGATCTCCAATTTCAGGAGTCATCGCGGAGGCAGTCCTGCAACAGTTCAAAGCTGAAGTGATGTCCGTGCATTGCCCCAAATTTTGGGTAAGATACGTGGATGACACTTTTGCTGTCATCAAAAAGCAAGATAGTGCCAGGTTCATGAGAGATTTAAATTCGGTTTACCCAGACATTTGCTTTACAGTGGAGGAAGAGATCAATGGCACACTTGCATTTTTGGATGTCTTCGTCAGTCGTCAGCCAGATGGCACTCTCCACATGACCATCCACTGAAAACCAACACATACAGACAGAATTTTACACTACAGGAGTAATCATCCCATGTGTCATGAAATTGGCTGTATCAGAACACTGTTTAAGCATGTGAACACCCACTGCAACACGGATAGGGCAAAAGTTGAGGAGAGAAGTCATCTATATCGTGTTTGTAGGCGAAACAGCTACCCAGTTGATTTCATCAGACGATACAGCAGACCGTACGATCCTTGCAGAATGCAACACACAGGCACCGCTATGGCATAGACAACTCTACCATATGTCAATGGAGTGTCAGAGGCAATGGCACAGATATTGGCTCCATATAACATTAGTATTGTCCATAAAACGAATCAAATCCTTTGTGCCAAAATAATGTGCCCCAAGGAACCACTCCCCAATGAAGAAAGATCTTCAGTGATATATAAAGTGAAATGTAAGGACTGTCACTGCAATTACATTGGGGAGACGACCAAATGGCTTGGAACTAGGATCCATGAACATGAGCTGGCCATTAGATGACATGAGCAACACTCACAGGTGTGGGCCCATATGGCCAGCAACAATCACACATTCAACCTTGCTGGGGTGGAGGCCATTGCCCAGGTGGAGGCCATTGCTCGGTTACTGAAGGAGGCTTGGCTGTCGGATGAATACTCAATTAATTGCCACATAGAATTACTGCCTGCTTATCAGGCACTAAGGAAGTGGGAACAATAGCATAACAACTCACAATGAGTGCAATGGGCGCAGCCTATGCAAGACCAGAACCGCTATCTCATGCAACAGCAAAGAAATATGACCGGCAAAGGGGAGAAATCCCTAGCACGATTTGTACAGGACCCAATGATGGGAGGCGGGGTACCACACTCACAACAGGGGGGGCACAGGACAGGAGGCATTGGGGGACCATCCTATAGCAATGTATACCCAAGTGGGCAAAGAGAGCAACAACAAGAGAGGTGATGATCCCTGAGCTTACAAGTATACAGATGGATGCGAGATTATTAGAAGCAATACGGTCAACTGGGGTGGGTAGACCAGTGATGCGTTCTATGAGCAGAGTGCACAAACTGCTGGTCTTATGAGCAGACTTTTGAACCTCTGGCATTCCACTCTGACGACGTTGGCAGTTAACCGACAAAAGCTAAGTTTATCAAACAGTTTATTAAAGAGTTGTTTTTATATTTACCCTGGTGTTTATATTTACCCTGGTGATATATATCTTATATATCATATTTCAAACATTTAGCATTTTTAAAAGCCAGCATAAATGTTTATACTTTGTTGCTTGAATACTTTTTATTCTGTAACTTGCTCTGATTATTTTTATGGACAATATGTAAATTCAATAAAAGAAGAAATAAGATGATATTAGATCTCAGAAATGTACTTCATATTTTTTTTAATTATTTTTTTATTAGGTTTTATAAACTTTAAACAAAATTTAACACAAAAATATAATAACTCAACTGATAACAAACAAATAACATAATTAACAAACAATACAAATAGCTGCTCGGAACCCCCCCACCACATCCTCCTACATCCTAACCCCCTCTTCTATCCTTCTACCTACATACTTTCGCCTTTCTATACCTCTTCCCTCAATCCTCCTCTACTCCTTCTCCACCCTCTAACCCTCTATACATACCAATACTCTCCTTCCACCTACCTCACCCTCCAATGCGGTGACTAGAGTTCTCCCGAGCACCCTGAAAAAATTATATAGTCCCTAAATACCCCCAACTACAGTTGAGAAACATATTCTAATACATATTATCTCCCTCGCCGAAAACATCATCTCTAAAATTATAATCCCTCCCTAACCCTCGACTTCCCAGAATGATTACAGGGTATAACAAAAGAGAACCCCACTACGTCCGGCAAAATTATTATATAGTCTTAACAAGAATTTTAAACTATATAATATATACATTCTCTGAATCAAATCAATCCCTTAAACAAAACACAAAAGAAAAAAACTCATCTTATTGAAATTAAACAGATAATATTAAAAATAACAATATCAATAAATCCCTCAATTCTAAAAAAACATCTTGTTAAGAATAATAATCATCATTTACATCTAAACCGTCAATCTAAGTCATATCTAATAAATTTAATTTATAATAATATATCTTGATATATCATTTAAACATCCTATCTTAGAATTTACTTATAATCTCAATCTTTAAATCAACCCATAATCTTAGATTAACCTTAATTCTCTCATTTAATTATAAATTTCGTTTAATCAATCAACTTCTGGGCTCTCTCATAAAAACAAACTATTTGTACCATTTCTAACTTACATTCCAATCTAATATCAAATCTAGATCATCAAAACAAATACATCCTTCATCAGTTTAAATATGTCAACCATTAATCATCTTACTCGTATTCTTAGTCCTTAATTCATTCCATAATTTTAAATTACCCAAACATCCTTACATACAGTTTTAAATTTCACTACTTCAAACGAATTCTAGGTTTTCTTTTTAACCAAATACACCGCCATAACAAGGCCACCCATCCAAATAATAAATCTCTCTTCATTATTTCTTCAACCCCATAGATAAATTGCTTCTTAAGTTGAGTCATGCTTTCTTGAATCAAATCCTCTTGCTTTCCATAAATAAACTGTTCATCAAACCGAATCCATTTATAGTCTAATTGCTTCATAAAATGAAACAAAGTCTCTCTTTTATCAATTAAATCCTCTTCTTGCTGCCCGGTTGGACAGAATTCCCCTTCTTGAAACAAAACCTCTTGCTCTCCATAAACCAACTTTCCATCTAGCAAAATCCAGTTGTAGTCTTTATGCTCAAAACAATCCTCTTCTCTTCCCTGTTGATCTTCTGATTTCTCTTGTGTTATATAATAGTCAGCAGACAATTGTAAATCAGTTTCATTTGAAGAAAAAGTTCCAGTTAATTGATCTAACTCCTCTCCATGTTCAAATTGTAAAATAAATTGTGCAGCAGTCGGTTGTACATCAACTTCATTTGGAAGAAAGAATTTAGCTAATATGATTAATATTTCTGTAGAAGCCTCTTTCAAAGATGCTTTAATCTCTTTCAAAGACACTTTAATCTCTTTAAAATCTTGGGTAAAAATCTTCTGTGTATCGGACCTTTTTTCATAAAATTCATCAGTACAGTCCAACATAGGTTTAGCATTTGGCTGTAAATTCCACTCCATTTTAAGTTTCAAATAATCACAGCCGTCTCTCTAGCTGCGCTTGAAGAAACAGGAAGAGAGAAAAAAGTAACAGTTCCACTTTCACTTCCAGCACTTTCCTTAACAATGAAAGTAGTGAAAGCTAAACGCCATTTTGAAACATTATGTTGATTGTAGACGTTAGAAATGTATAACCAAAAAGAAACAATAAAGATACTTGCAATCCCTTTAAGACTCCTGTAGTCATTCAGCCTGCTTCCGGTGGCTCTGCCGGCGCCGCTAGGGTCTCCTCTGTGAGACTCCGTCATCTGGATTTGTAAAGCCGTGAAAAACAGCGCACATCAGCTGTTTTTTCGCGGTGGAAAATCCCCTCTCCGGGCAAAGGAGAGGTGTAGAGCATCGGGAGCAAGGTTGAGCCTTCTTAAACCCCTGGAAAATAAGTTTCCAGGGATTAAGAGTGAGCTCCCTAAGCTCCGGAGGACGCTCCTATCCAGAGACGCTTCTGTCTTCGGGCAGAGAAAGACGCCGCGACCACTTCTGCTTTTTTTAAAGCCAACACTGGAGAGAAATGTACTTCATATTCAGAGCAGGAAATCAATATAAAATATGGAAACCATAATGATGTTACTGAGAACATGCTAGGATGTCTTGTACTCTACTGCCTGTAGTAGAATGTCTGGGATCGTTTAATTCAAACATTTATTCAGGAACCAGATTTAAGACATATAGAGAATGAAAGGGAATGGATTCTAATCCGCAAGAAACTGTAATTCTTGTGGAAACATCACGTAGCCCTAATTTAAATGGAGGGGGCTGAGTTTAATGAGAAATATTGATCAATAAATGAGATCATGATTGTAGATTCTGGTTTGCTGATGTGGCCAATGCGGCCGCCATGGATGCCTATAAGACGAGCTCTGTCTTCCTTGTCCAGTTTCGCATCGCTGGGGGCTCCTAAAATGGCCAAAAAGTCATCCCAGATAGGCGACCAGCTAGGAGGGGCTCTCGCTGCAAATGACCAGCTGTCTTCAAGGAATATAAATCCTTCCATTCCCCATCATCAAGTCAGAGCTGAAGAAGCTTCTTGGACAAGAAACAAAATGTTTTCAAAGTCCAGTTGGCTCCTGAAAAAGCACCTTTGCTGAAGATAGTTTTCATAAGATCTGAACAGATCATTGGAGGAATTGTCAAAACTTCAACTCAAAGTAAAGTTTAAAAGTAAAACACTAAAGCAATGCCCTGCTTCTAATTGTCAGAATAGTCCACTTTATTCTGATAAAAAACATCAGTACATTTTGAAGCCTATTATGAAGATGTGGATTATCTCCATAGTGAAACTTTTGTCATGATAGACATGATGAGACTTGCCACAGAGTAGACACCAATAAATTAAATTAACAAAATTGTTCAAACTCATATGTAAGCTGTGTCATGAATTGTAATATATTGCATTTTGTCACTTACATGTAGTATGTAACAAGTGGATAAAATGAGTCAGCCACCTATGTATGCATTTATGAGTGGCTTTCAATATCTGCATGCTGCCAATAAAGCTTACTTGTGTAGTGAAATTGGCTTTCTATATTTTTTGTGCTAATAAATATAACAATCTGTCCTTAGGCATTCCAGAGAATACATACAAGCTGCTGTATACCAGAGAAATGGGTGATACAACATATAACTTCTACATCACTGGGAATATAAAACTTGTAATAACTGACTTTAGGTATAGAAAACTGCAAACTTTTACTACTATGCATTTGTAAGTTGGCATAAAAGATGTTATGACAGTTTGAGTATAAAACTGACATTTCATCAAATAAAGTATGATAAATCTGTATGCACTGAATGTCTTCCCTCTTGCTCTTGTTTTTGTTTCTCTTCCTATCTTAGTTTTGGTCAAATTCTTGTTCATTTAGAATTGGAAAAGGACAGAAACAACTCAATAATGTTAAATGCTGCAAAACTTATTAAACCAGTATCAGTAGTTTCTTTTTATTTAACAGGAGGTAGAAATGACTGAAAGTAGCCTTTGAACTTTTTAATCACTTAATACCAATACCAATTCAGAATGACTAGAAACAGAGTTTATTAAAATCTGTCTTGATCTTATATTTTTTAAGTAAATGGAGTGTAATAAACTATTGCAGGGAATATGAAATGCGTAAAAATAACTACCATAGCTTAAGGGCATTTTTATAATTCCCCTTTCTGTCATCTTTTACTTATGCTCCATCTGCTCCTTCCTTGCTCTAAGACTAGGATAAATTATATTGTAGTTCCAGTTGCAACTAGAATTGCCCAGCCCTTCCTAACATTGCTCTGTAGAATTTTCACTGTAATTCTTTTTATTTTCCTTCCTGAGAGAAAAACCTGAAAAAGTATGTCTCAACGGCAATCAAAATTATCCATGATAAAAACAGCAGTCCTGAAATCTGAAATCTTACACACATCAGATTTCTGAAAATGCTACCATAGCTAGGAAAATAAGGAGTCTGTTTAACCAACACAAAGGAATGTTATATCTGGTTAGAATGAAATGGAATGAAGAACTGGGAAAGAGTGTTTGTAATAATCTTTGAAACTATGGATGGTTCCTTCTAAAATGAAAACTGCCTTAGAAATCTATTCTAAGCCTTTAAGAGTTTCCTAATATTTCTCAAATTGGGGAAACAAAACAATTATTGACTTGCTTGTAAAGATAAACCCTCCCAATCTATCAGCTGATGATTATCTGCATTATTTATAATTCTACTAACACACCACTTACATATGCTTCTTCCAGTATCTCTCTTTAATAGGCCAGGTTTTATCAACAACAAGGAGTTTGTTTTTCAGTTCTTCTCACAGTAAAATGATATATTTTGCTTTTATTTGATAGCCAAAATAGTGATGTAACTGTTCATTATTATTCTACAGATCCAATATTTGATTACTGTTTACATTGTGCAATTTCTTCCAGCTTTTGCCACAAATCAATGCAGCTGCAAAAAAAATCCACAGGGCTTTGCATACGTCATGGAAATTGATTGTTCTTGTTTTTATGATAGTTGTCATGTCCCCAGCATATAATTTGGTTTCTGTGTTTCCCCCTATTTCCCCCGTGTTTCCCCTAGCTTGGTTTTTTGGGGGTGGGACTAATATAAGCCCTACCCCCAAAATAAGCCCTAGTTCTGGGGCAAGACATGCACCTAAAAATCAAGCTAGGTGGGGGGTGGAGCTGCCCCATGCGCCCTGCACCTGCTTACTGTTGCAGCAAGACCTCCCTCACCAGCCCTCTTCTTCTGCGGTGACCACCTGCCTGCATTTTGCTCTCAGAGGCCTTCCGGAAAGGCTTCTGCAGTGGAGAATTGAGCTATGGATTCTGGAATGATGGCGAAATGCAGGCAGGAGCTCCATTCTCAGCTGCAGAGGCATTTCTTTCAGCTGCAGAGGAAGTGGGCCAGCTGGGCGGGGCTGTTGGTGCTGCCGCAGTGAGGTGAGATCATGGAAAAGACACCCCTGAAAATAAGACCTGGTGCCTCTTTTGGAGGGAAAAAAATAAAACTGGGTCTTATTTTTGGGGAAACATGGTATATAATACTGTTGTTCTCTGGCCCCATCTAGTGGTCAGGGCCAAATACAAATCTTTGTTCTTTGGAAACCAATCTGGCTCTTTAACACATCCATATTCCTATCACCTCTCATTCTAAAAACAAGTGCATCCTGGGAAGCCAGTCTCCATTCCTTTGAGCAGTCTGAGGAAACAGAAGCACCAGGAAGAATTTAGCCAAAAATCCACATTCCATGCAGATGCTGGTGAG
Source organism: Bothrops alternatus (assembly GCA_034064705.1). Lineage (NCBI taxonomy): Eukaryota > Metazoa > Chordata > Lepidosauria > Squamata > Viperidae > Bothrops > Bothrops alternatus. Next base: position 362,530 of record JARGCV010000256.1, on the reverse strand, counting down.
ATTTAGATTTATCTGTATTTGTTATTATGCTCACCAGCAACCCAACATCGCTTATTTTATATTTGGGTTCTTATTATATACATTTCTATTTTTCCCAGTTTCACCCATCCTGTTCCTTTAATAAAGCATCCAGATCTACACACATGATCAGTTTTATTGGAGAACAGGTGGGTTTAGCTGCATGTCAAGTTGCACATAGAGTAACATGTAGTGAGGACAGAACAATCGTTATTAGTAGTATACATTTGTGTAGGGTAGCCCTATGTAGGCCAGATGAAGAAGGAAGATTATACGCATTGTTCAGGTGCAAGAAGGATTCTATTTGCTTCAAACAGGCACTTTATTTCACTCTAACCACTTCATTCTAGAAAAACCCGTGATGTCGCGCGATGTACGGGGACAGTTTTGCCATTGCTGGCAATGGGGTGGGCGCAGCTTCCACTTGACGCATCCGGCCCATGGGCCGGCAGTTTGACACCCCTGTTCAAACTGGAGCAGGTTCAAAGGAGAGCTACCAAGATGGTGAACGGTCTACAAACCATGTCCTATGAGGAACGGTTAAAGGAATTAGGAATGTTTAGTCTACAGAAAAGAAGACTGAGAGGAGACATGATAGCTGTCTACAAATACCTGAAGGGCTGTCACAGTGCAGAGGGATCAGCCCTGTTCTCACTTGCCCAAGGAAGGACTAGAAACAATGGGATGAAACTGCAGGGGAAAAGATTCAGATTAGATGTTAGAAAAAAATTTCTAACAGTAAGGGTGATCGACCAGTGGAACAGGTTGCCACAGGAGGTGGTGAGCTCCCCTTCGATGGAGGTCTTCAAGCAGAGACTGGACAGCCATCTATCTGGGATGGTTTAAGGAATCCTGCCTCGAGCAGGGGGTTGGACTCGATGACCCGGGAGGTCCCCTCCAACTCTACGATTCTATGATTCTATGATTCTAGAATATTCAATAGCTAGGAAAAAAATCTGCATCTACAGAAACCTTTTCTAGACTTTCCAACATGCCATTAGATGGAAGCTCACTACTTTGCATTGCCCTGTTACCTCATTTAATACTGTAACTAGAGGTAATATTTCATAAGATGCTTTTTTTAAGTTGCAACATTTCATAAGGCTAGTTTATTTGTATTTTTATTTCGATTTATTTTTATTTCTATTCTATTTCTATTGCTATTGCTATTTTGGCAATGTACATGTATACTATATACTAATGATATACAGTGCTTGTCCCTTCCCCCATTTATGTACAGTAGGCATTAAAATTCATAATTCTTAAGAAAACATAGCATGTAAGAAAGGACATTATTCTCTGACTTTAAAACTATAACTCTACAACTACAACTACTTTAAAATAGATTTTCTAAGTTTGAAAGAAGGGAGTGAGTCCCTAGCCTTACAATTCACAATGAAGAATGTAACTTTTTCTGTTCTGATAATACTTATGACATTTTTCCTCTTCCATAATCATAATGGAAGCAGACTGGGCTAGTTCAGCAAGATGTCCAGTCTCCAGTAAAATGTATTTTTTTCCCCGTCCTACATGACACCCATGTGTATATGTCAATTCTGTCTATTAGGTATCAGGAATAAACAGCTATCAAGAAATTTCTCACTTGATTCATATCAAATCTGCCTCCAGAAGCTGTGAATGCCCCAACACTGGAAGAGACTGGACAGCCATTTGTCTGAAATGGTATAGGGCAGGGGTGTCAAACTGCTGATGTGTAGGCCAGTAGCATCATACGAAGGCAATGCAAAACAAGTTTCAATACATTGCAACACATCACCTGACATGGCAAGTTTGACACCCATGGTATAGAGTTTCCTGCCTGAGCAGGGGGTTGGACTAGATGACCTCCAAGGTACATTACAACTTTATCATCATCATCATCATCATTATATTATTATTATTATTATTATTATTATTATTATTATTATTATTATTATTATTATTATTATTATTATTATTATTATTATTTTAAGGTCTAACAGAGTCATGCTCAGACCTTAGTGACATTCTTGATAATTTGTCACAATAAAAGCTTTGTAGTGTGCTATCCAGCAAGCCAGAGTGCTAGTCTCATAAAGATTTAGAAATAACTATTGTCAGAGGAAAAACTTGTTAAAGAGAAACAAGAGACAACACATAACAAACTTGCTGGGAAGTGTTGTGAGTGTCTCTGGCCAGGCTGGTTACTTCTCAGATGATGACACAGCACCGGCAGGCCCTTCTGGGTGTTTTCCCCTCCCGGCAGCTGAGCCAGATAACGAGGAGCTTGGTATGCATGCTGAGTCAGAGGAGGATGACTCAGATGTGGAACAGGAAGCTAATTGGATTGATCCACGATACAGACGGTCTGATAGGCGAAGGGGTCAGTTGGGTGGAAGACGGACGTGACGTGTGGGAGGCTATATTAGCAGGGAAACGGAAGCCTCAGCCTTAGTCACGAGCAACGTTTACCCAAGGAGTGGCCTGGGGGAGTTCGCAGTGAGTTGTAACTGAGTCTCCTAGTGTGTCTGTTTAAATTGTTGAATAAAGCAGTTTGCCTTGAACTGCCTTCCTGTGAACTGTGCTAATTGACCAAGTCTTAACGACCTCGTTAAGTGTATTCCTGGGAGCTGAGAGGGGCTAGACAGAACAGGAAGGTTGAATATGAGGAAAGTCATTAGCCCGCAAAGTAAAGTGAGCAGCTCCCATGTCCACAAGTAGCCGAGCAGGATGGCCATCAATGGAAACCAGGACTTTGGGATTGGAAGAACTAAGAGGAATAAGCGGAAATGTCAGAGAAGAGACCAAATCAGTAGTGTTCGGACTATGAGGTAGTCATTGTACAGGGTGAGGAGAGTAGGCAGGGGACCTCGGGGGGGGGGTTCTTGGGCAAGAGACCGGGGGATGGGATTGGGGCTGTTGAAAATTGGGGTATGGGTTAAAAGAGGTAGGAAAAGCAGGTGGCATTATTGTAGGCCGCGAGCGAGGGGGTAAAGCAGGAGGATACTCAAGGGCATGGAGTTGCAGAGCCATTAGTTTGGTCTCCTCTTCCCTTTTCTGTTTAAAGGAAGAGGAATAGTGGTCAACAATATCCACAATTTCAGAAAGGGATTTGCCCTTCCATCCAATAACATTAATCCTAATAGCTTCAGCAATTTTGGGTTGTAGTCCATCAACAAAAAAGGAAAACATACCTTCGGTTGCATTAGAGCAGGGGTGTCAAACTCAATTTCATTGAGGGCCGCATCAGCATTGCAGTTGCCCTCAGGGGGCCAGGTGGGTGTGGCCTACTGGGTGGGCATGGATGGAGTGGGTGTGGCCTACTGGGTGGGCCTGGCCAGCTCTACATCATTTGTGTCAAGGGTGCCTGTGGGGGCCTGGGCAGGAGTGGGACAGATCTGAGGGTCTCTGGCAGAAGGGGGTGGGACCGGAGCAAGTGCCAAGGCATGGTCCATTTCTTCATTCCTCACAAAGGGTGACACCTCTCCAGCATGCACCCAAGGTGCTGGAGCTGGTTCCTCGCTGTTTCTAGACAGCCTTGTGGAGCTAAGACTGAATGCATTTCAGCATAGATGGCCACCACAAAACTGTACATTGGCTCCCGGACAACCTGGGCCAGGACCAAGGCAGTGGGGGCTGTTCCCTCACTGTTTCCAGGATGGCTTCAAGGGCCACATGAAACCACTTCACGGGCCGCATCTGGCCCCCGGGCCTTGTGTTTCACGTGTCTGCATTAGAGCATGGATCCTGCACCCCAGAGTGCTGTTCAAAAACCAGGGTGAGACGTTCCATGAATTCTGCCAGTGACTCCTGGTCTAATTGCTTACAATCTTTAATTTTACCCCAATCTGTTTTAATGCGGCACACCTCAGTAATATTAGCAAGCAAGCATAGATGTTTATTGTTAAGGTCAGTAAGCTCTGGTTGCTGAGGAGGCCAAGTAGCCTTTTCTTTGATTCACTCCCAGATGCCCTTTGGACACACTGCCCACATCAGCTGTTTAAGATCCACCTAGGTTGGGTAATAAGCTTCAATAATAGTTTCCAATTCTTTCTTAAATTTAGCAAGCTCATCCCAGATATTGGGAAAGGATGCTGCCATATTACGAATTTCAGCCTGGGACCAGGGGACGTGAACCTGGACAAGTTTAGGCACAGGGATCCCATTGACATTTTCTGAAGATTCAGGCATTGTTCAAAGAGGGAATTCGGGAGGGGGGCAGTATAGAAATCACAAAATAAATAAAATAAATTAAAAAAATTGGCCCACAGATGGAGCAGAAAGATCAAGGGGAGCAGAAGACTTAGGACGGGAAGAGAAAAAGGGAGCAAGGCCAAGTGAGGTAGAAGAAATGGGGGCAGCACTCCAAGTTCAAAAGACAATATAATCATGGGTTCTAAGATCTGACAAAATGGAGGCCACATTAGGAGAAAGAGGTGCAGTTGCACCATCTGGTGAAGAGAGAGCACTTTCCGGAGATTTTTCCAACTGTGGCACCAAGGCTGAACCATACTCCAGACCAAGTATCTCATTAAGATGAACAAGTTCAGCAGGAAAGAGGGTAGAAGGACTAATCAAATGTTTATCTGCAGCTTGTAGAGAGTTTTGTATGTCCTGAAGAAGAGCCTTGAAAACAAGAGAAGGGAAGAAGCAGAGGAAACAGCACTACATGTAACAGGTGGTGTCACAGGTGGTGACAGAAGGAGAGGGGAAGCGTGGTCAACAGGAGATGTAGGGGTGGAAGGATGTGAGTGTGGAGGAGAGGGAGGGGGAGAGGAATGGAGGGAAGGAGAATGAGGAGGAGAAAAAGGTGGGGGAGAGAGAGAGGGAAGGGGGAGGAGCTACATAAGGAGGGGGCTGAGCAGAGGAGTACCGGGGATACTCAAGGAGCAAATCCAGGACGCGGTCATCTTCCAGGCTAGGGGAAACAGAGGACAAGGGGCATATCCTAGTGGTGGGCAAGTGGCCTCCACCACAGCATCTTTTCGAATAGCAGCAATAGAAGCTTTAAGATCAGTTACCGATTTTTCCAATGTTTCCTTAGTATGATTGAAGGACTGTAAATGGTGGTCCTGATGCCGTTTCTCCATTTCAGCATACCAAAAAAAGAAACACAGACCAATTGCCTAACATCTAGCTGATGTCTCAAAAAAATTAAGCTTATCTCTGTTAAAAGTTCCAGCAAGGGGAAACTGGTGCTTAGAGTCTTGTGCAGTGAGAGTATGCCATTGCTGTAACTATTGACAAAACATGGGTGCCTTGTGCACATGTATGTACCAGGCAGGAGTACCCTTTTCAGGGACCTCAATCCTTTTTGACTGACACTTGCCCATTTTGTCAAAAGAGAAGTACACGTTAAGAGAAAGACAACAAGTAAAGCAAAGCAGTTGCTGTAAAGAAGAAAATATCTAAAATATCTGTGAAATCTGTATGTAAGGAAATTTTGATATGACAAAATGCTTATGGTTACATAATAGCATGCCTCAACAGTTGCATATGAGCAGACACTGTTTAAAGCAGGGTAAATTCTTCTTTACTTTTTTCCCCCTCAATCTCTTTTTTGTTTCAACTCCCCAGCAGCCAAGAGAAAAAACTGTCCAGGGATATAAAGGGATATTGAGCCCTGCCAATGCAGACAGTCCTTATATACAGAGAAGGCCCAGTCCCATAGTGTAACAACAAAGCAAAAAGTACATCACCCCAGCAAACAAGCTGATCCTTATTTACAGGGCGGGTAGCACCCTAGTCGGTATATGCAGATGATATCTGCCCCAACAAGATAGCTGACCTTTATATACAGGAAAGGCAGTGTTCACCTCTAGTGGAGCAACATCTATTTAAAACACAAGCACAAAAAATATGGGAAAAGGGGGAAAATAGATATGAGGGGGGAAATAGCACACATATCAGCAAGAGAAAAAGAACAAGGAGGGACAGAAAAAGTGTTAGACAGATATAATGGGCAGATCAGCATTTCAATTACAAGAACAGGAATAATAACTTTGAGGCATTACCACTAAGCCAAACACCCGCTATTACAAGAACACACAAACACAACTCACTCAGAATCATAACCGTCATCCTGGAAAACCTCCACAGTAGACAAATCCACAGCTCCTGCAATAATACAGAACATATAGCAAGGACCATTATTCTCAATGCATTCAGGATGATCAGGGCTACAATAAACACAATGAAAGCAGCAATAACATTCGTTCCAACAGGAACAATCACAAAATTGATACATGATTATATACTCACCAAAAGAAATCTTCACAACTTAAAATGGAGTCATTAGTGGCAAGAGGGAGAACGATTGCCAAGGATGAGGCCACTTGAACACCAGGGTACCACCCTCAACCAAGGCACTACCTTGAACACTTACAAGGGGGTGATCAGCTCCCTTCAATCATCAGCTCCCTTTCAGGTCCCAGCAATGGGAGATTCCACTACCACTGGACTCACCAGACTGTTTTGCCTAAGGGCACAACAGGCTTACTCAATTAGTTCATCCCAAAGCAAGTCTGGGCATGACCCTTCCCTTGCAGCCAAATCAGGGGATGAACTACTAACTAGCTAAACCACAACAACTTTCCTAACTAAGCTACTAAAGGGGTTCCTCAAAGGTGTCTTACCTCTAATCCAAAGTGGAGTGTGGGTACATGGAGAGGGAGCACAAGCTGATTGCCTATGGTCCAAACCTGGATTTGGTCAGATGCTCCTGTGGAACTCAAGGCCTCTTTTAGCTTCATCTCTACCCGGCCAACACACCAAAACTTTCAAGAGAAAAACTTGTTAAAGAGAAACAAGAGACAAACACAACAAAATTCTCATTTTAGGATCCAGAGATTTATTTCAATTTAACACACAAATTCAGTACTTACATTTCAACAATTTATTGCAATAAGGACCAAGTGGACTAGCGATCATTAGGTATGACAGCTAGGCCAAGAGGCAACACCCAAATCTTTGAAGTAGGTTTTATACCTTAGCATTGTGTCCACCTCTAGTATCATGGTGTCACCCTGTAGCCATCTCATTTCCCTCCCAATTCCCTTTTCTTGTTAAATACATCATCACATTTCTTGGATCTCTCCTTCAGATCACCTCCCTATTCTTGGAACTGACCATTAGGTTAGTTCCTTATTCTTCCACTGTTGCCCTGGTTACTGGGCTACTTCCCTGTTCTTTCTTGTCTTTGTCCTAACCACTTTGTCCTCACTACCGTTCCTACACGTGTTATTGCAAAGGTTGCACCCATGCACAGGGCTTAGTTCCTCTTTTTGCCCTACGTTCTTGTTCAATGTTCCATTTTTCTTAAGAATTTGTGCCGACCACAGTCATCTTTTTCCTATGAAAAGGTCGACAAAGAGGTAAAAGCTAAGTGCTAGATAGCAATTTCAAATCTAAATATGTTTAATTAATTAGTTCACTCATAGGGATAAGTAATTTTTCCTTTCACACTATCTAAAGGAATAACAATAGAATATTATATGACCACCCATTTACTATCATAATTTTGCCAGATTCCTTGATGAATTTATTATTATTATTGTTGATATTATTATTATTGTTGTTGTTGTTGTTACTACTGCTCTACCTGTACACCCATCCATTCAAAAATGTTTCTGTATCACTTTATGAGATGAACTGCCAAATATAGGCAGATCACCCTAAAATACTAGGTATTCTTATTGGCTTGGCTAGAGAAACAGACTTTCCTCAGACATGGAAAGAACAAGTAGTTTTCTTCTTTTGTTTGGGGCAGCTGCAGGCAAGCAGCTTGAACAAATTCAAACCTTTTAATAAGCAAAGATAAAAACAAGTGAGGGCTTTCCCCCCCCTTATTTCAGAGGTTTCTCTATTCTCCCTCTTTCCCCTAAAAAGTACAATGCATTTGCAAATGTGGTCAACAAAGCTTGGATTTACAGTGCCTAGGGAATGAGCTGCAAATCAAATGTTTGGCATTGAAAGTCTCTATAGTAATAGAAGATTCTTAACTATAATATTCAGTTTTTAAGCAGAGGCACCTGAGGAAACTTGGCACTTGAGAGGGGAAGACCTATATACCCATAAAAAGATAAGAATGGTCCTGCTGAATCTGGTAAGGTGATCTTGGCTCAGCATTTTCCCCTGACAATGGCCAACCAACCAGATGCTTCTGGAATGTTTACAAATAGTAGAAGGAAATGCAGTTCTCTTACATGTCATTTTTAGAGGCCCGTTATCTTCAAGATAAAATGACTTGAGTCTTAAGACTAAGACTAAGAGTGTGATGGAATATTCACCTGAAGGAATGTGTGCGTTGTAGGGAAGGTGGGAGGGGGGAATTCTGTCAAGAGCACTGTGTTTCCTGGGAGGAGGTAGTACATTCCAGAGAGCAACCCAAATTAAGAGACTGTGTAGTCCTGAGCTGAATGGGGGTGGGGTAATCATACTCTGGAATATCTCAGGGTATACCTAGTCCAGGGGTAGGCAACCTTGGCTCTTTTATGACTCGTGGACTTCAACTCCCAGAATTCCTGAGCCAGCCAAGGTTACCTACCCCTGACCTAGTCGGTTAGAAGGTTATAGCTTCAGTCTGGAAAAATTCTGTCCATTAGGTGTAAACAAATAAAGAATTGGACTTGATTGGATTTCACTGTGTCATCTTTGGGTTTGGACCTAGCAAAGATTCCTTAATATATCTGTTTTCCTTAAATTTATCCAATACCTCTTTAAACCTATCCAAATGAGTGGCTCTCACTATGTCATGAGCTAATGGTTAATTATTCACAGTGTTTTCCATTGCCTATTTCACATAGGGAAAAATAAAGGGAGGTTCACTTTCTAGGCTCCCCAAAGAGAGGTTGTGGTCAGAAGAATCCTTGAGTTTCTAAACCTTAAAAATGTGGGTTAAGTTTGGCCAATTTAGAAAACATTGAAGCAGCAGTTCATAGACTGTTGTTTGAAGAAAGGAGCTGATGATGCCAAAAGCAATTACAAGTGTTGCAAATTCACATTTGTTTTTGAGTACTTTTTGTGAGTTTGTGTCATAGTTGCAGATTATAGCTTTATTTTTATATTGTCCATGTAATCCTGTCAAAATTAGAGCAATTCTCAGAACAGATTTTAACACCCACAATGATATACAGTATACAGTTTAGAATAGCCCTCTTACATTAAACAGTTGCTCTTGACATATTTTAGTTTCAAATCATATTTTGCACCTTATGTAAATAAGATGCAGTGTGTGCTGTCATTAGGTGTTGAAATGAAATACTTTTAATAGTTTAAATTTCAGATATTTAGAATTGTTTAAGACTGTCTTACATTTTTGAAAGAAGTTGGAATGTTAAGTATTCTACCTACTTCACTGTACAGAATGCTTATAAATCCATTTTTCCCTGGATTAGATTAGTGTAAAGACTCATGGACTTTTCTTGATTAACTATATTTCATAATTATGGCAACCCCTCCCTAACCCTTTTATTTCCTTTGTGTTCATTTTTAATAAGATGTACTAGTGAAATGGTTTTCATCATGCTATCCAATAGGAAACTATTTTTCCCTCAATGGACAATGAAATACTTTGAGTATTGTAGAATTCCAGCAGGTGGATGGGGTTTAAAATCCATAGGCACAGCCTAAATTGTGGTTTATATTTTTACCTTTCATATTCTGCATTTTCCCTCTTTTTGCCAACCTCTTTTCTCCATACAGGAAATCAGGATGATGGCCTGTACTCACAGATCAGCTAACATAACTCTATGTTATATTAGCAGTATTAAGCCTATATGAAGAAAAGAAACATCAATCTTCCTATTTGTCAGAGCATGCACAGTCTTATTGCACTGAGATAACCCAGGTGTAAACACAGTAAACAGTGGTCTATATTATATGGTGGTTTATCTTACACTATCTATAATATCATACACCAGGAACAATATACATACAACTGTTAATACAGCAGGATCCAACACACCACAGTTACAGCAGGAAACAGAAGAGAGACCACACAGCAGCGGAGCCTTCCCTTTTATACAGAGGCTTTTAAAGAGACACAGACCCTGCTGAGTCATTCCCATCATTACATCTTACATTACATAAGCTGGTTAGCTGTTAAATCATTACATTGACACTATTCACATTGTTCCATTCTTACCAGGTGATCCGCCCATCTTATTTGTCAGTGTAAACTTGAAAACAGTACTTTTAATCATGAGAGAAAGCTTTGAACTCTGTCACAGAACTTGTGTCTGGTTCCTCAAATAACCCAGTCCCATGAGATGAAGAGCTTTAAAGGTCAAAACCATCATCTTGAAATGGTCCCAGAAAAAAACTGGCAACCAATGTAGAAGTGTGACATGTGGTTGTTCTAGAAGCACACATAACTGCTTAGTGGCTGCATTCTGTACCAGCTGAAGCTTTTGGATACTCCTATGTAAAGTGCATTATGCTAAGCCAATCTGGAAGTGACAAGGGCATGAGTGACTATGAGCAGAGCCCCTCCCCGATCCAGAAGCAGGTACAACTGGCACACAACATGAAGCTCTGCAAAGATCTTCCTAGCTATAGGTCATGAGTCGTGAGTCCAAGAGGACCCCCAAATTGCACATTGGGTCTGGGAGAGTGCAGCCCCATCCAGCATCAAAGATGGAACTGATAGGGCTCAAACCCAAAGTCTTGCCAGGGTTCCCCATTGTGACCAGGGTAAGATGTTCATGGCTTCGCTTAATTTGCCAGTAATAGATAATTGGATATCATCAGTATACAACAGATAAACTCAACCAGTGGCTTCATGTAGTTATGGAATAGGAGAGGAGAAAGCACTAAACCATAAGGCATTGCACATAGTAAGGGCTGAAGGCAGGAGCTCTCCTCACCAATCACCATTGATTGGAATCAGAAGCAAATCAGCACAACTGTCTCTCATGGAAGCCTGTTACATAACACCTTTAGCATCCAAACAAATTTAGATGTCTTGTCTGCTTTGTCCAGAAAGAGCAGTAAAAAATTAAATATATAAGCAATACAAATAATATTAAGATATACTGGAATCTGTAGTTAGCTTAAATCACAAACATTGATTAACTCTGAAGATGTTGTCAGAATCCAATTATATTTCATCTCTAGTTATCGACTATGGAAAACCCCATTTCTGTCCTCTCTGGATTCTGTCATACAATGAAGGGGAAGGGAGTGAACAAAGGGGTTTTATGGCCCTCACTTCCTTTGGTACAACTTCAAAGGGGATTGAATGTGGATCACCAAAAGGACTAACATTGGGGCCATCAGCTTTCATCTACTCCTCTCTGAAGTCTCCCTTCCACCGGCAGTGAGGAAAAAGGGGGTGGGAATGTAATGCCTGGGACTGTCTCTGGAAGGACAGTGGGGTGAGGGGGCTGCTTGGGACCATTTAAAACCTTGAACCATAGGACTTGGGCCCCAGGTCCTGTCTAGAATGCCTGCAACCATTTTCTCTTAATAAAGGATGCCTGTTGGAAGAAATATTCCAAGAGTTCTGTCTTCTTAAGATGCAAAGTGGGGTGGGTCCTTATATTAGACAGGACCTGCAGAATTAGTCCACCTGGAAGGGAGAATCTTTCTGGGGGACTTTTCAAAAAATTACCATGTCAGACGATGGAGCAGGAAATGGAGAAAATTCCCCGGAAAGGGAATCACTGCCCAAACTAAAACCCTGCCAGATGTCGGGATCTGAGAGGTCAGATTCCTCAGGAGAAGAGGTGATGGAGACATGGAACCACAAACCTCGGTGGTCAATGGGCGTTGGAAAGAAAGGCGAATGGGAAAAAAATCAAGAAAGCTGACCCTGAGACGGGGGTCCAACCAATCAGAATGGAAGCAGGAGATGGAGAAATCCCTGCACTCAAGTGAAGAGGAAAGGACCTGGGCACCGTACTCGGACTGGATTCCAGAGAAAGCTATCAACCTGATGAAGAGAACTCTCAGCTCCCTAGGAGAGGAGAATTCTGAGCCCTATGGCCGCCCCAACTCCTGGAGCCGCAAAGGGAGAGACACCGAGGGGGAAGTGGAACCTGCAGCCCCGGGGACATCTGCTGATCAGGTAGTCCCCACTCCCCGCTGACCCGCAGATGGCGATCTGGATGGAAAACACTACCACCGACAACGAAGGCACCGATCCATTCAAAGACTCCCACCGCTGGACGTGAAATTCAAGGGGGAGCCGACACACTTGGGGTCTTTCCTAACCCAAGTCCTAGGCTACATGGAGGAATACGGGCGGCACATCCCCAGCGACAAAGCCCATATCCGGATTGTGCAATCTGCCCTGGACAGGCCGGCCGCAGATTGGGTGATGAACTTGCATGACTCCAATGCCCCAGAGCTCAGCGACTTCAACCATTTCATGTCCTCTCTGAGAAGGCGATTTGAGGATCCCCTGGCTGATCACAAAGCCCGCAAAAGGATCAAAACGATGAGGCAAGGCAAACGGTCGGTAGCTGAATACACGCAAGAATTTCGGGCCATTACCAGCAAACTGAACTGGCCGAAAGACATCCTGCTTAGCCACTTCAAAGATGGACTAAATTATGACCGATATGATGCTTGCCTGCCCAAGGGGACCCACACCAACTTGAGGAATGGTACGTCTTGGCAGAGGAAGAAGAGATTGACATATTGAAAAGGCACCTTCAAGGAAAACAATGGAGCCGCTCACCGCCTGAGTTGACATGCGAACCAGTGAAACCATCAGCCAAAAGCAAATGGGATGTTTCAAGTGTGGGAGAGAAGGGCATCGGGCTGTAGAATGCCGCTCAAAAGCCCTCCAGCACAACCCAGATAGATCACCGACCAGCAAATCCAGGAAGTCTCCAACTAAGCCAAAAGAACCAGCCATGAGAACGATGGTGGCTGTGGAATCCCCCACCTCTGCTCATCAGGTGGAAAGAACTCCAGCCTACACCGCACGGCTGGTGGACACCTCAGACGACAGCTCGGAGGGCAAACTCCTGGTAAGTGGATACATTGCACCCATCCTCAAGACAGTGACTATATTAATTCCCCCCATGCCTGAAGCCGTGAAGGTGAAAGCCTTAATAGACTCTGGCTGCACCCATTGCCCCATTAGCCCAATCCTGGTGGGGAATCTGGGCATTCCATCAAGGAGACTGGAACAACCAATCTCATTTCGCCAATTAGATGGGTCCATAGCAGGGGGGGTGCCATCTACCCTAGCCACCTTACCAATACACCTCTCCCTGGGCAAACATGAGGAAGACATAATGTTTGTGGTGACCCCAGGCATGGAATGCCCAATGATCCTAGGGATGGAATGGTTAAAAAATGGAACCCCTGGGTGAATTGGAGGATGGCAGAAATCAAATTCCCAAAGGGGGAACCCATGGACTTAAAATCCCAAGGGGGGCTACCAGAATCAAGAACAGAAAAAGCATCCATGGGAGAGGAAAAGGGACTACCAGAAAAACCAGAGGAATACAGAGACCTTGCTGAGGTTTTCAGTGAGGAGAGGGCAGATGAGCTCCCCCCCACACACACCGACCCACAGACTGTGCCATTGAATTCAAGCCTGGGGCAAAACTCCCGAAGCTCAGATTGTACTCCATGAGCCCAAAGGAGAAGGAGGAAATGGAGAGATTCATAAAGAAAAACCTAGAAAAGGGGTTCATTGAACCAGCCAAGCCTAAAGTAGCTGCCCCAGTCCTCTTTAGAGAGCAGAAGGATGGCTCTTTACACTTATGCGTGGATTATAGGGCCCTGAATACAATCAGTGAGAGCAACCTATACCCCCTGCCCCTCATGAAGGACATTTTGTCACACCTCTCGAAAGGGAAATTTTTTTCTAAACTAGACCTAAGGGAAGCTTACTATCGAGTGAGAATTAAGGAAGGGGATGAATGGAAGACCGCATTTAACTGCCCCATGGGGTGCTATAAATTCAAAGTCTTGCCATTTGGATTACAAGGGGCCACCGCAGTCTTTATGCAATTAATCAATGACGTTCTAAGGGAGCACCTATTTAAGGGGGTCCTGGTTTACTTGGACGACATTCTTTTTTTTTAAGACAAGTTTTATTGGTTTTTTGATTTTTAAAACAAAGTACTCAAGACACACCGTGGTGTTAGGGTGGTCAAACATCCGCAGACAAAACATATATACATAATTCAATCAATACATCAAATATTCTCTCTCTTTTTCCCTTAAGTATCATATTTTATTTAAAATAATCCAATTCTAGCTTAAATTTATTTAACCTAAACATGTTTTTAAAGCTTTATAAATTTACACTATCATAATCAAAATAACTTTAAGTACAAACATTATCAGTTCGGGTATCCCTTCCAAATATATTCTAATTCCTTAATTTTATCATAGATCTTATTTATTTCTTCTTCCACTAATATCCCTTATTTAAAATATAATATTAATCTATCCTATATGTATCTAATCCATCAATCAATCAATTTCTTTAAACTGACAAAATAAAGTCCAACCTTAAATCATTTCAATCCATTTGACAGAATTTAAATTTCATCCAGTTAATTTTCATAACTAATCACATCCATATTATCAAACAAACAGATCATCTTATTAGATTAACTCAATATTACATAATAATGTTCTTACAAATAAACCTATCATTCTAAAAAAAATTAAAGAAAACCACATTCTTAATCAATTTAATATATATATTCCATTAATCACCCCCTTTCTCTTACTTTTTAAGCTGAAAAGATAATATCAAACCTTAAATCATTTCAATCCATTGGGCATCAAACAAACAAATCATCTTATTAAAAATAATAGTTTTCATATCGATAAACCCATCAATTCAAAAAGTACATTCTTAGTCAATTTAATATATATCTTCGATTAATCGCCTATTTCTCTTACATCTTGCTCATAACCTTAGTCCTTAAATCAGTCCATAATTCTAAATTGCCTTTAATTCATTACATAGAATTTTAAATTTCACTTCTTTTCAGTTGTATTCTGGGCTTCTTCTTCTGCCAGGTAGGTTTCCATAACAGAGCTTCCCTTCCAACTAATAAGTCTCTCTTTGTTGCTTGCACTATCATTTGAATCCATGTAAACCATCTTGGTTTCTCTTAACCATAAAATTTCGTTGCTTTGACATTTCAAATCTCAGTCTTTGCTTTTCTTGGTCCTCAAAACCATAGGTGAACTGCTTATCAGGCAAAGACAATTTCTCTTTATTCTCAGTTAAGTCCTCTTCTTGTGTAGTCTGTTTTATAGAATAATCAGAAGTAGTTTGAGAGTCATTTTTGAGGTTTAAAGGAGAGATTCTGATTCTTAATTCTGTAGTAAACTCTTTCATTGTAGCACATATTTCTTCTTTAGCCTCATAAATCTTTTCCAGAATAAGTTTACAATTTAAGTGTGAATTCAGCTCCATTTTAAAAGTTATTCAGCTGGATCAGATTATCTTTCTCTCAAAAAACAAAAACAAACAAACAGTTTGAAAACCAGTCATTTCATCTCCAAATAGTCAACAATTAGCTTTTGGCCAGTAGATGTCCTCAGTAAGCTAAAAAAATCTTTTTAAAGAGTCATTTCCCCCCCCCCTTTCTTTCTATTTTTTAAGGAAAAAGTGGAGGAAGAAATACTCTTCTAATATAAGATAGTAATAGCGCTCAGCAAGAAAAAAAACAACAGCATAAACTGATAATACAGCTCTTAAGAGAATTTTTTCTGGTACCCCAAAACATGTATAAAAAAGAAGTAATCTTTAAAATTTTGTTTTATTCTTTTGTTCAATGCCTTTCTTCTGAAACAAGCAGAAGCTGCCTTTCCAAGCCAGGGAAATAATTCCAACGGGGCTCTCACAGGCAAAAAAAAAAAAAGAAAGAAAGAAAGAAAAAAAAAGAAAACAAAGTAGAAGGAAAGGTAATTCAGGACGGAGAGAGGGAGGAAAGGTCTCACCCAGATTCACTACTGTGGTTCTTTATGCTTAGATTATTTTCTGACTTCAGCTGGCACAGCGAAGTGATCGGCCATTTTATTGACCGATCTTCTTCTCCATCGGCCCTACAGAGTTAGCTCGGACTGCAGGGGGAGCCACCGCTCCACCGCAGCCGAGCAAAAGCCTCCTCGATGGTGGTTGCCCTTCAGGGCGATTTAAGACCCGCATAAGAGTCTACCGGTAGAGAGAAAGGCAGCCAACGAAGAGCGACAGCTCTTCGTGTGGCTGAAGCTGCCTGATCCAAAAGCGGAAGTCTCTTGGATGACATTCTTATCTTCACCGAATCAAAAGAGGAATATGTCAACCTAGTCAGAGTGGTTTTAAAGAAACTGAGAACCGCCACTTATATGCCAAACTCTCGAAATGTGAATTCCACCAGGAAAGGATAGACTACCTAGGTTATCGCATATCCCCACAGAACACTGAAATGGACCCAGAGAAGGTCAAAGCAGTATTAGAATGGGCACCACCCCACACAAGAAAGCAACTGCAAAGTTTCCTGGGCTTTGCAAAATTTTACCACCAATTCATCCCCTCATTTGCCCAGATAGCCCTGCCCCTCACGAACTTACTAAAAATGAAGGGAGCATCCTCAGTAAAACCTAGCCAGCCACTAACATGGACAATGGAGGGCCAAGCAGCATTTTAGAGATTAAAGAGACTTTTTTCTGCCGAATCAGTACTGAGGCACCCAGACATGGATAAGCCCTTCATAATACAGGCGGATGCAAGTGATGTGGCAGTGGGGGCTGTACTATTACAAGAAAACGATGAAGGGGTATTGCAACCCTGTGCATATACATCCAAGAAACTCACGGAAACGGAACAGCGCTGGCCCGTATGGGAGAAAGAGGCGTATGGGATATGTTGGTCACTACTCACATGGCGCCAGTTCCTTGAAGGCAACAAAATCCCCTTCCAGGTGTGGACTGACCACAAAAACTTGGAAGCCCTGAAAACACCCCAAGCAAGCCCGCTGGTCCCAGCATTTTCACCAGTTCCAATTTATGCTCAAGCATTTGCCGGGGGGGGGAAGAACTTCCTGGCAGATGCGCTATCTCGCATGCCCCAATATAACAGCACGTGAGCCACTGACTCTAAACCGACGATGGTAGAATCACAATTGGCAGTGCCAGTAACCACCAGAGCCCAAACTAAGTTAAAACCATAGCTCGGCAGCCAAACTGGAATTGAATTCTGGAAAAGTTTGGAAACAGATTAATGGTTCTAGAAAAATAAAAATGTGTGCACAATGAGAGACGGGCTGCCTTGGGTGGGGGAAAAGTTATATATACCAACAACCCAAAGAGTCACATTCATGCAGCTTTGCCATGACACAAAATCAGCAGGGCATTTTGGATTTGTAAAAAACATTACACTTAATTAAACGGCAATTTTGGTGGCCATCCATAAAATAGGACATAGAAAGTTGCGTGGCCAGCTGCCCAAAGTGTGCAACTGCAAAGAGGTTGCAAGGAAAATCACCCGGACTGTTACAAACAGTGGCAAATCCCTCCGCCCCCTGGAGGGAAATAGCCATGGATTTTATAGTGGAATTACCAGAAAGCAATGGGAATACTGTTGTCTGGACGGTCACAGACTTGTTTTCCAAACAGGTGCACTTTATCCCTTGCCAAGATTCCCACCGTAAAAGCCTTAGCAAAACTTTTCATCCAGCATATTTACAGATTGCATGAGGCACCTCAACACATCATCTCTGATAGGGGGGTGCAATTGATGTCTGCATTTTGGAAGGAATTTTTATCCCTCTTAGGGACCACTCAGGGACTGACATCTAGCCATCAGCCACAAGGAAATGGTCTATCTGAAAAATTGAACTGAGTACTTGACCAATATTTAAGATGCTTTATTAATTTTCAGCAAACAAATTGGACAGACTTACTCCCTTTTGCAGAAGTTGCCTACAATAATGCAGTCCACTCCAGCACAGGTTACACTCCTTTTCAAATAGCCACCAGTCAAAGTTTCAACCCCATGCCAGAACTAACCCCAAATGAATCGGAGATCCCATCACTGAAAGAATGGATGGAACAATTACAAAACACCTGGCCAATAGTTAGAAAAGCACTAGGTGAAGCTAGGCAGGCATACAAAGTACAAGCCGATAAAAAAAGGATTGAGCCTACACCATTCATTATAGGAGAAATGGTGTACTTATCTACAAAATACCTAAAGTCCCTACAATCCTGTAAAAAACTTGGACCAAAATATATAGGGCCTTTTCCTATTAAAAGAATCATAAACCCAGTAACAGTAGAATTAGAATTACCCAAAAATCTCAGGCAAATACACCCAATTTTTCATTGCAGCTTGCTGAAAAGAGAGCATCAGTCATCGTTACGACCAAAAATCCCCCCCACCTCCAATCATGATGGAGGGCAAACAACACTTTGAAATAAAGGAAATCCTAGACTCTAGGAGATATGGAGCAACTCAGTACCTAGTTGCATGGAAACACCTCCCCGCCTCACTAAACGAGTGGGTCCATAAACATCATGTCAGAGCCCCGAAGCTATTAAAGAGGTTTCACACAGAGTATCCTAACAAGCCTGACTAACTTGTATACCTGTTTTGTTTTTTTTCAGGTGGATCTATCTTACTTTTAAGGGAGCAGGATGTCAGAATCCAATTATATTTCATCTCTAGTTATCGACTATGGAAAACCCCATTTCTGCCCTCTCTGGATTCTGTCATATGATGAAGGGGAAGCGGGGTGAACAAAGGGGTATCATAGAATCATAGAATCATAGAATCGTAGAGTTGGAGGGGACCTCCCGGGTCATCGAGTCCAACCCCCTGCCTGAGGCAGGATTCCCTAAACCATCCCAGATAGATGGCCGTCCAGTCTCTGCTTGAAGACCTCCATCGAAGGGGAGCTCACCACCTCCTGTGGCAACCTGTTCCACTGGTTGATCACCCTAACTGTTAGAAATTTTTTTCTAACATCTAATCTGAATCTTTTCCCCTGCAGTTTCATCCCATTGTTTCTAGTCCTTCCTTGGGCAAGTGAGAACAGGGCTGATCCCTCTGCACTGTGACAGCCCTTCAGGTATTTGTAGACAGCTATCATGTCTCCTCTCAGTCTTCTTTTCTGTAGACTAAACATTCCTAATTCCTTTAACCGTTCCTCATAGGACATGGTTTGTAGACCGTTCACCATCTTGGTAGCTCTCCTTTGAACCTGCTCCAGTTTGTCAGTGTCTTCCTTGAACTGGGGTGACCAGAACTGGACACAATACTCCAGGTGAGGTCGGACCAAGGTAGAGTAGAGGGGAATAATAACTTCACGTGATCTGGACTCTATGCCTCTCTTGATACACCCCAGGATTGTGTTTCCCTTTTTTGCAGCTGCTTCACACTGTTGCCTCATGTTCAATCGATGATCCACTAGGACACCGAGGTCCTTTTCACATGTACTGCTGCTCAGCTGGATTCCTCCTATACTATATGTGCTTTTTTCATTTTTCTTACCCAGATGTAGTACCTTGCATTTTTCCTTGTTAAATACCATTTTATTAGTTACAGCCCATTGTTCGAGTTTCTCTAAATCTTTTTGAATCCTTTCTCTCTCTGCTCTGGTGTTTGCAATCCCTCCTAGCTTTGTGTCATCTGCAAATTTGATCAGTTTCCCCTCAATTCCCTTATCCAAATCATTTATAAAAATATTAAACATAACTGGGCCCAGAACAGAGCCTTGTGGCACTCCGCTTGAGACTTTCTTCCAGTTGGATGTGCAGCCATTTATAGCCACTCTTTGAGTACGGTTACTAAGCCAGTTATGAACCCACCTAACAGTCACCCTGTCAATCCCATATTTGATCATTTTTTCAATGAGGATGGTGTGAGATACTTTGTCGAAAGCTTTGCTGAAATCCAGAAATACTATGTCTACTGTATTTCCCTGATCAACCCATTCCGTGATTTTGTCATAGAATGAAATTAGATTAGTTTGACACGACTTGTTTGTTACAAACCCATGTTGACTGCTGTTAATTATTGAATTCCCATCCAAATGCTGACATATATGTTGCTTAATAATTTGTTCAAGAATCTTTCCTGGTATTGAAGTCAGGCTAACAGGCCTGTAGTTCCCTGGGTCTGCCTTCTTCCCTTTTTTGAAGATAGGGACAACATTTGCCCTTCTCCAATCATCTGGGACTTCTCCTGTTCTCCATGACTTTTCAAAGATTACAGCAAGTGGTTCAGCAATTACTTCTGCTAATTCCTTCAGTACCCGAGGATGTAATCCATCTGGACCTGGAGAGTTAAACTCATTTAAATTAGCTAAGTGTTCCCTTACCTTCTCTGTGTCGATTACATGCCTTAATTCTCTTAATCCTTCACTAGCAGTGAAGGTCAGTTGCAATTACATTATCTTTCTTAGAAAAAACAGATACAAAATAGGGGTTTAGAATCTCCGCCTTCTCAAGATCGCTTTTGACGACTTCCCCATTCTCGTTCTCTAAACTTCCTATAGCCTCTTTAACTTTTCTTTTACTTTTGACATATCCCCCAAACCCTTTTTTTATTGTTTTTAGTCTCTCTTGCAAGCCTCAATTCATTATTAACCTTAGCTTTTCTGATACTTGCCCTGCAGTTTGTACAGATTGCATTATAATCTTCCTTAGATATGTATCCCTCTGTCCAATTCTTAAACATTTCTTTTTTCCTTTTTAGCAAGTTTTTAAGTTCTAGGTTTATCCACCCTGGTCTCTTTAGATGTTTCCCATTCTTCCTTCTTTGAGGAATTGTTAAAGATTGCGCTTCTAGTATTGCATTTCTCAAAATATCCCATCCTTCTTGGACATTTCTATCCCTTAGTACATTTAGCCATTTGATCCCCCCTACCCTCTCCTTGAGTCCATCAAAATCTGCCCGTCTGAAGTCCAACTTTGAAGTCTGAGTCCTCTCAGGCTTTCCTTCCCTTATTATGCAGAATTCAAGGATAACATGATCACTACTTCCTAAGGTCCCAGAATCTCTGATTTCCTCGACCATTTCCTCTCTGTTTGTAAGGATTAGATCAAGGATAGCCAATCCTCTTGTTTTCTCCTCCACTTTTTGGTGGATGAAATTGTCAGCAAGAGAGAATAAGAACTTATTAGACTTCTGGCTTTTGCCTGACTACAAATTGAATTCCAGACTCCAACTGATCAACTTATAAGCCAAAAAACAACAGAAGAGGAACAAATCAATACTAAAGAGGATTCTACACAACAAGACGCACAACTTATTGAGAACTTTGATAACCCAATACTGATTTCAACTAAAATACCTGTAACTCCAAAAGCAACAGGAACTGAACAATAAAACAATACATTGAGAATCTAGACAATCTAGACAATCAGTTAACAACAAAAACACCGGACATGACTTTTTACTCTAGTCAGAGGAAACTGGAAGAAGAAGAAGACCAGACTGAACTAACGATAAACATTTTAAACCAAACATGGAGATTGGAATTATTAGGGCAACAACCTAATAATTACAAAGGGGCCAGTTCCCTTGAAAAATTGTTAACTGGCCATTCTTCCTTGATTCAAACAATATGTGTAGGAATGAAGGGAGACCTAGTTGAGGATTTAAAGGCACTGGTATGGAAACCTGTCTGGCAAAAAAAGAAAGCCAGAGTTAGGTTTAAAAATGGGACTCTTTGCTTTTGTCTTTTTTTTCTTCTTCTCTTTTTCTCCTTCCCTTCTTGATTGATGATGGAATAGCTTAAAATTCTATTTCAGTGGTTCTCAACCTTTCTCAGGTTGAGACCACACTTGCCCCGCCCATGCACGCCGTGACCCTGAGTCGGGTGCGCGGGTGTGTGCACGCGCGCGCCAAATTTTTTTTTAAAAAAAACAACAAAAAATAATTTAAAAAATGGCGGCCACGACGGGTGGATCCGCACATGCGCGGATCCGCCCGTCGCGGCCTCCATTTTTTTATTTTTTATTTTTTTTAATTTTTTAAAAAAAAAAATTTAAATTTTTTTTCAGCGTGACGGGCGGATCTGTGCATGCGCGGTGCGCGCGTGCCAAAAAAATAAAAAAAATAAAAAAAATAAAAATAAAAAAACCAAAATGGCGGCCCGTGGTGTCCGGCGACCCCCGCGAAATGGTCGTGCGACGCCAAATGGGGTCGCGACCCCAAGGTTGAGAACCGCTGTTCTATTTAATGGGTTAAGGAGATTTTTAGAGATATTGATTCATTTAATATTTAGGACCTAGATTTGTAAAGGAAATGAAAATTAATTCTTAGATTATAGTTTTGAATTGTAATATCGAAATGGTTTGTGACACTGAAAAATATTTTATTAGCAAATGAGGAGCTATCAGGATGAGAAATAGGACATTTGTGAAATAAAGCAAGAATTTAATTTTTGGAATAATATCTGTATTCTAGATATGATAATTATTTGGTAATGAAATAAGGGAAATTGGGATTACCCAAAGTTTAATTATTACAGTTATTAATGGCTAAATTGTGAACATGGTAATTGGAATTAAATAAAACTTAAAAAACAGGAGTTGGATATGCACAAGTAAAATTTTACTGATAAATGTATTGATTGAGTTCTATGTATTAATGTATTAATTTTAATATGATATAAAAATTAAGGGAAATAGAGAGGGAACTTTTAAGGAGGTAACCTGAGATATATATTAATGATTCTGTTATTGGATTTCTGATTACTCTATCACCACGCTGCTTCCTAATTACTTGGATGTAAAAATTGAAAAATTAATAAAACTTGTTTTTTAAAAAAGAAGTTTAGCAGGAGTTTTCACTCAGAAGTGAGCATGCTAGTGCATAATATATTTGTTTTAAAGGGACCTCCTGTTCTCAATGTTACAGTTGTATATATATTCATTTTATTGTTTTTCTTTAAACGTGCATCACTGTTTTTATAACAAAACAACACTTATCCTCAATAATACCCATAGCTAGCCAAAGAGGTCTCATATTATGATTGAGTTAAATTCTAAATTAATGATGCCCTGTCATTTGCAGCTAGACTAAAATTAATCTGTTATAACTTTTATCGATTATGAACATAAATGCCATGTTTCATTTATTTGGTTGATATTTATTACATGTTAATAGTATGATTTTGGGAAGCACATATGCATATATAAGAGCTAGTGTAGTGTGGTGGCTAAAGTATTTGCTTGGGACTAGAAGAAAAATAGTTTAGCCCTTCAATCATTGAAGCTCACTAGGTGACTTTGGATCAGAATCTGAGTCCATTTCATCTCAAGCAGAATTATTTTTTATAGGAACACAATCAGAAAAACAGATTGTAGGTTTATTGCATAATAACAGACCAGTAATAAAAATATATTGTTATAATGTAATAAAGTATAAATTGGTGGATATAACAATATCAATATTATTACACCCAGAAATTTTGCTAGAGGTTTTATGTATAAAAGTTTAAACTGAGTGTACTGTCTCCTTCACAGGAAGTTGTAGGAGCTATTAATGAGTCTATCTTGGTAGACTAACAGCTTTGGATCGAGGTCAGCTTTTATTTGATTAATTAGGTACAGAAGGTATCTTGGCTGTGGGAACTCTCTCTTGTGGTGCACTATCTCACAATTAGTCAGAGCCACTCAGAAGCTTTATATAGTGAAGTCGTCAAAAAGACTCAGCAAGAATTTGTCAGAGAAGCTCAATCTGACTAAAAAAATATGCATTAACTAGTGAACATATATTGACTCTTTCTAAAGTAATCTATGTTGTTCAATATTTTCCTTTTCTGAAAGAATAGGCTTGAAATTGCTATCACCATCATCTATTTGAAACAGTTCTTCCAAGAAGTAACTTGAAATGACACCAATAGATAGGTATTTCTTTGATTAATTATTGTTTTAAAGTTGTCTAGACATTTGAGTACTGTACTTTATGATAGCTAAATTATAAAAAGCTAGAATCTTGAATTCCTTGCCAGTGTAGAAATCCACTGTTAAAAAAACCCCACTTTCTGAGGCAGCAGTATTTTCTGATAATAGTTCAGGAAGTAGTTCCTAGAGTTTTGTACAAATAACTTTTTAATTTGAGTTCATTTTTATTTAATCAATGGTGTAGGGTTTCCTGCCTGAGCAGGGGATTGGACCAGATGACCTCCAAGGTCCCTTCCAACTATTATTATTATTATTATTATTATTATTATTATTATTATTATTATTATTATTATTATTATTATTATTATTATTATTATAGTTTTGTCTTGAATGGAATTTACTTGTGCTGCAGAAGACTTGTTGATATTTCCATACTACCTGGAATGAAAAGTCTCGAACAAAGCCCAAAAGAAAGTGAAATTCTAAAACAAAATAGAGTATTAAATTTGAAATAATTATCTAGGAAAAATATAGATATGAGAAAGATCCAGGATTACATGTGTAACACCAAGGCTAATGCATTTTTAGGATGTCTTGGGAGAAATTACTCATCAGGTGTGAAGAAAGACTGGTCCATTCAGTTCTGTTTGGTTTATATTACATTTTAAATTAAACATTATAAACTGGGAAATTATATAGCAACTTGACAAATATAATGAATTATCTGGAGACCAAATCTAATAAAGTTAAATGTTTAAACATATCCTGCCTAGAAAAGAGAATATTAATGTATGACATCTACATCTGGCTTTGATTTAAGAAAAGTGAATTCTCAAGTGAACACCCTTAAAATGAATAATCCACACAGACCATCATTGCTGTGCAACTCAGTGCAATTCAATGTTTTATTTCACCACTTTGAGTGATCTGTGACTGTAAGTGAATTTTTCCACACATTTTATCTTTTCACCATCAATTTCTGTTTTAATGTTTCCCTTTCTTGCAGTGGTCATGAACTTGGTCTTTTTGATGTTCAGAATTAAAGAAGCCCAACATTGTTCAGGCTTTCATGTGATTCAGAAAAATGGTGTTGTTGTTTAAGAATTATCTTGTTTAATAAGTAGATTTCTTAAAGCAGGACACCTTTCACATTTGCACTGAAAGCTTAGAAAAACATTGCTTTTTTAATGTATTGAAGAAGGGGACTCTGTATGTCCAATACCCTTTCTCCAAATCATGTTCAAACCTTACACTGCCTTAGAGCACTTTATCACTCACACAAACATTTGCATTTAAATTTTACACTATACTTTGCCCCATCTTATTGATTTTATATGCATTTTTACAAGGATAGGTTTGGACAACTTTGTCGTAATATAAACAGTTTGAATCAAAGACCACATCACAAATGCCAGTCATAAGCAGAACTGCATCCTGACTGCAAATCAATTTGGGAAAAGTGAATTACCATAAATCAATTCATTTAAAATATGGAGCAACAAACAAGTTGCCCCATCTTTAATTTTAAGATAGCTTATTCCATAATTCTCTACATTTCTTATTTTTCCATAAATCACTTTCTAGCACCATGCTAGAAAGTGCTTTATGGATTTTACAACCGCAATAGTTTTAAAAAACAAATGCAGTACAGATATGTCCAAATGGACATACCGAAATTTGTTTTTGAAAAGTATTGTGTTGTAAAACCATTATGATAACAATATATTATGCTAATCATGCTGTTCTTAGCTGAATTGTTAGAACAGCATGAATAAAATAAATTCTAGTTGAATTTATTTTATGAATAAAAAAATTAATCTGGAAAAAGAAAAGAGAGTTTTTAAAATTTAATATCCTTGATTTGTATATGTCTTTAAAAAAATTTATTTTCCCACAATGGATATTGACATTTTAAAAGTTAATGTGATTTTTAATATTGCACTAAAAACAAAAGGTTGACATTTTCATATTTTATAATTCCTACAAAATAAATACTAGTTGTGTGTTATTGAGACTACTGGCTTGGCAGTGAAAACTAACAAATCTCAGGCTTGTGAACAATGTTTCTATTATATTATTCATCCTAATCATCTAACTTCAGAGCCACATAAGACATGAAATGTGATGTCAAAATCAGAATACTAGAATACTAAAGTTTGTATCCAATTGGCTACAGTAGTAGAAATGAATTAAATCTTAAAGTGCCTTTCATTCTTGCAAACAGGGGAGAGGAATGACATTTCAATTTGTTTCCTCACTCAGCTTCTTTAGATATGTTTTGTGTCAGCAGTTTTTTTTTCCAAGTGGAGTATAGCTATCTTGCACTTGTTACACAGTGGGAAGTTATTACATAAAACATCATCATTGCATTAATTATTGATCTGTTTCAAGCTTTCATTAGAGAACTAAAATATTTCTTTGATGTCTGGAAGAAGCTTTAGCTCCTTTGTTGTTTTGAAAAAGAAAAAAAAACAGAATAGGGGTACCAACACTGTTTTCATTAATGTTTCATTTGATATCTAACACAGCAATCCTGTAAGGATCTACCGGTACTTCAATCCCACATCTTAAGAAAGCAGAACTCTTGGAAACAATTTCTTCCAACAGGAACTTTTATTAAGAGTAGTTGATAGCAGGCATAATAGGGATTTCTTTACAGATCGATACTTTAAAAGTGTCCCTAAGCAAACCCCACCCCACAGTTCATCTGGACGGTTCAGACTGGCCAAACCCCAGGTGTTAAGTCCATCGTGGGAAAGGGGAGATAACATCAATCTGGCTCCGGTTGTAGCACAATGTTCAACAGCTTTTCGCACTTCCTTTTGAGACTGGAGAAATAGCCAGGCTGTGGAGGTTTATATCCCCTCCCCCTTTTCCTAGCTGCCCGGTTAGGGAGAAGAAAGTTCAGAGGGATGTATAGTGCAGGAGGCAATTTGTTACATTGTAATGGGCAGCAGACACAGAGGCAATAAACAAAAGGTTACATTGTAGCAAATAGAGGAAGTGAAAGCAATAACCCCGTAGGCATATCCCCCCTCCCTCTTGGGAGTATGGCAGAACCCAGGAGAAGGTGAGATTTGGTTTTAGATCAGAGTAGATAGAAATGAAATAAAAATGGGTTCTGACAAATCCTTTGCAACCTCCTTTGAGGTTACAATATTATAATCACCATATGTACATGTCTTTCACCTATTTCTTTTTCTAGTCAGGGATATAAAAAAGAGAAGTGTTTTGAACCTGTGTTTAATCATTAAATATATAAAGTTATTGAAAACCTATTTCTCATTTATTTATATCTATCGTATATCCCAATTAATGCAAAAAGGCGCATGCAACATTTGTGATGTTAATGTTAAATGCAAGATGAATACATTACACTGTAATCCCAGATCTGCCTATTCAGAAATACTATAAATTTAGTAGTCTTCTTTAGGAAAGAGCTCCAACAAGGATAAGTGGATCTTACAACCAAAATGTGTTATATCTTGGCAGAGCTTGACAGAAAAAGCAGATTGTATCTTGTATCTGCATGATTTTTTAAAAATAATCTATTGAAAACTATTAACATATTGCAGGACTAGACAATGTGTATAAGGAATTGATATCAACCACCAACTGCTTATCCATGCTGCTTGGTAACCCAATTGGCACAGTAGGCAACTAATTATTTCTACAGGGCAGAAATGGTTTGGGTCACCCTCACCAAACACCATCAAAGTATTCTTAGGCTGTCTTTTCCTACCAAACATATGGAGAATATTTTTTTATGTAATGGCTCCAGTCAATTTGGCATTGTACAGTAACAATTCCTTAGCTGTTTTACAGAGGAAGGAACAATCCTTCAAGTGAGTTAAGGTTTGCTATTCTCAAATTCTTTAAAACTTCATTTTTATTATGAGTGGTCCAGTAGCACAATGGCTGTAATTCTGACTGTTTATTTCAATTGTGCAAATCCAGCATGTGCTGCCACAGTCCAATTGGTCTGGAAGGCATCTGCTTGTGAAATATTTTTTTAAGGACTATAAGGATAGCATAATTTTAGTAAAGACTTCACTACATTGCTACTCAATGCTACATGGCAGTAGGGCTAGGTATTGAACAAACAGGAAAACTGACATGGCTTCTAACAAAGAAATTCCAGAGGACAGAGTTGACATAGTCTACAAAATAATTTTTAACAGAAGAAAATTTCAAATAGAACACGATATATAGCCTTTTAATGAAAAGGCCAATGGAGATATAGAGAACACCATGGCACTAATGAAAATAAAAGACTGCAAGGTTAAATAACACATATGGCTATTATCAATGCTTTTTTTCTAAAAAAAAAAAAAAGGTGCCGGAACTCACACATGTCATAGAACCCTCCTTGCCTACCCTACAAGGTTCCATCCAAAAATGGTGCCGGAACTCTGTTCTGGGTGTTCTATGAGAAAAAAAAGCCCTGGCTATTATTATGCTGATTTGATTTGATCTGATTTGATTTTAATCAAATTTATAAGACAACCTTGGTCATAATAAATCTGAGTAGAGTAGAAGTGAAATAAACTTAATAAAAGAAAGCAATAATGCTGGCATAAACAGAACCAACACATTCATACAATTCCCTTAGAAGATATAAACTCTATAACAATACTTTGGCAAAAAGTCAGGTCTTCAAAGCCCATTTAAAGTACATCAGGGTTGGGATTATCCAACTTTTGGAAGATACAAATGTACAGATCTTTTAAAGATGGAACCTGGGAGTATGCCCACTTTCTTTGGATCTATCCAGAGAGATACTCTTCCAGATTGCCAGGCTCAACAATGTAAAGAGAATTATACATCAAAATCAGCACATTAAATTGCACATAAAACCTTATGGATAACCAATGCATAATTCATAATAGAGATATTACATAGGCATACTAATTTATACCCATAGATGATAAGATAATAAAGGTGAAGTTTAATGAACGTCTGGACATTAGAATTTACACAGTGGCCCCAACATTCTCAGAATTTGGCCCTCATGTTTTAAAGATAGCAAATACTGACCAGAGAACATAGCAGTGGCAATAAAGGTCAGGAAATTGAGTAGAAGCTTGGAAAAGTGAGCTGGATTGCTGGATGCAAAGGAAAATTATCTTTTGCCCCCATCGAGTTCTGTAGGGCATCTCTTGGTAGTGCTCTATTGTTTGTATAATATATGTGCATAAGTGTGTTGTTCTCAGGTGCACATTGTTCTTCAAGCCAAAATTATTTTCCAGCTTTAGTTTCAAGGATAAAATCCAAACAGTGACATATAGATTTGTGCTGTGTGCATGGGGAACAGATTAGTGTAATAGATTTTTTGTTTTGAAATATTGCTCAAAACTATTCTCATTATATTTATTGGGTCTTTCATTCAAAATGTGAGCAGAATATTCATCTTGAGTATAGATTCTAGCATTTAATTATTAAACCTTTGCACTTTGACACAAAATTTACCAGGAAAAGTCAACACTAAATAAGGAAAAGCTAATTAAATCCCCTATTCCCAAACAATCTTGCTGATGCCAGCAAAGTATAAAATAGGCAATAATTCCTTTTGGAATACATTTTCATTACTAACAAGATTACAGCAAGAAGGAAACACAAGGACATTCTCAGGGGATTGATAGAGCAGAAAATGTACAAGCATTGCTTTCAGTTCTCTGGGTTAACTACAGGAAAGTTAACTTGGAGAATTGGAAAACAATAACATTAGAGTGGAATCATCCTTTCCTACTGCATTTATCATTTACATTTGATTTTTTTTATCTTATGTTGGACTTGATAAAAAACGTTTCTGAAGTAAAAAAGCTAGCCTAAATATTTAAGAGTTATTAATAGAGTTATTAATTAAATCCTCTATCTGGTCCTGAATTCATTCCAAGCAAATGAAGTATTTTTCCCTCATGATCTCATCTTCTGCAACACAAGATAGTGATACTTATATAAATGAATACTAATATTCAAATAAAAAAGATATAATAAACACAGACTATATCGTACTTTAAAAGGTGATATATATTATTATGAAACAGTGTTCAGTAAAGGGTGTGTTTTGGTGAATGAGTGCCAAATTGCCTTTTTTTCTGATAGGATACTGATTAACAGGCAGCTTGATCTAATGATGGCGCTATGTTGAATACCATAACGATAATGGCAATGTAACATATTCATGATCATACATCCTCAGAAGCAAAACATAAAGTGAAATAATGCTAGTATATTCAAGAGATAACTTCACAATTTTTGTAACAGTTCTATTGCACCCATCAATCACCACACTATATACATTGTTAAGGGCATAATATTATTCAGGCATGAAAGGCATCAATCAGTACTGGCAAGACAAACCTAATAGGTCAGTTTAACCTACCACAGAGACACCCAGAGCAACCACCTAAACAGACTGCTGCAATGCAGTGTTATAGAATTTGAAAAATACCGTATTGTTATTGCTGCATAGTATTTCATTCTTTTGTTAAATGCGTAATATGAATAAAAATGATTTGGAATGTAATTTTCTTATGAATGTGACTGCTAATCCATAAAGAGAGTGAAGTGAAGCCTAACTGATGTTTTGTGTTTGAGATTTACTTCAGTAGAAGTATCAAAATAGTGTTCTTATTATAGGACAGTTAAAGACCAATAGATTATCAATTGTCTTCTTCTATATGGTATTTGCAAGTACTTGAAAAGTGCTATCATATTCTTCCTCTCAGTCCTATCTTTTCAAGGCAAAATATAAGCAATTCTCTTTTACTTTTATTTTTCCCCTGATCATTCTTAATTTGTCTTTCTCTGCATCTATTATTATTTCACTGAACCTTTCTTAATAGCATAAATACTTGAGGTTGATCTGACTAAGGCAGAATTCAGTGGAACCACAGCGTGCAGTGAAGTGGGAAGTATACTTTTGCTGATGCAGGCTAATATTACATTTGTCTTTGCACAAAATAGGACATACGATTCAGCATGTGATCAATTATACCCTGAATGTATTTCCAGCATATATCTGTTCAATTGGTATGGTTTTTTTTTCTAAGTGAAGAACTTTGAATTAAGCTCTGCTAAATTTCATGCTGTTATTTTCAACTCACTTTTTTACTTATCAAGTCTTTTTGTGTCTCCTAAACAAATTAGTTATTCCATCCAATTGTCTCACTCTGTCTCAGCTCAACCCACCTAAGTCACAGGTTTATTATAGGAAAAATAGGAAGCAGGAGCATTCATTAGCTATGTATGCCACCCTAATTAAGCCACCATAAATAAAAGCAGAACAAAAATTCATTAATTCAATAAACTTTACTTCTTTATCCAAATCATTAATAGGAATGTTCCCCTGAATTTTCTGACGTTTAATTTATCTTTAGTGACAAATTGTACTAATAAAGGATAATATTTTTGTAGTTCAGCGTTGACATGCAGTGTGTTTAGGCTCATCTAAATAAAGTCCTTATGCAGCTTCTCTTGTGGGAGTTTCAGTTGTTGCTTTGGTAATGGAGCATCTGGTTAGTATAGGCGTCAACTCTACAATGAACCTGGCTGCAACCATCTTTGTTGTTTTAGGCTGCCACAAGAAAGGGAGAGGGAATGTAGCATTTCTGTTAGTCTAAACATGAATAGATTCCATAGGAACCAAGGTCATTCCCACACCTTAGTGGAGAAGGGACATTGTGTTAGAAAGCCCACCAAGTAGTTCTATTGGAGAATGTGATCTATAGCTGAATAGAAGGGTGGTAACTATTACATTGAATTACTCTTAACATTTGGGTTGGGGAGAATTTTAGATTTGGTTTCACATTTGACCATGCTGACATTATGTATCCAATAAAAATGTTTACTTTAAACCAAATCTCCTGAAACCTCTTTTATTTCAGGACCCTGAGCCCCGATCCCCTACCCCTGCCTTTGGGAGGATGGCAAAGACTCAGGGAAGATTCCTAAATGGAGAAAAAGGAAGAGCTGGCCTTAAACCTCAATGCAGGCTGCTGTTCAGGTGGGAAGTGGAGTGCTGGTGGCAGTGGCTCAGCCGAAGACCTGTGCCACCCAGTTCGAGAAATTGGTGCTGCAGGAAGGAACTTTGACCCTTGGAGACCTCTGTCAGGCAGGGGCAGCCCCCACTGCATAAGCACTCCTAAAGTGGCTGAAGGTGTGTTCCTACTGATTTCATCCCACAGTCCTCTGCCACCTGTGCCAAAGTGGAAGGTGAAGAGGCTGGCAGGATGAGACAAGTCTGGGGAATAGAAGTACTTGACGGTACTCCATGGCCACTCGGCTGAGAGATTGAGGGAAAAGTTCAATTGGCTCGATGTCAAAGAAGTGACCCCAGTCATACAGTATGTGATTTCAGGTGGAGGAGACACTAGGGTGTTGCCATCACTCCCAACCATAGCAGCCCAAGTTTGACTGCTATGGCCTATGCAGATTCCCCACGACCCAGACCAGCCTCAGCATCAAATCCGGCACCTAAGCAAAGTCCTGTGCAGGACCAGCGAGCTGCAAGCCCAGGGGATCAACAGGGAGGATTTCAGAGAGTGGCTCAGCCGCAACCCCAGTACCAGTGACCTGCTCTGTGGCTTGCATACTGGGCACCACAGCCTGTAGACCCACCTCCCATCAAACCCACATTTGATGAGGACCTGGAAAAATTGCCCTTTTTCCTGAACCAAGTGTGGGCTCACCTAGATCGCTATGCCCCCACATATCCTGATGACTCCATGTTGGTGAATGCAGTGGTGGCCAACCTAGAGAGGAAAGCGGTCGACTGGGTGTCCAGCCTCCACGATGATCAAGCACCAGAACTGTGGGACATAAATCTATTCATGGATCATCTGAGAGCCAGATTTGAAGATGAATCCCAGGCCCTGCAGACTGAGATAGAAATCCACAGCCTGAGGCAGAGGGATTGCCCAGCTAAAGAATTATTATATTATTATTATTATTATTATTATTATTATTATTATTATTATTATTATTATTATTATTATTATTATTATTATTATTATTATTATTATTATTATTATTATTATTATTATTATAATTTCTATGCCGCCCTATTCCGGAGAATATGTCCGGGAATTCCAAAAAGTTGCTGGCAGAATCTGACAGTGGCCAGAACGATCGCTGATCCACTGCTTCAAAGAGGGACTGGACTATGACTTATTCCAAGCATGCAACTACCGAGGGATTCCTGACCAACTCTGTGAGTGGTACCATATGGCCATGACCCTGGATATTGAATTGGCCCATTGCAAGAGGTCCAGCACCCCTGAACTGAAGCTAAGGCAAAGCCAGGAGAAATGCCTGTTTGGACAATGTCCACCAGCTGCTCCTGCAGCTAGCACCCCCAAGCGCTCCCCAGGGCTCCCATCAAGTGCTTCAGGTGTGGCCAGCAGGGCCACTGGGCTGCTGTAAAGTGGAAAAATACTGTAACTCAGACTGCTGTGTCTTCAGAAGTACCAAGACAAATGAGGTCTCCTACATTGATAGACCCATTTCTAGCAAAGCAATTCGTACCGACTAGGTTGGTGGCCAGAGTCCAGACTATCCCAGTATAATGGGTTCTTCAAGTTATGTTCCCTGCCAAGGAAAGGTTGTTATATACAATAGGGTTGGCTTCAAGGGCTTCGCAGGGCCATTGTTCACCTGCCACTCCTGCAAAGCCAAAAAGGCCCCCATAGAGGTGATGAGAGAAATCAAACTTGGCATGTCAAAATCAAGCCATCGAGATCTCCTCTTCCTCCCAGGGAAAAGAGGAACCTCTGGCTGAGCACATGCAGTTACCAGTGCCCTATGATAGTGATGACTTATAGTACCAAAGACTGGGGCCCAGACAGGCTTAAATGGCCTAATAGATAAAGGCTGCACAAGGTGCCTGATCAGTCTGCCAACTATGCTTAAATTGGAAATCTGGGCCAAGCTATTGCCCCTAGTCATGAAGTTTGAGCAGGCTGATGGGTTTTTGATGGGAGGTTCCCTTGTGGCTCACTTAACTGAACCAGTGCACTTGGAGATGGGACAGCATTGGGAGATCATCTGCATTATGATAATTCCAAAAAGGACTGAGACTATAATTCAGGGATTAGCATGGCTTGGCAAATGGCGACCTACCATTTGGTGGAAGAATGGGGTGAAGACATTGAGGCTAGCAACGGGTCCCCTCCCACCTCATGAGGTCAGTGAAATAAAGAGGAGAAGGGAGAGCTAATCAAGCCATTGAAAGCCAACACAGATCGAGTGCCAGGGGGCCAGCTCATCCCCAGGATTTAGCGGAGGTTTTCAGTGAGGAGGAATGCGATATACTTCCCCCTCACCGAGCTACTGACTGTGCTATTGAGATACTACCAGGGGCTCCCAAAACAAAAAATGTACTCCATGACCCCCAGAGAGATGAATGAGCTAAGGGACTACATAGACAAAAATCTAACCAGGGGTTTTATTGAGCCAGCAAAATCATGGGTAGCTGCCCCAGTGCTATTCAAAGAGAAGAAAAATGGGTCTTTGGGATTGTACATGGATTTTAAGGGATTAAACACTTTTTTCCTGCATAGTTGAACAAATCTACACTGATGGTCTGCCATGGACATGAGAGTATCTCATGTGACATCATGGTTTCTTTTTATTGCAAATGTGCATATTTATTGCAAGTGGGACAATTGCTAACAAAATCTTTGATTTTGCCTTACATCTTAGGCCAGTAAAGAGTATCATAAGCTTGTTTGTAGTGTGCTTCACCCCCAATGTGGCTTGAGTGTATGCGCAATAACATCTCTGCACTCAGTGACTTTGGCACTATGATTCTTGGGCCCTTGTACAAGATCATCTTGTACGCTGATCTCATCTCTGAAGGACTAATATTCCCTCACAATTGCAGGAATTGCCTCCTTCTCATTTGGCTACCTACTAAGAAAGATAGCTTTCAATGATGGTAAAGCTGCATCAGTATCTGTGCACTGCTTGAGCTGACATAGATGCTGATTTGTGACATTGAGATAGTCTGCCTGATTGACTTCAGCAAAGGTTTGTTCCTATTGCAACCATCAAACTGTATGATGCTGACTTCCGGTTCCAGAACGCGGCGACGCTGGTCGTGCCTGGAGACTTGTCTCCGTGCCGTCCAGAGTTTCCTTCATCGGTAGACCCCCTAGGGGGTCGAAAGTCACCCTAGAGGGGTGACCACCAAGGAGGAGGCTTGCTGGTAGATAGGGGAAGGCTGCAGCTTCCCCCGTGTCTCCATCTATCTCCTCAGGGCTGACGGAGTAAAGACCGGCCTGCAAGATGGCCGACCACCCTGCTGCACCAGCCGAAAGTCACACAGACATCTAAGCATAACAGACCCACCATGGATGATCTGGGTGAGACCCCTTTTGTTCCTCTCTTCACCCTATGTTGTTTTTGCCTGTAAAAGCTTCATTGGAATTACTTTCCCATCTGGAAAAAGCGGCTTTTGTATGTGTGGGAACAAAGGCATTTTATAAAAGGACAGATTAAAACTTTTTTAAAGACTATATATTTCTATTCACGTTGAGGTACAGAAAAAATTGTGGGGGTTTTTTTTGGAGTGGTATTTTATTGGTAGAGTATTTTTTCCCCCATTCTTCCTTTAAAAAATAGAAAAAAGGGAAAAAATGGCATTTGAGGAAGTCATTTTAGCTCACTGAGGACATCTACTGGTCAAAGGTTAATATTGGAATTGTTGACTATTTGGAGATGAGATGGTTTTGGCCTTCAAACTATTTATTAAGAGAAAAGATAATTTGAGCCAGGTGTGATCTGTGGGGGTGGATAATGTTCAATTGTAGCCTTCACTAAAAAAGAAAAAAAGAAAAAGAAAAAAGGATCTTTCTTCAACTATTGCTAAAATGGAGAAGCCTCAATCACATTTAAACTGTCGACTTATACTGGAAAAGATCTATGAGGCTAAAGAAGAAATATGTACTACAATAAAAGAGTTTACTACAGAATTAACAGCCAGAACTCCTACTTTAAACCTTAAAACTGACTCTCACTTGACTACTCTACAAAACAGATTATACAAGAAGAGGACTTAACAGAGAATAAAGAGAATTTTGCCTTGCCCTATAAGCAAGACCAGGAAAAGCAAAGAATGATTTTTGAACTTCTCAAGCAATGAGGCTTTATGGACAAGAGAAACAGAGGGCCAACGCAGAGACTAAGATGGTTTCCATCGAATCAAATAACACTACAAGCAACAAAAAGAGATTAATCACCTGGAAGGGAAGCTTTTCTATGGAAACCTGCCTGGCATAAGAGGAAACCTAGAATAAGATTGAAAAATGAAATTTAAAATTTCATATATTGGATTAAAGGCAACCTAGAACTATGGACTGATGTAAGGATTAAGATTATGAGTTTGAAGTAAAGAGATGTTTTAGATTTGGATTAAGTTAATAATTAATTGAATGTTAATTAAGTAAGATGACTTGTTTGTTTTATAACATGGATGTTTAGCTATGACAACTAACTGGATGAAATTTGAATCCTGCTCAATGGATTGAAATGATTTAACGTCTGATACTATTCTGTCAGCTTAAAGAGATTGATTAACTGATAGATTAGACATGTATAGAATAGATAGATAGATATATACATTTAGATATGTCTAGGATAGATCAATATTTTTGTTTAAAAATGAGATATTTTTTATATAATGGATTAAAAGTAATCTAGAATATTAAGAATGTTTTTTTTAGAATGTTAGGTTCACTTGTATGAAAATTATTATGTAATGGAATGAAGAAAATTGAAGAGATGTTTTAGATTTGAATTGAATTATTAATTGAAATTTAATAAGATGATGTGATTTTTTTGATGACATGGATGTTATCAGTTATGATAATTAACTGGATGAGATTTGAATTCTGTTTAATGGATTGAAATGATTTAAAGTCTGATATTATCTTGTTAGCTTAGAGAGATTGATTAATTGATGGATTAGATAGGATTAAATTAATATTTTACTTTAAACAGGGGAGATTAGTGGAATAAGAAATAAATAAGATTTTGATAAAATTAAGAAAGTAGAACATATTTGGAAGGGATATCTGAATTGAAAATGTATTTAAAGTTAATTTATTACGGTATTGTAAATTTATAAAGCTTAAAAACAGGTTCAGGTTGAATAAATTTAAGCTAGAGTTGGATATTTTAAATACACTATGCTATTTGAGGGAAAAAGAGAGGGATTATTTGTGTATTGATTGTATATATGTTTTGTTCTAGGATGTTTGATTACCCCAGCATCACGGTGTGTCCTGAATACTTTAAGAAATTTAAAAAAACAATAAAATTTGTTTTAAAAAAACCCTGTATGATGCTTGTGCTGTCCTCCAAGTGTCACCTGATCTGATATAGACCTACTCAGATTATCACTGATATACATTTCATGTCCTGGCTTGTAGATAACATTGAGGTTGTAATACTGCAATGTAAGCAGCATGCTCTGCAAATGCTTCAGAGCACACAAAAGGGACTTCTTGAATATGGCTATTAGCTTCTTATGATCAGTTTCAGCTGTGATTGTATCCCAGCCATAAAGATAATGATGGAACCACTGGCAGGCAAATACAATGCTTAAACATTCCTTTTTGATTTGAGTGTAATTTGGCTCAGCAGATGAAAGAGCCCTGGACGAATATGCAACTGGCTGACCTTTTTGCAATAGGCAACATCTTAGGCCATTTTTGCTTGAGTCACTTTGAAATGTAACAGGCTTTGTGACATCAATGCGACCAAGCATTTTATCTCCTTTACTGCCTGGTCATACTTGGGAAGCCAGTGCCAAACTGCATTTTGTCAAACTGTCAGAACCCATATTTTAAAGGGCCTTTTCCTTTCCTTCTAAACCTGAATTGCATTCTCTTCTCTCCCTGGGTTCTGCCATACTCCTGGAGAGGAGGGGGAAGCGTTTGAGGGTTATTGCCTTGTTTTTCTTCTATTGTTACAATTCTTTACAGAAGGTAAAATGGCAAGATTGGGGGTACCCCCTTCTTCTCCATGCTCCTAGATCTTCTCCCATAGTTGAACTTTTACTTTTTGTGTTTGAAAATAAAAACAATGTTTGAAACTTAATTGATGCATATTAATTATTAAATATGATAAATCTTATTTATTTGGAAAATTTATTGGCTGTTCATCTTACCACAGGCTAGGAAATATTATGCAGCAGAAATGAATTGCCATGGGCACATAGGAAGTTGGTAGTATTGGAAGGGATGCTATTTCATTAATTCTTTGTGGTCTCTTACTGTCTTTACCAATTGCTCACAATGGGAATGGGTCTTTCTGGGAATAGATTTGGATTTTTGGCCTTTTTTTTCTTCCAGTGATTTACAGGGAAATCACAGACATTAATAGGAATGAAGTCCTCTTGGAGTTTGCTTATTTTCAGGAAAATGTCTTTTGAAAGTGAACAAGTTATTCAAAGTACTTGGTGTTTCCCCTTCAGAAAAAAATTAACTATGGGTTCACAGAAGTGTGGGATTTTCCTATAAGACATATTCTTCTTTGCAGCACTTCTTAGAATAACTGACCACATAATGACCTTGCAATCATTCCAGAAAGTGTCCACCACTCTCAGGGCAAACAATGTCTGCTGTGATTGTCAGGAGCTTTACCAACATTAAATGGAACTTATCTATCTATCTATCTATCTATCTATCTATCTATCTATCTATCTATCTATCTATCTATCTATCTATCTATCTATCTATCTATCTATCTATCTATCTATCTATCTATCTATCTATCTATCTATCTATTGCATATGCTAAACCTAAAACATAAATCTGGCCAGCAAAAGTATTTACACTGGATTTACACTTGTCCACATGTTGATAAATAGCAATAGAAAAAAAATCTACTTACTTGTCACCATCCAGA
The DNA here is from genome assembly GCA_034064705.1 of Bothrops alternatus. Classification (NCBI taxonomy): domain Eukaryota; kingdom Metazoa; phylum Chordata; class Lepidosauria; order Squamata; family Viperidae; genus Bothrops; species Bothrops alternatus. The sequence goes on along the minus strand of JARGCV010000256.1, from coordinate 323,797 downwards.
GATAGGTAGCTGTGACATCTCCTGCTCATCCAGCTCCTAGGTTCCTTTGTTACTTAACAACAGTAACAATGTGATAGCAAAGTGATCTTAACAAGAGCCACTTGGCTAAAGGTTATTCATTTTTCAATGGATAGCACTGGTAATCAGATATGGACTCATAAGATTGTAATATATTGTCTTCAGTATGAAATCCAGGAAGATATATGTATTTTCCCAGAGTTTCCTTCCTTCCTTCCTTCCTTCCTTCCTTCCTTCCTTCCTTCCTTCCTTCCTTCCTTCCTTCCTTCTCTTTCTTTCTTTCTTTCTTTCTTTCCCTCCCTCCCTCCCTCCTTTCTTTTCTTTCTTTCTTTCCCTCCCTCCCTCCCTCCTTTCTTTTCTTTCTTTTTTCTTTTCTTTTCCCTTTAATCATGTTGCTTTTGTTCACTAATTTTTGATTATTAATTTTGGCTCTTTGTCCTCCTTTCTTTGCTTTTTACACTTGTACATTTTAAGCTGTTTCTGGAAGGCGTTTCACTTAGTAATTTATCATCTGCAAATTGCATGAGCATCAGTTCCATATTTTAATTCCTAAGTTGCTAATGAACACAGAGATTCCTATGGAGTTCTAATCACTGGTATTTGGTTCCATTTTTGACACATTCTCATTTATAATTACTCTGTGGGATTTTTTTTCTTAATGATGTTTCCTAATGTTAATCTTCTCAGCGTAGGGGGAAAAAATCTGGTATTGAGCAGTAATATAAGTTTTTCCCCTCCTGTCTATTTGAAATTTTACAGAATATTCACTATTTCTCATGTCTTTATTTCCTATGAGTACAGATGTTACTTTTTAGGTGCAATTGGTAAATCTTAGCTATTATAACATCAAGTAGCATACCTTTTTGGAAATGAAAAGAGATTATTGCCATTGTTCTCCTATTTTTAACATACCAACAGATTTATAGAGTTTAGTGAGTATATTTCTTCCGTCTATATTTCACTAGGTGCTTTGTAATCATGTCATTGATTAATGACACTGAATGTTTGAACTTCTCCAGACAGGCTCACAAACTGACAGGTTTCTCTCCTAATAAAATGCATATTGAAGGTCTTTCAAAATGGAGTTCCCTAGAGAAAACAATTGAGGTAACTGGTCAGATTTCTTCATAAAATCATCAAAGGACCTACTGTATTTCAGTTTTAAATGTGGGCTATCTGAAGATAACACACACACGCACACACACACACACACACATATATTAAAAAAACAAAGAAAATCACACACAGAGAGAAAGCAGATTTTTTTTAAAAAATGTGATAAATAGGATATAGAGCAAAGACTACTTGAAACAAGGTAAGTGGTGAGCTAATAATAAACTGTTTCTATTTTTTGTTACTTAAGTAAATTGATGCATTATAAATGTAATTTATAAATTATTTATTTCATTTTATTTAAAACATTTATATGGAGTTTGATAATTAGATTTCAATAATTCTACAACCCACATTTTCCTGCAATTATAGCAAAGTTTTTATACACTCAAATAGAAACTAAAAACTGTATAAAGTAATAAAATGCATTAAATACAAAGCATAGGAAAGAAATAAAACATATCAAAACCAGTATGCCAATATATTGGAGAAAATTGGAATAATTTTTAGATATGTTTTCACAATATTTGTGAATTTAAATATATCTCTGGACTATTATCCTACAAAATATTATATTATCCTACAAAAGCTCATTTGGCAATGAATAGAATAGAATAGAATAGAATAGAATAGAATAGAATAGAATAGAATAGAATAGAATAGAATAGAATAGAATAGAATAGAATAGAATAGAATAGAATAGGGACCTTGGAGGTCTTCTAGTTCAACCTCCTGCTGAAGCAGGAGAACCTATGCCAGTGGTGATGAACCTTTTAGAGACCGAGTGCCCAAACTGCAACCCAAACCCCACTTATGCATTGCTGGGTGCTGGGTGGGCATGGCTATGGTAGTCATGGGTGGGCGTGGCTGGGGTGGGTGTGGCCACCTCAATGCTGCTCCTGGGGAGAGATGCCTGTGGGGACCAGGCAGGGTTGGGGGAGATCCAGGGGGTCTCTGGCGAGTGGGATGGTGGGCAGGAGGTTCGTTCTGCAGAGTGAGGTGAGGTGAGGGAGGGGGCAGGGCAGGGGTGCCATTGCCATGGGGCAAGGTGAGGCAGGGCCGGGGCAGGGGCTGGTTGCAGACAAAGGGTGGCTCCAGTCAGGAGGAGGAGGTGGAAGAGGGTTTAAGCAAGCTTAGCAACCAGAGTGAGAATCCCCCCCAAAAACAAATGTGCTTCATAGGTAACCTCAAAGCATGACAGAAGAGACCAAAACCTGTTGCAACCACCCAGCAGATGGAAGGGGAATAAAAACCAAACAGCCCCCACCCCCAGCCAATACTCAACAGAAATGCTCTTGACAACGAAAGCCTCAGATGGGGAAAGAGTGCGGGCAGGCAGACGTCTTGCTCAGCTGATGGCTTGGGGGGGAAGGGGGTAGCTACACCCCCTCCCAAACACTGCCCTCTCACAAAAGTAGGATAAAAACTCCCAAAAGCAACAAAGAAAAAAAGTTAAAACAGAAGAGTGTCTCATGATGGTTTTCTTCCCCACTTCCTTCTAGCTGCAGTTTAAATATGTAAAGACCACAAAAGAAAAAACTTGGCTTTCTTTTGTTTTAATTCAGAAGGCAGGACCAGGAGGATTGGGGGGGGGTTGTTTGTTTCAAAGGAAGGGAGGATGCTGCCTGAGGAATTCTGGGAGTTGAAGTCTATAAGTCATAAAAGGGCCAAGTTTGAAGAGCTCTGTTGTAAGCCAATGTTTGGAAACACCTCCATGAGAGCCAGGTTTTGCACACACATGTATGTTCCAGTGTGATCCCTCCTGAACATGGGTGTCCACTTAAAATTAGGGAGCTTCTAATTTTTCAGCCCTTCCAATGCGCAACTCCTCTCCTTCATCAAACCGACATCCAACAGGACACGAATTGCCTGCAGGCAGAAACTGCCAGGCGGCCCACTCACTGCCAGAGCTTGCCCAGTGTCTTGCTGAGCTCGGTGTTGTGCAGGTGTGGGTACTGGTCAGCCAGCTTCCTGCACATTGCCTGCACCCAGACCTGGAAGGCGTTCATGGGCTGCTTGATATGCGGCTTGGCCCTCAGCGCCCCATGGCCCTGCACCAGCATGGGCACCAGGTTCCAGTCGTAGCCCTTCAGCACCTGCAAGACAGTGTCCCGGATGCAGGTGAGGAAGCACTCATCCCTGCTTGGTGCTCACCTCTGCTTAATCAGAGCCTGCCTGGGCCACCGCTGCCTCCACTGCCTCTGCTGCACACGTGGCTGAGCAGGCAACCTCTCTCTGGCCCCTGGATGAGGTAAAAGGGGCCAGATCCTGATCCCCCCACTGAAGCCTGTTCTTGCTCGCTCGTCTCTGCTTGTCCCTGCCTGGCTTACCAGTGCCTGTCCAAGCCACTGCCACCTCCGCCACCTCCACTGTGCACGTGGCTGAGCAGGCAACTTCTCCCCAGCCCCTGGATGAGGTAAAAGGGGCCAGATCCTGATCCCCCCACCCAACCCTGCTCTTGCTGGCTGGCTGGCTCCTAGCTGTTCTCCCGCTATCCCAACACAACCCACTCAGAGCCCCTGGTTTCTTACCTCTGCCTGGTTTGTTCCGTGGCCTCATGGCAGCGGGACTGGGCAGGAGGTAGCAAATGGCCAGTTTCAGCTTGACACGGCTCTTTGCCTCAAGCTGGAGGCAAAGATCCATGCCACACAGAAACTGGCCATTTGCTGCAACACACAAGGCAGGAAACGGCCAGTTTTGGCGTGGTGTAGATCTGCCTCCTTTTGGCCCTGGTGGTGTGCTCGCCTTCCGTGGCCCAGGGACTGAGGCGGCAGACGGGGGTGGCTCCAGGCAAGGCGGATGATGCTTTGGTCGCTCCCTATCAGTGGCTATGGCCAGGCCGGCTAAAAGAAGCAAGCAGGACACCCAGTTGGGAGGAAGAGCAGGCAGGAAGGTGCGGCTCCAGTCCCTCCCTGGCAGGCCGCCCTTTGTTCCCCCAGAGTCCTGTGGTGGGCACCTCCTTCGAGGCTGCTCCCCTTAAAGTGGCAGGTGGGGTTGCTGGGTCTACCGCATGGCCAGAAGGAGGCAGCCGGAGGCTGAATGGATTTGGCCATGCCCATGCTCCAGCTGTAATTCCGGCCTTACAAGCTGTGGGGGGAGGGGGTGCTGGGCTGCAGAGCCTGGATGGCCAGCAGTGACAAGGGGAAGCCAGGCCGTCTCCTCACCACCACCCATCCAGGGGTTCTGGGCATGGGTGGCTGCCTTGCCCCTCAGCACCCTTGGCCAGGAAGCTTCCGATGGGGCAGAGCGAGGCCTGGGCGGCAATGGCCGGACCCCCAACCAGGCACTGACAGGGCAGGGCCATCAGGCAGGTTGCCAGCCAGGAGTTGACAGCCTTTTGGAAAAGCAGAACCCCCATCTGCCCCCATAGCCCAGGTGGCCGGCTCCTTCTGATTGGGAGCAAGGTGACAGCTGGCCTTTAACTCCTGGGGGCCCACAGCACGGTGAGTAGCAGCCTGCCATGGCAGGGGGAGGGAAGATTGGTGCCCAAATCGGTCCCCTGAGCCCTGGCTGAGCCAACGCATGGATCATCGTGCTGCCACCGCTATTTCCCCCCCCACCCGCATGGATCGTCCTGCCGCTGCTGTTTTCCCCTGCACGGATTACCCTGCCACCGTCATTAACCACCCCCCACTCCGTGCATGGATCTCCATGCCGCCGCCATTTGGAAAAGGCCTCTGCCCCACAGATCTAGGGCTGCACAGCGATTTTGCGCTTCCCCCACCACTGTTCTGGGTCGCTGAAGCCTTTTCGAAGCCTCTGGATCTTGCATCCATGGCCATGGGGCGATTTTGCAGCACCTCAGCAGCCCAGATCGGCAGCGGGGGGGGAATTGCTATGCAGCCCTAGATCCATGGGCAGAGGCCTTTTGCAGGCCTCCAGAGCCCAGATCAGGCTGCTGGCGCACCGCAAAATTGCCCCATGGCCCTGGATGCAAGCTCCAGAGGCTCTGCTGCCCAGATTGGCCATGGGGGGGGGGCGAAATCTCTTTGGAGGCTTACCTGGACTCATACTGGCAGCTGCCTCCACCATCCAGTTCGGATCCACCCAGCTCTTGCAGCTGCTTCCTGACTCCCAGTGGGGAGAGAGAGAGAGAGAGAGAGAGAGAGAGAGAGAGAGAGAGAGAGAGAGAGAGAGAGAGAGAGAGAGAGAGAGAGAGAGAGAGAGAGAGAAGGCACACATGGAGAGGGGCCAGGGAGCAGCCTGGCCCTGCCTCCCTCTGTGGCAATGGCGTGCGTGCCCACAGGGATAGCTCCACGTGCCGCCTGTGGCATGCGTGCCATAGGTTCGCCACTGACCTATACCATTTAATAGTACAAGATCTGCTTTTTTTCTCTAAACAATAACAATCTTTTGAGATGAGTTGGGCTGAAAGATAGTGACTGGCCCAAAGAGTTCAGTAAATTTCCATGTCTGAGGATAGACTAGATTCTGGTTTCCATGTTCTTAGTCCAACCTATTCACCACAATAGGTCTTATGCAGTGTAATTTCTCTTGCATTAGTGTTCTCTTGTGCCTCTCTCTATTATCTTTGGACAACTATTCAGATCACCATAGCCAATTACTTCTTAGAGTATGATCTATGAACCATGTTAAATAAACTAGAATATACTCACTTGACTACAAACTTATGATAGCCATTTTGGGAATTTTTTTATACTCTAGAAATTATTTTCACAGAATTCACTTGGAAAGCAGTTCAATGTCATTAGTCTAACCTCTGGATAATACAGGAGACTAGTTCTATAGTAATTTGGCAGTCTTAAGAAGTTTTGTTCTTATGTTCCAAGCCAGGCTGCTTCACTACTGAACTGTTTACACTCACAGATGATTCTTTCTTATTTCATTAATATCCTCTTTGCCTTTTTCTTTTTGCATGCCTATCTTGCTTTTTGGAAAGTAAGGTAATTGGTGGGGTCATATTTTATTTATATACTTATTTAAAACATGTATATAGCCTTCGATAATTAGAACAATGTACTGGCTGAGGAATTCTAGAAGTTAAAGTCCATGCATCTTAAAGATGTTGAAGGTGAAAAACACTGTTTTAGAGCCCTTCAAATACTGTAAATGTTGTATGTTGTATTAATAATATTTATTTAATTATTCAATTTCTATAGCTGCCCATCTCAACCAATGACTCTTTGATATGATCTTCAAACTAAACATTTCCATCTATTTTAACCACTCTTCATTTTATTCAGATTTTGGCATTTATTATTTCAAATTCCCCCCTCTCTCTTTCACACACACACACACACACACACACACACACACACACACACACACACACACACACACACACACACACACCATTTACCCATCTAGGCTACATTTTAATTGTAAAAACAGACTATCCATGTAGTCTATTTGTTAATACCTGTTAATGCCTGCATACTTGGCTCTGCCAGTTGGTATGGGGACCAGATGGAGGAGTTCCACACTGAAGGTGGCTGCTAGATTGATGGAAAACTCCACTTTCTTGCTCTCTGCTCTCCACCTGTCCTTCTTTTTAATTATCATATTTGTTGCGATAAATGTCCATTTCTCCTTTAAGAAATCCTTTCTCAGTCTCTGTCTGGATGGGCTTCCCTTTCTCCCCCTTTACAGGCTATCAGCTGATAGCTGCACTAGGGGGTGGAGGAAAGAAGGAAATAAGTTTCGTTTCCTGAGAAAAGCATCAGGGCTTTCCAAGTATATGTTTTTAACTGTTTGTGTACTGCGATTGGCTGTGAATCGGTGGGATGACAATTTAGGGGAAGAAACCTTTGATGTGTAATAAAAGGAGATGCCTGGTTTCTATCTGGGCCTTCACTTCGAGACAAGCTCCAGTCTCTGTCATCATTCATGGGGGCCGGGTGACACCATGGACACACTTTCGCCACACATATTGATGTGTTTATTCTCGTTGTGTTCCTGTCAACTGTCTGACTAGCAAATGAATGAAGTAGGACTGCCCCCACAGCTACATCGCTAGCATTGGCTTGTATTACGAAGGGCACTGTTGGATCTGGGTGTTTAAGGGTTGGCTCAACCATGAAAAGCTGCTTAAGCTTTTCAAAAGCTGCTTGACACTCCATAGTTCAATTGAGCAGCTGGCTCTCCTTGAGCTTAAACCCTCCCCCTGCCGTTTTTAATAGTTCAGTGATAGGTAAGTCTACCTGTGCAAAGGAGGGGATGAATTGTCAGTACAAGTTGGCAAAATGCAGAAAGCTCTGCAATTACCTACAGGTTCGGGAGGCCTTCCCACTCTGCTATGGCTTTCACTTTCCCAGGGTCCATTTCTACCCCATCACTTGATATGGGATGCTACAAGTAATCCAAACTAGTTTTGTGGAAATCGCACTTGGATAGTTTGGTATAAAGTTTAGCTTTCAGTAGATTCTGTAGCACTTCCCTCACTGGCTTCACATGCTCTTCTATTGTCTCAGAGTAAATGAAAATAGCATCCAGGTAAACCAGCATCCCTTTGTACAGGTGATCATGCAGCATCTCATTAATCAGTTGCATGAATACAGTTGGCGCTCTCTGTAGCCCAAAAGGCATCATTCGGAATTGGTAGCATCCTAAGCCCAGTTAAAAGCTGTCTTCCATTCATCCTCCTCCTTGATCCTCACATGATAATATGCTTCTCTCAAGTCCAGTGTGGTGAACACCTACCCCTTGGACAGATGCTCCAACATGTCCTGCATGAGGGGGAAGAGGTACATATTCTCCACACAAACTCCATTGATCCCCCTGAAATCCATGCACAATCTCAAAGTTCCATCCTTTTTTTTCTTTAAAGAGCACCGGTGCTGCCACTTTGGATATAGCTAGCTGGATGAAACCCCTATCTAGGATTTTATACACAAAGGTTTGGAGCTCCTCTATCTCCCCGGGTACATTTTTGAGTTGGGGAGTTTTTCCCCCAGCAGCAACTCAATTGCACAGTCTGTGGGGTGGTGAGTGGGAACATTTGATTCCCACTCACTAAATATTTTCACCAAGTCTCAATACTCTTTCGGGATGCTGGGATGCTCTCAGCTAGCATGTTAATTGTCTCTACTTTCACTTTCACAGCCAATCGTGCTTGCCTAACTTTCTCCATCTCCCATCCCTTCTCGACTTTACTCCTTAGTTTCCACTTGTTGCTCCTCCAGTCAATTGATGGGTTCCACTTTTTCAGCCACAGCAACCCAAGTATCATTGTCTCTGCCATTTTTCGGGCTACAATAAACTGGATAGTCTCTTTGCAGCTCCCTGCCCTTAAGCTCACCAGCTCAGACAGGTTGCAGGCACCCCTCCCCCATAAGTGAGCCATCTACTTGCTCAAATTTCATGGGTTGCTCCAGTCTCTTAAGTCTTAGTCCCAACAAGTCCACATCCACAGGCTGATTTAGCAGCAAGTACACCCCAAGTCTAAACAAGGCAGTGAAATCCCCATTTGCTCCTGACTAGAGCACATACCACCTCCATCTGGGCAGTCAATGGAGTGATAGCACCACTTACCATCAGGTCATCTTCCCCTTTGCTGTCATTCTCGTAGAAGACAGGTCCAGGCTTGCTGGGGGTCGGAGTTTCCTCCCCTTCACTCAACTGAGGGAGACCTCCATGATTTGCTCTACTCGCATTTTCTCCATCTTTTTTGGAGTTTTCTTTGTCTTGGGTTGACTTGGGGTCCTGGACATCGAGGCAGACTGGAGGCCCAGGCAATTGACTGCTTGGTGGCCTTCTTTTCCACATCATAAGCAAGATCCTGCAGGGCAACATGGATCCTCTCTAGTGATTGGAGGAGGGGTGCCTCCCCCTCTGCATGTCAGTGGGCGCTTTTCACAGCTCCACTGTGGTGGCCAGTTGGTATATTGTCAGGGATCCCCCATGGGAGGAATTCTGGTACACCTCTCTGCTTAGTCCATCTTGAATTTGGTAGACCAGTAGGCATTCTGGCCACCCTCTCAGTTTCCCAGCCAGGCTGTGAAATTCCATGTACCCTGCATTATGGAGCCGATATCAAATTCCACCTGGTGGGCTTGGGTGGGATCCCCAAATCTGGCTTGGAGCCCTTCTAGGAAGAAATTGATGTTCTCCAACTCCAGAGCCCCCTCATTGTAGAGCACCACCATCCACTCAGCAGCTTCCCCTTCCAGATTCACAGCAATGGCCACTCCAACAGATTCATGCCTGGTTCAGCAAATAGGTGAACTTCTCCAGTTGCCCATCGAACATGACTTTCAAAGGTGGTGGCTCATGGCCATCTCAGACCAGCAGGTAGCCAGGTGGCATCCCCACAACTTGCGGGGTGGATGGCTGGAGCTCCTGCCGTCACCAGGGCCCACTCAGTCTGCCCTGGAAGCCACTGGCTGGGTCCCTGCTGTGCCCCCATCTCTTGCCCACCCCTGACCCACTAAACCTAGCACCATCAGGTGGGGTGAAGAAGGGGATGAAGCCGCTGCAGCTTGACCCATTCCAAGTGCTGTTTCCTGGGCTGGGGATTTCACCAGTTCCGCTTCTCACATCTCCATCTCAGCAAACTTCTCTGGCAGCTGCTTCACTGAAGAGCTGTGGGAGGTGGTCAGAAATCTCCATTCTGTTGATTCTTCCCAATCTGCAGCTCACTTGGCTTCCACTTGTTCCATCAGGTTATTGTAACTCCTGCTGGGATGAGGAGGAACATTCATCTTGGGTGCTTTCCTCACACCACCTGTCCATTGGATTTTTGAGCTGATGTGGAGGCATACTTCCACAGCTCCCTCTTCTCACACCAGTGGCTGCTCATTTTCTCCGCTCTCACTTTGGACCATGTTACCACTGACTGCAACCCAGAGTCTGCCAGGGCCAACAACAGTGCCTCCCAGGGAGGAATCTGCCCAGAATTTGCAATGGAATCGATCTTCTTCTCAGTCCCTGACATCGCTATGCTACAGTCCTCTCAGAAGCCTCTGAGTAGGCCTCATTCACAATGATGAGAGCTGGTTTAATGTCAACCGTCTGACTAGCAAACTCGAAATCAAGGAATCTTCAAGGCTTTGAAATGCCATAAAAGATAAAACTTTATTAAGTACACATTTCAGAACTGAAGAAATAAAATGAGCTCTGGTTTTCCCACGTAAAAATCTACCTAGTTAACAATAGCTTCCCTTAACCCACACCCACTGGGTGTTTATGTTGCCCAATCATATGTCTTTGATTTGTTATGAAAACAGTCCACCTCTCCATCAGACACCTTGGTATTCTTGTCCATGGATGGCTTCTTAGGCTCCCATTTTCTCCCCATATTTTCTACTTCTCCCCCTGTTTTATGACAAGTTGAGTAGCAATAGAAGCTAGCAGGTATCTTAGCAATTCAAACCTGACAGTTCCTTTGCCATTATTTACTTTATTCTATTATTTCACTTCTGTTTACACTTCTTTTCATTTTTCTTCCTTTTTATTATTGTAAGCTGCCTAGAATAGCCCCATGGCAAGGTAGGTAGCAAATAAATTTAGCAAATAACTAAATAATAAATGAGTACATTCAAAACATGATTCCTCTGGTCTTCACTCTTTTGACTTTGGATGTAATTGATAAATTTTATTTTCCCTAAAGCATTGTGAGTTATGTCATTGAAATCCATTTACTTCATTTGTGTAATTATGCAAAATAGGTGACATAAATTATGGTACTATGCAAATGATGTATATCACATTAATGATGCAATTCATCATGTAAAAATAAGACTTTTACTGTTTGTAAGCATTCTAGAAATATACATGCTAAATAGATTATAACAGTTATTTTTTCCTATATTTTGAATATACACAGAGGCTGAATATACCTCAAAGATTTTTTAAACTATTTACTGTTGATGGCATAATTTCTTTTGTCTATAAAACTGATTAAAGGATGAAGTTAATTTATATTATCTATTGCTCATGTGTCACTTCAATAATTATTAACTCTTGAGCTACTTTATGTATTGTATTTATGTGCTGAAATGGTTTGTTTAAATCTCATTTGTGAGATTTAAATCCTAAATTATTTAAGTTAAAAAAGAAAGCTAAAGTTGCAATCTTACTGTTGTGAGTGTCTCTGGCCAGGCTAGATACTTGTCCGATGATGATTATGACTCAGCACCGGCAGGCCCTTCTGGGTGTTTTCTCCTCCCGGCAGCTGAGCCAGATACCACGGAGATTGGTATGCATGCTGAGTCAGAGGACGATGACTCAGATGTGGGCCAGGAAACTAATTGGCTCAATCCACGATACCGACGGGCTGATAGGCGTAGGGGTCAGTTGGGTGGACGACGAACGTGACCTGGGAGGCTATATTAACAGGGAAACGGAAGCCTCTGTTTTAGTCACGAGCAACGTTGTGCTCAAGAAGAGACCTGAGAGATTTCACAGTGAGTTTATAACTGGTGTTCTTAGTGTGCTTGTGTAAACTGTTAAATAAAGCCGTGTGTTTTGAACTGCCTTCATGTGCACTCTTAACGACCTCGTTAAGGGGATTCTTGGCAGCTGAGAGGGGCTAGACAGAACAGATTGCTCGTGACTCAAAAACAGCAAAACAAGATAACAGAAAGGACGAACATTAGTCCGAGCTTTCAGTGCCAGCATGGAACAATTACTTGCTGATAACCCGGCTCTGTCTCAATTAGTGCAATCTCTCCAGCAGCAAATTGGACAATTGCAACAACAGCTTCACGCTGCAACAGCCCAAGCTCCAGCCGCCCCTCCCAGACCAAGCAGGTGTTACCTAGCCTTGCCGGATAAGTTCACTGGGGAACGTGGTAAATTTCCTGCTTTTTTGAATCAATGTAGAATATTCATTGCCTCAACCCCAGCAGACTTTCAGCTGGACGAAACGAAGGTAGCGTTCATATTGAGTCTACTCTCTGGCCCCGCTGCTGAGTGGTCGTCTCCTTTAATAGAAGGACAAGATCCTGTCTTGAGCGATTATGCTGGATTCTGCCAGTTGATGGAAAGGGAGTTTGCTGATCCCCTTCGTAAGCAAAATGCCACCCGTCGGATACGAGAGCTACGTCAGGGATCGCGCTGCGTAGCGGACTATATATCAGAGTTTCGCCGCCTAGCACAAGACATTAAGTGGAATGATGAAGCTCTCATAGAACTCTTTCTTGATGGTCTGTCTGCCCAACTCCTGAATGGGTTGAAAGTGACTGTAATACCCCCAACCCTGGCTGCAGTATACCAACATTGTTTGGCTCTTGAATCGCAAACACAAGCCATGGATGCCCGCCTGGCCAAACAGATGGTTCCATTCACCGGCAATGCCAAGCCAGTTCCTGCACCGCGCAGAGGATTACAGACCCTACCTATCACCCCACCCATCCCGGCACCCAGACGTCTTCTCCAATCGTTGCCGGCTTATACCGAGAGGCGTCCTGTACCCATGGCCTGTGAGGAACCCATGGATATCGGTGCAGCTAGATCTTGCTTGACCGAGGCTGAGAAGGCAAGACGGAGAGCTGAAGGATTGTGCCTGTACTGTGGAGAGATGGGTCACTTCGTTATGGCCTGCCCCCAGAAATGACGTGGTACGGCAGGTCCTACTCCTGTTCCAGCTCGACCTCCCACTCAGCAGTTTTCAAGCCACCTTGCCGGGAAACGGCCAGAGCCCGGCCTAATGGAAACATTGGGTCGGGCAGGCGTCAAACACAGTCCTCGTTCCGCAGACAAAGACCCCGGTCCTCCGAGACATCTGATCCTAGCAACCAGTATATGTCTGGGAAACCATGCCCAGGGCATTCCGGCACACGCCTTGTTGGATTCTGGAGCCACCACTAATTTCATGGATGAAGCTTTCGCTCGTCACCATGCCATACCTTTGTGCTCCGTGAAGCCGCCTCTGTCGGTTGAGACAATTGATGGTCGTGAGTTGTTGTCTGGACCAATCAAGTTTATGACCCAGCCCATACGCCTGATCATAGGACAACATGAAGAAGCCATCCAATTCTATATCGCCAAGGGACTTCATTTCCCCTTAGTTCTCGGCTTAGCTTGGTTGAGAACCCATGATCCTTGTGTGGTGTGGTCCCAGAACTTTGTTTCCTTTCCCAGTTTACAATGTGTTGACCACGTACGCCATGTTTGCGCAGCCCAACTACCATCTCACCCTGACATCACCTTGCCGGCCGACCTAGCGGACTTTGCGGATATATTCAGTGAGAAAGAGGCAGACCAATTGCCTCCGCATAGACCATATGACTGTGCCATTGATTTGCTGCCAAATGCCAAACTTCCAGGGGGACGCCTTTACTCCATGTCTGAACCCGAGTTGGCCGCATTAAAAGACTTTGTGGACAAAAACCTGGCCAGGGGTTTCATTCGTCCTTCTTCCTCGCCTTTGTCAGCTCCTGTGTTATTCGTGAAGAAGAAAACTGGAGATTTACGCCTATGCTGTGACTATCGCAAGCTCAATGCCATCACGGTGCGCAACCGGTACCCTCTGCCTTTGATTCCTGATCTCATGGACCGTCTCCGATCAGCGACCATCTTCACCAAGATAGATCTACGAGGTGCTTACAACTTGGTTCGCATCTGAGAGGGGGACGAGTGGAAAACCGCGTTTGGGACCAGATACGGTCATTTTGAATATACCGTCATGCCCTTTGGACTCACCAATGCTCCGGCCGTCTTTCAACATTTCATGAATGACATTTTCCGGGATTTATTGGATCAATTTGTGGTGGTTTACCTCGATGACATCCTGATTTATTCCCCGTCACGAGCAACTCATCTTCAGCATCTCCGGCGAGTTTTGCAACGCTTACGACAGCATCACCTTTACGCCAAGTTAGAGAAATGTCAATTCTATCAAACCACCATTGAGTTTCTGGGACATGTGATTTCTCCACAAGGCATCGCCATGGATCCTGGCAAGGTTGAAGCCTTGCAAACCTGGCAACCCCCATGCAAAGCAAAGGATGTCCAAAGACTTTTGGGCTTTGCGAACTATTACCGGATGTTCATTCCGAGATTTTCTGCGTTGACTGCGCCCCTTACTCGACTGTTACGGAAAGGCGTTAAGTTCCAGTGGGGCGATGCCGAGCAACAGGCGTTTCAGACCCTCAAAAAGGCTTTTGTTCAGGAACCCATTCTCAAGTATCCAGATCCTTGTCGTCCCTTTGTAGTGGAGGCCGACGCCTCAGATGTGGCAGTAGGGGCTGTGCTACTTCAAACGCGCCAGGATGGCGGCCCCCTGTTCCCGTGTGCTTATTACTCCAGGAGATTGAGTCCCTCCGAAAGCCATTATACCATTTGGGAAAAGGAACTCTTGGCCATCAAGACTGCTTTTGAGACCTGGAGACACCACCTGGAAGGAGCTCGCTATCAAGTTGAAGTTCGGACTGACCATAAGAACTTGGAATTCTTGCAATCTGCCAGGAAATTGAATCAACGTCAGATCCGTTGGTCTTTGTTCTTCGCTCGATTCAACTTCAAAGTCACCTACATTCCGAAAGGGTACAACAAAAGAGCAGATGCCCTGTCCCGTAAACCTGAGTATCTACAGGTCAAGGATCCCTTGCCGCTTCAAACCATTCTGCCTGTCGAATCGATCGCAGCAGTGCACGATCCGGTAGATCTACGACGACAGATTCGGGAAGCGCAACAACTGGATGACTTTGCGATACGAAAGAGACAAGAGATGGGTCCCGACTCACCTTGGACCTTGTCCGAGGGACTGTTGCGCTGCCGCAGCCTGTTGTATGTTCCAGCGGGCCCACTCCGGGGTCTCATCCTGACTCAGTGCCATGATAACCCTGCAGCAGGTCATTTTGGTTTCTTTAAGACTTTTCACTTAGTGTCTCGGACTTTCTGGAGGCCCAGACTTCGCCATGATGTTCAGTCCTATGTGAATTCATGTGTACGGTGCCGTCAGGCAAAACACGCCACAGGAGCCCCTCCGGGATTATTACAGCCGTTGCCCACGCCGGAGAGACCCTGGGGAGCTATTTCCATGGACTTCTTAACTTGTCTACCTGTTTCTGCCGGCTACACCGTTGTCTTTGTCGTGGTGGACATGCTGACCAAAATGGCACATTTCATTCCTTGCCGACGAATACCAACAGCCAAGGTCACTGCTCAGCTGTTCATTCAACATGTCTTCCGGCTACACGGTTTGCCTGACAAAATAGTGTCCGACCGAGGAACCCAGTTCACCTCAGCGTTCTGGAGAGAACTCATGTCCGCGCTGCAAGTCCAAGTTAATTTAGCTTCCACGCATCACCCAGAGACTGATGGGGGTACAGAGAAAGTGATTGGCATCCTGGAGCAGTATTTGCATTGTTTCATCAATGACCAACAGAACGATTGGTCCAAATACCTCTCCGTGGCCGAATTCGCTTTCAACAACTCTCAGCACACTTCCACTCAGACCACTCCGTTTTTTGCCAACTACGGCTATCATCCCAGATTTTTCCCGCTCACGCTCCTTGATTCTCCCGTACCAGTTGCAGAGGACTATTTAACCGAACTCCAGTCAGTCCACGAGATGGTGAAGCAGCACTTGACGAAGGCCAAGGAAGACTACAAGAGGGTTGCAGATCGCTCGCGTCGCGACACGCCGCCGTTAGCTGTTGGAGATCGGGTCTGGCTCTCCACCAAGTACTTGTTTCCAGGGAGACTTCACCGCAAACTTGATCAACGTTTCCTGGGTCCTTTTCCTGTGGAGACGGTCATCAATCCGGTGACCTATCGGTAGACTTTGCCTAGGTCTCTTCGTGTCCATCCTGTGTTTCATCGCTCTTTGCTTGTTCCTGTCAACCCTGATTCTCCGCTTCGACCTCCTGATCCGGGCCCGACAGCTCGCCGTGCTCACGTTCCTGTTTCCCGGTTGGAGGTGTCCGGCATCCGAGATTCCCGATGGCTCGATAACCGCTTCCAATATTTAGTTGACTTGACCGGGGGTGGGCCATCCGCTGGCACTTGGGTAGATGCTCAGGATATTGAGGCTCCTGAGTTAACAAGGGATTTCCATACCGCGTTCCCCTCCAAACCACATCCCTTACGACGGACCCCGGAGGAGGGGCCTGCGGGGGGGATAGTGTTGTGAGTGTCTCTGGCCAGGCTAGATACTTGTCCGATGATGATTATGACTCAGCACCGGCAGGCCCTTCTGGGTGTTTTCTCCTCCCGGCAGCTGAGCCAGATACCACGGAGATTGGTATGCATGCTGAGTCAGAGGACGATGACTCAGATGTGGGCCAGGAAACTAATTGGCTCAATCCATGATACCGACGGGCTGATAGGCGTAGGGGTCAGTTGGGTGGACGACGAACGTGACCTGGGAGGCTATATTAACAGGGAAACGGAAGCCTCTGTTTTAGTCACGAGCAACGTTGTGCTCAAGAAGAGACCTGAGAGATTTCACAGTGAGTTTATAACTGGTGTTCTTAGTGTGCTTGTGTAAACTGTTAAATAAAGCCGTGTGTTTTGAACTGCCTTCGTGTGCACTCTTAACGACCTCGTTAAGGGGATTCTTGGCAGCTGAGAGGGGCTAGACAGAACACTTACACACATTTATTTAAAAAAAAAATAAACTAAACAACTCATTGGAATTTTTGAGAAGGTGAATATTCAGTTTCTTGTTTGTTTTCATTCAGACCACAGTCCTAACACACCTATAAATAAGTATATTGAATTACTTATATTCCAATGATGCAATGTAATGTTCAAGCCACAAAACTGAACTACAAAATGTAATTAAAATTACAAATTATACAGGCTTAATATGTTTATGATTGCATCTGCTAGCCCTTTACCTGCTCAAGTGTCATAAGTGTAAGGACCCACCCCACATTGCATCTTAAGAAGACAGAACTCTTGGAATATTTCTTCCAACAGGCATCCTTTATTAAGAGAAAATGGTTGCAGGCATTCTAGACAGGACCTGGGTCCCAAGCCCTACGGTTCAAGGTTTTAAAGGGTCCCCAGCAGCCCCACCCCACCCCACCCCAAAATCTTTCCAGCGACAATCCCAGGCGTTACATTTCCACCCCCTTTTTCCTCACTACCGGTGGAAGGGAGACTTCAGAGAGGAGCAGATGAAAGCTAATGGCCCCATTATTATGATTTAGTCCTTTTGGTGGTATACACATCCAATTCCTTTGAAGTTGTACCAAAGGAAGTGAGGGCCATAAAACCCCTTTGTTCACCCCCCTTCCCCTTCATCGTATGACAGAATCCAGAGAGGGCAGAAATGCGGTTTTCCATAGTTGATAACTAGAGATGAAATATAATTGGATTCTGACATCCTGCCCCCTTAAAAATAAGATAGATCCATCTGAAAGAAAACAAAACAGGTATACAAGTTAGTCAGGATAATCTGTGTGAAACTTCTTTAATAGCTTCGGGGCTCTGATATGATGTTTATGGACCCTCTTGTTTTGTGAGGCAGGGAGGTGTTTCCATGCAACTAGGTACTGAGTCACTCCATGATATCTCCTAGACTCCAGGATTTCCTTTTTTTCAAAGTGTTGTTCACCCTCCACCATGATTGGAGATGGTGGTGGGGGGATTTTTGGCCATAACAATGACTGATGCTCTCTTTTCAGCAAGCTGTAATGAAAAATTGGGTGTATTTGCCTGAGATTTTTGGGTAATTCTAATTCTACTGTTACTGGGTTTATGATTCTTTTAATTGGAAAAGGCCCTATATATTTTGGTCCAAGTTTTTTACAGGGTTGTAGGGACTTTAGGTATTTTGTAGATAAGAACACCATTTCTCCTATAATGAATGGTGTAGGCTCAACCCTTTTTTTATCGGCTTATGCTTTGTATGCCTACCTAGCTTCATCTAGTGCTTTTCTAACTATTGGCCAGGTGTTTTGTAATTGTTCCATCCATTCTTTCAGTGATGGGATCGCTGGTTCGTTTGGGGTTAATTCTGGCATGGGGTTGAACCTTTGACAGTGGCTATTTGAAAAGGAGTGTAACCTGTGCTGGAGTGGACTGCATTATTGTAGGCAACTTCAGCAAAAGGGAGTAAGTCCATCCAATCGGACTGTTGGAAATTAAGAAAGCATCTTAAATATTGCTCAAGTACTGAGTGACACCGTTCTGATTGTCCATTCCCTTGTGGATGATGGCTAGATGTCAGTCCCTGAGGGATAAAAATTCCTTCCAAAATGCAGACATAAATTGCACTCCCCTATCAGAGATGATGCATTGGGGTGCCCCATGCAATCTGTATATGTGCTGGACGAAAGGTTTAGCTAAGGCTTTTGTGGTGGGGATCTTTTGGCGAGGGATAAAGTGCACCTGTTTGGAAAACAAGTCCGTGACCACCAGACAACAGTATTCCCATTGCTTTCTGGTAATTCCACTATAAAATCCATGGCTATTTCCCTTTAGGGGGCTGAGGGATTTGCCACTGTTTGTAACAGTCCGGGCGATTTCCCTTGCAACCTCTTTGCAGTTGCACACTTTGGGCAGCTGGCCACGTAACTTTCTATGTCCTTTTTTATGGATGGCCACTAAAATTGCCGTTTAATTAAGTGTAATGTTTTTACAAATCCAAAATGCCCTGCTGATTTTGTGTCGTGGCAAAGCTGCATGAATGTGACTCTTTGGGTTGTTAGTATATATAACTTTTCCCCCACCGAAGGCAGCCTCTCATTGTGCACACAGTCTCTCATTGTGCACACATTTTTGTTTTTCTGGAACCATTCATATGTTTCCAAACTTTTCCAGAATTCAATTCTGGTTTGGCTGCCCAGCTGTGGTTTTAATTTAGCTTGGGCTCTGGTGGTTACTGGTGCTGACAGTTGTGATTCTACCATCATCGGTTTAGAGTCGGTGGCTCACGTGCTGTTATATTGGGGCATGCGAGATAGCGCATCTGTGAGGAAGTTCTTTCCCTCCGGCAAATGCTTGAGTGTAAATTGGAACTGGTGAAAATGCTGGGGCCAGCGGGCTTGCTTGGGGTTGAGCTTCCTGGGTGTTTTCAGGGCTTCCAAATTTTTGTGGTCAGTCCACACCTGGAAGGGGATTTTGTTGTCTTCAAGGAACTGGTGCCACGTGAGTAATGACCAACATATCCTGTATGCCTCTTTCTCCCATACGGTCCAGCACTGTTCCATTTCTGTGAGTTTCTTGGATGTATATGCACAGGGTTGCAATACCCCTTCATCGTTTTCTTGTAATAGTACAATCCCCACTGCCACATCACTTGCATCCGCCTGTATTACAAAGGGCTTATCCATGTCTGGGTGCCTCAGTACTGGTTTGGCAGAAAAAAGTCTCTTTAATCTCTCAAATGCTGCTTGGCACTCCATTGTCCATGTTAGTGGCTGGCTAGGTTTTACTGAGGATGTGCCCTTCATTTTTAGTAAGTTTGTGAGGGGCAGGGCTATCTGGGCAAATGAGGGGATGAATTGACGGTAAAAGTTTGCAAAGTCCAGGAAACTTTGCAGTTGCTTTCTTCTGTGGGGTTGTGCCCATTCTAATACTGCTCTGACCTTCTCTGGGTCCATTTCAATGCCCTGTGGGGATATGTGATAATCTAGGTAGTCTATCTTTTCCTGGTGGGAATTCGCATTTTGAGAGTTTGGTATATAGGTGGGCGGCTCGCAGTTTCTTTCAAACCACTCTGACCAGGTTGACATGCTCCTCTTTTGATTCGGTGAAGATAAGAATGTCATCTAAGTAAACCAGGACCCCCTTAAATAGGTGCTCCCTTAGAACGTCATTGATTAATTGCATAAATACTGTGGGGGCCCCTTGTAATCCAAATGGCAAGACTTTGAATTGATAGCATCCCATGGGGTAGTTAAATGCAGTCTTCCATTCATCCCCTTCCTTAATTCTCACGTGATAGTAAGCTTCCCTTAGGTCTAGTTTAGAAAAAAAAAATTCCCTTTCGAGAGGTGTGACAACATGTCCTTCACGAGAGGCAGAGGGTATAGGTTGCTTTCACTGATTGTATTCAGGACCCTATAATCCATGCATAAGTGTAAAGAGCCGTCCTTCTTCTCTCTAAAGAGGACAGGGGCAGGCAAGCATCATATAGGTCATAATTTAGTTTGTCTTTGAAATGGCTAAGGGGGATATCTTACGGCCAGTTCAGCTTGCTGGCAATGGCCCAGAATTGTTGCGTATATGCAGCTACCAGGCGTTTGCCTTGCCTCATTGTTTTTATCTTTTTGCGGGCTTTGCAATCAGCCAGGGGGTCCTCAAATTGCCTTCTCAGAGAGGACATGAAATGGTTGAAGTCGTTGAGCTCTGGGGCATTGGAGTCATGCAAGTTCACCACCCAATCTGCGGCCAGCCCATCCAGGGCAGATTGCACGATCCAGATACGGGCTTTGTCGCTGGGGATGTCCCGCCCGTATTCCTCCCTGTAGCTGAGGACTGGGGCCCAAGGTTTCAAGGGTCCCCAGCCACCCCACCTCACCCACCATCTTTCCAGCGACAATCCCAGGCATTACATTTCCACCCCCTTTTTCCTCACTGCCGGTGGAAGGGAGACTTCAGAGAGGAATAGATGAAAGCTGATGGTCCTATTGTTAGTCCAGCGGTTCTCAACCTGTGGGTCGCGACCCCATTTGGGGTCGAATGACCATTTCATGGGGGTCACCAAGCAATGCTGTCCGCCATTTTTTTTCCCCAACGCTATCCGCCATTTTTTTTCCTTTTCCTTAGTTATGCTACTTTCTATTGGCTTTTGAACGAGAATAGACTCTATTCAAGAGACTATTCTATTGGCATTCGAAAGCCAATATAAACTAAGGAAGTTTTGGTTTCGGAGCACGTGGCAGAAAGCGAGACAGAGAACAAGCAGCAGAAAGTGAGAGAGAACAAGCAAAAACAGTAGAGTTTTGCCTGCTGCTGAGCTTCCTCTGCTTGGCTGGTTGCCATCCGTCCTGCTCCCCCTACCCATCTGTTTGGCTGAGGATGTGGAGGGGGGGCGGCTGGGAGCCGCTGCCTCCCGTCCTGCTTGGCCTCGCCGCCCGTCCTCCTCTGCCCGTTCTCCTCCCGTTCCCCTCCTCCCGTTCTCCTCCCGTTCTCCTCTGCCCATTCTCCTCGCCCGTCGTCCTCCGCCCTTGCCACCCGTTCTCCTCCGCCCATTCTCCTCCTGTTCTCCTTGCCCGTTGTCCTGCACTCTCACCGCCCGTCCTCCTCCGCCCTCGCCGCCTGTTCTCTGCCCGTTCTCCTCCTGTTCTCCTCGCCCGTCGTCCTTCACCCTCACCGCCTGTTCTCTGCCCGTTCTCCCGTTCTCCTCGCCCGTCGTCCTCCACCCTCACCACCTGTCCTCCTCCACCCTCGCCGCCCGTTCTCCTCCGCCCGTTCTCCTCCCGTTCTCCTCGCCCGTCGTCCTCCGCCCTCGCCGCCTGTCCTCCTCCGCCCATTCTCCTCCCGTTCTCCTCGCCCGTCGTCCTCCGCCCTCGCCGCCCATCCGCCTCCGCCCATTCTCCTCCCGTTCTCCTCCTCCTGTTCTCCTCCCGTTCTCCTCCACCCATTCTCCTCCCATTCTCCTCGCCCGTCATCCTCCGCCCTCGCCGCCCATCCTCCTCCGCCCATTCTCCTCCCGTTCTCCTCCTCCTGTTCTCCTCCCGTTCTCCTCACCCATTGTCCTCCACCCTCGCCGCCCGTCCTCCTCCGCCCTTGCCGCCCGTCCTCCTCCCCCCGTTCTCCTCCCATTCTCCTCGCCCGTCCTCCTCCGCCCGTTCTCTTCCCATTCTCCTCCTGTTCTCCTCCGCCTGTTCTCCTCCCGTTCTCCTCCACCCGTTCTCCGCCCGTTCTCCTCCCATTCTCCTCGCCCGTCGTCCTCCGCCCTCGCTGCCCGTCCTCCTCCGCCCATTCTCCTCCCGTTCTCCTCCCGTTCTCCTTGCCCGTCATCCTCCGCCCTCGCCGCCCGTCCTCCTCCGCCCATTCTCCTCCCGTTCTCCTCCGCCCGTTCTCCGCCTGTTCTCCTCCCGTTCTCCTCCGCCCGTTCTCCTCGCCCGTCCTCGCCCTTGCTGCCCGTTCGGCTGAAGATGGGGGGGCAGTTGGGAGCCGCTGCCTCCCGTCCTGCTCGCCCTCCCTGTCCATTTGGCACCGTCTGCCTTTCGCTCTCTCTCTCTCTCTTCACCTGGACTGGAGGGAGAGGGAGAGAGAGAGAAAGAGAAAGAGAGGAAAGAGAAAGAGGAAAGAGAAGAGAGAGAAAAGAGGGAGAGAGAGAAAGAAAAAAGAGAAAGAGAGGGAGAGGAAAGAGAAAAATGATTGAGAAAAGAGAGAAAGAGAAAGAAGAGAAAGTGGAAAGAAAGAAGAGAAAGAGAGGAAAGAAAGAGGAAAGAGGATAAAAGAGACAGAAAAAGAAAGTTAGAGGAAAGAGGGAAAGAGGAAAGAGAATGGAAAGGAGAGAGAGAGAGAGAGAGAGAGAGAGAGAGAGAAGAGAGAGAGAGAGAGAGAGAGAGAGAGAGGAAAGTGACAGAGAAAGACCCTTTTGACATCTAAAATGAAGATAACACTGCAGATATCCTTCTTTTTAATCTTTATTTTATACACACACACACATTAAAGGTAAAAAAGGATATCTGCCGTGTTATCTTCATTTTAGATATCAAAAGGATTTTTCGGCTCCAGTGATTTGTTTTCAGTGGGAAATGGGTCCAAGTGGCTCTTTGAGTTTTTTGGAAAAACACTACCCCTGGGTGGGTAGTGTTAGCAAATGAGAGGGGGGGGTTTGAACAAAGTGGTTTCATTTATTCATTCATTTATTGCACAATAAAATTATTTGAAACCAACATTTTGTGCTATTCTAATGCACAACTGCACAAATATGCATGTAATCTCTGAGGCTATCACATCTGGACTACAAAAATTTTGTTAAAGCATTCTTGTTTGCTGATATTTATTTCCTTTTATAAACTGCTTTGATTCTTCCATTTATTGTGGTTTAATACTTCCATTTATTTCCTTTTATTCCCTTAAAACTAGTTTGAATCTTCCATTTGTTGCCATTTATTCTCTTAAAACAGATTTAATTGTTTTGTTTATTTCTGATCCATGAAACCTATAACCTCCATGCCATTTCTCACTCTCCTTATTCCTTTCTGCTTTGCTTTTTATTCCCTCTCTTTCATATATTTTCTTTCATCTTTGCTGAAAGAAAATCCCTCCAGGTCCCCACTATAATCTATGGTTCAAATGAAAGCAGCCTGTTCTTAAATATCATTTACTAACTTTCTGTAAATTTTGGTCCCACATGTAAAGGCAGGGTAAACATGCATTAAAATACATGCAGCGGCAGCACAGCATTAGTGGTGGTGCATCTTGGGCTCCCAAATCATGATAAATGCTCAGTTATGTGGCCACCTAAATATGGACTTGTGTTTTCTCATGGTCTCAGATCTCTGGCTAAAAATCTGAATTGCATGAGCCTGGTTTCTTTCCCAGGATAGTAGAGTTGATTTTCCACCAAAGGAGTAAGACTCCTCCCATGGAGTTGGTGATTGCTGGCTGTGAAGTTCTGGGAGTTGAAGTCCACATGCCATAAAATTGTCAAGGTTGAGAAACACTGGTTTGTAAATAGAACAACACAGAGAATGGTAAATCATAGGAAATTTTAATGAACTGGTTTGATTGAACTATACCATGTGTCATGTTTTCTATTATTGAAGCTATTGTTACATATTTTCACTAGCAAACCATTCAAGACAATGGATCCGAAGAACATCAGGAAAAGGAAATATAGCGAGGATTTCTTGCAGTATGGATTTACCTCTATATTTTCATCTGGCATTGAGAAAACGCAATGTGTTATTTGTTGTGAGGTTTTATCAGCTGAATCGATGAAGCCGAACAAACTAAAACGCCATTTGGAGAGCAAGCATCCCACCTATGCTGGCAAGGATACAAACTATTTTAGAGCCAAAGCTGATGGACTCAAAAAAGCCAGACTTGACACTGGTGGCAGGTACCAGAAACAAAACGAAGCAGCCGTTGAAGCTTCATATCTGGTGGCACTCAGAATCGCCAGAGCTATGAAACCTCACACCATTGCTGAGGAATTACTGTTGCCAGCAGCCAAAAGACATTGTTCGAGTTATGATCGGAGACGAATTTGTGACAAAATTGAATGCAGTTTCCTTGTCCAATGACACTGTCCGCAGAAGAATAGATGACATGTCTGCTGATATTCTTGATCAGGTAATCCAAGAAATTAAATCTGCTCCACTTCCAATATTTAGTATCCAGCTTGATAAATCTACAGACGTTGCAAACTGTTCCCAGTTACTCGTGTACGTGAGGTATATTAACGATGGTGACTTTAAAGACGAGTTTCTGTTTTGCAAACCTCTTGAAACAACAACTACTGCACGTGATGTATTTGACACAGTTGGTTCATTTCTGAAAGAGCATAACATATCTTGGGAAAAGGTTTGTGGTGTTTGCACAGATGGTGCTCCAGCTATGCTAGGATGTAGATCTGGATTTCAACGTTTGGTACTGAATGAGTCACCAAAAGTCATCGGAACTCACTGTATGATTCATCAGCAAATATTAGCAACAAAGACACTGCCAGAAGAATTACGAGAAGTAATGAAAAGCGTCATAAATTGTGTCAACTTTGTAAACGCAAGCAGCTTAAACACACGACTGTTTTCACAACTATGCAATGAGTTGGATGCGCCAAACAATGTTCTACTATTTCACACTGAAGTGAGATGGTTGTCAAAAGGAAAAGTTTTAAAACGTGATTTTGAGCTTCGTGATGAACTCAAAACATTTTTTATTCAGAAAGCAAGACCGCAGTTTGAAGCTCTTTTCAGCGATAACAGTGAACTGCAGAAAATAGCTTACTTGGTTGACATCTTTGCCATCTTGAATGAGTTAAATTTATCACTGCAAGGACCAAATGCAACGTGCCTTGATTTGTCTGAAAAGATCCAATCATTCCAAATGAAACTGCAGCTTTGGCAAAAAAAAGTGGATGAAAATAAAATTTACATGTTGCCTACCTTATCTGCTTTCTTTGAGGAACATGACATTGAACCAGACAACAGGATTACGTTGATAAATTCTGTTAAAGAACACCTGCGCATGCTTGCAGATGAAACCTCATTGTACTTTCCAAGTCTACCTGGCACCCCATTTGCACTTGCAAGAAACCCATTCACAGTCAACGTTGAAAATGTTCCTGAGACAGCACAAGAGGAGTTCACTGAACTTATTAACAGCAATGCAGCAAGAACTGATTTCTCCACAATGCCAGTTACAAAATTCTGGATCAAATGTCTGCAGTCATATCCTGTTCTGTCTGAGACTGTGTTGCGCCTTCTTCTTCCATTTCCAACAACATATCTCTGTGAAACAGGGTTTTCCAGCTTGTTGGTTATCAAGTCTAAATTCAGAAATAGACTTGTTGTGGAAGATGATCTTCGTTGTGCTCTTGCAAAGACTGCCCCAAGAATTTCTGATTTGGTGAAAAACAAGCAACTGCAACCTTCACACTGATGTTGGCTTTTTACGCATACTGTTAGAAAATGTAGCAATGTAGTTTACTGTTGTTATATTAAGACTGTTACCCATGGTATACCATCCTTCAAGACAAAATTTCGTTTTTTTGTAATTAAAAATAAATATTTAACAATATATAATTACATATTGTTTTTGTGATTAATCACTATGCTTTAATTATGTTCAATGCAAATACATCCTGCATATCAGATATTTACATTGCGATTCATAACAGTAGCAAAATTACAATTATGAAATACTTTGCTTTTTATTCCCTCTCTTTCATATACTTTCTTTTATCTTCACTGAAACAAAATCCCTCCAGGTCCCCACTATAATTTATGGTTCAAATGAAAGCAGCCTGTTCTTATTTATTATTTACTAACTTTCTGTAAATTTTGGTCCCACATTTAAAGGCAGGGTAAACATGCATTAAAATACATGCATTAAAATACATGCAGCATTAAAATAAGTAGCATCCGTACTATCACACCTCCAGCACTTAGCTTGTAAATTAGGATACATACATGATAATTTTTTTGGGTCCAGATGCCACCTGTAGAACATTTTATAAAAATTTTCTCTTAAATGAGTCGCTCGTGTAAATTTTACATTTTTCACCCAGATCCTTTCCCAAGTATTCATCATGACTGGTTGTCCAAAATTTTGTCCCCATTTTATCATACAATCCTTAACCAACTCAGTTTCAGAATCAATTTCTATCAATGCATTATACAATCTTTTAATATGCATGGGCCTTTGATCTATGACTTGTTTAATTAAATTTTCATCTGTTGAAGATAGGCCCATCTTAAAGTCTTTTTTCCATCTAGACTCCAATTGTGCATATAGAAACCAAGTATAAACAATTCCTTCATCCCTTAACATATTCAAAGACTTCAGTACTGGCAAATTCCCTTCTTTAATTAGGAATTTCTCATAAGGCACCACATCTAAAACTTGTGATCTATTTATATTCTCTACTGCGTGTCTGGGAACTGTCCAAAGAGGAATCTTTGCATTTAATTTATACTGATACTTTTTCCAGACACGCAGCAGAGCGCTTCTCAATATGTGCTCTTTGAAGCTCCTATCCACCTTTTTATCATAAACCAGATATGCATGCCAACCGTATAATAAGCCGTACCCTTCAATATTCAATATTCTATCATTGGTTAAATTAATCCAATCAATTATCGCTACTAAAGCAGCAGCATGATAGTACAACTTAAAATTGGGCATTTTCAAACCACCGCTTTCCCTTATATCCTGAATAATTTTTAATTTAATCCTCGGTTTCTTGCCATTCCAGACAAATCTATTAATACCCTTCTGCCACTCATCCAAATTTGCATCTTTTTTAAGTATAGGTAGCATTTGAAAAAGAAATAAAAATTTTGGCAATACATTCATTTTAACTGCTGCTATCCTACCCAACAAAAATAATTGTAATTTAGCCCATTTATCCAATTCTATTTGAATCTTATTCCACAAGACTTGGTAATTGTTTTTATATAATTTCCCATTAGAAGCTTCAATATCAATTCCTAAATATTTAACTTTCTTAACTATTTCACAACCTGTTATTCTTTCCAAGTCTTGTTTTAAATTACCATCCAAATTTTTTGCTAACATTTTTGTCTTAGATATGTTTAGTTTAAAACCCGATACCCTACCATAATTTTTAATTAACTCCATCAAAATCTGTACTGACTGCTTTGGTTGAGACAATGTCACAAGCAGGTCATCAGCAAAAGCACATAATTTATAATCATGTTGTCTAATCTGTATACCTTTTAAATCATCTACTGTTCTTATCTTATTCAATAAGACCTCTAACATTAAAATAAACAACAATGGAGATAAAGGACATCCCTGTCTAGTACCTTTCTCTATCTTAAATGAATCTGTTAAGTGCCCATTCACAATAATCTGACCTGTTTGTTTCTGATAAACAGCCAATATGGAATTAATAAACTGGTCCCCCATTCCCATCCTAACTATTAACTTTTTCAAAAACAACCAGTTCAGTCTATCAAAAGCTTTTTCCGCGTCCAGAAACATAAGAACTGCAGGTACCTGGATATGCTTGTCCAACTATTCTAATATATTAATAAGTTGTCTAACATTAGTTTTCATCTGTCTCCCTTGCAAAAAGCCAGTTTGATCTGAATGAATTATTGTTTGTAAGACTTTCATTAGTCTGTTAGCCAAAATTTTAGCAAAAATCTTATAATCCGTATTCAACAATGAAATAATGTATGGTGGACTTGTAAAAAAAATTAAGGCTTTTTGGATAAAAATATTCAAAATATCTTGAAAAAACGTATTGAATTTTTACCACAGATGTTTTTGCTTGGTATTATAAAAGACTGTACCACCAGAGAGACAAATTTAATCTTGAATTTGATCACAGCAGCAAGATTGTTGGTGGGACAATATTGGAAGAAGCCAGAATTACCATCTATTGAAGAATGGATTTTGAAAGTAATAAATATGGCAGAAATGCCCAAAATCTCTGCATATTTGAAGGACCATTCAAATGAGAAATATATGATGGATTGGAAAAGATGGATAGACTATATACAAGGGAGATATCATTTTAAGAAATTGTATTTAGCATATAATTAAATACTTATCTGTTAGGTTGTAAAATACAGTACTTTCAATAGGTTCTAAATAATATTTTGGGGTAATTTAGTGGGTTTTCTTGTGTTTCTACCCTGTATTCACTCTGGGAAGTCGGGTGGTGGTGGTTGGGGGGATTCATAATCTTATTATTTGTAATATCTGATATTTAATTGTGTTATATAAGTTTAGATATGGATTGTTTCAGCGGCACCTTGGAACCACATTTGAGGAGGAGGAGTCTGAGGAGTGAAGGAGAAGGGAAGTAGGGAGTTGTAGGAGGAACGAGGAGAGTGAGGGAGGTAGAGAAAGTGGGGGGATAGAAGTTGAAAGGGAGAGGTAGAGGGGGATGTGGTTGGTAAGGTGCCTTATGATATTTGTATACTATACACAATTTTATTGTAGTAACTATTTTTTGTTTTGTTATAATTATAAAACTAATAAAAATTAAAATTCTGTTCTAAAAAAATACATGCAGCATTAATGGTGGCCGGGGCTGTCTTTCTTGCCATGCCCACCTGGCCACGCCCACCTGGCCACGCCCACCTGGTGGCCACACCCACTATGGTTGGGGTCACCACAAAATGAGGAACTGTATTATGGGGTCACGGCATTAGAAAGGTTGAGAACCACTGATTTAGTCCTTTTGGTGGTATCCACATTCAATCCCTTTGAAGTTGTACCAAAGGAAGTGAGGGCCATAAAACCCCTTTGTTCACCCCCCCTTCCCCTTCATTGTATGACAGAATACAGAGAGGGCAGAAATGGGGTTTTCCATAGTCAATAACTAGAGAAGTAGTTGTATATTATATTGCATTTTTTAAAGCAGAACAAATTTTGCACCATTTTGAAAACCATTGCATGCACAATTATACTAATAGCCCCAGCATGAATATAATTAGCAATTTGTTGTGAGCCGCCCTGGGTCTTCGGAGAAGGGCGGCATATAAGTCTGATAAATAAATAAATAAATAAATAAATAAATAAATAAATAAATAAATAAATAAATAAATAAATAAATAAACAAACAAATAAACAAATAAACAAACAAACAAACTTATGTTCAGTGTTGGCATTGCTGAATATGCCTCAGAGGGAATAATTGAAAGACACAGTTAAGATAAAGATGATAACCAAAACTTATTTCATTTTTATTGTAATTACCATCATTTATCCAGCACTTCACTTTGCTTTCAGGGCTTCCACATCTGAATTTCTTTTGCTCTTCCTGCAGTTTTCCTAAATGCTGATAATCATTTCAGGAAAAGAAAATTGCATAGAATCTGCAAACTTATGGAAGCGATATACTTACACTTTATACTGGTCAGGAGTGGAGACCCTTTCAGTTGGTAGGAAATAGATTAAAGGCCACATCACACAAATTAATGCCATGAATATTGACCTGAATAGCACAGTTCTATTTTCTCCCAGGGTTTGTGGGACAGGTTTGACAGGATTATTATTTTTCCATTTTTGTTTTAACTAAATGACTAATAGATAGCATGCCCACCAATACCTCTTGTGGGATGCATTCCTAATCCTATAAAACTATGGAATCACAATGTTGGAAGCAATATTCCTTTCCCCCACTATTTTTTAAACAAGTTAT
Source organism: Bothrops alternatus (assembly GCA_034064705.1). Classification (NCBI taxonomy): domain Eukaryota; kingdom Metazoa; phylum Chordata; class Lepidosauria; order Squamata; family Viperidae; genus Bothrops; species Bothrops alternatus. Next base: position 294,003 of record JARGCV010000256.1, on the reverse strand, counting down.
GGATACACTGGTTTTTTTTTAATGTTCCTTGAGGTGCAAGGTTTTTTTAAAAAAATCACAGCTCCTCCAAAGAGTTAGCAGTACTTATTCATTTGGGCTATTTGAAATCTCAAGAAAAATTCTCAGGGTGTCAAACTTACTCTGATGAACTGATTTTAAAAAAGCAAAAAGAATGAAAGCAGTCTCTTGAGGAATAGGTGCTTTGTTGTCTGAAAATTAAAGACTTTATAAAAGGTTCCTACTAAAGTCCAAGGGAAGTTAATTAAAATAATTGTGTTTAATCTTAATGTGAATAATAATTTTAATATGATTTTGTTTGATAAATAGTAAATTTTGTGCATAACCATTCTGTATTTTTGAAGATAGAACAATAACCTACAAATAATCTCATTCGCAAGAATATAACAGGAAGATGCATTTCTTTGCCACTCATTTATGAACTACAGAGAAATGTTTGGTCTCTTTAACTTTCTCTCCTCTCCAAGCAAACTCATGAACAGAAAGAAGAGTAAAGAATAGGGATAGATGCTCCCAGTTACTACAAGCCCTGAGATTCTTAAGGGGAAAAGATATTTCTCTGATGAGCAACATATGAGATGAGGTTCATTCCCTATTTCAGTGGTGGCGAACCTATGGCATGGGTGCCAGAGGCGGCACTCAGAGCCCTCTCTGAGGGCACGCGCACCGTCACCCCAGTCCTAGGCCTTCAGCTGAGTTTTATAAAACTTTTTGCTTTAGGCCTCTGCCGCAGTGTACAAAACAAAAAGGTTCAATCAATCGGTCAATTTCAACTTCTCGCGGGAAAAAAAAGATCTTGCAAAGTTGGAATTGATTGATTAAACTTTTTAGTTCCACCCAGTCTGCTGTTACCACTGCAGCCACGCCCACCCAATGGGCCACACCCACCCGGCACCCGATGATGCATAAGTGGGTTTTGGGTTGCAGTTAATTAATTGTCCCTAAAAGGTTCGCCATCACTGCTATTTCTTTGTAATTGCCAAGTATGAAACTTCGGCAGTTATGTGCCTCTGTATTTCAACTTGCCTTTAGATAAATGGGGTGGGATGTTACTTTCAAGTGGGTAGATGGAGAAACAAAGTTTCTTTGATTCAGCTGCAGGCAATGGGAGCCTGAAGCTTTGTCAAGGACACCAGAACAGGTGTGGATTTGAAGCAGATACCCATAACAAAGTAGACTCATTGATATGGTTTACATAAGACACTGGGGGTTTAGCTGGAAAAACTATTGTTTAAGTCTATGAACTGGTATGGGAACCTCAGAGTTAGTTTTGCTTCAGCATAACCATGCAGTGTATTCAATAAACTTTAAGATTTTCAGAAACGGAATTAATCTGAAGTTTTATTTGGATTCTTGAGCTGGATGTTAACAGTAATGTTTATTTATTTATTTAATTAATCTAATTTATATAGCCATCCATCTCACCAAAAGGATACAACAAAGTTAAGAACAATGAATAAATATATAAAACCAATATATTTATGTTTTTATTGTTTAGAATGTAAAATTCCTAGAATTTGTATGTAAATACTAAAGGAAATTAATTAATTAATTAATTAAATCAATCTAACTCTCTCTCTCTCTCTCTCTCTCTCTCTCTCTCTCTCTCTCTCTCTCTCTCTCTCTCTCTCTCTCTCTCTCTCTCCCTTGTTGTTATGATGTCCATCTAGATGAAAAAGCAAAGATGTTTTCAACAACACTGGTATATTGTATGATGCTGATGTTTACCAAAAATGAAGTGTTGTACAGTATTTTGATATGATTATGAGAATATTAATTGCACATCTCTATTGGGATAAATTATATATTTATAAATAGCAAGAGTGATTAAAAAATATTGTAAAGCATTATTTTATGGCATAGCATTGTTAACCTGTTATCTTATACCCCACATGTCCTATCGGATAAAGGTTGCCTGGTGATTAGGTTTAGGAATTTAATTAAAAAGTAATTAATTTTATGCCTAGCTCTGATGAAAGTAAGTCATTAGATTAAATTCATTTTAACCATTTTTATGCAGTGCTATTAAATATCTTGTAGCTTCCTGCCATCATATTCTATCATCAATTAGCAGAGGTTTTGTGGGTGTATCTAAAATGTGACCAAAGGAGACTAATTAAATCAGTCAACTTAATGCTACTAAGACCAAAATCCTGAGGAAGCCATTTTGTCTAATATATCAAATGTATCTTACAATTCTAATGGTTTTTCAACCTCGGCTGTGAATATTAGGGTCTCTTTCAGCATGGCAAACAATATTATTTGATAATGTTAACATTGTAGGCATTTGAGGCCATATCCTAATGCCATTTCAGGGCAAAATTCCAATTTTAGCTAATTACCTTCTACCAGCTTTGATAATTAATGTATGCAACTAAGCATAGTAATACTGTAGTTTTAATAGCACCTCTTTAAATAGTTACTTAATTGAAAAGCATGAAATGTACATTTTAGCAGAGAAAGTTAGCAAGTGGACTTAGGAATAGTTAGCATTAAGGCATTAGCTAAAAAAAAGGGTAAGTAGCTGAATTACTCTATATAATAGAAGAACAGTTACAGATTAAGATTAGAGCGTTAGCATACAAAAGATAGAGATTTCCAATTACTTCACTAAACATTTTTCACTATTCTGCATATAATAGGCTAATATTCTTCCTTGTTAGCTTTTTAATTTTTACCCCTTTAAGTGTCTTGTTCATTACTTCCATTGAATGTGCTAGGAAAATTCCTATGATAAATTTGCAACATTTCATTTGCCTTCAATTCTGACTTTCCAAATAATGCAAATGCACCAATAGAAGAAGCATACAAATTAAGAAATTTGGTTTTATAGCCAAGAACTACATACTAGTCATCAATGGAATCAGTAGGAAACATGTTCATGAATATTATAACATTAGCAATATATTAATCCAATTTCATTTATTATATATATATGTGTGTGTGTATGTGTATATGTATGTACTCATATATACTGTATTCGTATATATATGAATACACACACACACACACGTGTGTGTGTACTCATTCCAAGAAGAAGGAGGAAAGGTTATGCCTGCTAGACTTGAAATGTTGATTTGTTTTTAAATGAAAATGCTTATAACATTTTAAAATAGAATTAGATAAATTTTATGGGAGGAGGAAGTTTTCTTTCTGGAAACTATGTGGGGGGGAACAGATGCCAGGATCTGTTGTGGAGGGGAACAGATGCCAGGATCTGCATTTTTATAGTTGGCTTGTAATCAGCTGGCTGTTGTGGGATTCCATTATGAATCAAATTTAAATTTAACTCACTTTAGGTGAAGAATATACAGTGTGAATATTGTGCAGCTTGCAAACAGTAAAATAAAATATTATTTTTCTGAAAAATGTTTTTAGGATAATTTAAGAGATATGGAATGGAATTAGAACAATTAGAAGCAAAAGAAATAAATTATAAAATGCACTTTCTGGCTTATGTAGAAACTATTTTGCCAATGTACATCTTTAACAGAGCTCCCAATAGATTTATTGTATTAAACATTTATTTAATAAATCAGAAAATTCAGAGTGCACCTAAATCATTTGAAGCTGTACTGTCTTCAAAAAGTCTTTAGGGGTTCAATACATTTAAAGGTGTACAATGCAACAATGCTTATTGACTCACCACTTTTTAAGCAATTAATATTTCAGGTTGTAATCTCTCAGACATTTATTATTAGACTGGGCATTTAAATACTACTTTCATTGTCAATTTTATTTTTATATGCTATCCCATTCCTTACAGCTTATTTAATTTGAATAGGAATCCACACTGAAACTTAACTGTTATTTTTGCAACTGCTGAAAATCTTCTTCTTATAAAAGTAATATCTGACATGGTTGACTCGCTATGCAGCCCTGCTTGCAACCAGACAATTGTAACAGGAGGGGGCAATGTAACAGAGGTTTGGGGGGGGGGAATTTGGAGTGCAAGTGTGCCAACTGGAAGCCTGAGACAGACCCAACACTTCAAGGTCACCAGTTGGGGAAGTCCAAGGCAGACAGATTGTTCCCAAAACAAAGAGAGTGCAAATGATTGGTGGACAATGGACAATGGGAAGTCCTGGGGGAAAGGTAAAGTTTTCCTATGGTGTTTTTGCACAAAATTGTTAGAACTGGCTTTTCTACTTTTGTAACCACATGGAATCTTCAGTAAAGTTATACTCTTGGTAAAAAAAAAATGTCCCAGGAATTTCTTTTGCTGTCTAACCTAGTGGGACAGTTGACAATATAAATGGTATTTAACATAATTATCTCTCTTATTTTTAAGTCTATCTTGAAAAGCTTCTTTGTAGCACTAGATTTGTGTACAGATTATATTGCATCTGCGCATAGATTATTTCTGTGCTTTCTGCAAGCACATCACAATAGTAATGGGGGACTTTAATTACCCTGACCTCAACTGGGAGACAAACTCTGCACCAAGTGGAAGATCAAACAGATTCCTGACAAACCTAGCAGACAACTTTTTCTCCTAAAAAGTAGAGAAGGGAACTAGGGGATCAGCTATATTGGACTTAATTCTCACTAACTGAGATGAAATTATAGAAGGTGTTGAAGCCACAGGAACCTTGGGGGGGAAGTGATCATGCAATATTGGAATTCAACATTATGCAAGCACAAGCAATAAGACATAGTCAAACTAGAATCTTGGACTTTAAGAGAGCTAATTTCAATAAACTTAGAGAGAGCTTGGGAAGGATGGATGAGAATCCTCATGGGGAAAACAACTCAAGAAGCTTGGGAAATTTTGAAAAGTGAGATTATAAAAACCCAGACTAGCACAATACCAACAAAGAAGAAAAATAATAACTCTCAAAAGAAATCAGCATGCTGCATAAAGAACTCTCTGATAAATTGAAAGACAAAAAGGACAAGTATAAAAAGTGGAAAGAGGGGCACATAACTAAGCCAGAATATCAGCAAATAGCCCAAGCCTGCAAAGACGAAGTGAGGAAAGCTAAGGCTCAAAATGAACTAAGGTTTGCGACAAAAGTAAAAAATAACAAAAAAGGGGCGGCATATAAGTCAAAATAAAGTAAAGTAAAGTAAGGAAATGATTGGTCCATTATTGGGATAAAGTGGCAAGAAGGTGACAAGCACCAGGGAGAAAGCAGAACTACTCCATTCATTTTTTGCATGCATATTTATACAAAGGAAAAAAACAGTCCAACTTATTAAAAACAGTACCGTAAAAAAGATTAGAAACACAAGTTAAGATAGGCAAGAAAATGATAAGTGAGCACCTGTCCTCCCTAGATGAGTTCAAATCATCAGGACCAGATGGATTACATCCCAAGGTTCTGAAGGAACTGGCATACATGATCTCAGAATCACTGAACTATATCTTTCAAATATTCTGGAGCACTGGGGAACTACCAGAGGACTGGAAAAGAGCTGATATAGTTCCCATCTTCAAAAAAGGAAAAACAATGGATCCAGGAAACTACAGACTTATCAGCCTGACCTCAATACCTGGAATTCTGGAAAAGCAATGAATCAGTGAATACCTAGAGGCAAACAAAGTCATTACTAAAAGCCAACATGGATTTGTCAAAAACAGATCATGCCAGACAAATCTTATTGCATTCTTTGACCAGGTGACAAAATTAGTGGACCAGAGGAATATTGTGGATATAATTTACTTGGACTTCAGTAAAGCATTTGATAAAATAGACCACAACCTACTACTTGATAAGATAGAAAAATGTGAGTTAGACAGCAGATGGATTCATAGCTGGCTGACCAGTCATACTCAGCGTGTGGGCCTCAATGGAACTGCATCTACATGGAGGAAAATGTGTAGTGGGGTGCCCCAGGACTCTGTTCTGGGCCCAGTGTTCTTCAACATCTTCATCAATAATTTGGATGAGGGGATAAATGGGGAACTCATCAAATTTGCAGACGACACCAAGCTGGCAGGAATAGCCAACACTTCAGAAGATAGGCTTAAAATACAGAAGGATCTTGACAGACTTGAACATTGGGCACTACCTAACAAAATGAAATTCAATGGTGAAAAAAGTAAGGTTCTACATTTAGGGAAGAAAAAACAAATGCACAGGTATAGTATAGGTGGTGCCTTGCTCAATAGTAGTAACTGTGTCAGGGACCTCGGAGTCCTAGTAGACAATCACTTAAATATCAGCCAGCACTGTGCTGCAGCTACCAAAACAACAACAACACTATGCTAGGCTGCATTAACAGAGGAATAGAATCAAGATCACGTGACATGTTAATACCACTTTACAATGCCTTGGTAAGGCCACACTTGGAATACTGCATCCAGTTTTGGTTACCACGATGTACAAAAGATGTTGAGAGTCTAGAAAAAGTACAGAGAAGAGCAACAAAGGTGATTAAGGGACTGGAGGCTAAAGTATATAAGGAATGGTTGCAGGAATTGGGTATGTCTAGTTTAATGAAGAGAAGGACGAGGGGGGACATGATAGCAGTGTTCCAATATTTCATGGGTTGCCACAAAGAAGAGGGAGTCAAGCTATTCTCCAAAGCACCTGAAGGCAGTACAAGAAACAATGGATGGAAACTGATCAAAGAGAGAAGCAACCTAGAAATAAGAAAAAAATTCTGGACAGTTAGAACAATTAATCAGTGGAACAACCTGCCTCCAGAAATTATGAATGCTCCAACACTGGCAGTTTTTAAGAGGCTGAACAGCCATTTGTCTGAAATGGTATAGGGTTTCCTGCCTGAGCAGGGAATTGGACTAGAAGACCTCCAAGGTCCCTTCCAACCTTTTATGATTATGATTATGATTGGGATTGGGATTGTGATTCTGGTTGTGGTTGTGATCCAATTCAGTGTTAAATGATTTGGAGTTGAATCAGTTGAAACTATCATTTATTTTGTCAATTCAGATTTCAGTGGTAATGAACATATTCAACTGCTTTCTAAAATACTGCAATTGTTTCTTGCACCTTCATGGATCAAGCTATGACTTTTTTAAATAGTAATTTTTAAAGTAATTTTACTTTGAATAACCACCTTATTTTCAATTTTTCTTTTCATTACTCATATATTTTCAGAGTTTGTTTTTGTGGTATTATTCTAGTTTGCTAGTTTATTGTTATTTTTATTTACATACTATATTACTCACATATTTTCAGAGTTTGTTTTTGTGGTATTATTCTAATTTGCTAGTTTATTGTCATTTTTATTTGCATACTATATTGAAGAAGTCATAGCATTATTCATAACACTATTGGCTTGAACTGTAAGATTTTAGCTTGGCATAAATTGTTCAGTCATACGGCTTTAAACTTGGTCTCCATCAGAATCTCAACTGCTGTTCGTCCTATTTTCAACATGGTGAATTTCAGAAAATTCTTGTGAGTACATGTGAGTGTAATGAAAACAAAGTGGAAAAGAGTCATATAAGATGCCTGATCAGTAATTGTTATCCCATCTATAATATAGTGAAATTAGATTTATTTTACTGATAAACAAGTGACAGAAGAGATGTCAAACCAAACTCTTTCACAGTGTAAAACATTGATAATACTTTCCCATAGCAAGCAGTCCCTTTAAGGTGACCAACTTTTTTACAAGGAAAAGGAGGACACAAATAAATTGAAGAAAAAAAAATCATAAATAAAAGAAACATTTTATTCATTGCAACAATAATACAGAATAATTATAATATGATAAATGCATAATAAAAAACATTTGTAACAATAACATTGTATATTGTAATTATGCTTACATGCCTATTAATTATTATTTAAATTAGTACTTTTCCATTGAATGAATATTTTTGTCAATGTATCATCTTCTAACAATATATTGGAAATACCTGAACAAGAAATATCCTTCATATTGAATTTTACGGCAAGTGCTGCAGCTAGAGTATTAACATTCTATCTCGATTTCTCACTTTTCCAAAAATCATTAGCAATTGAAAAAAACCCTTTCAACTGCTGCATTAGTTCCAGGGCAGCACAATGTAAATTGAACAAGAATAAATAAATTTTCACATGGAATATGTTCATTTTTGAAATGGTTGAATATTTCCACCCATCTTTTATCAATTTCAATGTGTTTATTTTCCCATTGTATTCATTTTTCAGAATTTAAAAATACATTCAGTCTTCTATTTTCTTCAAAGAGACAATTGTTGTCTATTTTAATGTCTGGCGTTTCTTTAGATAAAAACTCAACACAAGATTCAATATCTGTCCAATATACTTGCGATGAAGTCAAAAAACACCATTGAAAATTATTATTTCCTGTGATGTTTGTTTCAGACCATTCTTTGATATATTGAAAACATGTTTGGTAAAAATTCTGCACTTCTTTGATAAACTTTTCTGTTATGCCTGGATTTGATTCCTCTAAGTCTGACAATTTTCTTTTTATAACTAAAGGAAGAAAATTTTCTTCAAATCGAGTTTTATATTGAAGGATAAAGTCATTCAAAATAAGACTAACTTCTGTAGCTGAAATGTGTTCACCTTCAATCTTTTGAAAATTGTTTTGTGAAAAATGGATGCTTGATTATGTACAAAATACATTAATATCTCAAATATTTCATTACTGAAAAACAATTCCAGGATTTTAGGACATTTGTCTAAACTTAAAAAATATGAATGGAGAGGCTCAAATAATTGTAGAACACGCTTTATAGCAGGTGTTAGAGCAAGCCATCTAACTTTTGAATATCCTAAAAGTTTTTTGTATTGAACATTCGCTTCCTCACAAAATTGTTTTAAAGTAGCCACAGGAATGGTAAAACGACTAAAATACAAATAAATTGTAGTTGTTATGACTTCTACATCAATTGGCATGGCACATGACGCCGTGTTGATTGCATTTGACAAAATATGTGCATTACAACCTATTCCTAATATTTTCTTTTGGAGTAAATCTTGTAATTTTACATACACATTATTCACGCCTTTGCATCTTCGCCCACCAAAATTTGTATTTGTATTATCAGCTGTTAGTGCAACAACTTTGGATTTCAAATTGTTTTCATTTATTACTCTGTATAGATGGTTTGACAAAATTTTAGCAGTTTTGCCCTCAATGGATTCTAAATTTAAAATTTTTACTTGAATGCCTTGGTAACATTAAAATATCTTATTAGTATTGAATACAATTTAGTTTCATTATGATTGGATGCATCAGATAAAACCATTACAAATGCTGCAGTTTCCAAGTCTTCTGTAAGTATTTTGTCACAGTAATTTTTAAATACCTCGCATTTTGTCCTGGCACATGAAAATTTAGCATTGTGACACTTTTTCAATAATTTAGTTGTACAATCCATGCTATGAAAAGTTTGATTGTGAATTATGGTATGGTATGGAATGCAAATGTTCCCTCCATTGCAGCTAACTGTTTTTCATCTTCAGAATACTTTGAAGTTTTAAAAAAACTTGTTACTTTACAACTGGAAGCAGATGCATCTGATGATTGGTTATGTTTCTTGGTGGTCAAGTGTTTCGTAATAGCTGCTCTGCCCCCAACTGCAATACAAAATTCTCCGCTGCAAATATTGCAGAAAACAATGTTATCCTTCTTTGATGTGATGAATGAAAATTCCTTATTCAGTTTATCGTTGAAATGGCATTTCCTCTTTTTTTATTTTTTCATCCCTAAATGGAAGTTAGTCTCCTCCAGGTATCTTCGGGACTAACTAGGAGATGGTGTAGCTGGGTAGCAGGGAGGGGTGCAAAGTTCCTGCCAATTCACCTTCGCTGCAGACAACATGTATGTGCAAAGCTTGCCGGCCAGGTGTTTTGGCGCGTTCAGCAGCAATTCCTATTGGGTTTCGAAAGCCAATAGGGGGAGTAGCACAGCTCATACAAAAGCTGAAAAAAAAACCCATCAAAAAAGGGTGCCGGAACGCTGTTCTGAGCATTCTATGAGAAAAAAAAGCCCTGCAGATTAGTCTTCAAATATCAAAAAGGAGGACATGTAGGATGATACTTTTCGAGGGAGGACAGAACTTACAAAAGGAGGACTGTCCTCCCTAAAGGAGGATGGTTGATCACCTTCTTTCAGAATAAACATAGCTAAGTAGAATGAAGTAGTTCACAAGATATCTTCAGGATTGAAACAGATGCTTCTGAGCTTTTATGTACAGATTTTTAGGTAACAGGCAGTTGTGAATGCTAAAAATATCAAAATATAAACAAAGTCCTGCTGTGTTGCTTGCCCAAGACTTCCTGTTGTTTATAAACATGATTCAAGCACTTTACATCCAATTATACATAACATTTGTCACAGTTTTGTACCTTAGGCTACAATGATGCCTTAAACATGAACATCTGCTAGAGACATATGTGCACTGATGACTGCCTTTCAGCTGGAATAAATGCTCTTGGCCAGACCACTTTGGATTTAGCTCTTATAGGAAATGAGTAGGTAAGGAAAATTCAAAAGCAGATAGAGAAGGACTTCTTTCTTAGAAAGAGGAACTGCAAGTACAGGCAACATGGTACCTATAAATTTCAATGATCTCACAGACACCTTCAGAGGAATCTGCCAGACTTCATAGTCAATTAGATTTTTAGTTTTTCAAAATCCTAATTAAACACAAAACAACATAAACATGTGTCCTGATCTTTGACACACCTCTCCTTGTGGCATTCAAACAGGCTTGAACAAGTAATTCTGCAAGAAGGCATTGTGGGCTGTGAAGATTATCCTACTCCTTCCTATTAGTTTCATTAGAGAATATTGCATGGAAAAGGTGTAGCAAGATAACTGATGTTTCTGAAATGGGAACATCAAACACTGGAATATCTAAATGAATAAAGGAATTGTCATAATCAGGTTTATGGTTAAAAGTTTACACCCAGATGAGAAATCTTCAAATTTCAATGAGTAGCATTATTTTAAAAAATAAGATTATAATAGCACATGGACTAAGATATACCCTTCCCCCACCCAAAAAATAATAATAATATGGAGGGATTGGGAAAGTTCTGCTTTAACAATAAAAACAATTTAATTCATCACTATTTAATTTGATTTAAAACAGAACCATACTGATATTGGAAAAATAGCTTCTCACCTTCTAGGCACAGGTTGCCTTCTCTGGAAACCACTTGAACATTGCAGCAGAAAACCTTCCTGAGGTTTCTAGACACTTTGAGTAAGACACGGTACCATTTCACTTTTTTCCATAATTGTTCTAGGAATTCCAGGAAGACAGGGGATGATTAGGAACTGAAGATAGAGTCTACAGTTTCAAAATATGTACTGTATGGATGTTTTCCAAAAAGTGATTTCTACAGTTTCTATAAGCTTTGAGAATGGTGTAGAAGTACTCTGAGCAAAGCAGCATTATACTCAAAGGGTAAAAAAAAAGAAAATATGAGATGCTTTAATTTCAGGGGTTCTCAACCTTGGCAACTTTAAGACTTGTGGACTTTAACTCCCAGAATTCCTCAGCCAGCTTTGCTGGCTGAGGAATTCTGGGAGTTGAAGTCCACAAGTCTTAAAGTTGCCAAGGTTGAGAACCCCTGCTTTAGATGGATACCGTAGTGTTGGATTCTAAGGAAGGCTGAAATTGATCTGTTTCTCTATCTCTAAACAAAGATGCATAAACAGAGACTCACTTCAGCAGTGTAAACTGTCACTAAAACATACTCAAACATTTTTCCCAAACTAGTGCATTCTTTATCTATGCAACATTTTCTGTTTATAATGTCAGAAGTTTTCTTTCAAATTCAACTTTAGCATATACAGTATTATATATTAAAGTGATTCTCATGTGTCTTTAGCTGAAAGGAGTTTTGATATAAAGAAGCTTGTAGAAATATATAAATGTAGTTTATAAAAAGTTAGATAGAACTGAACACTGATTTGATTATAGGATATAACCAATAGTTAATAATATTGCAGAGAAATGCCAAAGAAAATTGTAGATTTTCTTAGAAATTATATTTGAAAAATATAACACTTTTGCTGTTTAAAGGTGATTTATGTTGATGATCATGGATTATGCCTCAGATTCATTGAAACAAAGCAACTATTGCTTGTAATCCTATGTATTGATGTGTTCCACATTTATCTGTAGGTTATTACTTTTTACTATTCATGTGTAAAGTAGCATGATTCAATATTTAATTGACAGTTGGGAAGTATCTACCTTTCCATATGTCACTGAAGAACAACTTATAATAGCTTTTATCGGCAAAAGTTATAATGAAGAATGATGGAGGGAAGGGCCAAATTTACACTTAATTTATTTAATTAAAAATAAATTTAATTTGTTCCTATGTACTTAAATATACTCATTTAAATATACTCATTTAAAGACACATGGTGCTGCAATGGTTAGAATGCAGTATTGCAGGTTAACTCTGCCCACTGCCATGAGTTCAATCCTGAGTGGCTCAAGGTTGATTCAGGCTTCCATCTTTCCGAGATCGATAAAATGAAGACCCAGAGTATTGGAGGCAATAGGCTGACTCTATAACCCTCTTAGAGAGTGCTGTAAAGCACTATGGAATAGTATATATTAGGTGCTATTGCTATTTCTTGAGTTGGAGTGTATACAAAAGGGCGCTCAAAACTTTTTTTATTAAGTACAATTATTTAAATACCAGATGCTTTTATCTTCCTTTTTAATGGAATGAAAATCTATCAGCAACTTGCAATTATATTCTACCATTTTAATTTATGAAATTAGTATTTTCCAGATAAATTGGCAATTTGAAATGCAGTTATTAGTGATGTTTGCAGTCCTTAGTTCTCCTACTAAACTAGTATCCACTCTGACCTCTCTAATTTTATATTAACTGCACATAATCATTCTTGTTCCATCCTTCTAATTTTCTTGCCTGTCCGCTTCTTGGTCTGATACATTTTCTTTGTCTTTGACAATCTATAATTACATGGCTAATTCATATTAGTGGGTGATATTCATAATGCTCCCAGCTACATCTTGCCCATTTATTTATGAGTTTTACAAAGATGGAAAGAATAGATGATGAACTACAGGATGGTCTGGCAGGAACAGGAAACAATGCTCTGCAGTGATGCCAACACCATTAGCTGAATCCATTCAGGTAACCATATCAGGAAAGGCCAGTATTCTGGAATATAGGCGGTTGCTCTGGCCACAATCCAGATAGAATAACTCCATGTACTGGTAACATGAGAATATTTATTGATCAGGAATCCTAAACATTAACTCACAGTTATTGTAGATACATCTGTCACATGAATCATATTCTGTCCATTCACGCAGGTAAAAAGAGAATAATTTTCCTCCATCTTCATAAATCTCACATGCTGCTTTGGTTACATTTTCCCCATTCTATGGAGCTCCCAGGCCCGTGGCTAGGATTCAGGGAGAGAGATAATAAACTGGCATGTAACAGATATCCCGTTATAAAGACACAAGACCCTCCCAGTGGCCAATTAGAACACAGATATAACCATGTAACAACTAAACTACATTTCCCAGAAGGCCACCCTTAAGGGGGCAGCACTTTAACCCTTAAAATGCTACTTGCTCTACACACAGTTTCCTAAGCTAGCTATATACTGAACCAGCACTTGGAAATATACAATTTCCACTATTAACTAACTATTAATTAGAATAAGCAAAAAATATGGCATCAGAACAATGCAATTTCCACTATTAACTATTGATCGGGGTTCAATCTTTAAGTTCAGTCTTCCTCAGCAGCAGTACCAAGTCAGTGATCGGTCTGGTGTAAAGCCTCTTAACGAGAGTCTTTGAGTCACGATCTGACTCATGTGGCCTCACGGTCTGGACTTCAACTTGGCGAAATAGTCCATCAGAGTTGGGTAGGACTTGGTGCACAAGTCCCATGGGCCAAGAGTTCCAAAGTGTGTCCTTGTCTCTCATCAGGACAAGGTCTCCTTCTTCTAGGTTAGGCTCTTTGGTCTTCCATTTGCGGTGATCTGTAGGGTAGACAAGTATTCTTGTTTCCAGCACTTCCAGAAGGACTTGGCGAGCAGTTGAACTTGTCTCCATTGTTGTTTGAACGTGTCTTTGGGAACAAAGTTTCCTAATGGTGCTGGCCAGTCACCTGTCTTCTGGGTTAGCAAGGCGGCCGGGATGAGGATAATTGTATTTTCAGGATCCAAGGAAACTGGAACCAAAGATTGAGCATTGATGATAGCTACCACTTCTGCCATGAGGGTGGTGAGGATCTCATGCATCAGTGTGGGTATCTTTGTCAACATAGAGTCCAGGATTTTGCGGGCTACGCCAATCATGCGCTCCTATGGATTGAATGTCCATACACAATTTTGGGCCTTTAGGTATTTGTCAATTACTGGGTCATGGTGAATGCCTTCAATAATCTGTAGTTCCTTGCAGGCTCCTACAAGGTTAGTTCCGTGGATGCTAAGACACATGAACAGGATGATCACTGCTATGCCCAATATGTAGGGTCTCCATTTAGAGGAGCGTTTGAAGTAGGCTGGTTCTAGGAAATGGTTAGAGGACAATTTCTCTGTCTCCTTGACCATTGTCGATAAGCAGATGGTCTGGATGGTCATTTTCTCATCCTGTTTAAGCAGTTTGCTGGGTGCTTGAGGTCGAAGGTCGTCATCTTGATCTGGATCTAGAAGTACATAGTGTTCTGGTCTCTGTGCCATCAGGCTGTCTGGATGAGCCAATAACTCAGGACTCTTTAGCCAGATCAGTTCTGCCAACTGTAATGCAAGAATGGACCATGTAACCTGGTCTGCAGGGTTCTGATCTGTTGGCACATACTGCCATTGCTCAGGACTTGAAGATCTTTTAATCCTTTCTACTCTATTGCTTACATAGACATAGAAGTGTCTGCTTTGGTTGTGAATGTAGTCCAACAACACCTTGCTGTTGGTATAGAAGGTGGTGGATTGTAGCTCAAGGTCTAACAGTTTCATTGTCAGGTTGGTGAGTTTTACAGCCAATACGGCACATCAGAGTTCCAATCTGGGTACGGTGTGACCTTGTTGTGCTAGTTTCACCTTTCCCATAGCGAAACCGATGTAAATGTGGCTCTCCCTGCTGTAGACTCTGATGTATGCTACGGCTGCTATCACCTTCGTTGATGCATCTGAGAAGATGTACAATTCTACATGGCGGGTGAAATGGAGACATATGTGTGTTGCACGCAGATGCTTTGGAGACAATTTAGGAATGTACGCCACGTCTCCCAGTCTTGCTTCTGTTCTGGCGGAAGCGGCTCATCCCAGCCTGTGGTGCTCTGGGAGAGCGTGCATAGCTGCAGAAATTCTTTGTCCTCTATCGACAAGGCTAAGTCATTGTGATTTTTGCTGGTCTTGTACACTGTCGCTCCCAAAATGGGTTTGGTTGTCGAAAGCGTGAAGTGTTCTTGGCATGGTTTCAGGTGGGATGCGCTCCCATTACTCCAAATGGAGGTCGTTGAGATATTCACCTGAGTTGGAGTTTGCAGCCAGTCAACACAGATAGTTCCTGAAATGACCCATCCAGGTTCCATCTTAAAAGCAATTGGGGGCCTATTGGGCCTCTGACCATTCCATGGTAGGCAAAGGTGTCAAGGGCATCTACTCCCAACAGAGGCAGGATTTCGGCTTCAGGATTTAAGGCAGGAATGGTGTTGGAATTTGACTGCGATCATCTGGTAAGGCATCCCATTCTATCAATGGCGGCAGTAGGAACTGTGAACTCCCATCTAACAACTGGATGTGTAAGGCATCCCATTCTAGCAATGACGACAATAAGAACTGTGAACTTTCATCTAATGACTTGATGTGGAGTCCAGTGACTTTCCTCCCCACTGTGCTCTGGGGGACAGTTCACATTGATATTGTGAAAGGCGTTTCTTCGCTTGGGAGTTCACTTGGAAATGGTGAGTCGCTACATACTGACATGCAGTTGACCTTGGTGGGCACCTCTGGGTGCTCTTTGGAGCCATGCTGAGGCTCCTTGGTTGAAGGAGGAGTAGAGGTTGCTTGTTGTAGCTGCTCAGAGTCTGGATGCAGGGCTCCCGGGTGCTTGTTACTCTTGCATGGGTGACACTTCCCCTTAGCTGCACAAGCTTTGGCCGCGTGTTCTGTAGACTCACAGCATTTGAAGCAGACCTTGTACTCTCCCAAATCCAACCTCCTTCTCCAGGATGTTGGAGGACCCATTGGTGCTGTGCAGGATTTGCCATCAGGCTGGGTTGATACAGTGTTGAGGTCATCAGGAGCACGATCAGTGGCTTCTCATTGATCCTCATAGGCATTGCTCCCAAGATCAGGGGAATGTGGCACAGACGGCTGGCAGTTTTCTTCAGAATACTTCTTGTTAAGGGTAACTTTCTGTGGT
Source organism: Bothrops alternatus (assembly GCA_034064705.1). Lineage (NCBI taxonomy): Eukaryota > Metazoa > Chordata > Lepidosauria > Squamata > Viperidae > Bothrops > Bothrops alternatus. The sequence continues at coordinate 277,670 of JARGCV010000256.1, read as the reverse complement.
TCAGACAAGGGGCCTTGAAAGTCTGGCTGGGATTCCTTTGCCTTTGCTTTGAGCTTAGGAAGCATGGCTCCTTGTGTGCCCTCCTGCTTAGGAGCATTCGTTGTTGCTGATGGATTGAAGGGGGTTCTTTTTATTCAGATGGTGCAATGTTGGCATTCTGGCTGTTTTGCACATCTGGTGGTTGAGATTCTCCTTCTTGTCCACTTGGTTTTGGGAGATTTGTGGTCAACCATGGCACTCCTGCCTGCTCATTTCACAGCGCGTTCTGGTCATCAACGTAGGCCTGCACATGGTTATACAGGCTTCCTATTTCTAACCCTTTCAAATTGTGCATGAAGGTAGTGCCTCCAACCTATGCCTGGAAGGCTGCAGCTCTTGCTGTTATTTCTGCTGCCTCCCGTTCGCACTGTAGAAACTCAAGGTTGGCTTGAGCCTTTGTCTCTGCTGTCTCCCATTCATGCTGCAGAAACTCAAGCCTGGCCTGAGCTTTGGCCATTTCTTCTTTCAGTTTGGCCATTTCTTTCTTTTGTTTAGCCACACACAGAGCTCCTTTGGCCTCCAATTTGGCCATTTCTTCCTTTTGCAGCTGTTCTGCTTCTGCCACATGTAGAGCTGCATTGGCCATTTCTTCCCTTTGCCATTGCTCTGCTTTTGCCATACATAGGGTCACAATGACTGCTGCAGCATCAATTTGTGCTTGTGCAGCTTGGGCGGCAAAGCTCTCTGCCTTGGAGACTTGGGATGAATAGCTATGATGAGAAGATGCTTTAGAGGGATGGGAGGCTCCTGAGACGGAAGGTTGCTGTGATATGCTGGAATGTGCCTGAGACTGTTGTGAGTTATGATGCAAGGATGAGGCTTTCTTAGAGGCATGAGAGGAAGACATGTATGACCACTGGGATGGTGCATGCAAATGATGGGACACTTCGGACTTGGTCTTCTCTGGTGTGTCCTTCGCCTAAAGTTTGGCTTGGAGAGACTCCTTACTGCTTTGTAGGAGCTTTTCACACTCAGTGTTTATCAGCTTGACGTGTTGTATTTCCCTTTTGAGTGTTGAATCTCCTAGTTGCGACTGGATGTCTATGAGGCAGTGCTCATATTCTGTCCATTGTAGGAGAAACCTGTCCATATCCTCTTCCAAAGAACGAATGTGCTCAGGGAAAAGCTTATCTTTGGATGCATCACAGAGTTTCTGCAGCTTCCCCCAGGTTCTTTCATGATGACCATAGAGGGTACCCCACTTCTCCAGCAGACCTGACCGCTTGGCTTTGGTGGGCTTTCTTTGTTGTCTCAAGTCATAGGGTTTCTCAGATGTTTCTGCATTTTCCAAATTTTGGACATCAGGTTCTGCATACAAGTCAAGGTTAGTTGGTTGGACTGGCTCTTATGGCCCATTAGAAGACTCTGCCATGACTAGGGAAGACAGAGAAGTTTTCCTAGACATTTTGAATGGGTTCAGTGAATTTTTCTCTTTGATTACCAGGGTGTGCTGTCTGTGTGGGTAAAGACTTCAGTGAAATTCACTCTTTGACCACCTGGGTGCACTGTCTGCAGGTAGCATAAATACAAGCATGTTGTTTGCAGTTTGGCCACCAGAGGGCGCTGTGTCTGGGCCACTAGGGTGCATTGTACACAAATAGCTTGAATCACTAGGGTGCTTGTATACAGACAGCTTGAATTCAAGCTTTGTCTGCGCTGCTGCACCTGCACTTAGAATGGACTTTTCACTATTTGATCCCTTTTAATGAGCTGCAAATCTTCTGGGCATTTGTATATGGAACCCCAAAGGTTTGCTTTCCTGAATTGGGCTCCAACTTAGAAAGTAGAAGATTGCTCTATTAAAAAAGGGCTCAGTTTTGCTATTTTCCTTCAAGCAGTAGTCAAAGGAACATCTGGGGCTTCATTTAATCAAATAGGCTGGCCTTTATTGAACACAAGCTTGAATCATTCTCTTTCTATTTGGCTGCATTCCAAGGGGAGAGATTCGTAGGAGGTGTCACCTAATGCACTTGTAAATTGTCCTGTTGCCTAGGCAACTTCTGTCTCTTAGCAACTGATTGCTTTGGTTTACAACTGGGGGGAGGGGTGTGTTTAGCTCGCTGAGCTGTTCTGAGTGATGTTTCAGACAAAGGGAAGAGAATTCTTTGAAATGCTGAGTTAAGCAATTAGCTTTCTTTACTTTGAGTGCAATCACTTTGTTTCTATTGGAAAAACAATTCTTCTCTGTTTGGGCAGGCAGAGGAAGATAGATTCCTTTTAAGTTAAACAAAGAGAGAAACACACAATATCCTTTTACTAAAGCAGTCAGATGAAACTGGCAAGCAGGAATGCTGGTTCTTTTTCTTGGAAGAGAACTTATACTCTCTTTTTACTAAGGCAGGCAGAGTTGGCATGCAGGAATGCTGGTTCATTTCTTGGAAGAGAAATTATTCTCTTTTTACTATTCTGGAATGTAGGCGGTTGCTCTGTCCACAATCCAGATAGAATAACTCCACATAATGGTAATATGCAGAATATTTATTGATCAGGAATCCTAAACATTAACTCACAGTTATTGTAGATACATCTGTCACATGAATCATATTCTGTCCATTCACGCAGGTAAAAAGAGAATAATTTTCCTCCATCTTCATAAATCTCACATGCTACTTTGGTTACATTTTCCCCATTCTATGGAGCTCCCAGCCTCGTGGCTAGGATTCATGGAGAGAGATAATAAACTGGCACGTAACAGGATGTCCCATAATAAAGACACAAGACCCTCTCAATGGCCAATTAGAACACAGATATAACCATGTAACAACTAAACTACATTTCCCAGAAGGCCACCCTTAAGGGGGCAGCACTTTAACCCTTAAAATGCTACTTGCTCTACACACAGTTTCCTAAGCTAGCTATATACTGGACCAGCACAGCCAATTTAATAGTCATATCATTATCATCATCATCGATAAAATGCTTACCTGCAATAAGGTAAAGTATTCAATGGAGAGATATCTATACATAGAACCACCATGAAATCTTTTAAACCATTGCTTCCTGTCTATGCTTCAGTAGATGAAAAACTTTCCTGCATGCTGAAAAAGGTAGATGCATGCTACCAATTAGAGAAAGACCCCATTTTCAAGGAATAATTATAGAACGTTATCTTTTTATTTCAAGGTTATCTTTTCATTTATTCTCACAATTGAAAAATATATTTCAGATAGTTAAACTCCTGCTGATTTATCATGCATTAACATGCTGCTTAACACAGGTTATACAATGATAGCACAAACTGGGAAGCTTATGCTAATAATTTATTAAAAGTTTCTCTAATAAATACACATAGTAATATATTTAGCACTCTCTACCATGACATAGGCTTAGCATGAATATCCCAAAGGTTGAGTGCAACAGAAACTTCTCTATTTGTTTTATACTTCTCTTTATAATATTTTAATTCTGAAAGGAATTTAAATGGCACCCTTTAGTTTGCTTGGACAACCAGTTTGGTATATTGATTAAGACACCAGACTCTCTCTCTCTCTCTCTCTCTCTCTCTCTCTCTCTCTCTCTCTCTCTCTCTCTCTCTCTCTCTCTCTCTCTCTCTCTCTCTCTCTCTCTCTCTCTCTCTCTCTCTCTCTCTCTCTCTCTCTCTCTCTCTCTCTCTCTCTCTCTCTCTCTCTCATTCAGTCCTAGGAAGAAGGCAATAGCAAACCATTTTAAAAAATCTTGCCATGAGTGCAAGGACTTGCACAAGGGTTTGCAAGGAGTCAAGATGGATTTGAGATTTAAAATTATTTTGCTCATTAAAATATAAATGTTAAGAATATAATCCATTTCTACATCCAGAGGTCTCTATATCCAATGTGGTCCCACATTGGGTACAATTCCTAGGAACGTTTTAAAAATTGTATCAAACAATGCTATAGGGAGAAACATATTACACATATAGGAAGTAGTCAGGTTAATTGATTTATAATTTATTTTCATGATCTTTAAATACGATTTACATTAAATTTAGTTTTTGTGCTGGACCCTCACTTCCCCATTCTGAATTGAGTAAAGAGAGATAGCAATGTATACAATTTGTAGGATCATTTTGTGATAGACCTCTGGTATATTACACCTCCCCATTCCTTGCACCTCTGATTGTGCACCTTGGTATCTCTTTTGCAACTTATTTCTCTTCTTATCCTACAAAAACCAATCAAGAGCAAAGAAATGTACACTATAACTTACTATAGTCAACATAGGATATGCATCATTTAATGTTATGGTCAGTAGAGGTATGAGAAATAGCAATTAGCATTTAAACATATACTGCTTTATAGTGCTTTACAGCCCTCTCCAAGTGGTTTACAGAGTCAGCATATTGCCTCCACAGACTGGGTCCTCATTTTACCGACCTTGGAAGAATGGAATGCTTGAGCTGGTCAGAATTGAACTGCTGGCAGTTGGCAAAATTAGCCTACAATACTGCATTGTAGACTTATATACCACTTCATAATGCTTTACGCTATATGTAAAGTTGGCAGTTGGCAAAATTAGCCTGCAAAACTGTATTGTAACCACTGCGCCACCATGGTTCTTCTATGAACAATGGTTTTGTATCTATTAAAGTATTTTAGCATTCACATTAAATTGTCCCATGTTATCAGGCATATCAGGCAGCCTATTAGAGTATAGATGATAACAGTGAGTCAGAGAGTGCACAGTATGGACATGTACAATTGGAGTATGCAAATGTGTGTCCACAAAGCTGCTTGGAAGACAAGATCTAAATGTGATTAATAAAAATAAAACAAAATTCTACTATCTGGCTACTTCTCATTTCTCAGAGAGGGAAAACTACAGGCTATTCACTTGAGGAAGTGTCACATAACTGGCACTATTCGTTATTTCTAGCTTTTGTGATTTCATCATTGAAGGTGATCTGAAGAAACATCTTCCTTTACTTTGCTTCTTTTTGGGCAAATTGAGCAAACATGTGCTTGGGTATTGGCTCTGTGCCTGGCTTCCATAAATGCTAACAGATCTTGCACAGTGAGTTAATTAAAAGTGACTACTTGTTTTAGGCAGGCCGAGTTCTGGGTTGTTCCAAGAGTTTTTGAACAATAGAAGGAAAACAAACGTGTTGCTGCTAACAAAGCAGAAAGTACAATTGTTAATAGTTCAGAAATACCTATCAACATATTAATATTTCATCAGCACTCCAGGTAAGCAATGGTATGACAGAGAAATACACACATTTCATAAGTAAGTAATGGTGAGTAAAGGCACTGCTACCAGCAATATATAAAAATGCATTTTCATATATAGAAGATATGAAAATATTTTTTATATATTTTCTTCCAGATTTTTCCTTTTGAATATATGGTTCGCAATAAATCACACAGCAAAATTTTGAAAAGAGTAAATTTCATTATACACTTACATTCTCCATACTCTGATATCTTTAGCAAGTTGAATCAGAATATTCACATAATATTTTAACTGGACAAATTTCTTATCTCTCTTTATCTCCCACTGGGATAAATAATACATGTACAACACATGCAGTTAGTTGATACATTTTAACCTTTTATTCTCTAGTTCACGGGTCGGCAACCCGTGGCTCCGGACCCGCATGCAGCTCTTTGAGCCATCTCCTGCGGCTATGGAGCCTCCTCCTCCCCATCCTCCCTCCTGCTGGCCCCCATGCTGCAGTCCCGGCTGGGGCGGTGGCAGGGGCATTGCTTCCTGGGCCATCCCTGGGCTGCTGAGCCAGCCACGTGTCTGGCTGGGCTGGGCGGCAGTCCCCGCTGGGGTAGTGGCAGCGGGGGCATCGCTCCCTGGGCCGTCCCTGGGCCGCCGAGCCAGCTATGTGTCTTCCCAGGCCGGGCTGGGCGGCAGTCCCGGCTGGGGTGGTGGCAGAGGGGCATTGCTTCCTGGGCTGTCCTCGGGCAGCCGAGCCAACCACGCATCTCTGCAGGCCGGGCTGAGCAGCAGTCCTGGCTGGGGCAGTGGCAGGGGCATCACTTCCTGGGCCATCCCACGTGTTTCCTCAGGTCAGGTTGGGGACATCGCTTTCTGGGCCATCTCCATGCCATTCCCCGGGCAGCCGACAGCCACGCATCTCCGCGGGCTGGTCTGGGTGGTAGTCCCAGCTGGGTTGTGGCACCAAAGGCATCACTTCCTGGGCCATCCCCTGGCCCCCGAGCCGGCCACATGTCTCTCCAGGCCGGATGGCAGTCCCAGATGGGGTGGCAATGGTGGTAAGGGCATTGCTCCCTGGGCCACCGAGCCAGCTATGCATCTCCCCAGGCTGGGCCGGTGGCAGTCGTGGCTGGGGCGGTGACAGGGGGGCATCGCTTCCTGGGTCATCCCCAGGCCATTCCCTGGGCAGCCGAGCTCACCACGCATCTCCCCGGTCTGGTCCGTGGTGTCCTGGGCACCTTTCAGTGCCTTCTACTGCCTCCTGCCCCCTTCCCCTCCTTGCCTCTTCAGCACCGTCTGCCTTTCATTCTTTCTCTCTCTCTCTCCTCATCTGGAGAGAAAGAGAGGCAGAGGAAAGAGAGAAAGGGAGAGAGAGGGTGACTTGTTTGGGTGAAGAACCAGTGGGGGGCAAGGCAAGGTAAGTCAAAAGATGTGGAACTTTCATGCTAGCATCTCCTGAACCCTTGTTATCCCTGCCACAGACTCAGCTCATCCGCCCCCACTCTCTCCTCTCCTCTCTCTGCGGACGAGGCTGTTTGCTTCAAATGATTGGCTATTGAGGCCCAAGAGCCAGGCAGGCAGGCAGGCAGGCAAGTCTCGACTGCAGCATTTTGTTGCGGTTGTTTTGCATGTGTGCGGTGCTGGCTGGGAACAGAGCCAAGCAAGTTCTGTGGTTGGAAGTCCCTGCAGCTTGGGAGCCAGGATCTTCCCCCTCTCAGTCCCAAATCCCAAGCAGGATTCACCACATTGGGATTGGAAGCGAGCAGCTAGGAAATGGTCTGTCTGTTTTCCTCCCCTCCTCTCTTTCTCGCCAGTTACTGAGGCTCCCTGCTGGGCGCAGTCAGCCTGAAGCAGAGGAGGGTTAGGGGCCTTTCAAAGTGTGACATTGCAATGGATGGGAGAGCCTTTCAGGAGGGTGAAGATGAACTGTAGCTCTCCAGATATTGCTAACATATAGCATTTGCCATCCCTGCAGCAGAATTGATGCTAAGTGAGAGGTGCTGGCATTTCTCTTTGTCAGAATGTGGCGAATCCACATTGCCCATCTCTAAGGGAGGAAGTTAAATGATTTGGTAGGTGAACTGGTTCTGTTAGTAAAGGGGGGGAGGTGAAGAGAAAAAGAGAGGGAGAGAGAGAGGAAAGAGAGAAAGAGAGAGGAAAGAGAAAGGGAGAGAGGAAAGAGAAAGGGAGAGGAAAGAGAAAGAGGGAGAGGGGAGAGTGAGAGGAAAAAGAGAGGAAAGAAAGAGGAAAGAGAGGAAAGAAAGAGGAAAGAAAGAAAGGAAAGAAAGAGGAAAGAAAGAGAGAAAAAGGGAGAAAAAAGGGAGAAAAAAGGAAAGAGAAAGGTAGAGGGAGAGGAAAGGGGAGAGAGAGGAAAGAGAAAGAGAGGAAAGAGGGAGAAAGAGAGAGGAAAGAGAAAGAGGGAGAAGAAAGAGAGGAAAGAGACAAAGAGGGAGGGAGGGAGAGGAAAGAGGGAGGGAGAGGAAAGAGGGAGAGGAAAGAAAGGGAGAGAGGAAAGAGAGAGGGGGAAGCGCAAGTACCTCTCTCTCTCTCTCTCTCTCTCTCTCTCTCTCTCTCACACACACACACACACACACACACACACACACAAACAAACAAACAAACAAACACACAGTGGGGGGAAGAGGACTGGCAGACCAAGGGTAGAAAGAGGGAGAGGGAGGGAGGGACAGAAAGAGAGAGAGAGAGATCCTTTTGACATCTAAAATGAAGATACATATACATATACATATACATATACATATACATATACATATACATATACATATACATATACATATACATATACATATACATATACATATACATATACATATACATATACATATACATATACATATACATATACATATACATATACATATACATATACATATACATATACATATACATATACATATACATATACATATACATATACATATACATATACATATATATATAATATAAAGGTAAAAAAGGATATATGCAGTGTTATCTTCATTTTAGATATCCAAAGCTCCCTGTGTTTTGTTTTCGGTGGGAAATGGGTCCAAGTGGCTCTTTGAGTGTTTTGGGTTGCCTACCCCTGCTCTAGTTGATAGGTAACTATTAAATTGGAGTTTTTAATGTCAACATTATGATGCATATCTCTAAGACATGGAAGATAAGAAGAAAACTTTACATAACAAACAAAAAAAGGTATAGTTTCTACTGGGTGGTTCAGGGTAAAGCTGTTTAACTATCCTGAACTCATATAACATAAACTATAGGATTGGAAGGGACCTTGAAGGTCTTCTAATCCAACCCCTGCTCAAGCAGGAGACTGTATACAATTCTGGACAAATGACTGTCCAATCTCTTCTTGAAAACCTGTGATGGAGCACCCATAATTTCTGGAGGCAAGCTGTTCCACTGGTCAATTGTTCTCACTGTCAGCAAAAAAAAATTAGTTCTGGGTTGGATTTCTCTTTAATTTTAATTTAAATTCAATTCTTTAAAAAGATACCAAGGATCAGATCACACTACTGTTATAAATCCAGCCTCCTCCATAACTCTGGGCTGAACTCTTCTTCACAGTGAGGTCACCTTCTAGACTCCTTTATTGTGGGTAGCCTTTTTCTCCTAAGCGTTCACTTATATATCAGTCCTGAACAGATTGGTAGGTTGGTTTCTGGAATTTATGTTGTTATTTAGTAAAAGTTTATAATTCCTCCACTATAGTTAGGTATAGAATACTGTTTTTTTAAAAAATCAGAAATCATTTCTTTTCAACTTTCTTCTTTTTTCAGCATTGCAAATAGAGTGAGAATTATTCAGAAATTCTATCTATTCTTGACCTACAGAATTTCCTACCCCCAATGTTCCTTGTACACAGTGAACAGCTGTGAGAGACATATACTTGGAACATTTGTTGGTTTTCATTTGCTTATCTTTCATTTCATGGTAGCTCTATTTGTGTGGTTCTTCACTCAATATTCATTCATTTCATTTCAATCATGTTACTGTTTTATGTGTTAGTCATACCTTTTGCATTTCATTTTTGCACTGATTATAACTTCAAATACCACACATTTAACAAATTTTCTATAGAAATGGCATGACATTTCTATTGTTACACTACTTACTAACACACTGGCTTTGCAAATATTTTGACAAATGGGGTAAAATGATCCCCATTATATAAACCATTTAAGAAGAAATACTATACACTAATTCTCCATTCTTTTATATCTCATTTTTCATTTTATATAATCTCCTGATTGCAATCAGTAAGTCATTAAGATTACATCTGGAGAAATGAGTTTTCTCAATATATGTGTACTCCTTCAGTGATGTGGAAACCAGGAACTTATAGGAGGTACTCTTGAATCTTTATATGGCACAGAAAAGGACAATAATAGGGTCCATTCTCCCCATTCATATGAGTCATTTCTACAACCCAAAAAAGATTTCCTAAATATAGCATGTTGCACTGAAGTGCTTGTGATACATTTCTTGACAGTTTCAAGCTCTCTTCTTAGAAAAATAATCAAGGAGTGGTTATGAAGGGATTTTATCATGTTTCCCCTCTCTACTTTCTACGTTTCCATTAATTTCTCATAATAACCTGTTAGAAATAGATTTATTTTTGAAAATATATTCATATCAGATTTAATTTTTTATGAATATATCTCTAGAACTCAGTATGGAACAATTGTTCCACCTTCAGCAAAACTATTGATGTTCAGACAGATGCCAGTAAAACGCATAATTGAAATAGCCTCCCAGATTGTATCAAAGCCAAGATTTAGGAGCAGCCAAATCATTGCTATAGGAGGTAAAATCAAGTGGCTCATCTCATCTTACTGCTCCTGGATCTCACTTCTGCATCATGTAATTGCATATAGGGTCCTACTATAGAGCAATCAACTTGCTAGCACGATCATGAAAAACAACAAGATAGTTCATTAAAGTGAGTATAGTAATACAAGCAGTTTAATCTTAAGGGGCAGGGGTTATTTATTTTGTGTAAAAGTGATCAGGTAGAACAAGACAGTGTTTAGAGACTGGCAAAAAATAGCACTAGTTATCTGACTATTCTTTGCAACTGCTTGTAGGCTAGAAATGTCAAATGATGATTGGCTGCCGGTACTTTCTGAGGTCTATATACTTGACAACATAATAGGTACATCCTCAGAGTATCTTAATGTCTTTGAACTGTTAAATGGAGAATGTCTGAATTCTGCCTGCTTTTTGCAGAATATCAAATATGGAAAGGCTGGTCATGTGGAAATGCTCACTGTCTTACAATTCATTTATTCTACTAGAGCATGAATGGTGAATGTAAGCCATCCAGCTGTTCATGAGGTATCATTGCATGTTACCTTGTTCAACATAACTGACTGCTACTTGTGATGGTCTCAGATTATAGCTCTAAAACTATTAGAGCAATGCAAAAGAATTGATAGATCAATGGCACCCAAAAACACCCTTTGATATATATTTAAGTCTAAACGTTAAGAAAATGAAAGAGAACCACCTAGTTGTGGTTTAGCTACTACAAAAAAATCAAGTTGATTTTTATATATTAAGCTAGACTCTGTGCAATTGAGCTATATTTCTAGCAAGAATATCAGTTACAGAAAAGAGAGAGGAGAGAGATAATGGTATTAATTCTGAAGAACTTGAACCTTCAGCAAAATCCAGCAAAATGAATATATTTTAGAGCAGCGGTTCTCAACCTGTGGGTCGCGACCCCATTTGGGGTCAAACGACCATTTCATGGGGGTCACCAAACAACGCAGTCTGCCATTTTTCCCCCTTTTCCTTAGCTGTGCTACTCCCTCTTATTCTATTGGCTTTTGAAAGCCAATAGAATAGACTCTCTTGAATAGAGTCTAATTCTATTGGCTTTCAAAACCCAATAGGAATTGTCCAGGCTGTCTCCGCCCTGCTGAGCCGACCAAAAGTCCCAGTCTGCAAACGGTGCTGCAAGTTTCTGCAGCGAAGAAGAGCTATCCATAGGTTTCCACCCCTCCCTGCTGAGCAACTACTAAAACTGTAAGTAAAAGAAAGCCAGGGGTGGGAGGTGAGAGGCCGGCAGGCACAGGGAGGGTTTTTGGTGCGCATTGGGGCCCGGCGGGTTTTTACCTCCCTTGGGCTGGGCCAGCTGGTGGCCCAGCCCGTGGTCGCCATGCGCCGTCACTTCCACAGCCACCCAGGAGCACCTGGGCCTGCCTGCCGCCACCCGAAACGGGCAGCAGTGAAGGTAATGCTAGTGGGGCAGCGGCGGGCGCAGGGAAGGTTTTTGGCACATGTGGGGCCCGGCAGGATTTTTACCTCCCTTGGGCTGGGCCAGCTGGTGGCCCAGCCCGTGGTCACCCTGCGCCGTTGCTGCCGTGGCCGCCCAGGAGCGCCTGGGCTTGCCTGCCGCTGCCCCGAATGGGCAGCAGCGAAGGTAACGCTAGCAGGGCAGCGGCGGGCGCAGGGAAGGTTTTTGGTGCACGTGGGGCCCGGTAGGTTTTTTACCTCCCTTGGGCTGGGCCAGCTGGTGGCCTAGCCCGTGGCCCCCCGCGCTGTTACTGCCGCGGCCGCCCAGGAGTGCCTGGGCCTGCCTGCGCCGCCCCAAACAGGTGGCGGCCTACGCCTCAGCCGGCGCAGGGGGCAGCACCACGCATGCGTGGCGCAGGGGGTAGCACCACGCATGTGCGGTGCAGGGGGTAGCACCACACATGCGTAGCACTTGACAGGTCAGGGTCGTGGCCTGAAAAAGGTTGAGAACCGCTGTTTTAGAGGAAATGGTATACCAAAATGGTAATATTTTGGAAAAATGCATATGTTTGTATGTAATGCATGAAAACAGGTATGAATACATCTATTGCTTTCAAAACAACCTATCACTTTTACTGCTTAACAGAAATATTTGGTAATTTTCTGTTCCATCTTGTAAAATTGTCTGGAATTCTATTGAGCATTGAAACAAAACAGGTTTAAGGGGAATAATCTTTTGAGCTTGAAGTACAACATAGATCTTCTGAACTATGTAGTTTAATAAAGCATTATCTGAAGACTTTGGAATAAATCTATAAATCAGAAAAAGAAGTCAATGTGTCTAATAATTAAGAATAGGTAAATCATTCATGTTTTCACAGTTTGAAATAAATGTACATAATTCACACTTCCAGAACCAATATTTAAAGCAAAATATATGTATAAATTGGTACCTTCATGAAACATTCAGTATAATTTTCCAATGAAAAAAACCTACATGGGTCTGTGAGTACACAAAATATGTATAATAAAATTTGAGGTAACATACAAAAAATGTTTGCAAAATACATATATTAAGTAAAATACGTGTGATCTTGTCATACATCTGTGTGCATGCTTTCTTTTTTCTTCATAATTCACAACTGATACATTTTCCAGCTGAAGACTAATGTCTAAGTAAACTTAGTCCAAACTGACAGACCTCTCCAAATATACCTGGACTATTTAGGAAAGCACTTTCTTCAGAGTATGAAGAACTGCCCAATCCCATTTTGCATCAATAGGGCTCAAGTGAAGGCTCTTCTTTATGAAAAATTAATAGACTCTTATCTTCAAGCTTCTTTGCAAACCATAAACATGAAACAAACACATCCTTACAAAGAAAAATCAAATATCTTGAGTGTATAGTTCATTCCATTAGAAGCCATTGTCCATTCGATTAGACATCTTGCATTCATCCCCATGGCTATAATGTAATATCAGGAGGTATCATATGAACTCCTTGTTATATTAATACTGGCACTATAATTTTGAAAGACTCTACAGCAGCGGTTCTCAATCTATGGGTCGCGACCCCATTTGGGGTCGAACGACCGTTTCGCGCGAATCGCCCCGTCGTGGTCCGCCATTTTGTGTTGTTTTTATTTTTTTTGTTTTTTTGTTGCACGTGCCGCGCATGCACGGTTCGGGCCGTCGCGGTCCGCCATTTTGGGGGTTTTTTTGGTTTTTTTTATTTTTTATTGTTTTTTTGTCGCACGCGCCCTGCATGCATGGTTCGGACCGTAGCGCACACGCCGCACATGCGTGGATAAGCCCGTCGCGGTCCGCCATTTTGGGGGTTTTTTTGGGTTTTTGGGGGGGATTGTTTTTTTGTTGTGCGCGCCGCGCATGCGCAGCTCGGGCCGTCGTGCGCGCGCCGCACATGCGTGGATCGGCCCGTCACGGTCCGCCATTTTTTGGGGTTTTTTTTTTTTGTCATGCGCGCCGCGCATGCGCGGATCGGCCCATCGCGGTCCGCCATTTTGGGGGGTTTTTTGGTGTTTTTTTTCTTTTTTTTCTTTTTTTGTCGTTCGCGCCGCGCATGCGTAGTTCGGGCCGTCACGCGCACACCGGGCATGTGCGGATCGCCCCGTCTTTTTTTGTCATGCGTGCCGCGCATGCGCGGTTCAGGTGGTCGCGTGCACGCTGCGCATGCGCGGATCGGCCCGTCACGGTCCGCCATTTTGGGGGTTTTTTTGGTTTTTTTTTCTTTTGGTATTTTTTTTTTGTTTTTTTTTGTCGCACGCGCCCCGCATGCATGGTTCAGACCATCGCGCACACACCGCGCATGCATGGATCAGCCCGTTGCTGATTTTTTTTGTTTTTTTTTGTTGCGCGCGCCGCGCATGCATTCACAGATTGGCCAGTCGCGGTCCGCCATTTTGTGTTTTTTTTGTGTCGCCGTCACGCGCACACCGGGCATGTGCGGATCGGCCCGTCGCAGTCCGCCATTTTGTGTTTTTTTTGTGTGTGTTTTTTGTTGCGCGTGCCGCGCATGCGCGGTTCGGGCCGTCGCACGTGCGCCGCGCATGCGCAGATCAGCCCGTCGCAGTCCGCCATTTTGGTGGTTTTTTTGGTCATGCGCGCCGCGCATGCGCGGATCGGGCGGTCGCGGTCCGCCATTTTGGGGGGTTTTTTGGTTTTTTTCTTTTGGTTTTTTTTTGTCGTTCGCGCCGCGCATGTGTGGTTCGGGCCGTCGCGCGCACGCCGGACATGCGCGCATCGCCCCGTCGTGGTCCGCCATTTTGTGGGTTTTTTTTGTTTTTTTGTGTTTTTTTGTCGTGCGCACCGCGCATGCGTGGTTTGGGCCATTGCGCGCGTGCCGCGCATGTGTGGATCGGCCCATCGCGGTCCGTCATTTTGGTTTTTTGGGCGGTTTTTTTGTTTTTTTGTCGTGCATGCCGCACATGCGCGGATCGGCCCGTCGCGGTCCGCCATTTTGTTTTTTTGGTTTTTGGGTTTTTTTGGTTTTTTTTGTCGTGCACTCCACACATTCGCCGTTCGGGCCGTCGCATGTGCGCCGCTTATGCGCGGATTGGCCCGTCGCGGTCCGCCATTTTGTGGTTTATTTTTTTGTTTTTTTTGTTTTTGTTGTGAGCGCCGTGCATGCATGGTTCGGGCCGTCGCGCGCACCGCGCATGCGCGGATCGGCCCATCGTGGTCCGCCATTATTTATTTATTTATTTGTTTTTATTTATTTTTGTTTTTTTGCATGCGCGCACCGCGCTTGCGTGGATCGGCTTCTCGGCGCGCGCGAGCACGCACCCGGGTCGGGGTCGCAGCACACATGGGCGGTGCAAGTGGGGTCTCAACCTGAAAAAGGTTGAGAACCACTGCTCTACAGTGACAAAGATTACAGCTTTGCAAACCACACTTCAAAAAAAAGTAAAAATACTTCCAGGCAGCATTGCTCATTAAGATTACCAGCACGAATCCATCTTCTTATACCCTATGCGCAAGAGGCATTAAGGATTCAAAGAAAATTATTTCCATGCAAATCAATAAAAGTGATCTGTATTTGGCATTCAGTTCAAATCACAAGAATAAATAAATTCTATAGAATGAGATACCAGCAGAAAAAAGGGGTGGGGGTGGAGAGAGAAAGCATGATGAACACTATGTACAGATGAACACTGATTAAAAGTTGAATTCATCTAAAAAGCAATTAGTATGCACAAAACAGCCTCCTTGAGGGAGCCTTGGCTCTTGACACAATTTACTAAGGTAGTCTGATTTTTTTTTCATATGACTTTCCCCTATAAAAGCTAAACTACCACTCATTATCTTCCACACAAAAAACTGAAATTTTCTGTCTCTTACGTCATTTAAGATTTCATTAAAGTCTGTAAATACAAATGTAAATGACTGATTTTACAAAATCAGTTACTGTTTTTTAAAACCTAGAATAATACGAATTTACTAATAATAAGGACCGAGCCAGTATATTGATAGTTGTTAAATCACTCTATGAAAGAAAAAGAAATATTTATTTATTTAAAAATTTGTATGGCTGGCCATCTTAAAACACAACTCCCAGTGTGTCACAACAATAAAACCCAGAATTATATATAAAAAAGCTATTAAAAAACCCAGGGTGTCATTCATTCCCTTGGGGTGCTCTGCAACCAACTCCATACATTCTCACTCTTTCTTACCTGGGTAAAAAGCCAGGTCCTGATGGCTTTCTGAAAGGGTGAAAGAGTGGATACCAGCTGGATTACTAGGTAGACACTGTTCCATAAGGTAGTTATAGAAAAGATAAGCTTCCATGGTCCCACTAGATTGCAAGATTTCAGAGAAGAGACCTATAAGTTAGAAGGACCAGATACTGTCAGGAAGAGGCAGTCCTGCAAATAATCTGGTCCCAAGACATATGGGACTTTAAAAGGTGATAACTGCATCTTGAATTTAACCAAGAAGGAAACTAGGAGCCAGTGTAGCTCACATAACAGAAATGTAATGTAGGTGAACCTAGGAACTTTCAATATTGTGTGTGCTGCTGTCTTCTGGACCAGTTGTAGTTTTTGAATGGTTTTCAAGAACAGCTCCTTATAATATGTTGAGATAACATAACTTAAAAGCTAGGAATGGGGGGTGGTGTAATAAAAGGACAAAGAATACAACTGGGATTTAATGTATATCATAAAAAGAGGAATATGCAATATACATTAATATACAAGACTATATAATTATAAATAGAGAAAATTATATAAGAATTCAATAAATAATCTGTCTGTCCTGTTTTTTATTACCTGTAACTCCAGTGTCATCTTTAACAGCAGCATGGAGTGCATTTCAGTAATGAAAATTAGAAGTTATCAGAGCAGGTAGACTATCCATTTCAGGGTTAGTCAAAGCTGTGGGGTTAGTCAAAGCTGTGGGTGATAAAAATCTAACTAAAACACACTAGTTCACTGATGTCACATGGAAACAATAACACAGGGACAATAACAAAACAGAAAGCATTGGCTCCTTCAAAAAAAAATCTGCAACTGTTGTCGTAACGCAAAGACTCAGACTTAGAAACAATCACTAATAGTGTCAGAATCTAATTATATTTCATTTCTATCTACTTACTCTGATGAAAAAACAATTCTTACTCTATTCTGGATTCTATCATATTACGAAAGGGGAGGAGGGAAAGCATAGGGGATTTATGACTCTCACTTTCTTCATTAACTACAAAGTGATTGTTTGTGGATTCTCATCAAGAGAACTAACCAAAACAATGTGGCCATCAGCTTTCATCTCACTCCCCTTTGCCGTCAGTGAGGAAAAGGGAGTGGGAAATGCAACACCTGGGATCTGGGAAAAGAGGATGAGTGATCATGCTGAAGGAGCGGATGGATTGAATTGCCTGGAAGAACTGTGGGGTGGCGGCTCCTTGGGAACACTTTAAAATATTGAATGGTGGGAGAGGAATCCCCAGATCCTGTTTAGCATGCCTACAATCAGCTTCTCTTAATAAAGATCCCTGTTGGAAGAGACATTCCAAGACATTCTTCTTAAGATGCAAGATTGAAGTGGGTCCTTACATTAGACAGGATCTGAATAATTAGTCCACCTGGAAGGGAGAATCTTGCCAGAGGACTTTGCAAAAAATACCATGTCAGACGATGGAGCAGGGAAGGGAGAAAGCTCCCCAGAGAGGGACCCACTGCCCCGACTGAAAACCTGCCAGATGTTGGGATCTGAGAGGTCAGATTACTCAGGAGAAGAGGTGGTGGAGACATGTAACCACAAACCTCGGTGGTCAATGGGCGTTGGAAAGAAAGGTGAGTGGGAAAAGAAATCAAGAAAGGTGACCCTGAGACGGGTGCCCACCCAACCAGAATGGAAGCAGGACATGGGGAAATCCCTGTACGCAAGTGAAGAGGAAGGGAGCTGGGCACTGCACTCGAGCTGGATCCTAGAGAAAGCTATTGACTTGATGAATAGAACCCTCAGCTCCCTAGGAGAGGAGAATTCTGAGCCCCGTGGCCACACCAGCTCCTGGAACTGCAACTGGAGAGACACTGAGGGGGAATAGGAACCTGCAGCCCCAGAGATGTCCGCTGATCCAGTAGTCCCTACTCCCCGCCAACCCGCAGATGGCGATCTGGATGGAAGACAATACCACCGACAACGAAAGCACCAGTCCATTCAAAGACTCCTGCCACTGGACACGAGATTCAAAGGGGAGCTGACAAGCTTGGGGTTTTTCCTAACCCAAGTCCTCAGCTACATGGAGGAATATGGGCGGAACATCCCTAGCAACAAAACCCGTATCTGGATCATGCAATCTGCTCTGGATGGGCCGGCTGCAGATTGGGTGATGATTTTGCACGACTCCAATGCCCCAGAGCTCAATGACTTCAACTGGTTCATATCCTCTCTGAGAAGGCGATTTGAGGACCCCCTGGCTGATCACCAAGCCCGCAAAAGGATCAAAATGATGAGGCAAGGCAAACGCCCGGTAGCTGAATATATGCAAGAATTCCAGGTCATTGCCAGCAAACTGAACTGGCCGGAAGACATCCTCCTTAGCCACTTCAAAGACAGCCTAAATTACGACCTATATGACGCTTGCTTGCCCTGAGGGGAAACACACCAACTCAACAAATGGTACATCCTGGCAGAGGAAGCAGAGATCGACCTACTGAAGAGGCACCGCTGAGGAAAACAATGGAGCCGCTCCATTGAGTCAATGCGCAAGCCATTTAAACCATCAGCTATGGCCAAGAAGCAAATGGGCTGTTTCAAATGCAGGAGAGAGGGGCATCAGGCTGTAGAATGCCACTCGAAAGCCCCCCAGCACAACCCAGAAAGATCACCAGCCAGCAAATCTGTGAAGTCTCCAGCTAAGCCAAAAGAATCTGCCATGAGAGTGATGGAGGCTGTGGAATCCCCTACCTCTGCCCATCATGACCTACTGAAGAGGCACCGCTGAGGAAAACAATGGAGCTGCTCCATTGAGTCGATGCGCAAACCATTTAAACCATCAGCTATGGCCAAGAAGCAAATGGGCTGTTTCAAATGCGGGAGAGAGGGGCATCGGGCTGTAGAATGCCACTCAAAAGCCCCCCAGCACAACCCAGAAAGATCACCAGCCAGCAAATCTGTGAAGTCTCCAGCTAAGCCAAAAGAATCTGCCATGAGAGTGATGGAGGCTGTGGAATCCCCTACCTCTGCCCATCATGGGGGAAGAACTGCAGCCTATACCAAAGGCCCGTTGGACACCTCAGAAAACAGCTCGGAGGGTGAACCCCTGGTAAGAGGACCCATTGCACCCATACTCAAGACAGTGACTATATTAATTCCCTCCATGCCTGAAGCTGTCAAGGTGAAAGCCTTAATAGATTCTGGTTGCACCCGCTGCCTCATTAGCCAGACGCTAGTGGGGAATCTGGGCATTCCATCAAGGAGGCTAGAACAACCAATCTCATTTGGCCAGTTAGATGGGTACATAGCAGGGGGAGTGCCAACTACCCTATCCAAGTTGCCAATCCACCTCTCCCTGGGCAACAACGAGGAAGACATAACGTTTGTAATGATGCCAGACATGGAATGCCCAATGATTCTAGGGATGGAATGGTTAAAGAAATGGAACCTCTGGGTAAATTGGAGGATGGCAGAAATCAATTTCCTGAAAGGGGACCCCACAAACTTAAAACCTCAATGGGATCTACCAAAATTAAGAATGGAAAAAGTGTCCATGGGGCTACCAGAAATACCAGAGGAATACAGAGATCTTGCTGAAGTTTTCAGTGAGGAAAGGGCAGATGAGCTTCATCCCCACCGACCCTCCGACTGTGCCATAGAATTCAGATTATACTGCATGAACTCAAAGGAGAAGGAGGAAATGGAAAGGTTCATAAAGAAAAACCTAGAAAGGGGGTTCATTGAACCAGCCAAGCCTAAAGTGGCCGCCCCGGTCCTCTTTAGAGAGAAGAAGGACGGCTCTTTATGCTTATGCGTGGATTATAGGCTCCTGAATACAATCAGTGAAAGCAACCTATATCCCCTAGATGAAGCTAGGCAAGCATACAAAACACAAGCAGATAAAAAGAGGGTTGAACCTACACCATTCATTATACTTATCTACAAAATACCTAAAATCCCTACAACCCTGTAAAAAACGTGGACCAAAATATATAGGGCCTTTCCAATTAAAAGAATTATAAACCCAGTAACAGTAGAATTAGAACTACCCAAAAATCTTAGGCAAATACACCTAATTTTCCACTGCAGTTTGCTGAAAAGAGAACAACAGTCACCCTTACGGCCAAAAATCCCCCACCACCACCCCCAATCATGGTGGAAGGAGAACAACACTTCGAGATAAAGGAAATCCTAGGCTCTAGGAGATATCATGGGACAACTCAATACCTAGTAGCATGGAAACACCTCCCCGCCTCTCAAAACAAGTGGGTCCATAATTGTCATGTCAGAGCCCCGAAGCTGTTAAAGAAGTTTCATATAGAATATCCTAACAAGCCAAACTAACTTTTATACCTGTTTTGGTTTTTTCTAAGAGGGGCAGGATGTCAGAATCCAATTATATTTAATTTCTATCTACCTACTCTGATGAAAAACCAATTCTTGCTCTATTCTGGATTCTTTCATGCTATGAAAGGGGAGGAGGGAAAGCATGGGGGGTTATGACTCTCACTTCCTTCATTAACTACAAAGTGACCGTTTGTGGATTCTCATCGAGAGAACTAACCATAACAATGTGGCCATCGCCTTTCAGCTCACTCCCCTTTGCCGGCAGTGAGGAAAAGGGGGTGGGAAATACAACACCTGGGATCTGGGAAAAGAGAATGAGTGATCGTGCCGACAGAGTGGACGGATTGAATTGCCCGGAAGAACTATGGGGTGGTGGCTGCTTGGGAACACTTTAAAATATTGAATGGTGGGAGAGGATTATATATAAGGTTATCTATATTCTTATATTTCGTTTATTTCTATGGTGATAAAGTGGTATCCTCTTATCAAATGGTATCATTCAACTACCATATTAATGCAGAATCCAACAGAATATAAATAAACTAAATAGTTTAGTGAAATGTGAGTTTTCTATTAATAATTTCTATTATGGCCTTTGGACAATCAACAAATACAGAAAATGCCAGAAAAGGAAGTTTAACATGGAAAAATAAGTAGATTTGAACAAATGATTCATATACTATAGATCTGGTTGCTAGATGTTGAAGGAAAAGAAATGGAATATTTAATTTAATAGCAAATGTACTTATAAATTTAAATTTATATCCAATTGGCAAACATTATCTGACTGAAGTAAATAACTAATACTGTCAATCATATACAGTGGTACCGTAGTACTCAACTGCTTTGAAACTCATCAAATTTGAAACTCAACACATTTTAAAGAGAAAAGTTTGTCCCAGTACTTGTTGTTTGTTTGGTACTCACTGTGTAAGCTAGAACTTGTCTGTGTCAGCTGCCTTGTGACTCACTACTTTATTTCTTATGGGGAAAAAATTGTTTGGTACTCATTATTTTTGGTACTCTGAGTGCTTCCCAGAACCAATTAACAATGAGTTCTGAGGTACCATTATAATTTACTTGAATTGATAGTGATGGGTGATCCCCTACATTCTTCTTCTAGGAATGAATCAAGCAATTATTTATCCCAATTAAAAAATGTATTTTTCCCCAAGATCTGTTTAGATTAAAACAAATCTGGGGATGAGTTTTAGCAAGTTGGTCTCTCTTAGTTTCAATTAAATTGGTTCTTACTCTGTGATGTGAAGACAAGAGGAGATAGCAAAGATAAATGGATTTGTATCCTTCCTTTCTTGATGCAAGATGCTGATGCTGTTTCCATCCACTCTTATACACAGTTTGAGTGGTGCTGGGTAGTGCCTGATGGAGTAGAGCCCACCCCATCTGGCACTAAAGATGTTAAACCCCTGACTCTTGGGCCTCTATGCAATCAAAACCATTTGGTCTTGCCATGGTTCAGTCAAAGCCTTTTGTCCCCTATCTTGTCCTCCACAGCCTCCATGGACTGTGAAAGGGCAGCAACAGCATCACTTGTATCACCAGGGGTGGAAATATAGAGTTAGGTATCATCCACATATTGCAAATATTTTAACCCATGGTGATAGATGATATCACCCAGAGGCTTCATGTAGATACTAAAAAGGAGTGGAGAGAGTACTGAGCCCGGTGGCATGCCACAAGATAGTGGCTGAGGGATAGATTTCTTACTCCCTATTAACACCAATTGGGACCAAGCATGGAGAAAAAAGCCGAACCAGTGTAAGACTGTGCTACCCAGCCCCAGCCCCCATAGCCAGTCCAAAAGGATACCATGGTTGATAGTATTGAAGGCTGTTGAGAGATCAAGGAAAGCACTACTGTAATCCTGCTCTCATAGGAGATCATCAACAAGTGTGACCAATGCTGTTTCTGTCCCATAACCAGGCCTGAATCCTGACTGAAAGGGGTCCAGATTATCCATTTCATCCAGGTCATTCTGAAGCTGCCAGGCAATCACATTTTCCATCACCAATTTTAAGAGAGTGGGAACAAAGCATAATACATTTGGGCACTTTAAGAGAAAGAAATAAAATTAAATAAACTGTTGATCCAAGCTTTCATGTGAAAATTGATTTAAGAAAGGTGGATTAATACAAAATATGATAAAGTTTACTTCAAAGCTCCCTGAAGTTCTTTTTGTTGTTGTTGATGTTGTTATTGTTCTTAGGCCCATAGGAAAGAAATACAATCTTATTGAAAATCTTGAGATAAAAGGTGAAGTTCATTGAGCTGTTGCCAACATTATATTTGAAAAGAGTCCATTGGAGTTGGGTGGTTATAGCAAATTTGAATAAACAAACAAAATGGCAACTAGGAGGGATCAACCATTAAAAGAAAATCTCATTGTCAATTACAATTATGTTCTATCTCTACTCAGTCTTCTAATACTATGAGGGCCACTGTTTCAGTATGACATAAAAAAAGCACAATTTTTAGACAGAGCCCTCAAAACCTTTCCAAACGTTGCTACTAAACATGTAATTTTTCATGTAGCACCAATAGAAATTTATTTAATACTTAAATAGTTGTATAAAAACCATATTAGCAATACTGAATGTAATTTTAAAATATATCAGATACAGATTATATTGTAAATCAAATTTTTGTCCTGGCACTGCTCCTTTGTTTGTCTGTCTCTGATTAGTTTTGACAGTTTTTTCTACCAAAATGAATTCTGCAATTGTCTTTTAACTCCACGATGAAAACCTTTAGGACAATGTTGGAGTACTCTCTTTTCTTTATGAATTGAGTCTGCTTCATTGCTCTAACTATATAATTTGCAGGATTCCAAATAATAATTAGATAGAGAAGTTATTATATAAGAGAAGGAAAGAATCATCCCCTGTAGCACAGTTTATTTTAAAAATAACATCAATAGTTCATAAGAAGAAGCACAGTTCAGTTACCAAATTTCACACCCAAAGGAAATGTATCAGTCTTTTAAGATTAGGGCAGAATTTTGCCTTTAACCTCTGAAAGTAAAACTTGAGAAGGAAGATGATCTGCTTTAAATCTTTAAATTGAGCTGAGAGTATAAGTGAAATTTTACTCAATTTCTCATGTTTTTTTTATTTTTGCTTCAACCTGTGATTTTTTAAAAAGAAAGATTCATATGAAATGTATATAATTTTTCACTCTCAAGAGCAAACATTAATGCAGAAAATGGAATAGATCCAGTTCAGTTTGAATCAATTCAATCCAAAGCAAATGGATTTCAATAATTAATAAAATAAAATAAAAAATGAAATCATTGAATTGATTTGAATGCATCTTGTTTTGTGATTAGATATGTTTTCATATTGTTTTGATTTGCCTTGTGTTTGCTTATGAATGCTTACCAAGACATGGTGACAATGTAATAAACTTGCAGATTTAGTATGCTTTATAAACCGATGGGTTCAATATTGCATTTAGTTACATATATTTAAACCTCTTTAAGCTTTTCATTTTTTAAATACCCTTATCTTCAGATACAGTGGTTCAAATACTACTATAAGGCCTAAGATGATACATCTTCCATTTGGATGCATCTAAGCTTTCTGTACAGTACATGTTACAGCTTAGATATTTTTGCATGTTCTAAACAGGTTGTAATTGTTTAGGTTGATCATTATCAGCAGGGCCTGAAAACTTATGTCTTTCAACTAGCTTGGGGGCTCAGTGGGGACATCCCATTTTGGAGGTGAATACTACAGTAAGAGATGATCTCCTCTCCACCCTATTTTGTATCCACATTTTCCTACTAATGTTGTTAGTTTCTAATGTTTTAACATTTAATGCTTAATGTTTTTAATGTTTTAATTTTCTAATTGTTTATACTGCTATTTTTGATATTGTAAGCTGCCCAGAGTTTCATGATAATGAGATGAGCTACATATAATTTTAATAAATACAAAAATAAAAATAAATAATAATAAAAATACAAAGTTGTATTTGAGATAACAATGGAGATATCATTTGTAGTTGCCTTTTTCAAAGCGATTTTCACTTATTTTTTTTAAAAAAAGAATTTTATTGGTTTTTTAATTTTACAGAAAAAAATGCTCAAGGCACACCGTGTGTTAGGGCAAACAAACATCCAAAATCAAAACATTTATACATATTTCAATCAATACATCTAGTATTCCCTCTCTTATTCCCTTAAATAGCATAACTTATTAAAAGTAGTTCAGTCTAGCTTAAATTCAATCAACCTATACCTGTTTTTAAAACTTTTAGAAATTTATACTACCATAGTCAAATTAACTTTAAATGTAAACCTTATCAATTTGGGTATCCCTTCCAAATATATTCTAGTTCCTTAATTTTTTCATAAATTTCATTTAATTCTTCCACTAATATCCCTTAATTAAAATAAAGTATTAGTCTATCCTATACATATCTAGTCTATCAATTAATCAATTTCTTTTTACTAACAAGAGAAAATCAAACCTTAAGTCCTTTCAATCCATTAAACAAAATTCAATTATCATAACTAATAACATCCATCTTATCAAACAAACAAATCATCTTATTTGATTAACTCAAATTTACATAATAAATTTCTTGCAAGTAACCCTGTAGTCCTAAAGAAAGAAAAAGAAGAACAAACATATTCTTAATCCATTTAATATATATTTCATTAATCACCCCTTTTTCTCTTACGCTAACTCACAATCTTAATCCTAAACTCAATCCATGATTCTGAATTACCTTTAATCCATTACCTAAAAATATCTCCTTTTTAAGTTGAAATGATAATCTATCATAACTAATAACCTCCATAATATCAAACAAACAAATCATCTTATTAGATTAACTCAAAGTTACATAAAATATTTCTTGCAAGTAACCCTATTGTCCTAAAGAAAAAAAAACCCATAATCTTAATCTATTTAATATATATTTCATTAATCACCCCTTTTTCTCTTACTTCTAACTCACCATCTTAATCTTAAAATCAATCCATAATTCTAAATTACCTTTAATCCATTACCAAAAAATATATCCTTTTTAAATTGAAATAGTAATCTATTCTAAAACTGTCTAATCCATCAATCAATCAATCTCTTTAAACTGACCACATAGCAAAGTACAAGGAGACTCGTCTCCTTGTCGGCTAGTCTCCCTCCGTCGGTAGACCCTTATGCGGATCTAAAGTCGCCCTGGAGGATGTGACTTCTGTTGAGGAGGCTTTGCTCGGCCGCGGAGGTGCGGCGGCTCCTCCAGCTGTCCAGGCCAGACTCTGAGAGTCGATGGAGAAGAAGATCGGCCAGTAAAATGGCCGATCACCCAGCCGCAAGAAACCGCAAGTCACAGAACAGCTAAGCTTTGAACCCACCGTGGTGAATCCGGGTGAGCTCTTTCTTTTCCCCCCCTCTCTTTTGCTTTCTTTTTTGTTGTAATATGTTGTGATGCATGAGGCTTGGAGAGGCTTGGGACAAAGAGACTGTACCATGTGACTTTACCATGCTGTTTTGGAGCAACAGGAAATGGAGGCGGAGCCAAGAGATGGAGTCCATTGCCCACAGCAGAGCCACAGGCCATGTGCTCTGGAACAAAAGACAAAGGCCATATGGCCTAGGAACAGGAAATAAGGGGGGCTAATAGGTGGATGGACGTTGTACCAAGATTTGAATCCATTGGCCACAGGGTGGCCCTGCAGTGTAGCCTTGTCATTGGCTGAAGAAATAACACTGTCATTTGCTGTTTGTAACCATGTGATGCATTGTGTAACCGCCCACTGTAACAGTTAATAAAAAAGGGGAGGCAGCCTTTTGTCACTAGTTGCTTCACCCAGAGAAATGTGATCAGCATGTGTCTCTTAATTCGGCTATCGTGAAGGACCTCGCCATTGATCTGGGGCGCAATGAGGTGCTCCAGATCAAAATTGAGGCTTGCCTACGCAGGCCAAGCCTCAAGTGGTGAACCCTGATGTGATTTAATGCGGAATCACGTCCTTCTGGCATCCCACTACTTACTTCGCCTGGAATAAGGCCCCTGTGTGCACGTCTTTACGTAAGTATGGGACAGAGGCTATCAAAAGGTCGGGCTCAACACCTGAAACAATTGCTTAGCTTAGTCAGGAGAGCAAATTATGTTCAGAAACTTAATTAGACTGTTTTCCCTGTCACTCAAAAAGATCTGTATCTTTTATTGGCTTTTTTGAAAAAATCTTAGCAATTAGACCTCGCCACATGGCAATAGGTATCTGGCTCAATTGCTGAGAGCCTTGCCAGATTTCCTAGCCCATGAGAGGCTGTACTGTCACATGCTGACATTACACTATGCAAAAACAGAGCAAGCTAAATTGGCTAATTCTCAGGCTTAAAAAAGCATAGCCCTGAGACAAAAAAATGTTACAATCTGACTCTAAATTTGGCCAACTGGAGGAACAAACCTCGTGGAGTTTCTTCAGCAAGATCACCCCCCCCCCGTGAGTATGTGGGTGGAATTCTCCAAGGATCAAAGGGGAGGGCTCGGTGTAATTGTCAGGACCTTAATTATGCAACTAACAAAGTTCACAATTTGCCTTCGCGTAAGGAGTTTAAAAAGTATTGTTAATGTTTGTTTGGCATTTGTCTCTTAAATCTTAAAGGGACCAAAAAAAATTGCTAATTGGATTAAAATTGGCTTATGGAGGAGCTCTCTGCTTCTTCCCCAAATTCTCCTTATGTGAAAGAATTGTATGCATGGCTATTTCAAAAGGCTATCTGCCTTCCTTTGTCTTCTCCTGTAGCTATTGGCTTGCAGGGTTCTTTCTGTTTCTCCTGCCCTGTCTCCTAAAAAATCTTAAGTCTTTTGTTTCTTTCAAGATTTACTACTTCCCTTAACCCCCCCCCTATTTTCTCCCTCTGACTCAGCATGCTTTTCTGGCCATTTTCTCTCTATGACTCATACAGCCCCCTGCAGTTACTAAAGGCTTAATAACTGCCTCATGCCTGTCCTGTTGATCTTACTATGCTAATTCAGTCTTTACTGTCTTACCTTTCAACTTGTTAAAAAAAATCTGAAGTCTGTGTTTCTAATTCTTATAGTTGAAAAAAATGGGAAAATATTTCCTGGTAATCCATTTATTCAAAAACTGCCTTGATAATGCTTTTTTCACTGTTAAAAAAAACCTTTTTCCTCTGCAGAGAGCCATTTCCTCCCCCCTTCTCTCCCCCCTTTTTTCTTTTAAAGCAGAGCCATTTCCCCCTTGCCAGATCTGAAGAGTTTGTTTGTTGCAATGAAGAACAACTAGGACAGTTTAAAACCAGAAAAACCAGTCTTCCTGCTTTCCAAGGAACAAAAGGATGGCTGTGAATGACATGAGCTAGCTCCTGGTTTCCAAGGAAACGGATGGCTGTAAACGGAGACTCAAATTACATTTGAATTCGAATTCCCTTCTTTGAATCTGTTCCCCCCTCCTCTCTCTCACCCCCCTCTTATTTCTTTGCCAATTTTGCCTCCCTTAATTTTGCCTTTCTGATTTCTTTGCAAAATTTGCCTTTCTCATTTCTCTTTGCCTATTTTGAATTTTATGTTTCTAGTTTGTTAATGAATTTTAATTTTGTCTCTTTCTTATTTTTCTTTAATGGTTTAAATTTTGTTACAAATCATTGCTGTTTTGCATTTTATGTTTCTCACCATGCTAATATATATCCAATTGTTGGATCTGATAACATTCCAGCACAGAACAAACATGTTTTCTCCCTTAATGGTCTGCCTTAGGAGTTTGCTTTGCCTCACAAACCTTTTCCTTAATATGTTCACATGGATGAATGAAATCTCTCTCTCTCTCTCTTTCTCTCTCACTTTGAATCCTTCCTTACTTTGTGTTAACAACACCTTTCTAGGTATTTGGCAATCTTGTAACAACTATCCCTTGGCAGCTAGATAATGAAGCAATGACAACAAGAAAGCATGTGCTGATTCTGTTCCCTTGTTTGATTTTGGTGAAAACTTTTAAACTTTGTACAACTTCTCTAAAGACAATGCACTCACATCTGATAAAGATTAGATCTTATGTGGAAAAATGCACATTGGTCAACACCCCAGAATTGGTCTGGTACATGTATATTTCTGACAACGCACCTGACATTTCTGCCACAGTCGCTCATATGGAAAATATGGTACAAAACAATCCCTTATCACAAGAAACTGTATGCCTTGTTTGATTGACAGTTATTTTCCTGGCTACCTGGTGCTGGGTGACTCAAGGAATTGGTTTTCAGTATTATAATGTTTTTAGTATTTTGTGTAACAATCTGTTGCTGTGTACAAATGTATTCCTAACCTGTGTAAAACCTGTGTAAGCCTCCCTCTTCTAACCATCTCCTGTAAAAGAACCAAGAACCAACTCCTGCCTCTGATGACTGGACAGAGATGTTTCTATGATGGCAGCCTCTGAGGACTGGACAGATGATAGCTTATGCCCTATGATCGTGTACAGAACTGGACGGTGCATAGGTGGAACAACCCACAGCTGCTAAAAAATAAAATAAAAAAAGTTGATATGTTGTAATATGTTGTGATGCATGAGGCTTGGAGAGGCTTGGGACAAAGAGACTGTACCATGTGACTTTACCATGCTGTTTTGGAGCAACAGGAAATGGAGGCGGAGCCAAGAGATGGAGTCCATTGCCCACAGCAGAGCCACAGGCCATGTGCTCTGGAACAAAAGACAAAGGCCATATGGCCTAGGAACAGGAAATAAGGGGGGCTAATAGGTGGATGGACGTTGTACCAAGATTTGAATCCATTGGCCACAGGGTGGCCCTGCAGTGTAGCCTTGTCATTGGCTGAAGAAATAACATTGTCATTTGCTGTTTGTAACCATGTGATGCATTGTGTAACCGCCCACTGTAACAGTTAATAAAAAAGGGGAGGCAGCCTTTTGTCACTAGTTGCTTCACCCAGAGAAATGTGATCAGCATGTGTCTCTTAATTCGGCTATCGTGAAGGACCCGCCATTGATTGGGGCGCAATGAGGTGCCCCAGATCAAAATTGAGGCTTGCCTACGTAAGGCAAAGCTTCACTTTTTTTTTTTTGCCTGTAATTGCCCTATTGGTACTATTTCCCTGGCTTGGAAAGGCAGCTTCTACGTGTCTGGGAAGAAAGGCGAACAAAAAGAATAGAACGAAGTTTTAAAAACTACGTTTTTTTATATATAAGTTTATTTTGGGGTACTGGAACAAAAACATTTTTTTTCCTAAGAACTTTATTATCAGCCTATGTTGGTGTGTTTTTTAAAATATTTCTTCCTCTATTTTTCCCTGGAAAAACAGATGAAAAGGGATGAGGGAGGAAAAAAGGAAAAAAATGAAATGAAATGAATGATATTTGAAAAAAGATTTTTTTTAGCTTACTGAGGTCTCATATTGACTTGGGGATCAACTAGGTCTCCCAAGAAAGCAGAACTCTTGAAACAGAACTCTTGAAACTCTCAAAAGGAACTTTTTATTGAGAGTTAGTGATGGCAAGAGAGCAAAGCAATATCTGAGATTTGGTGTGTAACGGATTACATCAAAAAGGCAATTCACAACTCCCCCCAGTGTCCAATCATCCAATTAAAATCCAGCCAATCCACAGGTGCCATAGTTGTTATAAGAAGCTGGAGATTTAGTAGCTTTTCAAGGTCTCTCCTGGTGTCATTTCTCAACAGTCCCAGGCTCCGTTTTCTGGAGATAAGGTAGATGTTTTCAGGTCACATTCCTCTCACCCAGAGGGAGGGCATCTCACACAGAGTTGAACAAATAATAATTCCCCTGCAAGCACCCTTCCCCAATAGTATTGCAAGCCCCGAAAATACTTGGGAAAAGCAAGAAAGGGAAAAGGGAAAAAATTAAAGGCAAATATAATTGAGGGGCTCTGACATTTGCCCCCTATAGAAAGACAAATCCAGCTGCAAAACAAAACCGAAAGGGGAAAAGAAAGAAGAAGAAAAAACCATATTTATCAGGTTTATCTGGATAGTGTGCATGAAAATGTTTAAGCAATGTAGGGGCCCTAACATGCTTCTTATAAACCCACTCATTCTGTGTAGCAGGCAAATCTTTCCAGGCCACTAAATATTGTGTGGACCTGTGATGTTTACAAGAATATAAAATGTCCTTAATTTCAAAATGTTGCTTTCCCTCAATCATAATAGGTTGGGGAGCCGGGGCGGTCATAGGTTGTAATTTGGAGGTGACCTCAGGTTGCAATAAGTTGCAATGGAAAACTGGGTGGATTTGTCTCAAACTCATAGGGAGTTCCAGCTTTACTGTAACAGAGTTGATGATGTGTTTAATAGGAAATGGACAATAAACCTTGGCCCGAGCTTCTTTGGTGGCTGCAATGATTGTAGGAATCTAGTGGAGAGATAAACTTTATCTCCAACAGGTTCCATTCTTTTCTTGTCAGCCTGTGCTTTATAAGCTTCCCTAGCCTTATCTAGGGCTTTCCTATTGGCCAGATGTTCTGCAATTGAGAAACCCACTCCTTAAGAGAAGGAGTGACAGGTTCGTTGGCAAGCAATTCAGGCATAGGGAGGAAACTCTGTCCATTTGCCACTTGGAAAGAAGTGAACCCAGTACTGGAGTGTACTGCATTTTTGTAAGCCACTTCAGCAAATGGCAGCAGATCAGTCCAATTGTCCTGCTAATAATTAATAAATCAATGGAGGTATTGTTCTAGAACTGAATTTGTTCCTTCTGTCCCCCCATTGGTTTGAGGATGATGACTACATTACAGCCCCTGAACTGAACTCAAAAGGTTTTCCAGAACTTAGAAATGAATTGGACACCCCTGTCAGATATTATACATTATGGAGCCCTATGAAGGTGATAGCTGTGTTGTACAAACAGCTTAGCCAAAGTCTTTGCAGTCAGAATCTTCTGACATGGAATAAAGTGGGATTGCTTAGAAAACAGGTTTCCCATGCTTTCGGCTTAACTCTCTGCTCTAGAGAGAAGGTGTGAAGAATCGCCTAACCATCGCAGTTCCAACCAGAACCAGCCTGATATTATCTTCCCTTTCCCACAATGGACTTAACATCTGGAAATTGGCCAGTTTGAACTGTCTGGATGAACTATGGGGTGGAGTTTGCTTGGGAACACTTTAAATCACTGATCTGAGCAGGAAAACCTCAGATCAAGTCTAGTATGCCTGCTCTCAGCCTCTCCTAATAAAAGTTCCTTTTGGAAGAGCTTGCTTCCATGAGTTCTGCTTTCTTGGGATGAGGTATTGAAGCGGGTCCTCACATTAGACAGGATCTGCAACAGTGGTCAACCCAGAAGGACTTGCCGGGGGACTTTGCAAATCTACCATGTTGGACACCGCGACAGAGAAGGAGGAAGCCACCATGAAGGAGGATCCTTCCCTCTGGTTGGAACCCTGCCAGCTGTCCAGCTCTGAGACGTCCTACACCTTGAAGGAAGAGGTGGTGGAGACGCACAGCTGTAAGCCTCGCTGGTCCATGGGCATAGGAAAGAAGTACAAGTGGAAGGAAAAATCGAGGAAGGTGACACTGAGGTGAGGCAGCCACCAACTGGGATGGAAGCAAGAGATGGAGAGATCACTGCACCTTGACGAAGATGAGGACAATCTCAAGGAGCAGTCAAACTGGATCCTGGAGAAGGTGAATGATCTGATGAAATCAACCCTCATCTCCCTCAAAGATGAAAAGCCTGAACCTGGCAGCCGCACCATTACCTTGAGCTGCAGCAAAAGTGACATTGGGGAGGAGTCCAAAGACGAAGCCCCAGGGACGTCAGGTGGAGCAGCTGAGACTGCAGCCATTGTGGTGGCAGCCCCCACTCCCCGCCGCATGATAGATGATGTTCGGGATGGATGGCACCACAGGCGATGATGCAGACACCGATCCATCCAGAAGTTCCCACCACTGGACATGAAGTTTCAGGGAGAGCCACAATGACGTTGGTTCTTCTTAACCCAGGTCCTCAACTACATGGAGGAATACAGCTGAAACATCCTGACCGACAAGGCTCAGATCCATATCATACAGGCAGCCCTGGGTGGTGGACCTACATGACTCCGATACCCCCAAGCTCCAGAACTTCAACAAATTCATGTTCCCTTAGACGATTCGAGGACCTGTTAGCAGACCGGAAGGCTCATGAGAAGATTAAGACAGTGAAGCAAGGCAGGTGCCCAGTGGCTGAGTACACCCAGGAATTCAGAGCCATCACTAGCAAGCTGAATTGTCCGGAAGACATCCTGCTTAGCCATTTCAAGGATGGCCTGAATTACGACCTCTATGATGCTTGCCTTCCCTGGGGAAACCCAAACCAATTGCATGATTGGTACATCCTGGCAGAGGAAGCCGAGATTGACTTGCTCAAGAGACATTGCAGAGGGAAGCCATGGAGCCAATCACTACCTGAGCCATCGCGTGAGGCTGCAAGGCATCAGCCCACAGCCAAGAAGACCACTGGCTGTTTCAAGTGTGGGAAAGAGGGGCATCGCGCAGCAGAATGCCACTCAAGGAAACCACAGGAGAAGGCCAATCAGACACCAGCCGGGAGGACAGGAAAGTCACCTGCCAAGCCACAAAAACCAGCCATGAAGGGCACTGAAGCCATTGAGTTCCCCTCTCCACCCAATGGGTGGAGGGAACCCCGGCCTACATTGCGGGAGCGTCCAACTCGTCAGACAACAACTCCAAAGATGATCTCCTGGTATGTGGACCCATCGCACCCCTCCTAGCCCCTCCATGCCTGAAGCTGTAAAGGTTAGAGCCCTATTAAACTCTGGCTGCATGTGTTGCCTTATTAACCCAACATTGGTGGGGATTCTGGGCATTCTGGTGAGGAGACTGAAGAAACCAATATCCTTCGGTCAACTAGAAGGGTCCATAGCAGGGGAAATGCCAGCCACTCTAGCCACACCTTATCCTGAGGGATTACGAGGAGACTATAATGTTTGTGGTGATCCTAGGCATGGAGTGCCCAATAAAACTGGGGTTGGCGTGGCTAAAGAAATGGAACCCCTGAGTAGACTGGAGGACAACGGAACTCAGATTCCCAAGAGGGGATCAAACGGGATCATCACCCCAGAGGGTTCCCAAGAATTCCCCTCCAGAAAAAGCAACAGTGGGGGAGGGAAAAGCATTGCCTGAAATACCCAAGGAGTACAAGGACAGCAAGAAGTGGGTGGATGACCTACCACCCCCCCGACCTACAGACTGTGCAATAGAAATCAAGCCAGGAGCGAAGCTCCCAAAGCCTAGATTGTATTCCATGAACCTGGAGAAACTACGAGAAATGAAAAAAAAATGTAGATAAGAATTTGGAGAGGGGCTTTGTTGAGCCAGCTTACCCAAAAAAGGTAGCAGCACCCGTCCTGTTTAAGGCATGTTGTGAATGTGCATAGAGTAACCTGTACCTCTCCCCCTTATGAAAGATATGCTGTCCCACCTATCAAAGGGCAAAATCTTCACAAAACTGGACCTAAGGGAAGCCTACTATCATGTTAGAATTAAGGAGGGGGAGGAGTGGAAGACCGCGTTCAACTGCCCTATGGGATGCTACCAATTTAAGGTCTGCCATTTGGCTTGCAGGGAGCCCCCGCAGTTTTCATGCAGCTGATCAATGAGGTGCTGAGGGAGCACCTATACAAACGGGTCCTCATCTACCTGGACAACATACTTTTATTTATGGAGACTGAAGAGGAGCACATAAAATTAGTCAGAGCAGTTTTGAAAAAACTGAGGGCAGCCAACCTATATGCAAAGCTGTCAAAGTGCAAGTTTCACAAACAGAAAAGTGACTATCTGGGCTATTGCATATCAACCGAAAGCATAGAGATGGATCCTGAAAAGGTCCGGGCAGTGCTAGAGTAGACACCACCCCACATGAGAAAGCAACTACAAAGCTTCCTGGGGTTCACTAACGTCTACCACCAGTTCATCCCTTCTTTTGCCCAGATAGCCCTAGCTATCACGAACTTATTAAAGATGAAAGGGGGAGGCTCGTTAAAACCTAGTCAGCCACTAACCTGGACGATGCAATGTCAAGCTGCATTTGAAAGACTAAAAACACTTTTTTCAGCTGAACCGGTCCTAAAACACCCCGACCCAGATAAGCCATTTGTAATCCAAGCTAATGCAAGTGACGTAGCAGTAGGAGCAGTGTTGCTACAGGAAAATGACAAGGGGCAGTTGCAACCCTGCGCCTACATGTCACAAAACTCTCCAATACAGAGCAACGTTGGGCAGTGTGGGAAAAAGAGATGTATGCTGTGAGATGAGCACTCCTCACCTGGTGACACTTCCTGGAAGGTAATAAAATCCCATTCCATGTCTGAACAGACCATAAGAATTTGGAAGCCCTAAAAACGCCCAGAAAACTCACCCCCAAACAAGCCCAGTGGTCATAGCACTTCCACCGGTTTACGTTCAAAATCAAGCACCTACCAAGGGGAAAGAACTTCTTGGCAGATGCCCTATCCCGCATGCCCCAGTAGAATAACTCCGTGCCAACCATCTCCAAACCGCTCATGCTGGAAGCTCAGCTGGCAGCACAAGTAACCACAAGAGCTCAAGCAAAGCTGAAGCAGCCAATGGCCAGCCAAGCAGGGATCGAATTTAGGAAGGCTCTAGAAACTAAGGAAAGGTTTCAGAGCCACAAAAACTTATGCACGATCACTGACAGCTTGCCATGAGTGGGGGAGAAGCTGTACATCCCAAAAACTCAGAGGACGTTCATGCAACTCTGCCATGACACAAAACCGGCAGGTCACTTTGGGTTCGTGAAAACGCTGCATCTAGTAAAAAGACAGTTCTGGTGGCCATCTATGAAAAAGGACATTGAGAGCTACGTGGCTAGCTGTCCAACCTGCGCAGCTGCTAAGAGACAGCAAGGGAAAACCCTGGACTGCTACAGCCAGTGGCAAACCCCTCAGCCCCCTGGAGGGAAATCTCCATGGACTTCAATAGTAGAACTACCAGAAAGTAATGGAAACACAGTGATCTGGGTGGTCACAGACCTATCCTCAAAACAAGTACACTTCATTCCTTGTCCAAAAATCCTCACCGCTAAAGCCTTAGCAAAACTGTTTGTCCAGCACATATATAGACTGCATGGGGCACCCCAACGCGTAATATCAGACAGGGGGTGCAATTCACATTGGAATTTGGAAAGAATTCCTATCCCTTCTGGGGACCACTAAGGGGCTATCATCTAGTTATTGTCCTCAGACAAATGGGGGGACAGAACGTTCAAACTCAGTACTTAAAAAATATCTAAGATGCTTTATTAATTTCCAACAGATGAACTGGACCAACCGGCTCCCTTTTGCAGAAGTGGCATATAACAACATGGTCCATTCCAGCACAGGCTACATCCCATTCCAAGTAGCTACGAGCCAAAGCTTCAACCCTATGCTGGAACGATAGTGGGGCAAAAAAGTATTGAGTCAGCCACCAATTGTGCAAGTTCTCCCACTTAAAAAGATGAGAGAGGCCTGTAATTGTCATCATAGGTAGACCTCACCTATGAGAGACAAAATGAGAAAACAAATCCAGACAATCACATTGTCTGATTTGGAAAGAATTTATTTGCAAATTATGGTGGGAAATAAGTATGTGTAAGCACAGGGCTGTAACTCGCCCTGTTGATTTTTCTGCAATAACACCATCCCACTGCCACATCACTAGCATTTGCCTGGATCACAAACCCAGATTTTCTGGGTCTGTTTCAGCACCGGTTCCACAGAAAAAAGTCTCTTAAGTTTCTTGAATGTTGCCTGGCACTCAAAAGTCTATTTTAGTGGTTGGCCAGGCTTTGGTTTACTCCTTCCCTTACAATAAGTCTGTGATAGAGAGCATGATCTGAGCAAATGCGGGAATAAATTGACTGTAAAAGTTGGCATGGTTCTGGGGTCAATTTACCCACTTACCAATGGATCATTGTCATAATTGCTTTCTGATGATCCCGCTTGTTGTCTGGTGAGGTCAGAACTCTATTCCCTGCCTTTGGGGCTCAGGGGAGCTCCACGATCTCTGAGGACTTCAGAGCGGTATCCTGCAAGTGCTGGGTGGACTTGCTGCTCGGCTTCCCCCTGAGGCCCGATCTGACTTTCTGACCAGGGTCTTGCTACAGCAGGGCTTTCAACCTTTTCACCCATTGTACCACTTTTAGGATATGGCAACATCCAAGTACCACCAGTCACCTAGCAAGGTGTCAAAAACTTGATGACCCCCCCAAAAAAGGAAAAAAAGTGATAAAGTATAGGTAGTGCTCAACTTACAACAGTTTGCTTAGTGACTGTTCGAAGTTAAAATGGCACTGAAAAAAGTGCCCCCCAAGGCACAGCCGAGCAAGACATCTGCCTGCCCGCCCGGTGGTGCTCTTCCTCCTGTCCGAGGTTTTCATTGTTGTGAGCATTTCTGTTGAGGATTAGAAACAGGGGTGGGGTGGGGGTTTTTTCGTTTTTATTCCCCTCGCCTGCGAGGTGGTTGCAGCAGGTTTTGTTCACTTCACATGACCCTTGTATTTATGACTGACCATCATAAATATGAATCAGTTGCCAAGCATCTGAATGTAAATCACAAGACCCTGGAGATAAGGCAACATTCCAGCTGATTGGTGCTTCTTCAGGGCTCAGCAGAAGCACCAGGATCAGCACCAAGCTCTAGCTGGAGCATGGCGCAGATCCTGGTGCTTCCACTAAGCCCTGACAGCCCCGAAGAAGCGCTGATCAACTGGAAAGTGGCAGTGATCCTGGCGCTTCCGCTAAGCCCTGACAACCCTGTAGCTCCAGCCATCTCTCGCTCAGGCTTCTGCAGTGCTGCCACCAGTTCAGCTCATTCCCCTTCCCCGCTACCACTTTTCTAGGATGGTCGCGTACCACCTGCCAGGTGCCAATGTACCACAGGTGGTACCCATACCACTGGTTGAAAAGCCCTGTGCTATAGCACTCTGTGGTATGATGCCCTTCCTTGTCATATTTGAAGCAGATGTTTGAAAGCAGCTGGGTTGCAGAGGCTCTGCCAGATTCTCCCTTTCTTTCAGGCTGGCTTTATCTCCCTGGTTTCACAGGACAGTACACGTTTCAAGTCTGGTCAATCTCCACCTCTTCGGCCAGAAGACACCATTTGTAGAGACAAGCAGGTGCCCCATGCGCCACACAGGCATTGAACAAGTTGTCATTCAGCCCATCCCGGAGACAGCTTATCAGGATGTCTTTATGCCAGTTCAGGCGACAAGCCCAATCTTGAAACTCCTCTGTGTACTCTCCTCCTCTACTGGGCAACACCCCTGCTTTATGGTCTTGATCCAATCCCTGGCTTTTTGGTCAGCCAGGTGATCTTTAAAGCAGCATCTCAATGCAATCATGAAATGGTTAAAGTTCCAAAGTTCAGGAGCATTGCAGTTGTACAGGGTGATCATACACTGGGCAGCAGTTCCTTCCAAAGCTAGGATGACAACCTAGATTTTGGCAGAGACCTCCCATAAACTTGCATGTAGGTGAGGATATGAGCCAAAAAGAAGCCTAGCTGCTGGGGATTCCCATCAAATTTGAATCCCAATGGAACCAGCTTCAGTTCCTCAGGGGGAGTCCTTTATCTGGGCAGTCATGGGGTCTGAGCTCTCCTGGGGGGTTGCTCACTGTTGCACCTCTGGAATGGTCTCCGCCATCTCTGTAGCATCCACACACCCTGTCATCTCCACTATCACTACTTCTCCTTCTCTGTTCCCAGTGTCCTCGGTTAATACTTCCCCCTTCTCTGGGCAGCTTAAGGACTTGGCTTTTGGGTCCTCAAAAGCTTCCACCATGTAATGCATGGTTCACTTTAGAATTGCCTCCATTGTGTCTGCTTGCAGGTCCAGATCTTCTTCATTGGATGGTGGTCCTGTCTTTTTCTTGTGAGTTCTCCCCCCCTCAGGTGAGGGTCACTTTATGGGATCTTTCCTCCCAGTCATCTTTTCTCCCAACCTCAAGTGATCATCTTGGTCTTGAGGCTTCTTCTAGGGCAGTGGCTTTCTCCACCCAGGCAGAGTTGCCTTTTCCAGAATAAATCCAAACAGCTGCCTCACTGTAGTCTTTGGTTCCAATGTCTCCCATTTCACTGCCATGCAGACACATGCTGTGCATGCCCCCCCCCTCGGTATGGCAGATACGTTTCCAGGTTGGGCACTACTGCAGACCTTGCTTTATGTAAGGACCTGCCTCAACTATGTCTCCCAAGAAAGTAGAACTCTTGAAACAGGCATTGTCTCAAAAAGAACTTTTTATTAAGAGTTGCAAGAGAGCAAAGCAAGGTCTGAGATTTGGCATGTAAAGAATTACCGTATGTCAAAAGGCAATTCACACTCCCCCCAGTGTCCAACTGTCCAGTTGAAATCCAGCCAATCCACAGGTGCCACCATATTATGAGAAGCTGGAGATTTAGCAGGCTTCTCAAGGTCTCCAACAGTTTTATTTCCCAGGCTCTGTTGTCTGGAGATAAGGCAGATGTTTTCAGGTCAAATTCCTCTTGCCCAGAGGGAGGGTATCTTGCACAGAGTTGAACAAAGCAGGTAATAATTCCCATGCAAGCACCCTCCCCCAATAGTATAGCAAGCCCCAAAAATACATAGGAAAAAGCAAGAAAGGGAAAGAGGGAAAAATTAAAGGCAAATATAATTGAGGGGCTCTGACAGTGTCCTTCAATCATATGATCTTCTATCCTTCTCCTTTGATGGCATGGCATTGATTGGATTCTTTGCTGAAAACTGATGCTATATTCCCATAATGAATTGAAGTCTCTTGAAAAAGAATGTTCCCCTTTCAGAAGCATTTTTAACAAATGCCTTTTAATCTTTATCCTTTAGATCAGTGATGGCGAACCTTTTAGAGACCGAATACCCAAACTGCAACCCAAAACCCACTTATGTATCGTCGGGTACCGGGTGGACATGTCCCATTGGATGGGTGTGGCCAATTGGATGGGCATGGCCCATTGGGTGGACATGGCTGCGGTGGTCAAGGCAGACTGGGTGGGTGTGGCTGGGGTGGGCATGGCTACCTCGATGATGCTCATGGGGAGGGACACCTGTGGGGGGGCAGGCAGGGTTGGGGGAGATCCAGAGGGTTTCTGGCAGGTGGGATGGTGGGCAAGAGGCTCGTCCTGCGGGGTGAGGCGAGTTGAGGCAGGGGGCAGGGTAGGGGTGCCATTGCCACAGGGCAAGGCAAGGCGAAGCAGGGGCTGGGGCGGCTGCTTCCTGACACCATGGGCCCCCACACACAGTGAGCACATGGGGGCCAGCTGTGTCCATCAGCAGCCACAGCCTTTTGGCATGATGTGGCTGTTTGCCTCTGGCCATGGCCATTTGCCGCCTTGCGTGTCACATCCAATGCGATTGCCATGAGGCACAGAACAAGCCAGGCAGAGGTAAGGAACTGGTATACCAGTTTCTTAATGCTACCCGGCTTGTTCTGCAGCCTCATGGCAGTGGCACAGGGCAGGATGTGACAAACAGCCAGTTTCGGCATGAAGCAGCTGTTTGCCGCCTCACATATTGTGCCCAATGCTGCTGCAATGCGGCTTAGCCAAAAGCGACCATGGAACAAATGAGGCAGGTTTCCCCCTCACCTGCCCATTCAGCTACAGCTTTGGGTTGGGCTATTAGCAAGAGCAACATGGTTGAGTGGAAAGCTGCCTCAGAACAAGTGGGACAGGTAAGGAAAGAAATCCTCACTCCTTCCAGAAATTGCCTTTCTTTCCTTACCTGACTTCCAGCCCCATGCTGTTTTTCCTTCGCAATCCACTGCCGCGTGCAAAGAAACAAAGGAAGTTTTTTTGGGGGAAAAAGTCAATCAATTCCAAAGGATTATAAAAAATTTTGGACTTAAAAAAAATCTTAAATGGTATGGGTGACATCTTGTGGCTAAACCTGATATTACAGCTTGTTATTGTCTAAAACAGGGATTTTCAACCTTTTCACTCATTGTACCACTTTTAGGATATGGCAACATCGAAGTACCACTAGTTGCCTAGCAAGGTGTCAAAAACTTGATGACAAAAAAAAAGGAAAAAAGTGATAAAGTACAGGTAGTCCTCAACTTACAACAGTTTGCTTAGTGACTGTTCGAAGTTACAATGGCACTGAAAAAAGTGCCCCACAAGCCAAAGCCAAGCAAGACACTTGCCTGCCCACCCAGCGGCACTCTTCCTCCTGTCCGAGGTTTTCATTGTTGTGAGCATTTCTGTTGAGGATTGGCAGTGAGGGTGGGGTGGGGGTGTTTGGTTTTTATTCCCCCTTCTGCTGGGTGGTTGCACCAGGTTTTGGTCACTTCACATGACCCTGGGACACTGTGACCATCATAAATATGAATCAGTTGCCAAGCATCTGAATGTAAATCACAAGACTCTGGAGATGCTGCAAGATTCCAGCTGATCAGCACTTCTTCTGGGTTCAGCAGAAGCGTCAGGATCAGTGCTGCTTTCCAGCTGATCGGCGCTTCTTCTGGGCTCAGCAGAAGCACCAGGATAAGCACTGAGCTCCAGGTGGAGCCTGGTGCTGATCCTGGCGCTCCCACTGAGCCCTGACAGCCCTGCAGCTCCAGCCATCTCTTGCTCAGGCTTGTGCAGTGCTGCCATCGGTTCAGCTCATTTCCCTCCCCCACTACTTTTTCTAGGATGGTTGCATACCACCTGCCAGATGTCAATGTACCACAGGTGGTACCCGTACCAC
The DNA here is from genome assembly GCA_034064705.1 of Bothrops alternatus. Taxonomy (NCBI): domain Eukaryota; kingdom Metazoa; phylum Chordata; class Lepidosauria; order Squamata; family Viperidae; genus Bothrops; species Bothrops alternatus. Next base: position 237,011 of record JARGCV010000256.1, on the reverse strand, counting down.
TGGTTGAAAAGATCTGGTCTAAAAGAGACTATAGATAAGACTTTGGCACCCTTGACAGATATCAGTTGTGAGAAGCCCAACTGTGCTCTATACTCAGTGACAAAATTATTTTCACTCTCTGATTGTAAAGCTTTTAATTTAACATACCACTAAGAGAACATGGATGAAGATCAGGAACAAATTTTCTTTATGTTGAAAGCAATTTATGAAACTATTCTTACAGCTTCTGATGAAATAAGAAGCTACAGAAAAGAACAAGATGTCAGCCTAGATATACGAACCCAAACTTTGATTACTACTAAAGAATCAACTACATAGAATATAATAGAAGAAGTGGAACAATCAAATACTATGATAGAAGATTCAATTGATCAACAAACACAGTTAACGGGAAACCCAGAAAAGGGACTGACAACACTGAAAATGGAAAAGACTTTCTATATAAACCAGAAGAAACCTGAGGATCAAGAAGAATAGACCAAAGAGAAGATAAACATTTCAGGACAACTACATTCAGATGGAAAAATAGAGAGACGATTTGTTAGCCCTGGCAACTGGATGGCCTCTTTTATCTCAAACAATATATATAATAACAGAGGGAGATCTATTTGATGACTTAAAAGCATGGATAAGGAAGGTGAGCTGGCAAAGAAAGAAAGCTAGAATAAGGCTGAAGAAAATTGGGGTTTTGGCATATTAGTGAGGATTGAAATAGAATATACTCAAATAGGCAAGATGTGTACTTTGAATAACAGATTTTGTTATGAACTGAGATAAAGAAAACTTTGGTCATTTAAAACATGGAAGTATAAGTATCAAAAATTAAATTAGAATATTGATTTGTTTATAAAGGTTGAATGTAAAAGTAATTAAGATATATATATAAGCTAAAAATTTATTGATAAATGTAATAAACATGTTTTTACTTTGCTGATATAATAAGAACTGTACTAGCTTAAATATGAGATAATAGACATTAAGAGAAAAAGAGAGGAAGTATTTGATGTTGAAACAAGAGAAATTTTGGTTACTAAATTTAAGACATTTGGAAATTAATAGAAAATAAGAAAGTTATACTGTATTATTAGATGGTGAGAAATAAGATGGTGAGAAATAGAATATATTTAAATAGATAAGACATGTATCCTGAATATTAGACTTTTTGATGAATTGTGATAAAGGGAACTTTGGTTACTTAAAACTTGGAAATTATAAATATTAAATGTTAAATTTAAATATTAATGGGAAACTAAAATTTTGGAAAAACTAATTAGGACATTGATTGTCTATAAAGACAGAATGTTAAAATAACCAGGATATGTATAAGCTAAAAATTATTGATAAAATGTAAGAATATTATTTTTATTTAATTGATATAATAAGAATTACATTAGTTTAAACATGAGACAGTAAATACTAAGGGGAAAAGAGAGAAAATATTTAATGTGGTAGTTTGAGAGTTGTATTAAAGATACTTGTATGTCATTGAATTATCGATTAGCTCAGCCGCCACGTTGCTTTTTAAATACTTAAATGTAAAATTAGAAAATCAATAAAATGTTATAAAAAAATAAAAATAAAATATTAACTATGTAAAATAATTTAGATCACTTTCCACTTTAGCAAGCCAGTTGTCATGTTCCAATAGATAAAACCAATTAAAAGAACTTCAAGGCAATTCGTAATGAATCTCCCCAGCCACAAGAGGTCCAGGAGCTTTCTTGGGAGGGGATCTTAGAATTGATTCCCTGAAAGGTTTTAACAAGCTGCAGTGAAACACATGGTGAATCTTCCCTAAAAGCTGAGGAAGCTTCAGTTCTACAGTAACTTGGTTTAGAACTCGCACTATGGGGAAAGGACCCAGGTATTTCGGTCCCAATTTTTTGCTAGGCAATTTGAGTCTTAAGTACTTCGTGGATAGATAAACCTTTTTCCCCACTTGAAATGACTGCTGGGGAGCTCTTTTCTTATCAGCTTATTTTTTATATGTTTCTGAAGCTTTTTTCAGCGCTTTCTTGGCATTGTCCCACACTCCCTTCCACGCTGACACCCATTGGTCTAATGTCTGAGAAGCAGGGGGATCTTGGGGTTATTCAGACATTGGGATAAAATCCCTTCCAGTGGAATCTTAAAAGGCGTGTAACCAGTGCTACTGTGGACCGTGTTGTTGTAGGCCACTTCAACAAAAGAGAGGAGGCCACTCCAGTTTGTCTGTTGGTAATCCACATAGCACCTAAAATATTGTTCCACCATTGGGTTCGCTTTTTCAGCTACCCCATTTGTAGACAGGTGAAAAGCCGATGACAGTCCTTGCATTGAACCAATTATTTTCAGAAAGTTTCTCCAGAATTTTGCCATAAATTGCATTCCCTACTACACCATGTAGTTGGTAAATGTGTTTAAGGAACATCTTAGCCAATTTCTGGGCTGATGGGAGGCTGAAGCAGGCAATCAAATGAGCCTGCTTTGAAAAAAGATCAATCACAGTCCAAATTACTGTATTTCCTCTGCTTTCAGGTAACTTGACAATAAAGTCCATAGCGATCTCTTCCCAGGGTTGGGAAGGGTCCGCAACAGGCTGCAACAGTCCAGGGGGCTTCCCTGGAATTCTTTTCATAATAGCACATACTGTGCAGCTTTTGACATAGTTTTCTATATCATTCTTCAAGCCCAGCCACCAAAATTGCCTCCAAATTAAATTCAGCATTTTTAAGTAACCAAAGTGACCGGCCTGTTTTACATTGTGGCTATGCTAGAGTGCTTAGTCTGAGTGACTCAGGCAGATATAATTTCCCCCCCTTGTAAGCCAACCCATCCCTATGGGTCAGGATGCTTTGATTGTCCTTCAACCACTGATCATTAAATAATTCTTGCTTTAACTTCTTTGTCACAGGATTGTTGGGGTTAGGAGTTTTTGCAGATTGAGGGTTCTGTGGGTTAATTTGAGAAATAACCTGTGGTGCGGACATGATAAAATCTATGATTTGCTCACACTGGCTCTTATACTGGTGCAGTCTGGATCGGACATCAGCCAAGAAATTCTTTCTACCTGGTATGTGTCTTAGGGCCAAGTTAAAATGATTAAAATACTGCGCCCAACGTACCTGTTTGGGAGATAGTTTATGGAGAGTTTTCAATACCTCTCTCAGATCCAATTTAGTAAAAATTCACCCCTTCGCTAGATGGGTTAACAAATCCTTCAGTAGAGGGAGGGGGTACATTTTTTCCACACTCACATATTTGATCCCCTTATAATCCATGCAGAGGCAGAGTGACCCATTTTTCTTTTCTTTGAATAGTACTGGGGCTGCCACTTGGGATTTTGCCGGCTCAATGAAACCCCTGGCCAAATTCTTGTCAATGTATTGCTGCAACTCCTCCACCTCAAGGGGGGAGTGTCATTGCATACATTTTCAGCTTTGGCAACTTTAGTCCCAGTAAAATCTCAATGGCACAGTCATTTGGTCTGTCCAGTGGCAGGACATTGCATTCCTTTTCACTAAACGCTTCTGCCAAGTCTCAATATTCTTTGGGGGATGAGTGGTTCTCCAGGCAGTGGGGTGGTGGCAATTTTTATTCTGTTAGCTGGCAGCTCTGTCTCACCACTAACATCAAAGGAGGAACTGGGAGTGGATGGCCCTATGGGCAATCTCAGGGTTCTCATCCCCTTTTCCCACCAGATAAAGGGTTTCTACTTGTCTAGCAAGCTAGGCCTATAATCACTGCTTCAGTCATTTTCGGAGCCACCACAAAATGGATGAGCTCCCAATGTTCACCTATTTCTAGCAGCACTGGCTCAGTTAGGTGAGTGACTAGGGTTCCTCCCATTAAAGACCCATCTGCCTGTTCAAACCTGGGATTGGAGAGCAATCTCGCCTGAGTGCCTAATTTGAGAGCAAGCTGATAATGCATCATGAGCACCCTGAGTCCACCAATACCTATAAGTCCATTTGATTTCCTGTCTTAGGAAGTATAAGTTTGGCAGAAAGGGAAAAAGGTGGGATAGATTGACTCACCATCGGTTCACTCTCTCCCTCGTCATTGCTGTCATAGGGAGCCAGTGCAGTGCCTGAATCAGTTGGGGTTTCGACTCTCTCTTGAGTGGGCGAGATGACTTGGGCAACCAGTTCCTGCATGATCCAATTTGACTTCTCCTTGGCCAATGGCTGGATTACTTTTCTTTTCTCTAGTGGGGCTGTGCTGCCTCTCTGCTGCGGGAAAGGGACAGGGCAAGCTGCTGCCTGGTGACCCAGCTGGTCACATATAAAACATTTGATCAGCAGGGCTGAAGACGGTCTTGGAGATTCCACTGCACCTGCTGCTGGGGGTCTTCAAGGTGGTGGTCATCTCACTGGTCCTGGCCTCGGTTCTGGTGCGGTAGTTGTCAGCTGCTTACAGCAGGACAGGTCGATGTCCATCTTTACTGCCACATGGTACCACTCCTGCAGTTGATCAGGAACCCCACGATAGATACATTCTTGAAACAGATTGGTGTCCAGGCCGTTCTTGAAATGGTGCGCCAGGGATCGTTCTGGCCACTGCTCAATACGACCTGCGACCCTCTGGAACTCACATACATATTCTTTCGCTGGTCTGCCGCCAGTTTCACTTCATGAATGTCCTTCTCTGCCTTCAGGGCTATGGATTCATCCTCAGACCTGGATCTCAGTCCTTGTACAAATAGGTTGTAGTCCCATAGCTCCAGAGCTTGTTCGCTGTGCAAGTTATTGAGCCATTCCAATGCCTCCCCCTCCAGGTTTGCTGCTATGACATCAATCATCATGGTGAGGTCCGGGTAGGCATGGCATTTCGAGTCATGTAGGAATGCACTTGGTTCAAAAAGAAAGTTAACTTCTCAGGGTCTCCGTCAAAAGTGGGTTTGAAAGCTGGGGGTGTTATGGGCTGCTGCCTGTCTAGCAAGGCATGCAGCCATCCATACTGCTGTATCAGGCCACGTTGAAAGCCCCCTGCTTGGTCAAACCTTGGCATGGGCCCTGGGCTGGTATAGCGTTGATGATGATACTCAGGGCTGTGTTGCCGCTGGCAAGGCTCAGGGCTTCGATGGTGATAGTGATGGTCCAGACTGTCCTAGTAGCGGTGACTGCACTGGTGATAGTCTGGGCTATGGTGGCATGGGTACTGGTTGAGGCTTGCATAGGAATGGCGCCGCTTAGGGCTAACATACCATTCTCAATGCCTTGGGCTGTCACAACACCGGTGGTGGTCAGGACTCAGCAGTTGCTGATAATGGTTGGGGCTAGCACAGTGCTGCTGACAATCCAGTTTTCTCCTCCGCACTGGGCTTGAGGTTAAAGCTAGTGGCTTCAGTTGTGGGGAAGTGGCCCAGAAAGGCTGTCATAAATCACATTCACCAATTAATCTAAAATCCTCCCCACTTTACTGCCTGCCAAAACTTTATCTAAAATTGACCTTGAAGCTCACCCAGCTGCAATTGTTTAGGCTAACTTAAAAAGCTCAAGCATTCCTCCATTCCCGCTTCTACATCTGAGAACCCCAAGCACAAGTAAAAGGTAAAATTGCTGCAATTTCTTAATTGTCACAGTGTTGACACCAGTTTTGACTATGATGTTTACTTTCAAAGCTCAAAAAAGCTTAAGGCACAGAACATACATTATAGCATCCATAGATTAAAACAATAGGAGGTCTCTTTATTTCTTCTATGGAAAATATGAATTTCTCAGAAATAAAATAAAATGACTTCTAATATGGTGGATTTCATTGAAAGTATGAAAAAAGGTTAAGACAGGTATCTTTCATTTGGACACTGAAAACATTCCTGATTCTGAAGTCTTCACTGGAGATTTATCTCCAGCAGAAAGGTTTCTCAACAATTCCAAACCATTGCTATTGTTTTAATAAATAACACATATATGACTAACATTCAAATGTTTCTTGGATCCAGTCTTGAAATAAAAACTGCCAGAATTGAATGTGTGAGATGTAAAAACCCCAAATTTTGATACTCACAATACGAAGACAAGTCTGATTAACAAAACAAAGTTTTATTGAAGAATAACATAAAAAGAATAAAAGGAAAAGAGAAGAGAAGAGAAGAGAAGAGAAGAGAAGAGAAGAGAAGAGAAGAGAAGAGAAGAGAAGAGAAGAGAAGAGAAGAGAAGAGAAGAGAGGTGTTTGCAAATGCGGGCTCCTGGATCCTTCCCAATGGATTGGGTTCCAGGAGCGCAACAAACAGTTTCCAAGCTTTGCCTTTTATACTTTTTACAATGCACGTCACATCTAAGAAGCTCTTTCAACTTCCCTTCTCTATATTCTTTGAAGTTGCTTTACATTTAAAGGTCATCCTGGCAATTTCCTTCCATCCGCTGTGGTCTTATGTTTGTTTATTTGTAATTTCCACTCAAGTTGGTCATAATTAATTATCTTTGCTAATTACTTTTTGTGGTCACTTCACATGGACAGGAAACAGTAAACATTCCTTCTCATACATTGACAGCGCATTGCTACATTTGCATTACAGTGTTAGATTTGTGTTAAATAGACAGTCTCATATATTGGCATTACATTTCTACAATTATATTTCTACAATTTACAAAAGAATAACTTTTTTTCCTTCAATTCCACCCTTTTTTTTAACTTGGATTATTCTTTTGTACTTTTAATAGTTCATAACTCCCTATATTTTCTTTAGATTCTTGTGCAAGCAAATTTTCATATTTTGAGTCTTCTTTCCCCAATGTCCCTTAAAGTATTGGGACCATGGTCCTTCCTTCTACTAAAGAAGGTATGAAGGAAACAACAGTAGCAGAAGAAAAATATTGCAACACATAGTCCAGGTTCTAGGAACACGATTTCCAGGGTAGTCCAATCCATTGAAATTTTTCTCCTACTTAGATGGAAACAGTTCAACAGGTGAGGCAGGTTGAAATTTCAATTTCAGGCTGTCCAGCTGTGGAGCTTGTCACTGGAGAGGATATGATGGGACTTTCCATGGACTCACGCTTTGATTCCTTAAATCCGGAGGACTTGGCATGGTTGAGACCACTCAGGACTGGTACTTCTAGGTGACAGTTCTTTTCACCTGAACCCACTCTCCAGGAACAATGACCAGAGAGGTGGTAAGGCAGCCTGGGCTGTACTGAGATAGAAGACAAAACCTGTGCCAGATTATGCAAATACTGAGTAACTTTCTTCTTTTCTTCATTGACATTCTTGAACCTTCATGTAACAAAAGCCTCCCATACATCATTTCAAAGAAACAAAAACAACTTTACAGTTGAGGCCTATATTAACATGGCCTCACCACTAAATTTTGTAAAGCTTTTTTTTAAACTTGTATTTATCTCAGATTTGTTTAACTAAAGTATAAATACAACCATCCTGTATTAGAAAATATCAATCATCCCTTGCAACCCCCCTTCAGTGGCTGCTTCTGTGTTCTAGCCATTGTTTTTTTTTCTTCTTCTTTTCAACATCCGTCTCCCATCTTGAAACATCCACCTCCCACTTTAGTACATTCTTGTTCCTTCAACATTTTAAGGCTTGTGTTAAGGCATACAATTCACACGTTTGGGCTGATCACGTTAATGGCAGTCTCCCTGCTTAATGCATGCAATTCACAAGTCTGTGCAAACCAACTTAAAACAACTTTCCTGTTTCTTTCTTCTATTATCCATTCCTTCCTTCCCTTCTGCCACTCTAGCATAACTTTTTTCTTTTCTTCTTCCACCAGTACATCTTCTATCAACTTACATGAACCAACTCTTTCCCTTTATTATTAATCAATCCTCTTCATTTCTCTTCTCCAAAAGTATTCAAGACTCCATAAACATACTTGGAGTCAGTGTATATTTTCTCCTTCTCCCTTATTAACAACCTCAGAGCCTGCTGTAAAGCCCACAGGTTTGTGCTGACTAAGGGAGGGAAATTCACCTAGCCTCCACTCACATTTTCTCCTCCCCATTTACTATCGCATCTTCATTATGTCTCTCTTTTTCTTTTCTTTTTCCCAACTACTTTGTATGAACAAGTGTGTACCTCCTTTAGGCTTTCTGATTAAAATTGCCCACACTTGATAAGAAATGCTAACCACCAAAATGTCCCCAAATGTCAATTTTAGACAAAAATGCCACTGGCTGCCTCTTCCCCTCCCCCACTTCTGGGTCAAAACCTCCTCCAAGCCATCCTTTGTCCTTATTTACAAACAAATTATCTAGGGAAGAGCCAACAAAGGATAGCTCACCAAACTCTGTTTGCATTTGTTAACACAAGCTCTTTTTCTAACAGTTTTGCATACAAATCTTTAATCAAAACAGCATAGCTATTTATAATCCCAAAATTTTTCTCAATTTCTTTCTTTTAAATTCACAAAAAATAAATAAGCTTAATAAGATATTCTGAGTTACTGAAATAGTTTTTTTAATCAAACTCTAGTATTGCTTTTAATATAAAGTTAGTCAAATTCCAATTTAATCAGATTCCATTCAGATGGAAACAAATTTCCATTAAATAGGTAAAACATTTTCAAATTTAAGCAAAACAATTCAGAATCATTTCTTTTGGTTGATAGGTCTAACTCTAACTAAACAATTTAAATAATTTAAACTCAAAAATTTTCAAAAAAAATTGTCCAACAATTACTGGCTCCTCTTTTGAGTAGAAAAAATTGCAAGCTGAAACTGCAAAAGTGGGCATTAAATTTCACAGCCACCCCACCTTTCTCAAACCAGAATTCTAAACAGGGAAAAGGTTAAAAAGATCAACACCCCACTTTCTCCTTTCTTTCTCTCTTGCTTTCAAAGCAACACAGCCAGAAAAAGCAGGGGGGAGGGGGTTTGTGCCTGCAGACAGTTGCAAAAGGGATAGAGCAGAACTAATGGGCAAGAAAATGGTATAGGATTTCCTGCCTGAGCAGGTAACTTTAGGCTGTTCTTAAGACGAGAGAGAGAGAGAGAGAGAGAGAGAGAGAGAGAGAGAGAGAGAGAGAGAGAGAGAGAGAGAGAGAGAGAGAGAGAGAGAGAGAGAGAGAGAGAGAGAGAGAGAGAGAGAGATCTTTCTTCACTTTGTCTGTTGGCCAGACAACAGAGTGAGGGTGTTTCCTTTGGTATGTTCTTTTCTCTTGAGGTTAGTAACAGTCATATTTACTTCACACACAAAGACTCTGACACACATATACATACCAAGACAAGGAAAAGCAGAAAAATGATTGGGGAAAAAAGGTCTTCTCACTCACACAGAGAGACATACACACATTTCTCTCATTCCCCTTCTTTCCCAAGCAGTCCCTGAGCTCAAACCTTCCTTTTCTACCCTGGCTTCACATGGGTAGAGCCTGGGAAACCCATTCACAGACACAAGGCATCTGCTGCTAGCAAGATGGGTTTTCCTGTTTGAAGCTACTCAATTTTACAGTTATTTATTTTATTTTATTTTTTCTTTTGGTTTACAACAATGACTTACAACAACAACTTACAACAACAGCCCATCTTTTTGAGAGTTTTCTTGATTATGGTTCCCTGAGGTTCTCGATTTGACAGCCACCCAAAACTCTTAACATCAGTTTGCTTCCCTTCAGGCTGGCCTTCCCCCTCACGGGAGTAAGGGACCTCAACCTTTCAGGTCTGCACTCCTCTAGACTTACCAGTGTTCCCAGAACACAGCCCATCACACTCACAGAGCTGTTATCACAGAAAACCTCCCACAATCACTCTCCTGACCACCCAGGTATAATTGCATTTTCCCCTTCTTCGGGGCAAAAGTGTCTTACCTGGGCCAGTGCATTGGGTTACCTGGTCTGGGCTTCAGTTGCTGACTTCTTCCTTTTTCCTGTTCTTTGATTTTTTGTAAACCAGAGTTGTCAATTTACTTTGGCTCGGAGCCTGCAAGGGGAAACTAGATCTCAGATAACTCCAGGCAGTTGAAATCAACAGGTATGCTCCTGGATTTTACTGAGAACAGTATCCCCTAGAGGCTCTTAACTGCCCGCATTCTCCACCAAGATTGTGAGATGTAAAAACCCTAAATTTTGATACTCACAATACGAAGACAAGTCTGATTAACAAAACAAAGTTTTATTGGAGAATAACAAAAAAAGAATAAAAGGAAAAGAGAAGAGAAGAGAAGAGAAGAGAAGAGAAGAGAAGAGAAGAGAAGAGAAGAGAAGAGAAGAGAAGAGAAGAGAAGAGAAGAGAAGAGAAGAGAAGAGAAGAGAAGAGAAGAGAAGAGAAGAGAAGAGAGGTGTTTGCAAATGTGGGCTCCTGGATCCTTCCCAATGGATTGGGTTCCAGGAGCACAACAAACAGTTTCCAAGCTTTGCCTTTTATACTTTTTACAATGCACGTCACATCTAAGAAGCTCTTTTAACTTCCCTTCTCTATATTCTTTGAAGTTGCTTTACATTTAAAGGTCATCCTGGCAATTTCCTTCCATCCGGTGTGGTCTTATCTTTGTTTATTTGTAATTTCCACTCTGTGATCTTATCTTTTTTTATTTGTAATTTCCATTCAAGTTGGTCATAATTAATTATCTTTGCTAATTACTTTTTGTGGTCACTTCACATGGACAGGAAACAGTAAACATTCCTTCTCATACATTGGCAGCGCATTGCTACATTTGCGTTATTATTATTATTATTATTTATTTAACTTCTATGCCGCCCTATTCCGGAGAACTCAGGGCGGCTCACAACATGATACGAATATAAAAACCCCTAAGTTAAAAAAGAAAAACCAATCATTTCACAAACATACACACAAACATACACTGGCTAGGGGCAAGGTGTTAGCTGCCCCAGGCCTGCCGGCAAAAGTATGTTTTAAGCAATTTACAAAAGGCGGAGAGGATGGGGGCGACACGGATCTCCGGGGGAAGTTGGTTCCAGAGGGCCGGAGCCGCAACAGAGAAGGCTCTTCCCCTAGGCCCCGCCAGGCGACACTGTCTGTCTGATGGGACCTGGAGAAGGCCGACTCTGTGGGCCCTAACCGGCCGCTGGGATTCATGAGGCAGCAGACGGTCCCGTAAATAACCTGGTCCGATGCCATGTAGAGCTTTATAGGTCATAACCAACACTTTGAATTGGGTTCAGAGACCAATTGGCAGCCAATGCAGCTCGCGGAGTGATGCCGAAATGTGGGCATTTCCAGGCAAGCCCAACACTGCTCGCTGCATTACCTGAAGTCTCCGAACATTTTTCAAAGGTAGCCCCATGTAGAGAGCACTGCAGTAGTCGAGCCTCAAGGTGATAAGGGCATGAGTGACTGTGAGAAGAGACTCCCGGTCCAAATAGGGCCGCAACTGGTGCACCAGGCGAACCTGGGCAAATGTCCTCCTCGCCACAGCCGAAAGATGATGTTCCAAATTTAGCTGTGGATCAAGGAGGACGCCCAAGTTGCGGACCTTCTCCAAGGGGGTCAAAAGCTCCCCCCCCAGGCTAATGGACGGATAGATTGAAATATCTTTGGGAGGCAGAACCCATAGCCACTCCGTCTTGTCGGGGTTGAGTTTGAGCCTGTTGGCACCCATCCAAACCCTAACAGCCTCCAGACATCGGCACATCACTTCCGCTGCTTCACTGAAATGACACGGGGTGGAGATGTAAAGCTGGGTATCATCAGCATACTGATGATATCTCACCCCGTGTTGTCGGATGATCTCGCCCAGTGGTTTCATGTAGATATTAAACAGCAGAGGGGAGAGGACCAATCCCTGAGGGACCCCACAAGGGAGGAACCTAGGGGTCGACCTCTGACCCCCTGCCAACACTGACTGTGACCGACCAGTGAGGTAGGAGGTGAACCACTGCAAAACAGTGTCCCCAACCCCCAACCCCTCCAGTCGGTGCAGAAGGATACCATGGTCAATGGTATCGAAAGCCGCTGAGAGGTCAAGTAACACCAGGATAGTGGAAAATCCGCTATCCCGGGCCCGCCAGAGATCATCCGTCAGCGCGACCAAAGCAGTTTCCGTGGAGTAGCCGAGCCTGAATCCTGACTGTTGAGGGCCCAGATAATCGGCCTCATCCAAGGACCGTTGGAGCTGGAGTGACACCACCTTCTCAACAACCTTCCCTATAAAGGGAAGATTGGAGACAGGACAGTAGTTGTTTAGGACAGCTGGGTCCAGGGAAGGCTTCTTGAGGAGGGGGCGCACAATTGCTTCCTTGCAGGGAGTCGGAAAGGACCTCTCCCTCAAAGAAGTGTTGACAATCTCCTGAACCCAGCCCCACGTCACCTCCCTGCTGGCCGAAACCAGCCAGGAGGGGCACGGGTCCAATAAACAGGTGGCGGAGCTCACAGCTCCAATGGCCTTGTTGACTTCATCAGGTGCTACCAGGTCAAACTCCTCCCACACAACAGGATAAAGACAAGTCCCTGTCATCTCGACTGAATCATTATCAGCCGATACTGCATTCCAATTGGAGCCAAGGTCCATCCGAATCTGGGCGATTTTATCCGCGAAAAACTTATTAAAGTCCTCAGCACCACCCTGCAAGGGTGCATCAACCCCCCCCCCCTGATTAAGGAGGGAGCGAGTTACCCTGAACAGGGCAGCTGGGCGGGATTCCGCAGATGCAATCAAGGCGGAATGATACGCGCATCTTGCTGCCTTGAGCGCCACCTGATAAGTCTTGATATAAGATCTTAAAAGTGTTCGGTCAGATACGGATTTACTTTTCCTCCATCGCTTCCCTAGGTGTCTCTTCTGGTGCTTCATCCCCCTGAGTTCCTCAGTAAACCAAGGAGATCTCCTGGGTCTGCTACCACAGAGAGGTCGCAGCGGCGCAATCCGGTCAAGAGCCCCCTTCGCAGCCATATTCCAGGCTGTAACCAGGGACTCTGCCGAACTGTGAATGAGAGAATCCGGTATTTCCCCAAGCGTCCTCTGAAAACTCTCTGGATCCATCAAACGTCTGGGGCGGAACCACCTAATCGGTTCCGCCTCCCTGCAGGGGAGGATTGGAGCCTTAAAAACAAGCCGTAGCAGAAAATGATCTGACCATGACATAGGCAAAATATCTAAGCCCCTTAAATTCAGATCGTTGCTCAACTGTTCTGAGAGGAATACCATGTTGGGAGTGTGTCCCCTCTCGTGAGTCGGACCCTGAACTACCTGAGTCAGGTTCATGGTTGCCATGGTGGCCATGAACTCCTGCGCCAACCCAGAGGATTTGCCGAGCGACGGAAGATTTAAGTCCCCCAAGACAATAAGCCTGGGGAACTCAACCGCCAGCCCAGCGACCTCCTCGAGTAGCGCAGGCAGAGCTGTTGACACGCAGCTGGGAGGCAGGTACGCGAGCAACAAGCCCACCTGAACCCCTAGGTCCAACTTCAGAAGGAGCAACTCACAACCCGCAATCTCAGAAACAGCGAGCCTACGTTGGCTAAAGGTCTTCTTGGCTATAATAGCCACTCCTCCCCCCCTTCCCTGGGGTCGTGGCTGATGCCATACCTGGAACCCGGCTGGACACATCTCAGAGAGAGGAACTCCTCCCTCCGGGCCCAGCCAGGTCTCAGTCATACATGCGAGGTCGGCCTCCTCATCCAGGAGAAGTTCATGGATGAGGGGAGCTTTATTCACAACCGACCTGGCATTGAGCAGCAGCAGCCTGAGCCCAGGGTCTGGATTTCCCCCATCACCAGTACTTCGGGCTGAACTCACAGGGTCGGAGCAAGGGATCGCGAGCTCTTGTTCCCCGGGAATGGCCTACCCTATGGCTCCCGCCATATCTGCCTCTCCCCAGCAAGACTGGTATACTTTGGCCCTCTATCACCCCAGAGCCAGCGTCCCCCTCCCCCTCCGCCTCTGCCGTGCCAGGCAGGCTAGCCAGTCCATCCCATTCATTCCACTCAGCCACAACACCATCCATGCCATCAATTTATCCCTCCCAAAAACCACCCTATAAACTAAACAATTTAAAAACAATAAGCTAACCATCCATTCATCCATTAAATCCGATTCATTCCACAGTCAGTCCCCCCAGTCATTCATAACATCTAGCAATTCAATTAAAATAGTATTAAATAAGTATAAATATTTAAAATTTAGACAAACAGTAAGTAAAAATAACTCAGAAAACATAATAACAAACAATGACAAACAATAACAAACAATTGCCCTCAAGAGTCGGCTGATTAGGGCAATGGCTGCTCAACAGCTCGGCTCTTCTCTTCCCCTCCGAACTCCCAAAGTTCAGCTCAGCTGCTCAGCGTCTGGGGCAGCTGGTTAGGGGAAAGGCTACTCAACAGCTCAGGTCTTCTCTTCCCCCTCCGAACTCCCAAAGTTCAGCTCAGCTGCTCAGCGTCTCGGGCAGCTGGTTAGGGGAAAGGCTGCTCAACAGCTCAGCTCTTCTCTTCCCCTCCGAACTCCCAAAGTTTAGCTCAGCTGCTCAGCGTCTGGGGTGGCTGGTTTGGGGAAAGGCTGCTCAACCTGGAGTTACAGTGTTACATTTGTGTTAAATAGACAGTTTCATATATTAGCATTACATTTCTATAATTATATTTCTACAATTTACAAAAGAATAACTTTTTTTCCTTTAAATGCAAAGCAATGCCTACTTAAATGCTACAGTGAAAAGGAATAAAGGACTAAAATCACTAGATAATCTAGTGTCTGACACAAGCTTTCCCTATATCATCCTTGTAATTTATTTCAGTGACCCTCTCTAGGCCTCCTTTAATTACAAGTTGTCAGTCAGAACTAATTCAATTACAAGACAGTCCTGGGGTTACATCCACTTCATTTATGGCAAATATCTGCAATTGAACCACACATAAACCTATTAGAGCTGCTACTGTTGGGGGCAGAAAAAGGACATTTGCTGCCAAATGTCCATGTCAATGGCTTAAGGAAACCAGTGCAAGCTGAGAATTACTCACCAGGCAATCAAACAGCCTAGCAACTGCAGAAAGCTTTTCCCAATATGCACCAATTATTAGAGGAGTATTTGGTCATAATAATACAAAACCATTTTCTTAATACCAAGAGCTGTGCTTTTACACAGCTTACACACACACACACACACACACACACACACACACACACACACACACACACACAGAGAGAGAGAGAGAGAGAGAGAGAGAGACAGACACTCACAAAACACAAACAGATGTATTGGATTGTTGCCTTTTCCACTACCATTTCAGATTTTAATACTGAATAAATTAAATTCAGCATCACTATAAAAAGAATTAAGCAACTTTATTTTTCTTGCCCATTTACTGAACACTAAAGGGTCAGATCTGAAGTTTAATTTCAGGAAGAAAAATTTGCTATTGCTAATTATTTAGCATGCAACTAAACACTACCCCCTTGTGCAATCCACAAGCCTCTTTTCTGTACCTCTGAAATCCTATCTCATAATTGCTAAATGACAGCAACATTTCCTGTTATTTGGGGGAGAGTTGAGAAGTGAAGCATAAATCTTTAAATAGATATATTTCAATTAAAAAATAAAGAATCCTATTCAAAGCATCCACTTAAAACTCATTTTCTTGTGAGTGATATAGTTCTTCTCACTTTGCTGCTCAGAGCAATGTTGAATGTGCTCTTTTTTATTACAAGATTGTCAGCTCTTGCCTTAACACAAAGAGGCTTGTTCTGTAGAAGTTACCCTTTAGCAAGTATGCATATATCAGCCTATCATTTTTTCATATATAAATAATTTTGCAGCATATTTCACTCAACAGAAAAGATCACTGAATAAAGCATATTAAGAGATCAAAATGGCATATCTTTATTACAGCTGTAAATCCTAGATTCAAAAGATATCATTTCAATTGATTTCTCAAGAGGTAAGTGTAAGATTCTAATGGCTTAGATTGCCAACTACATGTCAGAGAGTATTAATGAAAAAAGGAAGATGAAAAGAAGCAACTTCACTCAGAGTGAATCAACAAAAAAGTACAGAAACAGAGAGGAAAACTGCAGGAAATATGTAAGGATTAAGAAGCACAAACCTACTAAATTTTAAGCAACTCTTCTCTACCACAAAATAAAAAAGAGAGATGAAGTTAAAAATGAAGTACAGAGGGAAAACTTGATTTAGTTTCACCTAGACTCAGTAGAAAAATTTGCTTATGAGTATTTTTCATAAAACAACCAAATTACTACCAGAGTACTACTAATTTTAGTTTTGGGTTAGCAAATGACACATTGAGTGTGGAAAATTACTTCCAGAACACTTTTAAACTATGCACAATAGTTGTTTTTATTAAAAAATGTATTGATGTTTTCTAATTTCTTTGTTAAAAGTGTAGCTTCTTATTTTAAAAATCTTGAAGGGGTTTTGCAAAAATATATGATAAAAATAAAAGTAAAATAAATACAATAACAAATAATATGTCTTCAGAATAATTGGGTGTGTAGTTTAATAACTAAAGAAGGTTAAGATGAAAATATACATTTTTAAAAATATCCAAAAATGTGTTGATTTTGAAGGTTTGTATATTGTAGCAAAATTTGGAATGTCCATTTTTGCTTGTTGCATTTCTTTTTTGCATAACCAATAAGACTGAGGTAATGAATAAGTTCGCACTATACTAATTTCATGGAAATATATAGGCCTTTAGTACAGGAGGGCTCAGACCAACCTGTAAACTGTATATAACAGTTTTATAGCAGTGAAAAGAGAACAGATTCAATGAATACTGACCCACAAAGCTTTTGCCAAAATCATTTTTGTTAATTTTTAACTTTCATAAGAGAGTGTCAGAAGCCATTTCTATTTCATTTCTATCTATCTCCTCTGATCTAAAAACAAATTTCACCTTTCCCTGGGTTCTGCCATACTTCCAAGGGGGAGGGGGATGTGCCTGCAGGGATATTACTTTTGCTTCCTCTATTTACTACAATGTAACCTTTTGCTTTGTTTACTGCTTCTGTGTCTCCTGGCCACTGTAATTTAACAAATTGCTTCCTGCACTGTGTATCTCTCTGAACTTTCTTCTCCCTAACCTGTTAGCTAGGAAAAGAGGGGGAGAAAGAAATACAACCTCCAGAGCCTGGCTTATCTCTCCATTTCTCAAAAGAAGGTGCGAAGAGCCGTTTGAACATCACGCTGCAACCAGGCTGGATCAATGTTATCTCCCCTTTTTCCACAATGGACTTAACATCTGGGGATTGGCCGGTTTTGAATCGTCCAGATGAACTGTGGGGTGGGGTTTGCTTGGGGACACTTTAAAGTATCAATCTGTAAGGAATCCCTCAGATCCTGTCAATTATGCCTGCTATCAACTACTCTTAATAAAAGTTCCTGTTGGAAGAAGTTGTTTCCAAGAGTTCTGCTTTCTTAAGATGTGGGGTTGAAGTGGGTCCTTACAGAGAGCTAATTTTGCTAAACAGTAATGATAGGGTATCTAACTGGAATAAAATGTATATATTTTACAAGTGATAAAGGCATATAATATTTGTTTGCTTCTGTTGTATTAAGTCTTTCAGGACTAACACTGGTTAAAATGTGTGCAAAGAATGTGCATTTCTCAAGCATTTTTGCCTCAGAATTTTTCAAACACAGTTGTCCTACTTTTACCTTAGTAATTCAGCCAATTCAGCCAATGAAGCTATATTTTCCTGATTGGTAGTATGATGGACCTTCAGTACAGCATGTTTCTTGAAGAATTATTTGAAAAACAAATAATCAGGCTGGTTGCTTAGTGTAGAATGACTGACAAATAGAGAATTGGGCTAACAGGATCATGAGAATGCAAACTCTTAACTTGGCAGAAATGGCTAAAATATCCGCATATTTGAAGGATCACTCAAATGAAAAATATATGTTGGACTGGAAAAAATGGATATATACAAGGTAAATATCAATCTAAGAAGTTGCACTTAGCATATAGTTAAATTTTTATATGTTGGATTGAAAAATATAGTCAAATTTTTATTAGGATTTACATAATAATTTGGTTTAGTTTAGTGGGTTTTCTTGTGTTTTACCCTGTATTCACTCTGGGAAGTCGGGGGGTGGGTGGGTTGGGGGGCGTCATAATGTACTCAACTGCAATATTGGTATTACATATAGAATGATATACTTTTTGATAAAAGAGGGGTTGCTCGGGCAGTACCTCGGAACCACATCTGGAGGGGGCGGAGATTGAGGAGTGAAGGATTGGAGGGAAGTAGGGAGGTTGTAGGAGGAGGGTGGAGAGAGAGGGAGGGAGAGAGGGTGGGGGGATAGAAGTAGGAGGTAGGGAGGAAGGAAGAGGGGGATGTGGTGGAGGGGGTGCTGCCGAGCAATACCCATAGTTATTTTAATTATCTCACATAAGTTTTTATGCTTTGTTTTGTGTTGGAAAAAGTTCCTAACGATTGTACTCAGTTGAGTTGTATTTACTTTGATTTTTTGTTTATATTTATAATTATAAAACTAATAAAATATTTTTTTAAAAAAGAGAATGCAAACTCTTGAAAGATAGATTTAAAAATAAATGATTTGTGGACTCTAGAGTGAGCAAGATCCTTTCAGGTGACATATTTGTGATTTGGAGCTGTGAATATAAATGGAGTTGTCAATTCCCTTTATTTAAAGAATATGATTTGGACATCAAGGATAGGCGAATTCTGTAAAAGGACTTAACAACTCAACTTGTTATCTGTAATATGGTAATTAGATCTCTTTCTTTTGAAGATGTCTAATAGTAAGAAATAGATACCGCTAAGTCTCTGTCTCTCTTTTAAGTAAGATTTTTGTCACTGTCTTATTTTAATTTTATAATGCCATGTATCAGGAATGATACACATCTCAATATGTATCTTTGCTGACATTTATGATGGGGAATGATATTATTGCTATTTAAATAATATAGTTTTAATTTATTTCTTAATTTTAAAGAAAGCTTTTTACGTTGTAGAAGTATACAAAACTAGTAATATTCATTTATTTCTTTATTATAATTTAGTGTTTACTGTGGAATAGTGTTTAATTCCAAATAACTTCAAGTAATGTACAAGGGGGGAAAAAGATCTACCTTCTCATAATAAATATACACAAAACTATTCAGGACATTTTATTACTAAACATTTGGTTATTTGTCCAATTTATATAACTGCCCATTAGAAAGATAAACCCTGTTCAGTTTCAACAGATTCCTGGCCTCTGTTTCATTCAAACCATTTTTGTTTGGTTGATGGGGAGATTCTAATAAAAAATGAAGTTGACTTTGCATAATTGAATTTTTGTCCTTACTCTGATTTAAACAAACTATAGCAAAGCCAGGTGGGAAATAAGCCACTTACCTTTGCTTAGTGACAATTCTCTTAATAAAGAATGCCTGTTGGAAGAAATATTCCAAGAGTTCTGTCTTCTTAAGATACAAAGTGGGGTGGGTCCTTACATGAGACAGAGACCTTGCTGAGGTTTTCAGTGAGGAGAAGGCGGATGAGCTCCCCCCCCACCGACCCACAGACTGTGCCATTGAATTCAAGCCTGAGGCAAAACTCCTGAAGCCCAGATTATACTCTATGAGCCCAAAGGAGAATGAGGAAATTGAAAGATTCATAAAGAAAAACCTAGAAAGGGGGTTCATTGAGCCAGCCAAGCCTAAAGTGGCTGCCCCGGTCCTCTTTAGAGAGAAGAAGGACGGCTCTTTATGCTTATATTTGGATTATAGGGCTCTGAATACAATCAGTGAAAGCAACCTATACCCTCTGCCCCTCATGAAGGACATGTTGTCACACCTCTCGAAAGGAAAATATTTTTTATAAACTAGACCTAAGGGAAGCTTACTATCGCATGAGAATTAAGGAATGGGATGAATGCAAGACCGCATTTAACTGCCCCATGGGGTGCTACCAATTCAAAGTGTTGCCATTTGGATTACAAGGGGCACCCGCAGTATTTATGCAATTAATCAATGACGTTCTAAGGGAGCACCTATTTAAGGGGGTCCTGGTTTACTTAGACGACATTCTTTTCTTCATCGAATCAAAAGAGGAACATGTCAACCTAGTCAGAGCAGTTTTAAAGAAACTGCGAACCGCCCACCTATATGCCAAACTCTCGAAATGTGAATTCCACCAGAAAAGGATAGACTGCCTAGGTTATCGAATATCCCCACAGGGCATTGAAATGAACCCAGAGAAGGTCAGAGCAGTATTAGAATGGGCACCACCCCACACAAGAAAGCAACTGCAAAGTTTCCTGGGCTTCGCAAAATTTTACCGCCAGTTCATCCCCTCATTTGCCCAGATAGCCCTGCCCCTCACAAACTTACTAAAAACAAGGGAGCATCCTCAGAAAAACCTAGCCAGCCACTAACCTGGACAATGGAGTGCCAAACATCATTTGAGAGATTAAAGAGACTTTTCTCTGCCGAACCAGTACTGAGGCACCCAGACATGGATAAGCCCTTTGTGATACAGGCGGATGCAAATGATGTGGCAGTGGGGGCTGTACTACTACAAGAAAATGATGAAGGGGTATTGCAACCCTGTGCATATACATCCAAGAAACTCACAGAAATGGAACAGCGCTGGCCCATATGGTAGAAAGAGGCATACGGGATACATTGGTCATCACTCATGTGGCGCCAGTTCCTTGAAGGCAACAAAATCTCCTTCCAGGTGTGGACTGACCACAAAAATTTGGAAGCCCTGAAAACACCCAGGAAGCTCAACCCCAAGCAAGCCTACTGGTCCCAGCATTTTGACCAGTTCCAATTTATGTTTAAGCATTTGCCGGGGGGAAAGAACTTCCTGGCAAAATCACAACAGGCAGCACCAGTAACCACCAGAGCTCAAGCTAAATTAAAACCACAGCTGGGCAGCCAAACCATAATTGAATTCCGGAAAAGTTTGGAAACAGATGAATGGTTCCAGAAAAACAAAAATATGTGCACAATGAGAGACGGGCTGCCTTGGGTGGGGGAAAAGTTATATATACCAACAACCCAAAGAGTCACATTCATGCAGCTTTGCCACGACACAAAATCAGCAGGGCATTTTGGATTTGTAAAAACATTACACTTAATTAAATGGCAATTTTGGTGGCCATCCATAAAAAAGGACATAGAAAGTTACGTGGCCAGCTGCCCAAAGTGTGCAACTGCCAAGAGGTTGCAAGGGAAATCACAGTGGCAAATCCCTCAGCCCCGTGGAGGGAAATAGCCATGGATTTTATAGTGGAATTACCAGAAAGCAATAGGAATACTGTTGTCTGGATGGTCACGGACTTGTTTTCCAAACAGGTGCACTTTATCCCTTGCCAAAAGATTCCCTCCTCTGAACTTCTCCCCTGTTGTTCTAGCCTATCTTGTCCTCTTCCCCCTCTCACTTCCTCCATGCTTTGCTCTGTCCCTGTTTTCTCCAACATTTGTTCAATATCTCTTCTTTTTTCAACCATAGCTCTTTCTTCTCTGAGATCTCTCAAGTCTTCCTCTGAGGCACAGTATTGCCTGTAGAAGTCTTCCGCTTTCTCCACTGTATCCAATCTAAACCTCTTCTCCTGCCAAGTCACAATAAGCCCCTCTGGTGTTAGCCATCTAAAATTTACATTGCTTTGATGTAACCTGGATGTCAGAAAGAGGTAGTTCTTTCGGAGTTCTCTCATCCTTTTAGGTATTTGTTTTAACACAATAATTTGTTTCCCTCTGTATTCTAACTGTTCATCATGTGTCCTATATTTATTTATTTATTTATTTATTTATTTATTTATTTATTTATTTATTTATTTATTTATTTATTTATTTATTTGGGTTTGTATGCCGCTCCTCTCCGGGGACTCAGAGCGGCTAACAACATATATATATAACAATAAATTACAATAATAAAAAACCCAAACAATGATATCTAAAAAATACAATAAAACACACATTCAATTCAACAATCAACCACAATCATCCCCAGGCCTGCCGGCAAAGATGAGTTTTTAGATTTTTCCAGAAGGCCGGGAGAGTCAGAGAAATGCGGACTTCAGGAGGCAGTTGGTTCCAGAGGGCGGGTGCCACAACAGAGAAAGCCCTCCCCCTAGGGCCCGCCAGACGAGCCCATCTCTAATTTTCTTTTTTATAAACTTCACATGGACCTCTCTAGGAAGGTTATGTAATCTCTCATAGTTTGTCTGCACCCTGTATGTCTCATCCATCCCAGCAATCATCTCTTCTTTGTCAATCTCAAGAGCTCCTGCCAACAAATCCGCCTTGTCTGGAAGATCTTCTCCTCTTTCCTCTATAACATTTTGGGATCTAAGATATTGGGTCACCTTCTCCACTTCCAGTAACGTCACCGCTGTCATTAACTCTTTATTAGCCACAGTTAAGTTTTTATCCATCTCTTCCACCTTCTTTTCTTCATTACCCAATCTTTGCTCTACTGCCAGCAGCTTCTGCTCATTTTTTGCGATTTGCTGCTGAATCTTCTCTCTCATTTCTCCAGTAACTTTCCTAACCACTTCTAGTTCTGTTTTGATTTCCTCATGGTTCTTCATCATCACTTCCTGCATTGCCTACATCATTGTCTGCAATTCTTTAAGTGGGTTGGAACATTCTCTTTGAAGCATGTCATCTAATGATCTTTGGTTCATGGGACTAGAACCTTGTGTTGTATTTTTCTTTCCCCCACCAATCTTAACTAAGTTTGGATTGTTTGCCATTTTAAATAAACTTTCCCACAACTTACTGTTCTTCCAATATATCCACTTTCCACTTCCTTCTCTTCGTTCTTCCACTTTCTCCCCCTTTACCTTGTTCCCCTCTCAGGTGTTTAAACAACAACAATATCGCTGGTATATTCCATCTATGTAAATCTATCAGTATAATACTAATACAAATACAGGTTCTAATAGTTCAATCTCTGATGTTAACTTTAAACTTTCCCAACGTTTGCTTTTTTTCTTTGTATAATCCAATAAACCGTTCAATCTCTGTTTAATACCCTTTCTCTTATCTTCTTTCTTCTGTCTCACACCATTCCATTCTATACATCCATATAATCACCTGCTATCTCCTCAACAACACTTTCCAAAGTTGTCAGTCTCTATATTGTTCCAATTCCTCCTGTCATGCAATCTCTATCCCTTTCTGGGGAGAAGAAAAAGAAAACACCTTTCCGCCAGCCAATCCACTCAGCAGTCAAAGGCAAAAGCCAAAGACTCTCAGACAAGGTTCTTAGCTTAATTAAAGGTTGATTCCTGTCCTTTTATGTGACTTTAAAACGTGAGGTCTTTAATCAGTGCAGCCTGGCTCCTCCACATCAGACCCTTCTAGGCAATCTTCCTGCCACTTTCACTTGCCGCCTCCTCTCCACTCCTTCAGCTTCTCTTTTTCCAGGCTTCCCCTTTCCGCTTTCTCTTTTGATGCATCTACCAAATCTGCTCACAAAGGTTTGGGAAAAAGTCAATCTAGTCAAATCCAATTTACCATTGTTCCGCTATTTCCTCGCTTACTCCATCCAGCTGTCAGTTTCAGCAGCCATTTTTGGCCGTTTTCTTCCCGATCTGCTCGGTTCTGGGTTTATCCACTTCCCATCGCCAGTCACCACCAACAGCACAGCAGCAGATCGCCCACACCTTTTGTCGCCCCCACGAGGCTTCTTTCGGTTTAGATGAGCCCCATGGACCTAGGATGAGTGTTTGGTGATGCCAGAGAGACCATTTGCACCACCGCCCGCTCTAACAGCTGGCTCCACCCCCTACTTACTGCTAATTTATTCTGTTTGAATTTCTTGTAAAAATAGAATTTCGTATTTCATAGGATTATAAAAATAATCATAGTGAAAGAGAGTGATCTAAACATGAAAGCTAATTCCTGTCAATGGAATGGGACAACTTAGTGCGGCCAACTTGTTCCAACCAACTCACTGAGGCCAATTCGATGCAACCAACTCACTATGGCCAACTCACTGTGGGACAACTTGCTGCAGGACAATTCAACAATTCAATTTTAATATTTAAAATAATTTTAATTATTTATTTTTTGTCATTCACATTTCATTTTGTTCCTCCTTTTGCATTCTTTCTTTAATGATTCTATTCCACTATTTCTTTGATATAAGTGTAACTTTTCTCCTGCAGCGAGTTGTCCTGCGATGAGTTGCCCGTGCCAAGCTGGCCGTACTGAATTGTCCTAGACCCTCCAAGGCAAACAGGCTGATTCCAAATCAAGCCATTATCAAAAGAGGTTGGCTTCCAGGCTCTTACATAATATAGGTGTCACGAAAGTGTGTTCGTAGTCCCGGCAACCATGATTAATGACAGAGACCTTGCTTGTCTCTCTGGGATGGAAGCCCCGGCGGAAGCCAGGCCATCTCCTTTTATTCCACATCAAAGGTCTCTACCCACAAATTGACACCCTACTGATTTACAGCCAATTACATTACACAGATAGCTAAAACATACACTTTGAAAGCATGACGTATTTTTCAAGAAACGAAACTTTTCCCTGCTTTCTCCTCCACCCCCTTAGTACAGCTATCAGCTGACAGCCTGTAAGGGAGGGAGAGAGAAGCCCATCCAGGCAGAGAAGGATTTCTTAAAGGAGAAATGGACATTTATCACAACATCTCATCCTTTTTTGTTTTTGTTTAGAAGCAAAGGCTTTCAGTCCATGTATTCGATTTCATCCAACTGAGGTGGCTGTTTATCCATTGGCATCCGCTCGAATCCTTGTTGACTAATGTTCACTTGTTGAGACAATTTTTTTTTCTTTGGTATAAAAGATTTCATCATAGTAAAAATATCAGACAAACATTGTATATAAAAGCATCCACAATGGAATAATATAACAATACAAAATAATACTTATCAAATTTCTTAACCATTGAAAATTTGGTAACCAAAACCAGAATGCATTCCAAATATCCCCAATGCTTATGATCTCTGGATATTGGTGGAGGGATTTGTCCTTGTTCTTCATTAAGCATTTCAACGGCCATCACTGTCATTGGCTGCAGTCCAATTCCGTGTGCCATTCAAATAGCTACAAACCCAATACACTTGCATTGTACTCTCCATCCTCACATTTTGCATACACTTTGTTATTACTTTGATCACAATGATCAGGCATATTAAAGGTGATATTACAAGAGAGATATATACTTAAAATAATAATTCCCTTAGAAAAATTAAAACACACTAATACAAAATCTACATAATAAAACCTAAGTGGCAGCGTATAATGTCCTGCCTCATTAATATGTACAAAACTTTCGCTAGCTCCAGTGTTGTTCAAAGGAAGTCCAACTAAAGAAAGTCCTTGACTGGCATCCGATGGTGACATCATACACATCCAGCAGTCAGTATGGTTTGTTAAGGCACTAACTTTTTATTGTCCTTCCAAAATTATTGTCCATCCACTTTGGGCTCACCAGAGTGTTTGCAATCTTTTGGCTGTACACTGTAAGGGCGAATATTGCGGCCAGGAACCCATATCGTATTGCCTTCATGTTGCACCGCAGCATATCCACGACCCCAGGTAATAAGTTCAGCTGGTCCTTTCCATTGGGGGTCTGGTAGTTTATGATACCAAATTAGCGGTCGAACCGTGGTTGCTGTGTCTGGAAGGGGAGAAAAATGCCTGCTCGCAGCTGTATTAGGTGGCGTGCCAGGTGGTTTAGAAAATTGAGAGTATATAAAGCCAAATTAAGATGATTTTGCACTCCAGGTAGTCCGGGGGTATTTTTCCCCATTTTTCATTTTTAATTTGTCAAGCATGTGCTTAAGAGTAGAATTGGCCCGTTCTACTACTGCTTGCCCCTGTGAATTGTAAGGAATGCCGAATTTATGAATAATGTTCCACCAATTGCAGAACTGAGCAAAGCCATGACTACAATATGCGGATCCATTATCAGTTTTTAATTCTTTAGGAGTACCCAGAGTGCTAAAAGTTCGAATACAATGATTGATGACATGTTTAGTTGCCTCTCCACGCTGTGGAGTAGCAAGGATGAACCCAGAATATGTATCAATAGTCACATGTATATATTTCCACGGACTAAAAGATGCATATTGAGTAACATCCATTTGCCAAATTTGACATGCCTCAAGTCCACGGGGATTCACACCCATTGGAATAGACAGTCCTTATTGTGAACAACTGGGGCACTGTTGAATGATAGCTGTTGCCTCCCCGGGGGTTATGCCAAATTGTTTAGCCAAAGCCTTGGCGTTTTGATGAAAATAGTTATGACTATCCCAGGGAGTAAGTTGTTGCATAGTCATAACGTGTGTGTTGCCATATCCGCCTGGGAATTCCCTTCACTGAGAATTCCTGGAAAATTTTGATGACTCCGGATATGTGCAATAAAATAAGGACAATATCTTGTCTCAATAGATTTTTGCAATGTCAAAAATAGTGTCAACAAAGTCTTATCCAAACTAGGAGAGATATAAGCAAAAGGTAAATTTTTTATGGCCAAAAATCATGGATCTGTTGGAGAATGACAAAAAAAACTGACCAGGCCAATCACCAATCAATAATTGCAAAACCAAATTATTTTGAATCAAAGTTTCCCACAATTTTAAGGAAAATAGGATAAAAATAATTCCAAATTCAATTCCAAAAATCTGGCGCCATCGTGTGGCCACGATGTGTAATTTCAGCCAAAGTCATAGCTGGAGTGAAAACAATTTCTTGAAGGCATATTAGATTGAGTAATTGCCACTGTGGGTGGTCGATCAAAAATCACATTCAAATGCACAGGGTGATTGTCAACACATCGATCAGTCCACTGGTTGTTGAGGGCTGTTTGGACTTTCTCAACGACCAATAACTGGTCGGAGGTCAATGTCACAACGTCTGTGGGATTTTTGAGGCCTTTTAATGCCATAAATAAGGGAGAAAGAGTCGAGGTAGAAAGACCTATATATGGCCTTAACCAATTAATATTTCCTAAATATTGTTGTAGTTGAACCAATGTAGGTGCAAGTGTCTTTTGACCAGTGCCAATTAAGGGTTGCAAAACTCTTTTGCAGTCTGCATTAGCATTTTCAACAGCCAATTTCATCAAAATCTCTTTTGTAGCTAATTCATTAGCAATTTCTTTATCAATACTGTCTTTTAGTCTATTTATAAATTCATCATAGGGCTCAGTAGTTCCCTGTTTAATTTGAGTAAAACTTTTGCCAAATTTTCCACTTTCATCTACTACCTTTAAAGCAGCAAAAACAGCCTGTAAAATTACACCATGTATAGCTGCATCTGGCTGTTGTCCAACAGCAGTGAACTGTCCAGAGCCATAAATTTGGTCTGGCACTAATTGAGCAGTGCCTCTCTGAATAGCTTGAATACGATACTGAGAGTCCCAAACTGCATACTGCGCAGGTGTTAAAATCATTTGCATTAATGCCTTCCAATCTGCTGGAATCATTTTGTGAGCAAATCCATTATCAATTTCTGCATCCATGCCCACAGTTACAGGGTATAAACTTGTCATTTCCTCAACATTCAATTCACCTACTTCATAAGCATTCTGTAAAGTCTCCTGAATAAGATTACTTGTTTTGGTCAGAGCTGGAGGATCACACAACTCAACATTGCTAGGGAAAACCTTGCTGTGATTTTTAATTGTTACTGGAGTTTCACTGGCAGTTGAACTTCATTATAATTCAATGGATTCAGTAATATTTTTAGTAGGAGCTGCTCCTGTGTCTCCAAAGCTTTTAACACTACTCTGCAAGATGTTAAAATAGAAGCGGGGGCCCTAGAATTTGTATGTAACAACAACTCCTCCACTTTTTTCCAGGTTTCAACTTTAAGGCAGCCTGCCTCTGGGTAGAAAGGAATGTGTTTCCAAATAAATTCAAGGAAAGATCTTAAATCTCCTTCTGTCAGCTTCTGAGCTGTAAAATGAACATAATTCTTCCTGGTTATCTCTGTGAGCTTAGTCAAATGTGTTTCTTGCCTTTTTGAGAGATATCCCCCCCATACTTACGAGGGATCAGTCCTTGTCCAGCGATGAACTGATGAAGCGCGCTTGGCCACATCCGGGCGGTAAGTATGAGGGTCCAGGGACATATAACCTCTCAGGGTTATCACGTCGGGGTCACCACTTGTCATGAAAGTGTGTTCGTGGTCCCGGCAACCATGATTAATGACAGAGACCTTGCTTGTCTCTCTGGGATGGAAGCCCCGGCGGAAGCCAGGCCATCTCCTTTTATTCCACATCAAAGGTCTCTACCCACAAATTGTCACCCTACTGATTTACAGCCAATTACATTACACAGATAGCTAAAACATACACTTTGAAAGCATGACGTATTTTTCAAGAAACGAAACTTTTCCCTGCTTTCTCCTCCACCCCCTTAGTACAGCTATCAGCTGACAGCCTGTAAGGGAGGGAGAGAGAAGCCCATCCAGGCAGAGAAGGATTTCTTAAAGGAGAAATGGACATTTATCACAACATATAGGCAGGCAGAATTGCGCATGGATTTGAAGCCTGATTTCAAAGCAGTCTCTCAAAGTAGTAAAATCAAACTGCTCTCCTATTTTCTCCTAAGATTCAACAAGAATTAGTTTTTTGAATCTTGAAACTATTACTCTGGATACTCAGACATTTTCATTAGCAAACTTAAAATCTGGTTTGAATGGCATAAAATCTTACTGGCTAGTCAGCTATACTCAGAGAGACAAGCAGTAAGGATTGCATATCAGGTTAGAAATAGTAGCCAGTGGAGTCCTGCAGGGATTTGTCCTGAGACCAATATTGCTCAGTTACTGGGATAATTGAGTTTATGAGATTTGTAGACAATATCAAATTGGGAGGTCTGTAAATACTCAGGATAATAGATTGCATCTAATTTGGTTAGTTTGGAATATTAGCATGAGAAAAATATGATGTTCCTAAACAGGATAAATGTAAAATATTATATAGAATAGAATTATTTATTGACCAAGTATGATTGGACACACAAGGAATTTGTTTCCAGAGCATAAGCTCTCAGTGTACATAGAAACAACAAAGTGATCGGTCATATATCATAAATCATAGTTTCAACCATTAATCATAAGTTACAAACAACAAGTGATCAATTATAAGATACCAATAAGAGGAGGTAGTAGGAAAAATGAGAAGATGAGAAAGATGAGAAGATGAGACGGATAATTGCAATACAGCCTACTACATGGGTATGGGGGAAAACTATCTTTGGGTCTAGTTGTTTTGGACACATTAAAAAAAGATCTATGGCTTGGATGTACTATTTTGGATAATGACTTGGATATGGTTCTTGACAATAAGCTGAACATGAGCCAGTAATGACAGATAGCTAATAATAAGGTTAATTCTGGACTGAATTAGAAGAAGCATTGTATTAAAAATACACGAAACCCTTCTTTATCCTACTTTGCATTGGTGAGTTCACACTTAGGATACTGTATGCAATTCTGGACATCACAGTTTTAGAATGATATGTACAGATTAGAACAGAATATTTTCTGCAAAGTGTGAAAAAAGTGATTCAGAAACCGAGGATATGCCTGGGACATAGGACAATCTGGAAAAACAATTGGGGTGACATATCAGCATTCAGTTAATTAAAAAAATGTCATGGTTGTTGTGCAGTGGGAACAGTGAGGCATTGAAGACACAAAGTAGAATTAACAGCTCTTTATTATTGTTCTCACAGAAGCAAGCTCTTGCAGCTTCCTGACTTTTATTTATACGGACTGCCACTAGGCTCATTCCCACCTAAAACAATAGGTTTAAAGTTATATAGATAGTCTATCATTCAAATAAAGCAATCAGTTAACCATTTCTTTATAACAGACCCTTTCAATTGCTTAATACATAACACCCCGTCCCCCTAAATCAATACATAACCATAAACTGTACATATTCATTTAGATAAGTAGGCAGCTTCCACTATCGTTTCGATCACCTTTCTGCCTGAAGTTCCTGGTCTATCCTCGGTTGGCTGAGTAGACCAGAGTCTTTTTGACAGATTTTGTAGGGTAGACCAGTCTCTGTTTGCCTTGCCTGGCCAGGTAGACCAGTCTCTGTTTGTCTTTGCTGGCCGGGTAGACTGGTCTCCTTTCGGTTGGTCTGTTCGGGTATACCTGTACACCCATCTGTGAGTGGAGCAGTTCCTGAAAGGCTGGGAAACAAGTCCTACAGCATGCTCTGATTTGCAGGCACTGTTTCTTTGGTTGAAAGTGACTCACCCACGGCTGACTCATCCAGCATGTCTCTTTAGTTGCACAGAACTCTGGAGATCGAGACGTGCTGCCACTGAAAGACAATCCTCGGGTCTCCTCTTGGTCGGTGGCAAGGGTTAGATTAGCCTGCTGCTGATGCAGCTGATTGATATGGTGGCGCAAAACATGCCTATCTTCCAGGACCACTTCATAAGAGAGTGGTCCTGACACCTTATAAACCACAGCTACCACCCACATTGCCCCCTGACTTTAGTTCCTTGCTCAAACTCGGTCGCTGACTCACAAATTCCTCAGGGGCTTGGGCAATTCTGTCTTGATGGAATTCTGTCTTGCAATTCTGTCTTGATGGAGATGGTGCTTCATGGTCAGCCGACGTCCCTATCTCAGCTCTGCTGGGCTACGACCCATTGATGTGTATGGAGTAGTGTGTTGGCAGAGCAAAAAGTCTGCCAACCTGTGATGCCAATCGCCCCTGGTTAGTCTTTTAAGTGCTTCTTTGGTCATCCTGACCATCCTTTCAACTTGGCCATTAGGTGAAACGGAGCAGAGGTGGCATGTCTAATCATATTAGACCTTAGAAATGACTGAAATTCTGCAGCAGTAAATTGTGCCCCATTATCTGATACAATTACATTGGATAAGCCATGTGTGGCAAAGATTCTGCACAGTTCCTGGATGGTCCTAGCAGTAGTCATAGAAGGGACAGGTGCTACTTCAAACCACTTTGAGTGACTGTCCACTACAATGAGGAAGGGGTGTTGTCTTACCTGAACGCCTTTTCTCAGCATGATGATGTAGAATCCACCGGTGGGTAATCTCAGCCTTCCTGCTCAGATGTGAATAAGTCAGAACTTTAGCCACGCCTCCCTCTGGGTGTGTCTTCCCAGTTATTGATGAGGTGAAGCATCCATGATGAAGTCTGATGCAATGGCTCCAATTATCAAGACACCTGCCTAGACTACCGTGAAGGGAGAGTGTGGATTCTACATCATCATGCTGAGAAAAGGCGTTCAGGTAAGACAACATCCCTTCTCCAGCATGATGACTGTAGAATCCACTGGTGGGACATACCAAAGCTGCTCATGTCCCTACAGGGGGGGGAAGAGTCTAGGCTTGTGTCTCCAGAGAAGAAACTACTTGTTGCAGAACCCTCCTACCAAACAAGGCATCTGCCACTGCAAACCTATCAATCTTATAATGTCTTACAAAGGAGGAAGGGGAAGACCAAGTCACTGCCCTATAGAGCTCCTCGACAGATACCTGGGTGGACCAGGCTGCAGACGCAGCTGCACTTCATGTCGAATGGGCAGTTATGTGTGTGGGAACTGGAAGTGACTGAGAGAGATAGGCTCGAGCAATGCATGCTCTGATCCATCTACCAATGGTCAAAGAGGAGACCTTCTGACCCATGGAAGAGGGCTGAAAGGACACAAACAAGGCCTTCGACTTGCGGAAGGCCAAGGTCCGCTTAACATAGTAATACAGCGCCCTGTGCACATCTAATTTATGCCATTGTCTCTCCAGACGATGTGACGGATTAGGAGAAAAATCAGGAAGAACCAGATCCTGGGACTTATGAAACCAGGTATTGACTTTTGGGATAAAGGAAGGGTCCAATCTGAGGACCACTCTATCCTCAAAAAAGTTACACAAATCACTCCTGACGGAGAGTGCAGCCAATTCCGAAATCCATCTAGCCGATGTGATAAGAAAGCCACTTTGACCTGATTCGCTCTGAAGTAGTTTTCTACTCTTGAGACTACGAATTCCATTGTTCGGGGTGCGTCACATCGAACTCGGAAAGCTTTCCAACTTTGGCCATGATTAGTTGTTGCTGTGACTCCAGTGCCTTATGCTGCTAGGGCTTCTGTGAGTTTCCTAGGGACAGGTCACTTAGGAAAGTGATACCTCCAGCATTTACATACTGGCTGAGGAATTCTGGGAGTTGAAGTCCACAAGTCTTAAAGTTGCCAAGGTTGAGAACCCCTGCCTTAGTGACTTAGCTCTCTTCTTCCTAGCAGCATAATCCCACCTTCATCGTCACTGTTGTGTAGTGGGAACAGCAAGGAATTGAAGACACGGAGTTGAATTAACAGCTCTTTATTAGGTTCTCACAGAAGCAAATACTGGCAGCTGCTTAACTCATATTTATACAGACCACCACTAGGCGGCGGCCAATCAATTCAAAGTACTCATTCCTGCCTAAAACCAAAGGCTTAAAGTTATACAGACAGACAGTCTATAACTCAAATAAAACAATCAGTTAACCGTTTTTTATAACAGACCCTTTGAATTGTTTAATACATAACACATTTCTCTCTTTCTCTATCATCTATCTATCTATCTATCTATCTATCTATCTATCTATCTATCTATCTATCTATCTATCTATCTATCTATATCATCTATCATGTATCTATTTCTATGAAAGTTCAATTATTTAAAAAAGAAAATATCTCTGTTAAAAATAAAAATGTCTATATTTTGTAAGTAAGTATATGAAAACATACTTCAGGGACATTTACACAAACATAGAAATAATGAGATGAAACTATAGGCTCATTGACTCCAAGTTCCTATTCATTATAGGAATATAGTAAGGGAAGTTTGACATATTTTAGGACAATTGATTTCATTATTGTAACACTGCTATCATCTCTCTCTGTGTGTGTGTGCTGTCTTCTTTTTGAGGCTAAATATTCCCAATTAATTTAAAGTTTCTTCATTGGATTTCATTTTTGGTTTCTTGATAGCCTTGTCCTTCTCTGAAATTAAGTTTGTCAGAATCTTTCTGAAAACATAGCACCCAAAACTGGACACAACATGCAAGACAGGGTATGATCAATATCAAATCAAGTGGAAACATTATTTCCATGATTTGGGAATGTTTTTGATGTTGAGAACTGTATCTGCTGTTTTTGTAGTTATATCACACTGCTGATTCTTAATTCCACTGTAATAAGATTGTTTTCAGAAGTAACACCATTAAGTTTGATATGCCTATCTTATATTTGTGCATTTGGTTTTTGGCTTGTGCATTTTATTTGTAGGAATAACCTATCATAGAGTTCATTAGAGTAACATGAATGTGAATAATCAGGACGTGAACTTGCTAGATTATCTGTGTCCAAGAAAGGAAATAATTACTATAATGTAGTAATAGATATAATAATAAGATCTGTCAAACAATAGCAATTATAGCACTAAAAAAAGACAGTCATTGAACATTCAGATGTAGAACCAAATTTAATTGGAGGATTCTAAATCACACTGAAGTGAACAGTTACTTTTTTAATACAAGTTTTATTAAGTTTTTCAGTTTTTACAACAAAGTGCTTAGGAAACAGCGTGGTGATGGGTTAGTAATTATCCAAAAACCAACACATTTATGTATCATTCAAATTAACTCATGAAAAATTCCCTCTCTAGTTCCCACCAATCATGTAACATATTCAGATTAATACATTTCTAATACAAATCCATCAATCAATAAAATTTATGAAAAGCCATTAATTGTAAAAACCCCAATCCTGTATTTAAGCTTTACAAAATTAATTACCATATTTCAATTAGCCATTACTAAACCTATTATTTAAACTTCGGGTATCCATAATTTCCTTCTATTCATAACATAATAATTATAATATCTAAAAAGAAATTCCCACAATTAACATTCTTATATTTCCTAAACATATTCTATTCTTGTTCTAATATCTCCTCATTTACTAATATCATATCTTCTATTAACACAATCCATTTTCTTATTCTCCTTCCAATACAAAATAATTATCATTCATAAAGTAGACACGTTAATTCAAAAAATACAGTCCATATCTCAGATATATATTCTACTAAGCAAAAAATTTCCTCCCAAAAAGTGAACAGTTACTTTTTGAACTGCCAAATGAAGTTATGATTCAAATCTTCAATTAATTCTTTATTTTTATAATAAATAAATAAATAATGTGATCAATAAAGTATATTTCTAAAGAATAGATAGAGAAGAACACGGAAATGGTTCTGATATAGATGTAGCTGATCAATTAATTTCCAGCTCAGACTACTTCATATGTTTTCTCCTCAGTTCCATTTCTGCATGATCAGTGATTCTTTAAATCTGGTCTACATACAAATTCAGACAACTAGCATTGTACTCCACAAAATAGAATCTCTAGATGGGCATTTTATTGCATAATAGACTTTTGCAACACATTTTGTTACTGGTAGAATCACAAATTGCATTGTTACATCCATGTAGTTCTATTATGATCTTCACATTCATCCTGGAAATATAAATCAGGTCAGTTCATAACTGAATGAATAAAGACTGAGCTTCTTAAGCATCCTTAATATATCTGGGGGCAGAATTATCAGGACCTTAAGGAAAATCTTGAAGAGCTTTTCATCTTGAAAATGAATATTGAAATCTAACCATAAAAACTACCCATTAAATATTATATTCAAATTAAAAGAACTTATGGCACCTTGACTATTTATGATACCTACAATAACAGGTAATGAATGCATTATGATGAGTGGTAATTAAAATTAATTCATAATGTATTACTAAAGATTAAAACATAAAATGAAAGTCTCATTATGTTAAATGACTTGTCATTATAAATTCATAAAGAAATGTCATAACAGTAGGTATCAAAGTGGTTTGTGACAAAATCTAAGTAGAGCTTTGATAAATGCTTTTAATTTTCTGTAATATGAAAATTCATTGTTTTATAATAGATCATTTAACAGCTATAACCTATGGCATTTTATTTTGCCTTAAACATTAGATGACTTATGACTAAAATTCTAAAATACACAGAAAAAAGGACCTTAATTCTTAGAGATAATCTTTTGAGGAAACTGATCTAACACACATGCCAGTAGGTAAGAAGAAGAATTTGAGTTATGACATAGTAATGCCCTTGTGGTTAGTTGTCTCCACTGTACTCCTTTGAAGACTGCCCAGGACTATGATAATGCTTTGTAACAAGCACTGAGTCTGGGTCATGAGAAACATTGCCAAAAGAGAACAAGCTTCATGCTAGCAGACTCACAAAATGCAGTTGATACCCCACTATTTCTTGTCCTAGACACTACCATTTCCAAGAATCTCTCCTATACTCTAGTGCTCCATGAGTGATGCTGCTTCCTAGACTGTGTGAGGCTTTCTGGGCAGGACAATGGCAAAATATAGCTTGGCCAGAGAAGACAGACCACAAGGCTAGAACTACCCAAATGAGGAAAGAAATTGGCAGCTAAGGAGGGTAACTGCTCTGCTGCAAGGATTTCTTTGCTAATGTAGTGATATCTGGGTATGATCTTGAGAGGCAGGAGGAAGACCTGCAGACAAAACAAACTTCATGCAAAAGGGACCATCCCTAGTTTTCTGGATGTTGAGCTTTTGTTGGCAGTACAGATGAAAAAAACTCCTTAACTTTCTTGCCTAGCTGCTCGTAATCACTCAATATTGTTTGCAGGTCCTTTTTCATGTTATCCGTCCCTACGTGTAGTACTAAAAAGGGGTAATAATATGTGGGTTTTATTATTTTGGTTAGGTTCTCAGCTACATCTTTGATTTTTGCTCCAGAGAGACAACATACCTCTCTGGATTGACTGTCTGGTCTATAGATGGCTGGTTCTGTTCCCTTGAGAATTGAATCTTCTATAACCAACACTTGCCTTTTTTTTCCTAGGGAGGTTTGGACTATTTTTTTTATCTATCACAGAAGGACTTGATGATGCTACTTTTTAGGGACATTTGATGATGCTTCTTTTCTAGATGTCTGCATGTCTTCTTCCAGGAAGAGTCTATGAAATTGGTTGTTCAGCACCAGTGGGGCTGCATCAAAGTGGGTTGGGTTGGACAGGGGTTTTGTAACAGGTTTGTGTTTTTTTCTGTGAGTGACATGTTTCCATTTCTCTTCTTCTCCTAAGGCAGGGCTTTTCATCCATTGTACCACTTTTAGGATACAGCAATATACAGCAGTACCACCAGTCAGCTAGCAAGGTGTCAAAAACATGAGGACCAAAAAAAAAAGGAAAAAAGTGAAGAAGTACAGGTAGTCCTCAACTTACAACAGTTCGCTTAGTGACTATTCGAAGTTACAATGGCACTGAAAAAAGTGCCTCCCAAGCAACAGCCGAGCAAGACATCTGCCTGTCCACCTGGTAGCGCTCTTCCTCCTGTCTGAAGTTTCCATTGCTGTGAGCATTTCTGTTGAGGATTGGCAGTGGGGGTGGGGTGTGTGTGGTTTTTATTTCCCCCATCTGATGAGTGGTTGCAGCAGGTTTTGGTCACTTCACATGACCCTGGGACACTGTGACTGTCATAAATATAAATCAGTTGCCATGCATCTGAATGTAAATCACAAGACCTTGGAGATAAGGCAACATTCTAGCTGATTGGTGCTTCTTCAGGGCTCAGCAGAAGCACCAGGATCAGCACTGAGCTCCAGCTGGAGCCTGGCGCTGATCCTGGCACTTCCACTGAGCCCTGACAGTCCCGAAGAAGCGCCAATCAGCTGGAAAGTGGCACTGATCCTGGCGCTTCCGCTGAGCCCTGACAGCCTGGCAGCTCCAGCCATCTCTCACTCAGGCTTGTGCGGTGCTGCCACCGGTTCAGCTCATTCCCCTCCCCCGCTACCACTTTTCTAGGATGGTCGCGTACCACCTGCCAGGTGCCAATGTACCACAGCTGGTACCCATATCACTGGTTGAAAAGCCCTATCCTAAGGGGTCAATTCTTTTAGAAGTTATTTGATCATTATTATGTTCAATTTGAGCATATTCTTCTTGCAAGGTTTGGGGTTTTTCATTTTATACATTGAATTTCAGAGTGGTTAGAGTTTCCTCTAAACACTTTACTTTTTCTTCTAGTAACTCAATTAGTTTACATTTGGTACATTTATAGTCTGGATTTTCTATGGGCATAAGCGTATACCTGGAATATGTTTTGCAAATCATAATAGCATCAGTTTCTTTTTCCATGAGTAGATTAAAAAAATATTGAGAATGAGAATATGGAAGGTTTTACCACAGATTTTTAAAAGAGAAAAATGTCCAATTTACAATTTGATATTCTAACAGATCATTTCAAAATTTCAAAATTTAGGAGAAAATGTGTAATTTAAAGTTCTAGCAGTTGTTTTAAAATCTCAAATTTTAAAATTTTCAGTGTTGAGTGGGGCTTAAAATGTGAGTTTGTTCTTGTCCTTTCATGGAATGTTCTAAGTTATCCTTTTCCTCCCTGCCTTCTTCTGAGCTTTATTTATCCCTTTGTTCTCTACCTTTATATGTTCCGTACTTGCTATTGTCTACTCGGCTTTTATTTTTTGCCTTGTGTTCTGTAGTTGTTATCTTTTTATCCTCTCTTCCTACTTACTTTTTACCTGTCTCTACAGGCTATTGAGCTCTTCCTGCTTTTCTACTGGATAGTCAGTTCTCCCTGCTTTTCTCAGTGCATGTCATTGCCCCCCCCAACTTTTGGTCTGTCAAGCTGTTCCATTGCCATTCACAGTCACTGATCTACTGGTTTGCTGTGGTACAATGTTCCACCACCAACGACAGCCTCCGATTCCACTGTTGCTCCATGGTTGCTTTCCACACCACCCTCTGTGCTGCTCTCAGGCTGTAATTCACTGTACTGCTCCTTACTGCTGGGTCTCCTCCCTGTGGCGCTGCCACTGATCTTTACTTCACAACCACATTGCTCCTGTTTGCTGGTCTGTCAGACCAGTATGTTGCTTCCATCAGCAAACAGGACCACCTAGATGGTCCACAGTAAGCTCACCTCTATGCAGCCAGTTCTCCTCCCTGCTCCACTATCTCACTGGTTCGCCCCTTTGTTCTTTGGTGGTTGTTATGCTGCCCTCAGTTGGCTTGCCTCTATGCCCCACAGCTGATTCTCCTCTTTGCTCCACAGCTGGCCCCAATCACTCACTGGTCCCAATCACTCACAGGCTCACCTCTTTGTTCCCTGCCAGTTCGTTTTGCTGCCTGCAGTTGATTTGCCTCTCCACTCACCTCACTTCAATGGGCCTCTGATCTCTCAGGTGCAGCTGAGCTTCTCTCAGCAGGCAGTTCGCTGTGGGCTGCTGCCCTTTGTGATGTTTTTCTCCTAATTTCTCCAATCTTTCCTATCCTTTTTCCTTTTCCAGTCTTTTCTCTTTTTCTATGACATATTTTTCCCTTTCCACCTCTCCTCTTACCATTTTATCTTAGTTTAATAGCAACTTTTCTCCCGATTATGTAACAATGCTTCCTCCATTGCTGCCATCTTGAACCAACACTGAAGCAACCATTCCACATGGTGGATTTGCCCTAATTTGCTATTTTGCTACACTTAACCAAAAGCAAATGATTATATTCAAGACTAAGATATTTAGGTTGCCAAATTCTAGTCTCTGCAATTATTCTTGCTTTACTCAGCAAGGATAATTCTCTCTCCTGACCAGCAAAACTTTTGCCAGTAATAAAAATCCATTTTCTTCCCTTGATTTTTAATTGAAATCAGAGAAGAAATCTGCACCAGTTAAAGCTCACACCTAATTTAAGAGAGACTTTAATAATTTTAAAAAATTCTTAAGAAATATAAGCCACCTTACATCAAAGTTTTAAAGTCTGTTCAAAACCCTGTTTCTTTTCTGGGGCACAAAATCTTGGCATATTCCCCAAAGAGATAAAAAGTTCAACCTCTCAAGGGCAGGATGTGCCTCATAACAAGTTTTAAAAAAATTTCAAGAGTAAAAGTGAGAAAGTTTTCTTAGATTAACCAAGGTGTTAACATGCAAATGGTGTCTTTATGCTTCACTGACATTTTTCTAGTTACTTTCTCCAATGATTTTATGTTCACTCAACAAATGGAATAAAAATCCCTTGTCTGCCTCCTCATCTGCTTTTCCCATCATTGCTGGTGCCAAATGAGATGTTATAAATTTTAGTATCAGTACATGTTATGTCTGGCCCCTCTCAGCTTAGTAAAATCCACATGAATATTTCTTTAAGAGTTTTATTTAACACAGTTCAAGAAATACATTTCAAAGTAAGATGCTGGCAGTTCATTCCGGAACGGCCGAGTTTGACGTATGTACATTCAGCTTAAAACTGCGATCCCCCCTTCCAAATAACTCACTCTTTATCTCTTAAGTTGTCCAAGACATCATTAATCTTCCGTACATTCCAAAAACCACAGAAAACTGAGTTCAAACTAACTCGGTGATGCATCAGACTGCGTCTTGATATAAACGTTGCTCGTGACAAAGAATTAGTCCCTCCTTCACCTTCTAATATAGTTTTCACTACGTCACTTCCTTTTTCCACGTAACTGACACCTCCGCCTATCAAACCTTCGGAATCTCGGATCAATCCATCTATTTTCCTGTTCCAAATCTGACCCCTCACTTTGAGAATCCGACCCAGACTGCCTGTAAATCTCCTCCCTGTCTGTGTCAGCTGCCGGGAGGGGAAAATACCCAGAGGGGCCCGGCTGTTCTTTGTCATCTTCTGACATTTCCCCAGCCGGTCTAGAGACACCCACAACACTATCCCCCCCGCAGGCCCCTCCCCCCGGGTCCGTCGCAGGGGATGTGGTTTGTAGGGAAACGCAGCATGAAAATCCCAAATTAACCCAGGAGCCTCAATATCATGAGCATCTACCCAACAACAAGCATCTG
The DNA here is from genome assembly GCA_034064705.1 of Bothrops alternatus. Taxonomy (NCBI): domain Eukaryota; kingdom Metazoa; phylum Chordata; class Lepidosauria; order Squamata; family Viperidae; genus Bothrops; species Bothrops alternatus. The sequence goes on along the minus strand of JARGCV010000256.1, from coordinate 197,272 downwards.
GCCCACCCCCGGTCCAAGTAACCAAATATTGGAAGCAATCGTTGAGCCATCGGGAATCTAGGATGCCGGACACCTCCAACCGGGAAACAGGAACTTGAGCACGGCGAGCTGTCGGGCCCGGATCAGGAGGTCGAAGCGGAGAATCAGGGTTGACAGGAACAAGCAAGGACCGATGAAACACGGGATGTACACGAAGAGACCTAGGCAAAGTCAAACGATAGGTCACCGGATTGATGACCGTCTCCACAGGAAAAGGACCCAGGAAACGTTGGTCAAGCTTGCGGTGAATTCTCCCTGGAAACAAGTACTTGGTGGAGAGCCAAACCCGATCTCCAACAGCTAACGGCGGCGTGTCGCGACGAGAGCGGTCTGCAACCCTCTTGTAGTCTTCCTTGGCCTTAGTCAAGTGGTGCTTAACCAGCTCTTGGACTGACTGGAGTTCGGTTAAATAGTCCTCTGCAACTGGAACTGGAGAATCAAGGAGCGTGAGCGGGAAAAATCTGGGATGATAGCCGTAGTTGGCAAAAAACGGAGTGGTCTGAGTGGAAGTGTGCTGAGAGTTGTTGAAAGCGAATTCGGCCACGGAGAGGTATTTGGACCAATCGTTCTGTTGGTCGTTGATGAAACAACGCAAATACTGCTCCAGGATGCCAATCATTTTCTCTGTACCCCCATCAGTCTCAGGGTGATGCGTGGAGGCTAGATTAACTTGGACTTGAAGCGCAGACATGAGTTCTCTCCAGAACTCCGAGGTGAACTGGGTTCCTCGGTCGGACACTATTTTGTCAGGCAAACCGTGTAGCCGGAAGATATGTTGAATGAACAGCTGAGCAGTGACCTTGGCTGTTGGTATTCTTCGGCAAGGAATGAAATGTGCCATCTTGGTCAGCATGTCCACCACTACAAAGACAACGGTGTAGCCGGCAGAAACAGGTAGACAAGTCAAGAAGTCCATGGAAATAGCCCCCCAGGGTCTCTCCGGCGTGGGCAAAGGTTGTAACAATCCCGGAGGGGCTCCTGTGGCATGTTTTGCCTGACGGCACCGTACACAGGAATTTACATAAGAATGAACATCATGGCGAAGTCTGGGCCACCAAAAAGTCCGAGACACTAAGTGGAGAGTCTTAAAGAGACCAAAATGACCCGCCGCAGGGTTATCATGGCATTGAGTCAGAATGAGACCACGGAGTGGGCCTGCTGGAACATATAACAGGTTGCGGAAGCATAATAGACCCTCGGACAAGGTCCAAGGTGAGTCGGGACCCACCTCTTGCTTCCTCTGTGCCACAAAGTCATCTCGTTGTTGCGCTTCCCGAATCTGTCATCGTAGATCTACCGGATCGTGCACGGCTGCGATCGATTCGACAGGCAGAATGGTTCGAAGCGGCAAGGGTTCCTTGATCTGTAGATACTCAGGTTTACGGGACAAGGCATCTGCTCTTTTGTTGTACCCTTTCGGAATGTAGGTGACTTTGAAGTTGAATCGAGCGAAGAACAAAGACCAACGGATCTGACGTTGATTCAATTTCCTGGCAGATTGCAGAAATTCCAAGTTTTTATGGTCAGTCCGAACTTCAACTTGGTAGCGGGCTCCTTCCAGGTGGTGTCTCCAGGTCTCAAAAGCAGTCTTGATGGCCAATAGCTCCTTCTCCCAAATGGTATAATGGCGTTCGGAGGGACTCAGTTTCCTGGAGTAATAAGCACACGGGAACAGGGGGCCGCCATCTTGGCGTGTTTGAAGAAGCACGGCCCCTACAGCAACATCTGAGGCATCAGCCTCCACTACAAAGGGACGACAAGGATCTGGATACTTGAGAATGGGTTCCTGAAGAAAAGCCTGTTTGAGGGTCTGAAACGCCTGTTGCTCGGCATTGCCCCACTGGAACTTAATGCCTTTCCATAACAGTCGAGTAAGGGGCGCAGTCAAGGTAGAAAACCTTGGAATGAATGTCCGGTAATAGTTCGCAAATCCCAAAAGTCTTTGGACATCTTTTGCTTTACACGGTGGTTGCCAAGTTTGCAAGGCTTCAACCTTGCCAGGATCCATGGCGATGCCTTGTGGAGAAATCACATGTCCCAGAAACTCAATGGTGGTTTGATAGAATTGACATTTCTCTAACTTGGCGTAAAGGTGATGCTCTCTCAAGCATTGCAGAACTTGCCGGAGATGCTGGAGATGAGTTGCTTGTGACGGGGAGTAGATCAGGATGTCATCGAGGTAAACCACCACGAATTGATCTAATAAATCTCGGAAGATTTCATTCATGAAATGTTGAAATACACCCGGAGCATTGGTGAGTCCAAAGGGCATGACTGTATACTCAAAATGACCATACCTGGTCCCAAACGCGGTCTTCCACTCGTCCCCCTCTCAGATGCGAACCAGGTTGTAAGCACCCCGTAGATCTATCTTGGTGAAGATGGCCGCTGATCGGAGACGGTCCATGAGTTCAGGAATCAAAGGCAGAGGGTACCGGTTGCGCACCGTGATGGCATTGAGCTTGCGATAATCACAGCATAGGCATAAATCTCCGGTTTTCTTCTTCACGAATAACACAGGAGCTGACAAAGGCGAGGAAGAGGGACGAATGAAACCCCTGGCCAAGTTTTTGTCCACAAAGTCTTTTAATGCGGCCAACTCGGGTTCTGACATAGAGTAAAGGCGTCCCCCTGGAAGCTTGGCATGTGGCAGCAAATCAATGGCACAGTCATATGGTCTATGCGGAGGCAATTGGTCTGCCTCTTTCTCACTGAATATATCTGCCAAGTCCGCTAGGTCGGCCGGCAAGGTGATGTTAGGGTGGGATGGTAGCTGGGCTGCGCAAAATTGGCGTACGTGGTCCACGCATTGCAAACTGGGAAATGAAACAAAGTTCTGGGACCACACCACACAAGGATCATGGGTTCTCAACCAGGCTAGGCCGAGAACTAAGGGGAAATGAAGTCCCTTGGTAACATAAAATTGGATGGCTTCTTCATGTTGTCCTATGACCAGGCGTATGGGCTGGGTCATGAACTTGATCGGTCCAGACAACAACTCACGACCATCAATTGTCTCAACCAACATAGGCGGTTTAACAGAGCACAAAGGTATGGCATGCTGACGAGCGAAAGCTTCATCCATGAAATTAGTGGTGGCTCCAGAATCCAACAAGGCGTGTGCCGGAATGCCCTGGGCATGGTTTCCCAGAATTAGATTGGTTGCTAGGATCAAATGTCTCGGAGGACCGGGGTCTTCGTCTGCATAACTTGAACTTGGTTTGGCACCTGCCCGACCCAACGTTTCCATTAGGCCGGGCTCTGGCCATTTCCCGGCAAGGTGGCTTGAAACTGCTGAGTGGGAGGTCGAGCTGGAACAGGAGTAGGACCTGCCATACCACGTCGTTTCTGGGGGCAGGCCATGACGAAATGACCCATCTCTCCACAGTACAGGCACAATCCCTCAGCTCTCCGTCTTGCCTTCTCAGCCTCGGTCAAGCGAGATCTGGCTGCACCAAGATCCATGGGCTCATCTCTGGCCATGGGTACAGGACGCCTCTCAGTGTAAGCCGGCAGTGGTTGGAACATACGTCTGGGTGCCAGAATGGGTGGAGTGATAGGTAGGGTCTGGAATCCTCTGCGTGGTGCAGGAACTGGCTTGGCACTTCCGGTGACTGGAACCATCTGTTTGACCAGGCGAGCATCCGTGGCTTGCATTTGCGCCTCAATAGCCAAACAATGTTGATATAAGGCATCCAGGGTCGCAGGCATTACAGTATGTCTAAATTCAGACAAGAGCTGGGAAGACAGGCCATCTTGAAAGATTTCCATGAGAGCCTCTTCATTCCAATTAATTTCTTGAGCTAGGCGGCGAAAATCTGATATATATTCCGCTACACAGCGCGTTTCTTGACGTAGCTCTCGTAGCCGCCTGGTGGCATTTTGTCTACAAAGGGGGTCAGCAAATTCTCTTTCCATCAGCTGGCAGAATCCTGCATAATTGCGCAGGACAGGATCTTGTCCGTCTATCAGAGGAGATGACCAATCAGCAGCTGGACCAGAGAGCAAACTTAAAATAAAAGCCACTTTAGTTTCATCAAGCTGGAAATCTGCTGGCGTTGAAGCAATGAATGTTCTGCATTGGTTTAAAAAAGCTGGAAATTTACTACGCTCTCCAGTAAACTTATCAGGCAATGCTAAATAACACCTGCTTCTTCTGGGAGGAAGAGCTGGAGCTACTGCGGCTTGCTGAATCTGTTGCTGCAAATTGCCAATTTGCACCTGAAGACCTTGAACTAGTTGAGACAGAACAGGATTATCAGCTAGAAACTCCTCCATGACGTCACTGGACTTGCGCAGTACTGAAAGCTCGGACTATGGTTTTGTTTTGGTTTTTTTTTTTTCTTCTGGGTCACGAGCAATCTGTTATGTCTGGCCCCTCTCAGCTTAGTAAAATCCACATGAATATTTCTTTAAGAGTTTTATTTAACACAGTTCAAGAAATACATTTCAAAGTAAGATGCTGGCAGTTCATTCCGGAACGGCCGAGTTTGACGTATGTACATTCAGCTTAAAACTGCGATCCCCCCTTCCAAATAACTCACTCTTTATCTCTTAAGTTGTCCAAGACATTAATCTTCCGTACATTCCAAAAACCACAGAAAACTGAGTTCAAACTAACTCGGTGATGCATCAGACTGCGTCTTGATATAAACGTTGCTCGTGACAAAGAATTAGTCCCTCCTTCACCTTCTAATATAGTTTTCACTACGTCACTTCCTTTTTCCACGTAACTGACACCTCCGCCTATCAAACCTTCGGAATCTCGGATCAATCCATCTATTTTCCTGTTCCAAATCTGACCCCTCACTTTGAGAATCCGACCCAGACTGCCTGTAAATCTCCTCCCTGTGTGTGTCAGCTGCCGGGAGGGGAAAATACCCAGAGGGGCCCGGCTGTTCTTCGTCATCTTCTGACATTTCCCCAGCCGGTCTAGAGACACCCACAACAGTACATAACTTCTAAGTCAATCTGTGGTTAATTTGGAATTCTGATGTCCATGGCAGCCTCTTTCATATAAAGAGATGACTGCTTTTTATTTTGAAATGCAACTGCACAGTCCTCTCTGTCATATATTCCATCCTCCTCCTCTACTTCCTTTTAGAAGCAGTTAGAAGCAAATAATTATTCACAAAGAGTGAATCTGAAGTAAATCTGAAGTAGATTTGCAAGAGGGACAATGGACTTTGCATATATTATCTTAACTAGATATGCCTAATTTAATTTTTATCTGATGTTTTCAAAGAAAGGAACAGTCAGGCCTCCAGATGTTCTTCTATCCTTATTCAATTAAGTCATATTTATAAAATCTATTTCTTTTTCTAGGTTCTCATCTACTGTATCTACATTTCTGATATGTATCCTGCCTACTTATAATCTTACTATGTTGCAGAAAATATTTTAAAAAGTACATTTATCTCTCTCTTCTAAAAATGTATTTCTGTTTTTATACTATGCAAGTTGATTAAATAAATAAAGGATAACATTGGTCTATTGTTCAGATTTTAAAGATTCTGATCCTTATTCTTTCTTTCTTTTTTGCTAAGCTACCCGGTATGATGAATTAAAACCAGGGGCTCCATTTCATACCTTATCATACCATTTCATACCTTTATCATACCTTGATAAAGAATATTTTAATGCAAGATCAAATATTAAAATGGTAATTAATTTGAGGCTCATGAAATGTTCTTGCATATTAATAACTATACAATAGTGAGAAATGTAAGGTTCTGACTTTAGAAAAAAACAGATACACAGATACAGGATAAGTCATACCTGGCCAAGCAATTAACATCCATAGCCATCTGGCCAAGTAATAATTGTGAAAAGGATATGAATGTCCTGATAAACACACCAGTAGTGTGATGCAGATTCCAAAAGAATCAATGCAAAGTTGCCTGGGGGTAGGATAAGAATCACGATGGAACAGATAGAGATCCAAATTTGGCATATGGATGCATTTCCTGACCACAGGCTCTATTAAGAATTGGAACAGTCCACTGCCTGAAGTTGTGCATGTTCCATTGTTGAACATTTTTGACCAAAGATTAAACAGCCATTTATCTGATTCCTATCTTTGTCAGGATTAGATTAGAAGACCTCCAAGTCCCTTCAAATCCTATAATCATATGATTATCCTTTGGAATGTTTCTCATTTCTGTCATAATATTTTCTTTTCTCAGTTCTCATTCCACACAGATTAGCAAATTCCCATGGAATTTTTAATATATCAGATAGAATGTCAAACTTTAGGATGTCAAATGAACCATGTTTGAACAACAAAACTGTATGAATAGAACAGTTTATTGTGCAAGAAAAAGGAAAGCTTAAAGCATGGAAGGAAATCAAGAAGAGCCAGGTAGCTGAGACCTGCTGGATGTGTTGACTAAATTCAAAAATGAAAACATGCAAACCTACAAAAAATAAAAAGACACCAGTAATAACTCTAGCACCTTTAAGACCTTATAATGATAGTACAGCTGTTACTTTAGCCACCAGCAAATGGAAAGTGGCAGCTACAGTGATGCCTTAAGAAATAAATTCAGTTGCAAAATATCATCAGAAAGCATTATTAGAGTTTTAATGCATATACACAACTCTGCTCAGACAGAGGAAATCTGTCACAATTCGCCCAAAGGTACTTTTTTCATGAGGCAATTGGACTTTCTTGTTTTTCTTTGAAGACCGATCGGATTTTTGATTCTCACCACCCACTGGAGCACAAAATGGGAGTTATCAGAACCCTACTCTACTGAGCTGAAGGCCTACCTACCAGCAAAGATGGAAAAGAAAATGAACTAAAACACATCAAGGAAGCCCTCAGAACTTGTGGCTATCCCAAGTGGGTCTTCATCAAATCTCAAAAAAAAATCCAGCAGGAGCTCCTCCATAACAGACAAAGAAGAAAACAATAAATGAAGCAACGTAGTCATTCCATATGTTGTAGGAATATCGGAGGATCTTCAGCCAATACAACATATGTGCACACTTCAAACCCAAGAATACACTAAGGCAGAAGCTTGTCCACCCCAAGGATAAAACACTCAGACAAAAACTGAGCAACGTGGTTTATGCAGTACAATGCAGTGAGCCATGTGCAGATCTGTATATTGGGAAACAAAACAACCACTTTATAAACACATGGCACAACATAGGAGAACAAACCCAATAGGACAAGATTCAGCAGTCCATCTGCAATTAAAAGTCAAAGGCCACTCTTGAAAACAGCAAAGTCCACATTTTAGACAGAGAGAACTGCTGGTTTGAAAGAGGGGTCAAAGAAGCCATCTATGTCAAAAACTGAACAGCCCTCTCTCAACAGAGGGGGGGGGATATGACATCATTTATCTCCAGTCTAAAACACAGTCTTTTCAACAGTTCCAAGAACTGACCCTGATGACACAGATAAGCCTCCAAGGGCTTCAACAACTCACTAAAAGAATGCAAATGACTAGCTATCTGCAAGGAGTATAAATCCTGCCATTCCCCACCATCCAGTCAAAGCTGAAGAAGCTTCTTGAATGATAAGTGACACATCTTCAAAGAAAAACAAGAAAGCCAAGTTGCCTTGGGAAAAAGCACCTTTGGGACAACCATGACCTGGATGATTGAGAATGTCCATAGACCAGCGGCTCCCAACTTTTTCTATACCCCGCACCCCTACAACACTTCTGATATATTCTCGCACCCCTTACAAAAGTTCAAAATAAGGGCAACGAATTATGCATATACACTATAATTTTGAAAACCCAAGTTTTTGCACTCCCTGGAATATCATCTTGCACCCCCAGGGGGTGCAAGCACCCCTGGTTGGGAACCCATGCCATAGACATTTGTCACAATTGGGTTAAAACATATAGTTTGTCCTTATTAGCATAAAATAGCTGTTCCTTGCATCTTAAAAGAATCCAAAGCACCATACAAAAATATTGACTAATCCAAATGCAAAAATCATTGATGCATGATGTAATTAAGGAACAAAATTTGGCAGTAATCTTTAAATAGTTTTTTTTTTAAATCATACTTTCGGGTGGGATCCTTCAATAACACAATCTGTGCAGCAGATTCAGTTGTTATCTTAATGATTTCCAGACATCATATCAAGTCAGAGAAAGTTATAATCAGCTTCCCTAATATGCATCTGATTAATGCTACGTGATGGGAGTTTGAAGATGTTAAAGTAATTCTAAAGTACAATACCTTTATTGGTACAAACAACTTCTGAACATTCATAGCCAGTTAAGTTACAGTGTTCTATGTCAGTTACACAACTATTCCAGACTAAGTGTCACACTTGTCTTTTGTATGATACACGAGGGCCACTCTCCAAAATGAATAGAACAGAACAAATATTAAATGTGATTTGATTTATATTTACATGCTTACCCTCTAGTCTTTTATACTTTCTCAATTCAATTTTTAATTTAAAATATTAGTGTTTAAAAATTTTGAATATTTCTGGGAGGGCAGGTCACATTCAAGACTTTTAGGGGCAGAATACTTTTTTGGACTTTCAAGTTCTACACCTCTGCCAAGTACTTTTATGGTCAGTGTCTGGGACTTCATTACTTGTTAACTGTGACAGATACTCTCATATTTTATACTGTATGTGTGTATGTTTGTTTGCAGTTCATAAATTACATTTAAACATCTATATTTAAGAATAAAACAGCTGTAACTTTTAAAAAATTTCTGAAACCTGTAATGGAATACAACATTTGTGGAGGGGAGGGGGGAGACACAGGTGGGATAGAAAGCGAATAATACATAAAATGCAGCCAGTTTTGCATAAATGGGCTGCTTCAGAAATATAATTAAGTATGAATAACTTGCTCACCTTGAAAGAAAGGGAAAGGGAACTAGAATTCTGGAGAGTCTACATGTTTCCTTTCTGGAAACTTCAAAGCCTTTTCTGGCCATGACTGCTATAATATGACAGCACCATTTCATACTATTCTGAAATGTCATATCTGTCAGAATCCAATTATATTTCATTTTTAGTTATCTACCATGGAAAAAAACCATTTCTGCTCTCTCTGGATTCTGTCATACTACGAAGGGGAAGGGGGATGAGCTTCCTTCATTAAACTTCAAAAGGACTGGATGTTGATTCTCATCAAGAGGACTGACCATAACAATATGGCCATTGCCTTTCATCAACTTGCTCTCTGAAGTTTCCCTTTTGCCAGCAGTAAGAGAAAAAAGGGGGAACAATGCAGCGCGCAGTGCCTGGGGTCTGGAAAAAGAGGGGATAAGGATCGCTGCCCGAGAGAACTGTGGGGTGGGGGCTGCTTGGGAACACTTAAAACATTGAAGGATGGGAGAGAATTCCTCAGATCCTGTCTAGCATGCCTGCTATCATTTTCTCTTAATAAAGATGCCTGTTGGAAGAGATATTCCAAGGCATTCCGTCGAGGAGGCTGGAACAACCAATCTCATTTGGCCAGTTAGATGGGTCCATAGCAAGAGGGGTGCCAGCTACCCTAGCCATTTTACCAATTCACCTCTCCCTGGGCAAACATGAGGAAGACATAACATTTGTAGTGACCCCAGGGATGGAATTCCCGATGATCCTAGGGATGGAATGGTTAAAGAAATGGAACCCCTGGGTGAATTGGAGGGCAGCAGAAATCAATTTCCTGAAAGGGGATCCTATGGACTTAAAACCCCAAGGGGATCTACCAAAATTAAGAATGGAAAAAGCATCCATGGGAGAGGGAAAGGGGCTACCAGAAATAAATGCAGATCGAATTGATATTCAGAATGAGACCGATCAAATTTTTCTCATGAGTTCAAGCTATGCAAGAAAAAATAGATTACCAAGAGAAGTGCATGTGAGGTTTATGAAGAAATCAACAAGAGATGAAATACTGAGAAAAGTGAGAGAGGAACCCTTACAATATAAAAACAAAGAAATTGTGGTCCTAAAACAGATACCCAGGAGAGTGAGGAATACCTGGAGACACTATCATTTTCTAACTACAAAATTGATTGCCAAAGGCATAAATTTTAGATGGCTAATGCCAGAAGGCATTTTAATAAATTGGAACAATACAAGATATCGACTGGATTTAATTTGGAAAGCAGAGGACTTTGAAGTAAGAAATAGAGTAATTTTGGATGAAGGATTGCAGCAACAAGAGGATAAGCAGACAGGAGAGACAGCCCAAGGAGCAACGGCACAAGTAGAGCAGCAGCAGGAGAAAAGTGAACAAACAGGTGAAGGAGAAGGAACTGCTAGAGAACAAAGGATTACAAGATCAACTAGACCTAAATATAAGTAATGAAAGAGAAAATGGAGAAAAAAATGAGATTTTTTTTGTAAATGTAAATAGACTAAATTCCCCAATAAAAAGAAATAAAATTTTTAAAAAACTTCAGAAATTAAATATAGACATAATTTGTTTACAAGAGACACACATAAAAAAACAACATTACAAATTTTTGGAATACCCCAAAATGGGGAAGCTTTATTATACATCAGCACAACAAAAGAAACGAGGGGTGGTGATATATGTTAAAGAGATAATAGACTCTAAATTAATATATTCAGATGAAGAAGGAAGAATTGTTATGGTTGAAATATATTTGCACCAAAAACAAATATTGTTACTGGCAATTTATGCTCCCAATGATAGTCAAGATCAATTTTATCAAAGATTACACAGGAAATTAATAGAAATGGAATACCAAAATATTTGTTTAATAGGAGACTTTAATGTGATAGTAGATGGAATAATGGATTACAAAAGTAGCAAAACAGGAAAACTTGGAAGAAGATTACCCAAGATATTTTTTGACATGGCAGAAGAAATTGGAATTCAAGATGTCTGGAGAGAAATCAACCCTCAAAATCGACAGTACACCTTTTACTCAAATAGCCATAAATCTTGGTCAAGAATTGACATGATTTGGATGACTCCTGAATTAAAGATGGATATACAGGAAATTGAGATAGAAATAGGCACATGGGCAGATCATAACCCTTTAAAAGCGACATGGAAAGGAATACAAAAAAAACCAAGATGGATTTTAAATCAATCTATACTAAAAGATAAAAAATTCATAGACTTGGCCAAAAGAGAAATGGAATTCTTCTTTAAAGAAAATAAAGAAGAAGACACATCACTACAAAACGTATGGGATACAGCTAAAGCGTATTTTAGAGGCATAGCTATAACGTATATGGCAAAGAAAAACAAACAGAGAAGACAGCAATATTTATTATTAAAAGAAGAATTTAGAAAGTTAGAGACAGAATTACAACAAAACCCACAGGAAAAGACTTTGGAAAGAGAAATGGAAATAACAAAACATAAGCTGAATTTGTTGGACTCAGAAAAATTGGCGGAACAAATAAAGAGCAAAACAAAATTTCTTCGAAAATGCCAACAAGCCAGGAAGATGGCTAGCCTATAAGGTTAAAAAACAGAAATAGAAGAAAATAATACATAACTGGGAAAGGTTGTTTACAATTTAAAAAGGAAGAAATAAAAAAGATAATCAAGAATTATTATATGGAATTGTATGGCAAAGAGGAGGCTGCAAAAGAGAGAATTGTTCAATATTTAGAAGAAAGTAAATTGCCAAAGATTCCAGAGACATTCAAAACTATGTTAGAAGAAAGAATAACAATGATGGAGACATTAGAGACAATAAAACGACAAAAGAACGGGAAAGCACCAGGCCCAGACAGGCTACTGGCAGAACTTTATAAAAAGCTACAAGATATATTAAGCGAACTGCTGAAAGAGGTTTGCAATGGATTATTGTTAGAGGCCAAACTTCCAAATACATGGATAGAAGCAAATATTACTTTGATACCAAAAGAAGATTCAGACTTGATGTATATTAAGAATTATAGACCAATTTCATTACTCAATGTGGATTACAAATTTTTTACTTCAATAATGGCAGAGAGACTGAAAAGATACTTAGCTGAGTTTATACATCCAGATCAAAATGGCTTTTTACTGAAGAGACAAATCAAAAATAATTTAAGGGTGATAATGGACATATTAGAATATTACAAATTACACCCAGGGAAACAATTAGCATTAGTTTGGGCGTTTTTAGACGCCCAAAAATGTTTGATAATGTCTCTTGGCAATTTATGGTTCAACAATTACAAATAATGGATTTTGGAAAGAACTTTACAAATATGATAAGGACAATATATAGTAACCAGACAGCAAAAGTGATAATGAATGGAGATTATACTGAGAGCTTTGAGATAAGAAAAGGCACGAGACAAGGGTGTCCACTATCTCCATTATTATTTATCTTTACTTTGGAAGTATTAAATACCGTAGAAGGATAAGACAAGATACAGAGATTAAAGGATTGAAAGTAAAAGATGAAACATATAAGTTAAAAGCATTTGCCGATGATCTAGTATTTATTTTGGAAGAACCTTTAGAGATGATTCCTAAACTATGGGAAAAGATAGAAGAATATGGAGAAGTAGCAGGACTAAAAATAAATAAAGATAAAACTACAGTAATACTAAAGAACCTCACAGATAAACAAAAAAGGCAAATACTAGAGAAAACAGAGGTACAAATAGTGAAAAAAGTTAAATATTTAGGTATTTATCTTTCAGCTAGGTGTTCGTCAATAAAAGAAGACAATTATATAAAATTATTGAAGCAAATAAAGCTAGACTTGGAAAGATGGAAAAATCTCCAACTATCAATATTAGGAAGAATTGCCACAGTAAAAATGAATGTATTGCCAAATATTTTATTTTTATTTCAAACGATTCCGATAAAACTTAAAAGAAAATTCTTTCAAAATTTAAGTTCATTGGTTTTGAATTTTATTTGGCAGGGGAAAAAGATAGAATTAAGATGAAAACATTACAAGATGCTAAGGAAAATGGAGGTTTTGGGTTGCCGGAATGGACATTGTATTATCAAGCATCAGTGTTAACATGGGTGAAAGAGTGGATAACACTTAGAAATAAAAGGTTATTGTATTTAGAAGGACATTATTTACAATTGGGGTGGCACGCTTTCTTATGGTATGGGAAAAACAGAGTTCATAAATACTTTCAAAATCATTTTATAAGAAATGCCTTGTTAACAGTATGGGAAAAAATTAAAGCTAAAATATATTTAAAAATCCCAGGGTGGTTATCAATGATGGAGGCATTTATACATCCGAATCTGGTAGATTTTGAAAAAGTATGGATATATAAAGATATTTTAGATATTGATGGGAAATTAAAATCTAAACAAGAATTGGAAAATTTAGGAATTAATCTGTCCTGGTGGGCACATTTACAGATACAAAGTAGATATGAAAAAGATGTAAAAATGTATGGATTTTACAAGGATCAAATTGTGTTTGATAAGATTTTGTTAACCTCAGATGAGAAATTAATTAAGAAAATGTATAATTTTTTTGTTAATTTTAGATATGGAAAGTGAACAAGTGAAAGAAACAATGATAAGATGGGCAAAAAATTTTGGTTATAATATAGAATTAGAAAAATGGCAAATGTATGGGAGAGAAACTATAAATTAACAATGTCAACTTCATACAAAGAAAATCTGTATAAAATGTTTTATAGATGCACCTTCCACCAGCAAGATTAGCAAAAATGTTTAAAAATATGTCAGATAGATGTTGGAAATGTAAACATAATATAGGCACGTATTATCATACAGTGGGGCAAAAAAGTATTGAGTCAGCCACCAATTGTGCCAGTTCTCCCATTTAAAAAGATGAGAGAGGCCTGTAATTGTCATCATAGTTAGACCTCACCTATGAGAGACAAAATGAGAAAGCAAATCCAAACAATCACATTGTCTGATTTGGAAAGAATTTATTTGCAAATTATGGTGGAAAATAAGTATGTGGTCACCTACAAACAAGCAAGATTTCTGGCTCTCACAGACCTGTAACTTCTTCTTTAAGAGGTTCCTCTGTCTTCCACTCATTACCTGTATTAATGGCATCTGTTTGAACTTGTTATCAGTATAAAAGACACCTGTCCACAACCTCAAACAGTCACACTCCAAACTCCACTATGGTGAAGACCAAAGAGCTGTTGAAGGACACCAGAAACAAAATTGTAGACCTGCACCAGGCTGGGAAGACTGAATCTGCAATAGGCAAGCAGCTTGGTGTGAAGAAATCAACTGTGGGAGTAATAATTAGAAAATGGAAGACATACAAGACCACTGATAATCTCCCTCAATCTGGGGCTCCACGCAAGATCTCACCCCGTGGGGTCAACATGATCACAAGATCAGTGAGGAAAAATCCCAGAACCACATGGGGGGACCTATTGAATGTCCTGCAGAGAGCTGGGACCAACGTAACAAAGGCAACCATCAGTAACACACTATGCTGCCAGGCACTCAGATCCTGCAGTGCCAGATGTGTCCCCCTGCTTAAGCCAGTACATGTCCGGGCCCATCTGAAGTTTGCTAGAGAGCATTTGGATGATCCAGAAGAGGATTGGGAGAATGTCATATGGTCAGATGAAACCAAAGTAGAACTGTTTGGTAGAAACACAACTCGTCGTGTTTGGAGGAGAGAGAATGCTGAGTTGCAGCCAAAGAACACCATACCTACTGTGAAGCATGGGGGTGGCAACATCATGCTTTGGGGCTGTTTCTCTGCAAAGGGACCAGGACAACTGATCCGTGTACAGGAAAGAATGAATGGGGCCATGTATTGTGAGATTTTGAGTGCAAACCTTCTTCCATCGGCAAGGGCATTGAAGATGAAACATGGCTGGGTCTTTCAGCATGACAATGATCCCAAACACACTGCCCGGGCAACGAAGGAGTGGCTTCGTAAGAAGCATTTCAAGGTCCTGGAGTGGCCTAGCCAGTCTCCAGATCTCAACCCCATAGAAAATCTTTGGAGGGAGTTGAAAGTCCGTGTTGCCCAGTGACAGCCCCAAAACATAACTGCTCTAGAGGAGATGTGCATGGAGGAATGGGCCAACATACCAGCAACAGTGTGTGCCAATCTTGTGAAGACTTACAGAAAATGTTTGACCTCTGTCATTGCCAACAAAGGATATATAACAAAGTATTGAGATGAACTTTTGATATTGACCACATACTTATTTTCTACCATAATTTGCAAATAAATTCTTTCCAAATCAGACAATGTGATTGTCTGGATTTGTTTTCTCATTTTGTCTCTCATCGTTGAGGTCTACCTATGATGACAATTACAGGCCTCTCTCATCTTTTTAAGTGGGAGAACTTGCACAATTGGTGGCTGCCTCAATACTTTTTTGCCCCATGGTATTTGGTGGACATGAGGGAAGGCAAAGGCTTATTGGAAAAATATACATATGTGGTTAGAAAAAATATTGGACAAACAAGTGGATTTTAAATCTGAACTTTTTTTACTAGGCATTATGTCTGAAAAGACTAATAAGCAGAAATAATATTTAATTCTACATATTATCACAGCAGCGAGAATAATTTTTGGACAATACTGGAAGAATGAAGGATTGCCATCAGAGGAAGAAATAACCAGGAAGATATTGGAATGTGCAGAGATGGACAGATTAACTGTGAGGCTGAAAGACAAAGAAGATACAGACTACTATCAAATTTGGAATTTATTTTATTCTTGGTTAGAGAAAAGAATGAAGGATTAGGAATTGAACACGTATTAGCTTAGCAAACTCCAGACAACTTGTTGATTGGAAAAATTAACATATGTTGATGAAAAAAATTAATAAAAAAGATTGAAACGAGAAATACCAGAGGAATACAGAGATCTTGTTGAAGTTTTCAGTGAGGAGAGGGCAGATGAGCTTCCTGCCCACCAACCCACAGACTGCCATTGAATTCAAGCCAGGAGCAAAACTCCCAAAGCCCAGATTATACTCCATGAGCCCAAAGGAGAAAGAGGAAATGGAGAGATTCATAAAGAAAAACCTAGAAAGGGGGTTCATTGAACTAGCTAAGCCTAAAGTGGCCGCTCCGGTCCTCTATAGAGAGAAGAACGATGGCTCTTTATGCTTATGCGTGGATTATAGGCTCCTAAATACAATCAGTAAAAGCAACCTATACCCCCTACCCCTCATGAAGGACATGTTATCACATCTCTCAAAAGGAACATTTTTTACTAAACTAGATCTAAGGGAAGCATACTATCACATGAGAATTAAGGAAGGGGATGAATGGAAGACCGTATTTAACTGCCCAATGGGGTGCTACCAATTCAAAGTGTTGCCATCTGGATTACAAGGCCCCCCCGCAGTATTTATGCAATTAATGAATGACTTACTAAGGGAGCACCTATTTAAGGGGGTCCTGGTTTACTTAGACAACATTTTTATCTTCACTGAATCAAAAGAGGAACATGTCAACCTAGTCAGAGCAGTTTTAAAGAAACTGCAAGCCGCCCACCTATATACCAAACTATTGAAATGCAAATTCCACCAGGAAAGAATAGACTACCTAAGTTATCCCATATCCCCACAGGGCATTGAAATGGATCCAGAAAAGGTAAGAGCAGTATTAGAATGGGCACCATCTCATACAAGAAAGCAACTGCAAAATTTTCTGGATTTTGCAAACTTTTACCGCCAATTCATCCCCTCATTTGCCCAGATAGCCCTGCCGCTCACGAACTTACTAAAAATGAAGGGAGCATCCTCAATAAAACCTAGCCAGCCACTAAAATGGACAATGGAATGCCAAGCGGCATTTGAGAGATTAAAGAGACTCTTTTCTGCCGAACCAGTACTGAGGCACCCAGACATGGATAAGCCCTTCGTAATACAGGCGGATGCAAGTGATGTGGCAGTGGGAGCTGTACTATTACAAGAAAATTATGAAGGGGTATTGCAACTCTGTGCATATACATCCAAGAAACTCACGGAAATGGAACAGCGCTGGCCCGTGTGGGAGAAAGAGGCATATGGGATATGTTGGTCATTACTCACATGGCGCCAGTACCTTGAAGGCAATAAAATCCCTTTCCAGGTGTGGACAGACCACAAAAATTTGGAAGCCTTGAAAACACCCAGGAAGCTCAACCCCAAGCAAGCCCACTGGTCCCAGCATTTTCACCAATTCCACTTTACGCTCAAGCATTTGCCGGGGGGCAAGAGAAAAAAAGGAGAGAAAAATAAGAAAATAATATACTACTTAAAATATATATCCCTCTTGAATTAGTATACACTTATTTCCATTTTTCTGTTCTTTTTACCCATAATTAAACCTATGTTTAATCTTTAAATGTTCCATTTAATAAATCCAATCATCTAATCTTTTAACTCTATTCAAAACATTTCCCCCTTTTTACTTATCCATTGGAATTTTCTTAAAATCAATTACATTTAAATATCTAAAACATTTCCTTTATATTAATCATCCCAAACATTTTTATATTTCTCATATCAAAAAACAAAAGAAAAAAAGAAAAAAGAAAAAATACTGTCTTGCTTGAAGGGTTCATCTCTCTTAAAGTAAAATCTTTCTATTTCTTCAGCCATATTCAAACAAGTGTTTAGTTTTTAAATATTCCCTCTGGTATACCCCATCATCTAATTCCTCAATTCTCACTTTAGCCCTCTTCTTTTGCCAAGCATCTTTCTCAATCAATATATTCCATTGCCTCAGAGTCTTTCCATAATCTTGTAAATGTTGTTGTAGATATAGTAGGCAAATCAAACATCATGTCTTTGTAAAAAGATTTTCCCCTTTCATATTCATTGAAGATTTCTCTCATCATCCCTTGTCTCCCCATTTCTTTTTTTTAATAGATATTTTATTGATTTTTAACTATAACCATCTCCAGTGCCTGGTGTACAGCGTGTTGTCTTGGTTTATATTTTAACAAGAAAAAAGGACAGTAATAATTAACAGTCAATAATGGTTAAATTTGATAATTCCCTAATTAATATATTAATCAATAATACATTTCTTTGGTCTTCCCTTCTCCCATTTGTATTTTCCTTCTTCAGCCTTAGCCAAAATATAATTCTTAATATTTTCAATATATAGGTATTGTTGTGAGTGTCCCTAGACCAGCTTGGGAAGTGTCAGAGTATGAGGATGAGCAGCCAGGCTCCTCTGGGTGTTTTCCCCTCCCGGCAGCCGAGGAAGAGCAGCCAGGCCCCTCTGGGTATTTTCCCCTCCCGGCAGCTGAGCCAGACAGGGAGGAGATTTACAGGCAGTCTGGATCAGATTCACAAAGTGAGGGGTCAGATTTGGATCAAGAAGATAGATGGCTTGATCCGAGATTCCGAAGGTTTGATAAGCGACGGTGTCAGTTAAGTGGAAAAAGGAAGTAATGAGGGGAAGTGACGTATCGGACACTATATTAGAAGGGGACAGAGAGACTACGCCTTTGTCACGAGCAACGTTAATCAAAGAGTAGCCTGATATCTGGAGCCGTGCGTTTGACTTCAGTCTTCTGATGTTTTGGAAATCTACGGGAGAATAATGAGGCCTTGGACAATGTGATAAAGAAAGAGTGAGTTAATTGGAAG
This sequence comes from Bothrops alternatus, assembly GCA_034064705.1. NCBI lineage: Eukaryota > Metazoa > Chordata > Lepidosauria > Squamata > Viperidae > Bothrops > Bothrops alternatus. The sequence goes on along the minus strand of JARGCV010000256.1, from coordinate 178,752 downwards.
GTGTGGAAGGAGCATGTGTTAATCTAAATGTAAATACATGAGACTTGGCTGTTTCTGCCAGCAAAATGCCAGCAGCGTGCTTTGAAGTGAATTCTTTTGACATGTGTTAAATAAACCTCTTAAAGACATATTTATGTGGATTTTAATGAGCTGAGAGGGGCCAGACAGAACAGGTATAGGCATTTTTTATATTTATACATATAATAATAATCTCTCTATATAACATTTTTTCAGCTTATATTATTCTCATAACCATCGTCTCATTAATTCAGTATACATCCTATTTTTATAATTTTTGTTCACTTAGATTCCCTTATAATCAATCCAATTCTTAACAGTCATAATTTCTTCATATTAGTCATCTAACTATCTAAATTTTCCCATTTAGGTACATCATCCCAATATTTTATGTCATGCATTATAAAAATACTATACTTTTTATCTGTCTTATAGTATCTAGATATAACATCCTTCTTAATCAGATTATATTTTACTTATATATTAATAACAGTTACATCAACCTACTATTTTAACATTTAATATATTATAAAACATACTATATTACTTAAATCTCATTATCCTTCTTGTTATAAGGCCCCTTTATGTTCAAAATTCTCTGTTCTTTTAACCATATTCAAACAAATGTTCAAAATTCTCTGTTCTTTTAACCATATTCAAACAAATGTTTATTCACATAATAGTCCATCTGGTAGGACGAGTCAAAACTCTTGTATCTGTCTCTGATCTTCTTCTTTTGCCAAGTAATTTTCCAAGTTGATGTAATCCGCTTATCCAAGAGTTCCTGTATTTTTACAAATGTTGTTGCAAATACAAAAGATGAAGTAGACTTCCAGTTTACTGCTGTGGACATTGGAAGGTGAGTTCCATCTTCCACATCCGATTTCACACCACTGGGGGACCCTGGAAAGGGTAGAAAGTTGCCCTGTAAGGGCGACAAGCAAGAAGGGGACCCCCGCTTGATGGAGGAGGGCAGTAGCTCTTTTGCTCGACCCGAGGCAGCCCTCCAAACCAGCGGATGAAAGACCAGCCATAGAAATATGGCCCGTCACTAGGCTGCAGACAGCCAAAGTCAAACTTACTATTTTATTTATTTATTTATTTATTTATTTATTTATTTATTTATTTATTTATTTATTTAATTTCTATGCCTCCCTATTCCAGAGAACTCAGGGCGGCTCACAACATGATAGAAATTACATTATATACATAAATATAAAAACCCTTAATTAAAAAATAAACTAATCATTCCACAAACATACACTGGCTAGGGGCAAGGTGTTAGCTGCCCCAGGCCTGCCGGCAAAAGTGTGTTTTAAGCAATTTATGAAAGGCGGAGAGGGTGGGGGCGACACGGATCTCCGAGGGAAGTTGGTTCCAGAGGGCCGGGGCCGCAACAGAGAAGGCTCTTCCCCTAGGCCCCGCCAGGCGACACTGTCTGGCTGACGGGACCTGGAGAAGGCCCACGCTGTGGGCCCTAACCAGCCGCTGGGATTCATGAGGCAGCAGACGGTCCCGTAAATAACCTGGTCCGATGCCATGTAGGGCTTTATAGGTCATAACCAACACTTTGAATTGGGTTCGGAGACCAATTGGCAGCCAATGCAGCTCGCGGAGTGATGCCGAAATGTGGGCATTTCTAGGCAAGCCCAACACTGCTCGCGCGGCTGCATTCTGCATTACCTGAAGTCTCCGAACATTTTTCAAAGGTAGCCCCATGTAGAGAGCATTGCAGTAGTCGAACCTCGAGGTGATAAGGGCATGAGTGACTGTGAGAAGAGACTCCTGGTCCAAATAGGGCCGCAACTGGTGCACCAGGCGAACCTTGGCAAATGTCCTCCTTGCCACAGCCGAAAGATGATGTTCCAGATTTAGCTGTGGATCGAGGAGGACGCCCAAGTTGCGGACCTTCTCCGAGGGGGTCAAAAGCTCCCCCCCCAGGCTAATGGACGGATAGATTGAAATATCTTTGGGAGGCAGAATCCATAGCCACTCCGTCTTGTCGGGTTGAGTTTGAGCCTGTTGGCACCCATCCAAACCTTGGCACCCATCCAAGCCTCCAGACATCGGCACATCACTTCCGCTGCTTCACTGAAATGACACGGGGTGGAGATGTAAAGCTGGGTATCATCAGCATACTGATGATATCTCACCCCGTGTTGTCGGATGATCTCACCCAGCGGTTTCATGTAGATATTAAACAGCAGAGGGGAGAGGACCGATCCCTGAGGGACCCCACAAGGGAGAAACCTAGGGGTTGACCTCTGACCCCCTGCCAACACTGTGTGAGATCTGAACCTCTCTTCAATCCTAATTATTTTTTCCACCTGTATAAGCTGCCCAAAGTATTTTTCCCCCTGTGGTGAGAGGGAAGGGAAATTCTATCCCACACTCTAAAAACAGCAGCAACTGACTATCCAGGGGAGTTTAAAACACTGAAAGAATAACTTGATTCTAACTGGATTTTTATTTTTCTAAAATTTGAGGACTAAAAGATTTCTTATTTTTATTGAAGATTTGGGTTTTTTCTTACAAAAAAGAAGTAAAATTTAAAAAGGATTATAAAATTTTTGGACTTAAAAAAACCAAAAATCTTAAATAGTGTGGTGACATCTTGTGACTGATATTACAACTTGTTGTCTAAAAGAGACTTGGCTTGAAGCACAGACTATAGATAAGACTTTTGCAACCTTGACAGGTATCAGCTGTGAGAAGCCCAGCTGTGTTCTATACTCAGTGTCAAAATTATTTTTATTCTCTGATGGTAAAGCTTTTAATTTAACACACCCACTAAGAGAACATGGATGAAGATCAGGAACAAATTCTCTTTATATTGAAAGGAATTTATGAAACTATTCTTATAGTTTCTGATGAAATAAGAAGCTACAGAAAAGAACAAGATGTCAGTCTAGTTATATGAACCCAAACTTTAATTACAACTAAAGAATCAGCTACACAGAATATTATAGAAGAAGTGGAACAATCAAATACTATGATAGAAGATTCAACTGATCAACAAACACAGTTAACGGAAAACTCAGAAAAGGAACTGACAACACTGAAAATGGAAAAGACTTTCTATATAAACCAGAAGAAACCTGAGGATCAAGAAGAATAGACCAAAGGGAGGATAAACATTTCAGGACAACTACATTGAGATGGAAAAAATAGAGAGACGATTTGTTAGTGAGTGGATGGCAACTGGATGGCCTCTTTTATCCCAAACAACATATATAACAACAGAGAGAGAATTATTTGATGACTTAAAAGCACAGATATGGAAGGCGAGTTGGCAAAGAAAGGAAGCTAGAATAAGGCTGAAGAAAATTGGGGTTTTGGCATATTAGTGAGGATTGAAATAGAATATACTCAAATAGGAAAGATGTGTACTTTGAATACCAGATTTTGTTAAGAAAACTTTGGTCATTTAAAACTTGGAAGTATAAGTATCAAAAATTAAATTAGAATATTGATTTGTTTATAAAGGTTGAATGTAAAAGTAATTATAAGCTAAATTATATAAGCTAAAAATTTATTGATAAATGTAATAAACATGTTTTTACTTTGCTGATATAATAAGAACTGTACTAGCTTAAATATGAGATAGTAGACATTAAGAGAAAAAGAGAGGAAGTATTTGATGTTGAAACAAGAGAAATTTTGAGTACTAAATTTAAAACATTTGGAAATTAATAGAAAATAAGAAAGTTATACTGTATTGTTAATTAGATGACATAAGATGGTGAGAAACAGAATATATTTAAATAGATAAGACATGTATCCTGAATATTAGACTTTTTGATTAATTGTGATAAAGGGAACTTTGGTTACTTAAAACTTGGAAATTATAAATATTAAATGTTAAATTTAAAAATTATTGATAAATGTAAGAATGTTATTTTTATTTAATTGATATAATAAGAATTATATTAGTTTAAACATGAGACAGTAAATACTAAGGGGAAAAGAGAGGAAATATTTAATGTGGTAGTTTGAGACTTGTACTAAAGATACTTGTATGTCATTGAATTATCGATTAATTCATCCGCCACATTGCTTTTTAAATACTAATTTTAAATGTAAAATTAGAAAATCAATAAAACATTAAAAAAACAAAAGATGAAGTAAGTAAGATAAATTCTTTCTGTCCCCCAAACTTGAATAGTTCTCCTAATAATTCCATTTTTCCTGTTGTATCAGAACCTTGTAGATTTTTTCCTGTTTGTGTCAAATTGTAATTCTTTTACTTTTGTTATTTCATCAATTTGATCATACTCTTCTAGTTTGTAATCTGCTATCTGATTTGTTTGTTCCTTTATTGTTATTTCCTGGATATTTTTTTAATTGTAGATTTAGATTGGAAATATGCTTATTTAAATCCTCAAAGTTGTTTCGAATTTCATCATGGTTTGAATGTATTGTCATTTGTATTTGTCCTAACATTACACATATTTCCTCTGGAAAAGTATTTATCTTGCCTTAAAGTATTGCTTCTGGAAGCCATTGATTTTCCAGGCTAAGTCCTTCAGGAGAAAATATTGAATGTGGCGTGCTGTCATTTTTTGATATGTATGTGATATCCATGTTGTCTCCCCCCTTCAAATAATCTTCCATCAATGTTTTAGTTCAAAAGTCAATTTATCAATCAGTCAAAATTACAGATTCAGTATATTAAGCCACTTTAAATCCTTCCTGCAAATTCTCCTCTAAAAGATTAGCCAAAAATCCAAGGTTTTTCTTTTCCATGAACAGTTCTTAGGTTTAAGCAGTCCAGGTGTTTTTTTTTTCTTTCAAACACTTTTTAATCTTATAGCTTCCTTTGTTCCCAGCTGTCTTCAAGGTTATTTGTAATTCAAAGGAACAACTTTTTCTTTGTTTCTGGGCATTCTGCCAATTTCTGAGTCCTTATTGTTAGTGTTCTATTCTCTGGTTCTCCACTAGATATCAGCAGTTATTTCTTTTTTCAGTTTTTCTTTCAATCAAAAAGTTATTTTTGTTATATATTTTTATAATTCCATCAGAAATTTTTTAGGGTATAATCTTGACAGTTTTTTAGTTCCTAGATTTGTCCAGACTGAAATATTTTAGTATATCTCTTTCCACCTTTTATGTTAAATTCACTGCTTCCGTCTGTAAGGCCATGGGGATTTAGTCCCCTCCCTTCACTTCTGGAGGTTTTCTTGCTTTGGGGATCTTTTCAAGGATTTAAATAGTAGATAGAAGTAAGAAGGTTAGTACTCTCACCACTTCCAAGCACGCTGTTCACTGATATTTAGGTTCATGGTCTGGGACTTCTGCTGCAAGCAGCTTGGGCTAGATGCTGATCTCATGCTAGCCTTTCTCCTGTCAGGTTTGGAGGGCTTTCCCTGGATCAAACGAAGTGATTGCCATTGCTTTGTGATCGACGGGGCACCCCTCCTTCACAGTCACCTCTCTGGGGCAACTTCAGATCCATCTAGGGACCCCCAAGTAGGAAGAAACTAGCCGTGGGGAGTGGAGGTCCACTCTCATGCGGCCTGCATTGTGGATGTAAAAAAACAGAAGTCTTGTCTCCCCATTTCTATGGTACTCCCAATAGCTCAGCAATCCATTTTGTCAAATCTTTTTCCTTATCCTCAAATTTACCTTGTGGTCTTAGAGTACAAGTTATCTTTTCCATGTTCAATGTTTCTTGTAAGTTCTTCTCCACTTGAGTGTCCACTCGTTTATATTCAGTTGTCTGCTTTACATGATCTCTTTCTTTTTTTGTTTTCTGATCATTTAATTGTTGTGACGTTAAATTGAGAATGCATTCATTTAAATTTTCAAATTCATTTTTAATTTCCTCATGGTTTGAAGTTAGTATCATTTGTATTTGTTGTAACAGAACATAAATTTCCTCCTGGTAAGTATTTATTTTTTCTTGATATTTTCTTTCTGCAGATCTCTGATGCTCCATAATGACCAAAAATCCTTTCTCTGCCAATCACTTTAAAGTCACAATTTAAAAAATATTTATAATCCAGGAAAGTCATTTTTTCTAAGTTTTATAGTTCTCACTTTGTAGATAGTCCACAATGTTTTCTTTTCTTTTGTTACAACTGCTCTTTGTTTAATCAAAGCCCTGAAGGTGACAACAGGCTTTTCTTTCTGGGCTGTATATTTAGGGCAGTATTTTCATCCACCACTGGATGTCAATTTTCTGTATTTCCCCCCAATAAATTTAATTTGCTAATTCTGTTTAGAGGAAGGTGGAACAAAGACACAACCCCCTTCACATTTGGAGGATTTTTACTTCTGGGTTTTTCTCTTTTTTTCTCAGGAAATCAATCAGGTAGAAGAGAGAAAATCAATATTCTTACCCAGTTCACTCACGCTGTTTACAATCATGCTTAGTTTAGTGCTTTTTGGCTTTGGCTGCATGTAGCTTGGGCTAGAGTCATGAATGATGCTAGCCTTTCTTCTGTTGGTTTTTGGAGAGCTTTCCCCAGACATCTGGATCAACCACTGTCTTCCCTCCTTCCTTGCCATCTCTCTGGGTGGCTTTGGGCCCCAAACAGAGAGAAATCAGCCGTAGGGCTTAAATCGTCTCGATCCCTCAGCTGTAGTGCTAGCTGCGCAGAACCGGAAGCCCTTGTATTATAGAATAGAACAGAACAGAATAGAATAGAGCTGGAAGGGACCTTGGAGGTCTTCTAGTCCAGCAGGAGAACCTATACCATTTCAGATAAGTGACAATCTAGTCTCTTCTTAAAAATCTCCAGCGATGGAGCACCCATGGTTAATTGTCCTCACTTAACAGTAAGTTTCTCCTTAGATCCAGGTTGCTTCTCTCTTTGGTCAGTTTCCAACCATTGTTTCTTGTTCTGACCTCTTTGGTGCTTTGGTAAACAATCTGGCCCCCTTTCTCTAGTGGCAGCCCCTTAGATACTGGAATACTGTTCTCATGTCTCCCCTATTTCTTCTTTTCTTTAGACTAGCCAAACCCAGCCATTCTTTGTATGTTTTAGCCCCAGGCCTTTGATTATCTTAATTGCTCCTCTGAACTTTTTCCAAGATCTCAACATCTTTTTTGTAGTATGTGGTCAAAATTGGTTGCAGTATTCCAGGTGTGCTCTTACTAGGGTTTTATAAAGCGGTACTAATACTTTGTGTGATCTTGATTCTATGCCTCTGTTTATACACCCCAGGATTGTATTAGCTTTTTTGGTGGCTGCTGCTGCACACTGCTGGCTCATAGTCAAGTGATTGTCCACTAGGACTCCAAGGTCTCTCTCACAGTTGCTGTTTTTGAGCTAGGTTTTGCCTAATCTGTAGCTTTGATTTTTCCTGCTTAAATGTAAAACTTTGCATTTCTCCACATTAAAATTCATTTTCTTGGATAGGGCTCATTGTTCAAGTTTGTCAAGATCTGTTTGGATCTAAGCTTGTCTATTCCTGCCAGTTTAGTGTCATCTGCAAATTTGATGAGTTTCCCCCTCTATTCCCTCATATAAGTCATTAATGAAGATATTGAAGAGTACTGGGCCTAAGACAGAGCCTTGTGGCACCCCAATGGTTACTTCTATCTATGTGGATGTAGTACCATTGAGGACTACTCGCTGAGTACAGTTTGTCAGCCAGCTACAGATCCATCTGGTGGTGTTGTTGTCTATCCCACCTTTTTCTAGCTTACTAAGCAGCAGATTGTGGTCTATTTCAGGGCTTTTCAACTTTTTCACCCATTGCACCACTTTTAGGATACAGCAATATCCGAGTACCACCAGTCACCTAGCAAGGTGTCAAAAACTTGATGACCAAAAAAAGAGGAAAAAAGTGATGAAGTACAGGTAGTCCTCAACTTACAACAGTTCGCTTAGTGACTATTCAAAGTTACAATGGCACTGAAAAAGTGCCCCCCAAGCCACAGCCGAGCAAGACACCTGCCTGCCCACCTGGTGGCGCTCTTCCTCCTGTCTGAAGTTTCCATTGCTGTGAGCATTTCTGTTGAGGATTGGCAGCGGGGGTGGGGTGTGTGTTTTTTATTTCCCCTGTCTGATGAGTGGTTGCAGCAGGTTTTGGTCACTTCACATGACCCTGGGCCACTGTGACCATCATAAATATGAATCAGTTGCCACGCATCTGAATGTAAATCACAAGACCCTGGAGATAAGGCAACATTCCAGCTGATTGGTGCTTCTTCAGGGCTCAGCAGAAGCACCAGGATCAGCGCTGAGCTCCAGCTGGAGGTGCTGATCCTGGCGCTTCCACTGAGCCCTGACAGTCCCAAAGAAGTGCCAATCAGCTGGAAAGTGGCACTGATCCTGGCGCTTCCACTGATCCCTGACAGCTCGGCAGCTCCAGCCATCTCTCGCTCAGGCTTGTGCAGTGCTGCCACCAGTTCAGCTCATTCCCCTCCCCCACTACCACTTTTCTAGGATGGTCGCGTACCACCTGCCAGGTGCAATGTACCACAGCTGGTACCCGTACCACTGGTTGAAAAGCCCTGGTCTATTTTGTCAAAAGCCTTACTAAAGTCTAACTATACTATGCCCACAACATTTCACTGGACTACTAATTTAGTCACTTTATCAAAGAATGAAATAAGATTGGTTTGACACTCATCTGTTTTTGCTGCTTTGTCTACTGCTTTGTCTACTGCTTATAACTTTGTTTGCTTCTAGTTGTTTGTAGATCTGTTTTTTTTTATTATATTTTCTAGGATCTTCTCAGATATTGATGTTAGACTGATTGGTCTGTAGTTTCCTGGGTCTGTTTTTTTCCCTTTCTTGAAGATGGGAACCACATCAGCCCTTTTCCAATCATCAGGTACTTCCCCGATGCTCCAGGATTTTTGAAAGATATGGTACAATGGTTCTGAGATAACATCTGCCAGTTCCTTCAGAACTCTGGGATGTAATCTGTCGGGTCCTGATGATTTATATTTGTCAAGGTCAGATAGGTGTTCTCTTACCACTTTCTTGCTTATTTTAATTTTTGTTTCTAGTTTGTCTTTTGCAGTAGTTTTTTTGGTATGTTGGGTTATAATTTCTTTTTGTGTGAAAACTAATGCAAAGAATGAATTAAGCAGCTCTGCTTTCTCCCTACAGCTTGATACTTCCTTGCCATCTTCTCTCTTTAGTGGACCTACAGTTTCCTTGACTTTTTTTTCTTGTTATTAATATGTTGAAATAAACTTTTTTATTGTCCTTGATTTCTGTCTTTATTCATTCTGAGTTTTTGCTTTCCTGACTTCATCTCTGCATGTTCTGGCTGTCTGCTGATAATCAGCCTTAGTTATATGTCCCTCTTTCCATTTTTTATACTTGTCCTTTTTGTTTTTCAGTTTGTCAGAGAGAGCTTTGTGCAGCCATGCTGGTTTCTATCTAAATTTTTTGTTTTTCTTTTTCAGTAGCTTTGTGCTGGACTGGGCTTTTACGATCATATTTTTCAGAGTTCCCCATGGTTCTTGTATTGTTTTCCCCTTTAGGATTTTCGTCCATGGAATCTTTCCTAGGTTCTCTCTGAGTTTGTTAAAATCAGCTCTTTTGAAGTTCAAGACACTGGTTGGATTGTTCTTTTGTTGATTGTGTTTGAATTTATATTATATTAATTTATATTGAATTTCAGCATGACATGGTCACTTTCACCCAAGGTTCCAGCAACTTCAACTTCCTCTATCACTTCTTTTCAATTAGTAAGGATTAGGTCTAGTATAGCTTTACTTCTAGTTCCCTTCTCTACCTTTTGGATGATAAAGTTGTTAGCTAGGTTGGTTAAAAATCTGTTTGGGACTTCCAGTTCCAGTTCGTGGTGACTCCAGTCGTGTCTGGAGACTTGTCTCCACACCGGACAGGTTTTTCTTTGCTGGTAGACCCCCCTAGTGGGTCGAAAGTCACCTGGAGGGGCGACCACTGAGGAGGAGGAGGCTTGCTGGTGACTGCGGGAGGGCGGCAGCTTCTCTCATGGCTCCAGCTATCTTCTTAGGGCCGATGAAGCAAAAGATCATTCTGTAAGATGGCCAATTACTCTGCTGCACCAGCCGAAAGTCATAGCTATATCTAAGTGAGATAGACCCACTGCGGATGATCTGGGTGAGACCCCTTCTGCTCCTCTCTTCACCCTATTTTGTTTTTTTTGCCTGTAAAATATTTTTGGAATTATTTCCCTGTCTTGAAAAAGCAGCTTTTGTATGCATGGGAAGAAAGGAGCTGAACAAAAGGATAGAACAAAATTTTTTAAAGTCTACACTTTATTCTCATCTACTTTGGGGTACAGAGGAAGATTATTTCTTTTTCCACCTTTTCCTTTAAATGGTAGAAAAAAAGGGGGGAAATGGTGTCTGGAAAAGGTTTTTTAATTTACTGAGGATGTCTACTGGCGAAAAGTTAATATTGCAATGGCTGGTTATTGTTTGGAGATGAGATGGACTTGACCTTCAAACTACTCTTGAAGAGGAAAGATAAGCTGATGCAGCTGTGGGAATGGTGGGGGTGGATATTGCTGAACTTTTATTAAATACAGCCTCTACTAAAAGAAAAAAGGGACTCTTTTCAATTACTATTAAAATGGAGAAACCTTATCCACAATTAAACTGTAAACTTATATTGGAAAATATTTATGAGGCTACTGAAGAAATATGTGCTACAATGAAAGAGATTACTACAGAATTAGGAGCCAGAAGACTTACTCCAAACTTTCAAACTTACTTTTAGACTACATCTGACCATTCTATAAACCAAAACATAGTAGAAGAGGAATCAATTGAGATTAAAGAGGAATTTATTTTACCTTATAAGCATTTCATCTATATCTTCGAGGATCAGAAAAATCAAAGACTGAAATTTGAACCTTTAAAACAATGAGGCTTTAAGGATAAGAGAAATAGATGTCAATGCAGAGGATGGGATGCTTTTTACTGTCTCAAATGACACTACAAGCAACAAAGAGAGACGTATCGGCTGAAAGGGAAGCTTTGTTATGGAAACCTTCTTGGCACAAAAAGAAGGCCAGAATAAGACTGAAAAGAGAAATTTAAAATTATATGTAATGAATTAAAGGCACTGTAGAATTATGGACTGATTTAAGGATTAAGACTTAGAGTTAGAAGTAAGAGAAAAATGGGCGATTATTAGAATATATATTTTAAATAGATTAAAAATGTACTTTTTGGAATAATAGGTTTATTTGTATGAAAACTACTATGTAATGGAATGAAGAAAATTGAAGAGACATTTTAGATCTGGATTGACTCAATAATTAATTGAGTATGTTAATTTAGTAAGATGATGTTTTTGTCTGATAATATGGATATTATTAGATATGATAATTAACTGGATGAAATTTGAATCTTATCCAATGGACTGAAATGATTTAAGGTTTGATATTATCTTGTTATCTTAAAGAGATTGATTGATGGATGCATTAGATATGTATAGGGTAGACTAATATTTTACTTTAATTAGGAGAGATATTGTGTAGTGGAAGATGAAATAAACGAGACTTGTGATAAAATTAAGAATTTAAGAGATTAAGAACTAGAATATATCTGGAAGAGATACCTGAATTGATAATGTGTTTATTTAAAATTAAATTTGATTATGGTAATTGTAAATTTAAAAAGCTCTAAAACAGGTTTAGGATTTATAGAAATTTAAATTAGAAATGGATTATCTTAAATATATCATTTGAGGGAAATAGAGATGGAATATTTGATATATTGATTTCAGTTATTCATATATGGTTTTATTTCTGGATGTTTGATTACCCCAGCACCACGGTGTGTCCTGATCACTTTGTTCTAAGAATTAAAAAAACAATAAAATTTATTTTTAAAAAATCTGTTTGATCTCCTGCTCGCTGCAGAGTTTCTCTCCCTGTTGATATCTGGATAGTTGAAGTCTCCCATTACTACTGTGGTATGCTTCCTGCATATGTTTCTTAACTGGTTGACAAAGAGTTCATCTATTTCTTCTGATTGGTTGGGTGGCCTATAATACACACCTATGGCAATGTCACTTTCCCCCCCTTTTATATTGACCCATATACATTCTGGAAGGATTTTATCTTTGATCACATGCATTTCTATATAGTGCAACTCCCCCTCCTCTTTTTGTAGATGTATTTCTTTTGAACAATTATATCCATCCATCAGTACATTCCAGTCATGGGTTTTGTCCCACCAGGTTTCTGTAATGCCAACTATGTCATACCTGCCCTCATGTACTATTGCTTCTAGTTCACCCTGTTTGTTCCCCAAGCTCAGAGCATTTATATATAAGCATTTAAGACCTTTATGCCTGTCCGTGGGCATGTTTCCTTCATCTCCTGATTGTTGTTGGAGTTTTTCTTTTTTTCTTATCACTCCCTACCTCATTGTTTGATTTGTTTCCTTGGGATTTATGACTGGTTTTGTGTTCTACAGATTCTAAAGATTGGTCACCCTTCCTTCTCAATTTTAGTTTAAAGCCCTCCTGATGAGCTGGGCCAGTCTTTTTCTGAATACATTTTTCCCTGTTTTATTGAGATGCAGCCCATTCCTTGCCAAGAGTCCTTCATGTAGGAAATGCAGTCCATGATCAAGGAAACCAAAGTTTTCTTGGTGACACCAACCCTTTAGCCAATGGTTTATTTCTAGAATTCTTTTTCCCTCAATGGGGGTTGGCCTTTCGTTGAGAGTACTGATGAGAACACTACTTGTGCTCCTAGCTCCTTAACTTTATTGCCTAGTTGCTTATAATCTCTCAATATTGTACTCAGGTTCTTTGTTGTGTTATTTATCCCAATGTGAAGGAGGAGGAAAGGGTAGTAATCTGTGGGCCTAATTATTTTGGTTAGGTTCTTGGCCAAATCTTTGATTTTTGCTCCAGGGAGACAACATACCTCCCTGATTTGTATGTCTGGTCCACAAATGGCTGATTCTGTTTCTTTGAGGATAGAATCTCCTATTACCAACACTCACCTTCCTTTTGGGGGGGTGCAGTCTGGGGTGCTTTTCTGTTTATCTCAGGTGTGTTTGTTGATGTGACTCTTTTAGGGATGTTTGGTGTTGTTCCTTTGCTAGATGTCTGCATGTTTTCTTTGAGGGGGAGGTTGTGAGTCTGCGTATTTCCGTCTAGGGGGAGACATCGATTGCTCAGTTTTAATGGGGCTGCTTCTGGTTTGATTAGATTGGGCAGTAGGGGTTTATTATTATTATTATTATTATTATTATTATTATTATTAATAATAATAATAATAATAATAATAATAATAATAATAATAATAATAATAATAATAATAATAATAATAATAATAATAATAATGTTGGAAGGGACCTTGGAGGTCATCAAGTCCAACCCCCTGCTTAGGCAGGTAACCCTATGCTTCTTTCTTTGATTACTATGTTTCTTTCAGTGCATGACATACCTCCATTTGTCTTCCTCCAAGAGTTTATCAGTAGGAAGTTATTTGTTCATTATTTGGTTCAGTTTGGTTATAGCTTTCTTGTGTAGGTTGGAGTTTGGCTTGAGTTGCCTCTAAGTGCCTTACTTTTTCCTCTAGTAGTTCACATAGTTTACATCTAATGCATGTATAGTTTGGGTTTTCTTTGGGCATAAGCATATACATGGAACATGTATTGCATACCACAATAGTATCAGTCACCTGTTCCATGAGTTTGTTGTTTTAAAATCCCTCTTTCATGGTTGGTGGATGTGCTTTGCTGTTAGCCTTGTTTTTTCCTTCTCTGTTCTAGGTAATTGTGCCTAATTTTTTTCCTATCCTTTTTTCTGCCTCTTCGTGCTTGTTTTTCTACCGTGTTATTTATTTAACCTTCTTACTATTATATTAGTTTTATTTATCCTTTCCTCCCTCTATTTTTTTTAAAGTCTTTGAGCTCCAATTCCTTTTTATTCTTTACTGGAGGTCTTCCCTCCTTCCTATTGGGACCTCAAACTTAATTGTTGCCTTCATTTCTGTTGTTTGCGGCTCTGGCCTATTGTTGTTTTCTCTGCAGGCTCTCTTTTGTCTTTCAGTGCTTGTCTCTCTTCTGGTGAGACCTCCATTCAGCTTTCCGGTCAGCTCAGCTCTGCTGTCTGGTCTGCTCCTCTCAGCCAGCCACTCAGCTTCAGAGATTGGAGCTCTCTAGCTTGAAGTGTCTCTGTTGCTGCTACTACTGCTGCTACTGCAGTGATTCTCCCCTCCTCAGATTATGCCACCACCAATTCCTCAAGCTGACGGATTGTTGTAGACGGATTCCCTCACTGCCAGCAAAAGGGAGACTTCAGAGAGCGAGTAGATGAAAGGCGATAGCCATATTGTTATGGTCAGTCCTCTTGATGAGAATCAACATCCAGTCCTTTTGTAGTTTAATGAAGGAAGTGAGAGCGATAACCACCCCCCTGCTCATCCCCCTTCTCCTTCGTAGTATGGCAGAATCCAGAGAGAGCAGAAATGGGTTTTTTTCAGAGTAGATAGCTAGAAATTAAATATAATTGGATTCTGATGTTCTGCCCACCTTACAAATAAGAGAGATCCATGTGTAAAGAAAAAAGGTATAAAAGTTAGTCTGGCTTGTTAGGATACTCTATATGAAATGTCTTTAATAGTTTCGGGGCTCTGACATGACGTGTATGGACCCACTCATTTTGTGAGGTGGGGAGGTGTTTCCATGCTACTTTGAGTTGCCCCGTGATATCTCCTAGAGTCTAGGATTTCCTTTATCTCAAAGTGTTGTTCGCCTTCTACTATGATTGGAGGTGGTGGGGACAATTTTTTGCCGTAAGGGTGACTGATGTTCTCTTTTCAGCAAACTGCAGTGAAAAATTGGGTATATTTGCCTAAGGGTTTTGGGTAATTCTAATTCTACTGTTACTGGGTTTGTGATTCTTTTAATTGGAAATGGCCCTATATATTTTGGTCCACGTTTTTTACAGGGTTGTGGGGACTTTAGGTATTTTTTAGATAAGTACACCATTTCTCCTTTAATGAATGGTGTAGGCTCAACCCTTTTTATTGGCTTGTGCTTTGTATACATGCCTAGCTTCATCTAGTGCTTTTCTAATTATTGGCCAGGTGTTTTGTAATTGTTCCATCCATTCTTTCAGTGATGGCATCGCCGGTTCATTTGGGATTAGTTCTGGCATGGGGTTGAAACTATGACAGTAGCTATTTGAAAAGGAGTATAACCTGTGCTGGAGTGGACTGCATTATTGTAGGCCACTTATGCGAAGGGGAGTAGGTTTGTCCAATAAGACTGTTGGAAATTAATAAAGCATCTTAAATATTGCTCAAGTACTGAGTTCGAATTTTCCGCTTGTCCATTCCCCAGATGATGGCTAGATGTCAGACCCTGAGTGGTCCCTAAAAGGGATAAAAATTCCTTCCAAAATGCAGACGTAAATTGCATTCCCCTATCAGATATGATGCCCCATGCAATCTGTAAATATGCTGCATGAAAAGTTTCGCTAAGGCTTTTGCGGTGGGAATCTTTTGGCAAGGCATAAAATGCACCTGTTTGGAAAACAAGTCCGTGACTGTCCAGAACACAGTATTCCCATTGCTTTCTGGTAACTCCACTATATGGTTTGCTGCAGTGTATGCTGTATGTTCATGAGCCTTCTGGAACAGAAACTAAACTTCACCTTCCACAAATGCAAGCTTGTGGCTCTCCTAGAAGAAAAGGTGAAAAGTCTTGAAGAGAGAGTGGCCACACTGCAACAGATTAGGGAACACGAGAACTTCCTTGACAGAACTGAAGAAACTTTTCAAAAAGACAGAATAGAAGAAAATCTTACTGTACCTGTGGAAGCTGAGGGATGGAGACATGTGATACATAGGAACAGGAAAATTGGGCGACATTCTACACCCTTACAACTTAACAACTTACAACTTAAGAACCGATTCCAACCACTTAGTCAGGAGAACAATACAGATGTATCTCAAAAATTGACTACACAATCCACAAAGAATGCTCCACTATGCCCCCAGAAACCTCTTGAACGGAGAGAGATAAATTGTACTGAAAAGAAGAACAGGAGAGTGGTGGTTGTGGGAGATTCCCTGTTGAGAGGAACAGAGACAGCTATCTGCAGACCTGAAAGAAACTCACGAGAGGTGTGCTGTGTCCCAGGGGCACGAATCAAAGATGTGAATGATACCATAACGAGGCTCTTCAGTCCTACAGACTACAACCCATTCCTACTAATACATGTAGGCACAAATGACACTACAAGAAACAACTTCGAAACCATCTGCCATGACTTTGAAGACCTTGGATGGAAAGTGAAGGAACTTGGAGCACAAGTAGTTTTTTCATCTATCCTTCCAGTGGATGGTCATGGAGAAAGAAGATGGGACAGGATTCTTGAGGTGAACAACTGGCTACGTCAGTGGTGCAAGAAGCAAGGATTTGGATTTTTGAACCATTGAGAGAACTACCTATATGATGGGCTCCTTGCAAGGGATGGGTTGCACCTTACAAAGACAGGAAAGAATGTATTTGGCAAGTGCCTTGCTTCACTCATCAGGAGAGCTTTAAACTAAAACAAAAGGGGAAGGGAAGTAAAAAGTTAAACAAAAATACTCAAAGGCGATGGCCATATTGTTATGGTCAGTCCTGTTCATGAGAATCAACATCCAGTCCTTTTGTAGTTTAATGAAGGAAGCGAGAGCTATAAACCCCCCCCCCTGCTTATCCCCCTTTCCCTTCGTAGTATGACAGAATCCAGAGAGAGCAGAAATGGTTTTTTTCAGAGTAGGTAGCTAGAAATGAAATATAATTGGATTCTGACAGTGGGACTGGAAGGAGGCAGGGAGAGGGCTGTGGTAGTTGGGCTGTTTCTATTTTGCTGGGCCCTGGGTCAGGCTGCTTGGCTGCCCTTTGAGCAATGGTCATAAGTGTGAAAAATGGTCATAAGTCACTTTTTTCAGTGCCATTGTAACTTCAAATGGTCACTAAATGAACAGTTGTAAGTCGACGACTTTCTGTACTAAAAAAAAGTAATTTCATATACTGTAATCTCCAGAATCCTAGCAGGAGCAAATGCATTTTCTCTAAATGGATCATTATTCCCCTTTCAAATTTCAGGTGAAAGGAGGCAATTTAAAATTTTAAAGTGCCTCAGGAAAAGAAAGATTTAGTTTTGCTGCTGATTTTTATTGTTAAGGCACCTTTTTGAACATTTATTTATAAACAGCTTGAGTCCTAAAGCTTGACCAAATGGAAACATTTCTCTTTTTCCCTTCCCCTTATCTTTGTTCCCTACTATGCACTTTTGTATTTTTTATTTTATATTATAAACTAATAAAAAAAATTAAAAGAGAAAAAAAAGAATTTACACTCGTGTTATGTGAACAGGTGCTTGTCCCAGAGCACTTTAGTTTTTTTGTTTTCTATTACTTTATGTCAGGATCCAGTTATATTTCCTTTCTATCTATCTCCTCTGATGAAAACCAATTCTTACCCTATCCTGAATCCTGCCATACTCCTAAGAGGGAGGGGGAGTATGTGTGAGGGTTTTATTACTTTCACTTCCTCTATTCACTACATAGTAACCTTTTGTTTATTCGTTTTGGGTCTCCTAACCATCACAATGTAACCATTAGCCTTTTATCCTATGCCCCTCCTTACCGGCCAGCTAGGAGGGGGGGGGGTGAAAAGATGCCGCCTTTGGAATCTGCTTTATTTATCCATCATCAAAATAAGGTGTGAGGAGCTGCTGTATGATCGTGTACAACAGAGCTAGATTGATGTTATCTTTCCTGGATTTAACACCTAGAAATCTGCCAGTCTGAATTGCCCGGAAGAACTGCGAGGTGGAGGCTGTTCAGGGACACTTTAAAATATTGATTTGTAAGGAAAACCCTCAGATACTGTCTATCATGCCTGCTATCAATTTCTCTTAATAAAAGTTCCTGTTGGAAGAAACCATTTCCAAGAGTTCTGCTTTCTTAAGATGTGGATTGAAGTGGTACCTTACATTAGACAGGATCTGCAGTATTAGTCAACCTGGAAAGAAGAACCTTGCTGGTGGACTTTGTAAAAAATACAATGTCAGACGATGAGGCAAGGAAGAGGGAAACCCCCATGGAGAGGGAGCCTTCCCCCTGACCAAAAACCTGCCAGCTGTCGGGATCTGAAATGTCATACTCCTCAGAAGAGGTGGTGGAGACTTGTAACCACAAACATCGGTGGTCAATGGGCATTGGAAAGAAAGGCAAGTGGGAAAAGAGAACGAGAAAGGTGACCCTGAGACGGGTGGCCTCACCAACCAAAATGGTAGCAGGAGATGGAGAAATCCCTGCACATTAGCAAAGAGGAAGGAAGTTGGACACAACACTCGAACTGGATCCTAGAGAAAGCTATCAATCTGATGAAAAGAACCCTCGATTCTAGGGGAGGAGAATTCTAAGCCCCGTGGCCATACCAGCACCTGGAGATGCAGCTGGAGAGACAATGAGGGGGAATTGGAACCTGTAGCCCCGGGGATGTCTGCTGATCCAGTAGCAACAACTTCAACAACCCCCACTCCCCACCCACCCGCAGATGGCGATCAGGTTGGAAGACAATACCACCGACAGTGAAGGCACTGATCCATTCAAAGACTCCCACCACTGGACACGAAATTCAAGGGGGAGCCAACATGCTTGGAGTTTTTCCCAACCCAAGTCCTCATCTACATGGAGGAATATGGGTGGCACATCCCTATTGACAAAGCCCATATCTGTATCATGCAATCCGCTCTGGACAGACCAACCATGGATTGGGTGGTGAATTTGCATGATTCCGATGCCCCAGAGCTCAACGACTTCAACCATTTCATGTCCTCTCTGAGAAGGCAATTTGAGGACCCCCTGGCTGATTGCAAAGCCCACGAAAGGATCAAAACGATGAGGCAAGGCAAACGCCCGGTAGCCAAATATATGCAAGAATTCCGGGCCATTGCAAGCAAACTGAACTGGCCGGAAGACATCCTCCTTAGCCATTTCAAAGACAGACTAAACTATGACCTATATGACACTTGCCTGCCCTGATGGGACCCACACCAACTTGACAAATGGTATGTCCTGGCAGAGGAAGTAGAGATCAACCTACTGAAGAGGCACTGCCAAGGAAAACCATGAGGCCGCTTGCCACCTGAAGCGACGTGCAAACCAACAAAGCCACCGACTACTGCCAAGAAGCCAACGGGGTGTTTCAAATGCAGGAGATAGGGGCATCAGGCGGTAGAATGCCGCTCAACACCCCCGCCCAGCACAACCCAGACAGATCACCGGCCAGCCAAAAGAACTCGCCATGTGAGTGATAGAGGCTGTGGAGTCCCCAACCTCTGCCCAACATTAGGAAGGAACTCCAGCCTACACTGCAGGACCGGTGGATGCCTCAAACAACTGCTCGGAGGGCGAATCCCTGGTAAGTGGACCCATCGTACCCATCCTCAAGACAGTGACTATATTAATTCCCCCCATGTCCGAAGCTGTCAAGTGAAAGCCTTAATAGATGCTGCCTGCACCCACTGCCTTATTATCCTGACGCTAGTGGGGAATTTGGCCATTCTGGTGAGGAGGCTAGAACAACCAATCTCATTTGGCCAGCTAGATGGGTCCACAGCAGGATGAGTGCCAGCTACCCTAGCCACTTTACCAATCCACCTATCCCTGGGAAGCCGTGAGGAATGCATAATGTTTGTAGTGACCCCGGGCATGGAATGCCCGATGATCCTAGGGCTGGAATGGTTAAAGAAATGGAACCCCTGAGTAAATTGGAGGGCAGCAGAAATCAATTTCCCGAAGGGGGACCTTACGGACTTAAACCCCCAAGGGGATCTACCAAAATTAAAAATGGAAAAAGGATTTATGGGTGAAGAAAAGCACTACCTGAAATACCAGAGGAATACTGAGATTTTGCTGAAGTTTTCAGTGAGGAGAGGGTGGATGAGCTCCCCCCTCCCGATCCATGATTGTGCCATAGAATTCAAGCCCAGGGCAGCATATTTACAGATTGCACGGGGCACCCCAATGCATCATATCTGATAGGGGAATGCAATTTACGTCTGCATTTTGGAAGGAATTTTCTATCCCTTTTAGGGATCACTCAGGGACTGACATCTAGTCATCATCCTCAGGGGAACAGCCAATCAGAAAAAGTGAACCCAGTACTTGAGCAATACTTAACATGCTTCATTAATTTCCAGCTTCGCAGAAGTTGCCTACAATAACAAAGTCCACTCCAGCACATGCTACACTCCTTTTCAAATAGCCAACGGTCAAAGTTTCAACCTCATGCCAGAATTAACCTCAAATGAACCAGCAATCCCATCACTGAAAGAATGGATAGAACAATTACAAAACACCTGGCCGATAGTTAGAAAAGCCTTAGACGAAGCTAGGCAAGCATACAAAGCACAAGCAGATTAAAGAAAGAGTTGAACCCACACCATTCATTATAGGAGAAATGGTTTATTTGTCTACAAAATACCTAAAGTCCCCACAACCCTGTAAAAAACGTGGACCAAAATATATAGGACCTTTTCCAATTAAAAGAATCATAAACCCAGTAACAGTAGAATTAGAATTACCTAAAAATCTAAGGCAAATACACCTAATTTTCCACTGCAGTTTGCTGAAAAGAGAACAACAGTCACTCTTACGGCCAAAAATCCCCCCCCCTCAGCATCTCCAATCATGGTTGAAGGAGAACAACACTTCGAGTTAAAGGAAATCCTAGACTCTAGGAAGTATCATGGGACAACTCAATACCTAGTAGCATGGAAACACTTTCCCTCCTCACAAAATGAGTGGGTCCATAAACATCATGTCAGAGCCCTGAAGCTATTAAAGAAGTTTCATACAGAGTATTCTAACAAGCCAGACTAACTTTTATACCTGTTTTGTTTTCTCTACAGGTGGATCTCTCTTATTTTTAAAGGGGGCAGGATGTTAGAATCCAGTTGTATTTCCTTTCTATCTATCTCCTCTGATCTAAAACCAATTCTCACCCTTCCCTGGATTCTGCCATTCTCCCAAGGGGGAGGGGGGATATGCATGCAGGTTTATTACTTTCACTTCCTCTGTTCAGTACAAAGTAACCTTTTGTTTATTTGCCTTCATGTCTGCTAACCATTACAATGTAACAAATTCCCTCCTATCCCATGCACCCCTCTGAATTTCTCCTCCATACCAGGCAGCTAGGAAAAGTGGGGGGGGAGATAGAAACCTATGGGATATGGTTTATTTCTCCATCATCAAAATAAGGTGTGAATAGCTGTGGAATGATTGCGCACAAACGGAGCTGGACTGATGTTATCTTCCCTTTCCCATCGATGGATTTAACACCTGGGGATTTGCCAGTCTGAACCACCCAGATGAACTGTGGGGTGGGGTTTGCTTAGGGACACTTTAAAATATTGATCTGTAAGGTAATTCCTCAGATCCTGTCTATTATGCCTGCTATCAACTACTCTTAATAAAAGTTCCTATTGGAAGAAATTGTTTCCAAGAGTTCTGCTTTCTTAAGATGTGGGTTGAAGTGAGTCCTTGCAATTCTATTATTATAGCCTAAACCAATAAAAATAGTTTGGCCTTGATTTTTGGGTTTGATTTTTGGGTTTGATTTACCTAGTAGGGCTAATAGAAGTATGGTGTTTCTGGTATCCAAGTTAATGATATGAAGACAGAAATATTTTTAAATTATTATCAAGTAGTACAAAGTTTTTAAGGTTGCCACATTCAGTTGTATAATCCAGCAAATCTACCAAAAAAGAACTGTTCAAATTATTGGGAGTATATAGAAGTATAAATTATATTTCTGCACTGGAACTGTACATTTAAATGTGCCTTTTCTTCTTTATTTTTCTGGTTGATCACTTTAATAAAGATATTCTTTCAAGTTGATCTGGTTCTCTTGAGAATAGTCTAAACTACTATATGTGTACTTCATCCATTAGATATCTTAAGATTTTCTTGGAAACAGAATTCTATACAATACACCTACAATTTTGTTCAGTGCTTTACATAGCTACACCTTAAGTTACAGTGTGGAGTCCTTGGTGTTTGGTTGTTTTCTTGCAGTTTCCTAGTTTCATTATCAAACTAGGTAACATCATCAGGTTACAGTCTTTATTGCATCTAATTCTCCTGTTTAAACTCTTCCCAGGTGATAACAAAGCAGAATTAAAGTTTACTAGCATTCCCAAAAGTACAGAACATGAAACAATAAGCAAGAGAGGATAATGTACTTATTCTATTTCCCATTTACTCCAAGACCAAAGAGAATTTTGTCTGGTTAATGGATTGCTATATTTCAGCCCATCTTACAGATCTTACCTCTTTATTCCCAGTCTGGTACCCTTACTCACCAGGCTATTTTATTTGGCAAATGTACAGCATTTGTAGCAATCAAGGTTAATTTGATTAGCAGCATTCTTCCACTATTGTATTTTTTATTTTTCAAATAGAACAAACTACATGGCTGTATAATTTTTTTAAAGCCCAATAGTCTTATTTTAAAGAATTATCTTAATGGCTAGTGAACATCTGGAGTAAAGAGATGCATAATTTTAATGATGTTCAAAAAAGAACCTGTTCTTCATGAGCCAGGATTAGACAGTGCTATGGCATATGGATTAATTCTTTTTCTTAACACACTTTCTAAACATTAATCTTACTGAATTTTGCAAATGTCAAAAATGTGCTAAACTATTTTCACTTACATTTGTCTTTTGCTAAGATGCAAAATTCTGAGGCAGCACCTCTCCATGTGCTTGTGAAAAAAAGTAATTCCAGTTGAGGTTTCCTTTTGTACAGGACTGAAATTGAAGGCTTTAAGCCCAGAACCAAAGAATTACCATAGCACATTAAGGCTCAAATATGCATACATCTGCTGAAAAATGTTTTCAAATTACACTTTCAGACAACTGAAATTCAAATACAAACGGTTTGACTAGATGCAACTTTTTTACGAGATGGGTATTCTGTACAAATAAATAATTAAAATCAGTGGTGGGATTCAACCAGTTTGCACCACTTCAGCAGAACCGGTAGCTAATTTTTTTTGTTGCCCAGGCCCAGAATGGACTTCCGGAAGTGGCATCCACACAGAGAACAGTGATCCACACAGTGATCCTATCACTGATTAAAATCATGTCATGGCAAAGGGGCTTGCATAACTCAATGAAGCTATGAGCTATACCATGCAGGGCCACCTGAGATTGACAGGTCATAGCAGAGAGTTCTGACAAAATGTGATCCACTGGAGAAGGAAATGGCAACCCACTCCAGTATCTTTGCCATGAAAACCCCATGGACAGTACCAAAAGGCAAAAAGATATGACACTGGAAGATGAGCCCCTCAGGTCGGAAGGTGTCCAATATACTACTGGGGAAGAGCAGAGGGCTAGTGTTAGTAGTGCCAGAAAGAGTGAAGCAACTGGGCCAAAGCCGAAAGGACGCTCAGCTGTGGATGCATCTGGTGGTGAAAGAAAAGTCCAATGCTGTAAAGATCTTTTCTCCATAGGAATCTGGAATGTAAGATCCATGAATCAAGGCAAACTGGACGTGGTCAAACAAGAGATGACAAGACTGAACATCGACATCTTAGGAATCAGTGAACTAAAATGGACAGGAATGGGTGAATTTAATTCAGAGGACCATCAGGTATACTACTGCAAGCAAGAATCCCTCAGAAGGAATGGAGTAGCCTTCATAGTTAATAAAAGAGTAGGAAAAGCAATACTGGGATACAATCCCCAAAATGATAGAATTATCTCAGTGTGAATCCAAGGCAAACTGTCAGAACCTATATCTATCATATTTCATACTTCCCTGCCTCTCTTTCTCTCGCTTCCCAATTCTATTCTCTTCTCTCCCTGGGTTCTGCCATACTCCTAGAGGGGAGAGGTTTCGGAATGCAGGCTTATTGTCTTAGCTTCCTTTTTTGCTACAATGTAGCACTTTGCTTTCCTGCCTTCCTTCCTTCTTGCTACAATGTAATACTTCGCCTTAGCTTCCTTTATTGCTATAATGTAACACTTCACATTCCTGCACTGTGTCTCTCTCTGAACTTTTGTCTCCTTAACCCACGGGTCAGCAACCTGTGACTCCAGAGCTGCATGTGGCTCTTTGAGCCTTCTCCTGTGGCTCCCAGCCTCTTCTGCCATTTGCAGAGAGAGAAACAGAGACAGAGAGAGGCACTTGCCCTTCCCTTGTCTGTCTGTCTGTCTCTCTCTCTCTCTCTCTCTCTCTCTGTGTGTGTGTGTGTGTGTGTGTGTGTTTGTGTGTGTTTGTGTGTAAAAAAGAGAGTGGCTTCACGCTGTTCTCCGATGAGATGATAAGCATATTGGGTGGGGCTCCTGCCTTGGCTGCATCTCTGCAGGAAGCAGGAAGGGCAGGAGAGAGCCAGCCCAATAAGAATGTGTGTCAGCTTGTGTGAAGCCAGCTTGCTAGGTGAGCAGAAGATCAGAGAGAGGGAGAGAGGGAGAAAAAAGAGAGGGAGAGGGAGAGAGAGAGAGAGAGAGAGAGAGAGAGAGAGAGAGAGAGAGAGAGAGAGAGAGAGAGAGAGAGAGAGATACCTGCATGACAAAATCGCTCAGATTCAGGAAGGCTTTAACTTCAACGAAGGCGGTCCAGCAGAAGTGGCTGAGGCCGGTCTTGAGACTGCTATCTGGGCTGAGTTTGACTACGTGACACCTGATGATGTGGACAGGTTGCTGGGAGGACTTAGAGCAACCACATGTTTATTGGACCCGTGTCCCTCCTGGTTGGTACTGGCCTCCAGTGAGGTGATGCGAGGCTGACTCCAGGCAATTATCAATGCCTCGTTGAGTGAGGGTGTCTTCCCCGCCGCCCTGAAAGAGGCGGTGGTTCGACCCCTCCTCAAGAAGCCCGCCTTGGACCTGGCTGTTCTATCTAATTACCGTCCTGTCTCCAACCTTCGCTTTGTTGCGAAGGTTGTTGAGAGTGTGGTTGCTCGACAGTTCCCTCAGCACCTGGAGGAATCGTCATACCTGGACCCGTTCCAGTCGGGCTTCAGGCCAGGTTACAGCATGGAAACAGCTTTGGTCACATTGGTGGATGATCTCTGGCGGGCCCGGGACAGGGGTTGCTCCTCTATCCTGGTGCTATTGGACCTCTCAGCAGCTTTTGATACCATCGACCATGGTATCATGCTGCGCCGGCTGGCGGGGCTGGGTATAGGGGGCACCGTGTTTCGGTGGTTCTCTTCCTTCCTTTCTGGCCGGGAGCAGTTTGTGTTGACAGGGGGTCAGAGGTCGACCCCGAGTCCCCTTGATTGTGGGGTACCTCAGGGGTCGGTCCTCTCGCCCTTGTTGTTCAACATTTATGTGAAGCCGCTGGGTGAGATCATCTGAGGTTTTGGGGTGGAATTCCATCAATACGCTGATGATACTCAGCTGTACATTTCCACCCCGAACCACCCAAATGAAGCTCTTGACGTGCTGACCCAGTGCCTGGAGGCCGTGCGGATCTGGATGGGGAAGAACGGTCTCAAGCTCAACCCCTCCAAGACTGAGTGGCTGTGGTTACCGTCGTCCCGGTACAACCAGCTGACTCCATCGCTGTCTATCGGGGGCGAGTCAGTGGCCCCAACGGGAAGGGCTCACAACTTGGGAGTCCTCCTAGATTCACGGCTGTCCCTTGAGGACCATCTGACGGCCGTGGCCGGGAGGATGTTTTACCAGATTCGTCTGGTACGCCAGTTGCGCCCCTTCCTACATAAGGACGCGCTACGCACGGTCACCCATGCCTTCGTCACTTCCAGACTGGACTATTGTAATGCTCTCTACATGGGGCTCCCCTTGAAGTGCACGCGGAGGCTTCAACTGGCACAGAATGCGGCCACGCGGGTGGTAGTGGGGGCACCCTGGCGGGCACGAATGACCCCCATCCTGCGCGAGCTGCACTGGTTGCCGGTGGCTTTCCGGGTGCGCTTCAAGGTACTGGTTACCACCTTTAAAGCGGTCCATGGCATAGGACCCAGTTATTTATTTACAAGACCGCCTTCTGCCAGTAAATACATCCCATCGACCAGTTCGCTCCCACAGAGAGGGCCTCCTCAGGGTGCCATAGGCTAAGCAGTGTCGGCTGGTGGCGCCCAGGGGGAGAGCCTTTTCTGTGGGGGCACCGACGATGTGGAACGAGCTCCCCCCGGAACTCCGGATGTGTCATGATCTCCACACCTTCAGAAGAGAGTTGAAGACTCATCTCTTCAATCAAGCCGGCCTGGCCTAAATCTCCTCGGGTTTTAAATTTTTAAACAAGGCTGTTCAGGTTTTAGAATTGGGTTTTTAACAGGTTTTTAGTAACAGCCTTGTATTTATTTAATTTAATTTAATTTTAAATATTTATTGTTTTATATGTTTTTATTGGATTGTAAACCGCCCCAAGTCCTACGGGAGAGGGTCGGTATAGAAATTTAATAAATATAATAAATAAATATAAATATAAAATAGGTTAGCCTTGGATTATTTATTGGCAGAAGAAGGAGGGGTCTGTGGAAAATTTAATTTAACCAAGTGTTGTCTGCAAATAGATGATGAAGAGAAAGCCATTGAGAAAAAACAAAAAACAAAAAACACCAGGATGAGGAAAATAGCCCATGTACTGGTCCAAATCTGAACTGGAATACTTGATGATGAGGGGTTCTTGGGAGGAATTTTTAGAAACTGGAAACAAGCTTTATTCGTGTTAGCAGTTGTATTTTTCGTGTTAATGTGCTTATACTGTTTGATCCCTATAATAAGAAGTATTGTACAAAACACAATGGAGGGAATGGTAAATGCAACCAATAAGAGTGACGAACAAATGCTGATATTAAATAAGGTGACTGGACATGCTACACTACTTCACTTCCAGAATGCAGAGGAGATCTGGGAAAGTATAAAACCATTTGAGGAAAAATTTTATTTTTAAATTAGTATAAAAAATGGAAAGGGTGGATTTGTGAGAAAGGAAGAAGTTTAAAAATAAAACGGTCACAATTGATTAACAATAGAAAGATTAGACAATAGTCAAGCCCTGCACGTAGGCACTACATTCCAGGAGGCTTGGGTAGAAGACACACTTAAAAAGACAAAAGGATGGCAGAGGGAAGTTCTAAACACTGTAACTGAGGGGGAGGGATGATGTATTCTGGCTAGGCGAATCGGACAGATTGTACCCCCGGAAGTCCTCTCAAATGGGACCTAAGGGGAGGGGATGGGGGCGTCACGATAGGGGTGTATATAATGTTATGTGTTTGAATATTTTGGTGTGGTCTCTGGGTTTAGAACTTCCTGTTGAAGTCTCTCACCAGGATCCACCGCGCTTTGCAAACCGCTTTTCTATTTTCTGCAGAATAAACTCTTTTTCTTACCAATCCAATTTTGTTGGTATTTTAATCACATTTCCAACACTGGTTGTAAGGAAAAGATCAATAAAGTACTTTGCTTGTTCACCATGTATCTTCGTTTACTGCCTGAAACCCGAATACACAAAAGGAACCACATCAGCTGTTTTCCAGTCCTCTGGTAGTTCCCAGGTGCTCCAGGATTTTTAAAAGATATGGTACAGTGGTTCTGCGATGACATCTGCCAGCTCCTTTAGAACTCTGGGATGTAATCCATCAGGTTCCATTGATTTATATTCATCAAGATCAGTCAGGTGTTCTCTTACCATTTTTCTTTTATTTCTAGTCTGTCTTTTACAGTTATGTTTTGCTAGGTTGGGCTGTAATTCCTTTTTGTGTGAAAACTGATGCAAAGAATGAGTTAAGCAGCTCTGCTTTCTCTCTGCTGCCTGTTACTTCCTTGCCGTCGTCTCTCTTATTCTGTTAAATTTCACAACTGGATCTTTATTAGTTATATCTTTTATTGTGAATTCTGCTCGTGAAAATAACAATGAAAAATATCTTTGTAAACACTGGGGGAAATATATATTCTGGTTCCTGTTAAAAATTAGAGAGTCCTTCTGCTGTAAATATTTGAAAGTATTCAAGATGCAAATTTTAAACCCATAACATTAATTGGGTATTAAGACTTTGTAATAAATTGTGATTTTTACCATTCCTAATTAAAATGGAAATATAAGAGATATTCTTTGCATATGCTTAGCATTATCTGGAATGAATTATCCAAATGTCTTAAAATGTTTAATATAATGACATGTTTTTCTAGAGGAAAAAGATGAAACAAATAGAATGAAGTACATGACCAGCTGTGCAACACAGTCCAAAACTGTTTCTTAGTAATGAATTATTTGTACCTATATTTATTTTAGTGACTTGGATTGTTTTTGGAAATAGTTTTATATTGCAATCCGGGATTCAGTGAGTTATCTACAACCTTAATGATATATTTTGTTAATAATCTGTTAAGATTATAATTAACTGAATGGCACTATTGGGTTTGATAGAGGTGTACATCAATAATAATTCAACTGAAAATTTATTAACATAATCATTTTAATTTAAAAACAATATTTATGAAGTAAAATTGTTTTGAAGGCAAAGGCTATAGCTTTGAAGGTCTGTACACCTTCCTTAGAGCACCATCCACATTTTTTGGCAATAAATCTTATCATAACTTGGCATAATTACTGTTGGGAAATATAGTTCAAAACACATAAAGAATATATATTGTGGAAAGTTGGTAGCCAATATTTTATAAGGAAGCTGATTGTTCCAAAATCCTTGAAAGCAGATTTCAAGATATGTTAAAACTTCAGGAATTTCCTAGGCACTGAAAAATATGCAGAAAGACTTCTTGTTACCTAACAGACGATCGCACAGTGTTGAATAATACTATGCAATCCGGGAAGTTGAGAACCCATTATAGGTTTTGCAAGAGAAATGAAATCCCATCTCTATATTGCCTATTTAATAAAGGAAATCCATCTGCTTACTGTCCCAAAGGTGCTTTTTCAAGAAGCAACTGGACTTTCTTGTTTTTCTTTGAAGACATTTCGTTTCTCATCTTTGACTGGATGGTGGGGAATGGAAGGATTTATATTCCTTGCAAACAGCTGATCATTTGCATTCTTTTAGAAAGTCATTGAAACCACATGGAGGTTTGTCTGTGTCCTCAAAGTCATCTGAGTAGTGCAAATGGGTGTGGAGCCTTCTTGGAACTGCTGAAAGGATTGTGTTGTGAGCTGTGTTTTCTGCAGGATGTTTTCTGCCCTGTGTTCCTTCACTGTTGCTTTAGTTATGACTTATGCAAATTGAGTGTTGCAATAGAAGAATTTGAGAAGGAATTTGCATAAGCAGTAAGGAATTTGGATACTACCAAAAACTGAACAAAGTCCCTCAATTTTTTTGCAGCTATAGTCTAGATCTATGAAAGTAAGATGGCTTGCTCTAGATTTAATTCAATAATGAAAAATATAAAACTATAACCTGGGCCCAAGCACCCAGATTAATATCAATAAGCAAATTGTCAGTCAACACCTGGAGTTTGGAAATTATGTATCTTCTCACAGTGTACAAAGTATGAAGTTGATGGAGCAGGATTTAGTGGTTCCAAGATTAGAAAGAACTATTATGTTAATAAAGACCAGGTGGCTCATAAGGCCAGCAAAAGAATATAAATCCAGGCCACAGATGGATGCTACATATATGAAGCTATAACTACAGTGTGCTGCACAGGCAGATTTATGTGCATATAGTTTTGTTCTTGCCTGGAATTAAGAAAATAATTTAACCATGATAAATATGTAGGCCTTCTCCAAGTAAGACAATTCCTGAATAAACATTAGAACCTGAAGAGCCATATCTATATAGTGTGACATATGATACCAATATAATATAACTATATACATTGCAGGAAATCATAGCAAGAGCTCTAGGTTCTGTTGCTTGCATTAAGTCTTTCAGGGGACTACTAACTTAGAGTTCACCATAAGGATTCTACATAGGACTCTTCAGAGCTTGTTCTGCTCTGACTAGCATTTGAAAAGATGGCGTCATTTGAATTGGGTGTGGCATTGTTTTGTTCAATAGCTTTTCAAAATATTTTTATTGTCTTGTATTTTCATTATGCTTTTGTATTTAATTGTAAGTTGCCTGGAACCAGTGATGGGATTCAGCGGGTTCGCACTGGTTCAGCAGAACCGTTACCTATTTTCTCTTGAGTTCGGTGAACCAGTTGTTAAAATGGCACTTGAAAAAAGCAGAGTCCATGCGTGCACCTGTCTTGTACTTGCCCTGTGTCCCCCCATGCTCTCCACAGCACGCTGCAGCTGACCCAAGGAGGCCGGCCAGGCACTGAAGTGTTACCAAAAACAGTGGAGTCTGTGTGCACACTTGCCTTGCCTGCATCAGCCATGCTCTCCACAGCATGCAGCAGCTGATCCGAGGCATGGAGAGCACAACTGATGGGTGAGTGGGTAGCTGGCATACACAAAGACTGCTGTTTTTGGTAGTGCTTTGGTGCCTGGCCAGCCACCTTGGGTCAGCTGCAGCACACTGTGGAGAGCATGGCAAATGTGGGGCAAGGTATGGCGATTGGTCAGCAGACACACCACGAATGGGGATTCGCCATCCCCCAAACCCTATCATTCCCAAAGTGGATCCCGGGTTGCAATATGTGCTGCAATGGAGAGACAGGAAGTGAATCAGCCAGTGCAAGGGAAGAAGGAGTGGGAAGAAGAAAAAGGAAAAGAAGCTGAATGATGAGTGGATCCATCCCGGCCAGTCAGGCACTGAAGTGCCACCAAAAACAGCAGAGTCTGTGTGTGTACCTGCTATACACTTGCCCCACATCAGCCATACTCTCCACACCTCAGATCAGCTGGAGTGCACCATGGAGAGCATGGCTAACATGGGACGAGTATGTGGCAGGAAGGCACATGGACTCTGCTGTTTTTGGCACCTCTTCTCACTCAGCCTTTTTCTTCTTCCCACTCCTCCTTCCCTCGCGCTGGCTGCTCCACTTCCCATCTCTCCATTGCAGCACACATTGCATCCTGTGATCCACTTTGGCAGTGGCAGGGTTTGAGCGATGGTGAATCCCAATTTGTGGCGTGTCTGCTGACCAATCGCCATGCCTCTGCTTGTCCCACGTTGGCCATGATCTCCACGGCACTCTGTAGCTGACTCAAGGCAGCAACGAAGCGCCACCTAAAACAGAAGAGTGTGCATGCCTGCTATACACTCACTCATCAGCTGTGCTCTCCAGACCTCAGATCAACTGCAGCACCATGGACACACCACAAATGGGGATTCACCATTCCCCAAACCTCCACTGCCAAAGAGGATCCTGGGCTGCAATGTGTGCTGCAATGTAGAGATGGGAAGTGGAGCAGCCAGCATAAGGGAAGGAGGAGCAGGGAGAAGAAAGAGGAAAAGAGGCTGAGTAAGGAGGGGGCCAAAACCAGCAGAGTCCATGTGCCTGCGTGCCACATATTTGCTTCCACTCCTCACTCGGCTTCTTTTCCTCTTTCTTCTCCCCATTCCTCCTTCCCTTGCACTGGCTGCTTCACTTCCTGTCTCTCCATTGCAGCACATATTGTAGCCCAGAATCCACTTTGGCAAACTTGTTTTGTTTGTGGGGCTGCCCTTGGTGGTGGAGGAGCATGTCAGAGCTGAAAAGAAGGTTAATATAGAAATGGTTTGGGAAGGGAGGGCATCTGGGCAGTGATGGGTGGGGCAAGCTCTCCAGCTCTGAGGTGTTCCTCTGCCACCATGGGCAGTCCCACAAAAAAAGAAGTTTGCGGGACAAAAAAGGTGTTCAATCGATCAATTCCAACTTCTTGTGGAAAAAAAAAGATCTCACAAAGTTGGAATTGATTGATTGAACTTTCTTTTCATTAGCCCAATGCTAGTGGGGAATCTGGGCATTCCATCGAGGAGACTGGAACAACCAATCTCATTTGGCCAGAAAGATGGGTCCATAGCAGGGGGGGTGCCAGCTACCCTAGCCACGTTACCAATACACCTCTCCCTGGGCAAATATGAGGAAGACATAACATTTGTGGTGACCCCAGGCATGGAATGCCCAATGATCCTAGGGATGGAATGGTTAAAAAATGGAACCCCTGGGTGAATTGGAGGATGACAGAAATCAAATTCCCAAAGGGGGAACCCATGGACTTAAAATCCCAAGGGGGGCTACCAGAATCAAGAACAGAAAAAGCATCCATGGGAGAGGAAAAGGGACTACCAGAAATACCAGAGGAATACAGAGGCCTTGCTGAGATTTTCAGTGAGGAGAGGGCGGATGAGTTCCCCCCCACCGACCCACAGACTGTGCCATTGAATTCAAGTCTGGGGCAAAACTCCCACAGCCCAGATTATACTCCATGAGTCCAAAGAAGAAGGAGGAAATGGAAAGATTCATAAAGAAAAACCTAGAAAGGGGGTTCATTGAACCAGCCAAGCCTAAATTGGCTGCCCCGGTCCTCTTTAGAGAGAAGAAGGAAGGCTCTTTACGCTTATGCGTGGATTATAGGGCCCTGAATACAATCAGTGAAAGCAACCTATACCCTCTGCCCCTCATGAAGGACATGTTGTCACACCTCTCCAAAGGGAATTTTTTTTCTAAACTAGACCTAAGGGAAGCTTACTATTGTGTGAGATTAAGGAAGGGATGAATGGAAGACTGCATTTAACTGCCCCAAGTCTTGCCATTTGGATTACAAGGGGGCCCCGCAGTATTTATGCAATTAATCAATGACGTTCTAAGGGAGCACCTATTTATGGGGGTCCTGGTTTACTTAGACGACATTCTTTTCTTCATCGAATCAAAAGAGGAACATGTCAACCTACTCAGAGTGGTTTTAAAGAAACTGCGAGCCACCCACCTATATGCCAAACTCTCGAAATGCGAATTCTACCAGGAAAGGATAGGTTACCTAGGTTATCGCATATCCCCACAAGGCATTGAAATGGACCCAGCGAAGGTCAAAGCAGTATTAGAATGGGCACCACCCCACACAAGAAAGCAACTGCAAAGTTTCCTGGGCTTCGCAAACTTTTACCGCCAATTCATCCCCTGATTTGCCCAGATAGCCCTGCTCCTCACGAACTTACTAAAAATGAAGGAAGTATCCTCAGAAAAACCTAGCCAGCCACTAACATGGACAATGGAGTGCCAAGCAGCGTTTGAGAGATTAAAGAGACTTTTCTCTGCCGAACCACTATTGAGGCACCCAGACATGGATAAGCCCTTCATAATACAGGCAGATGCAAGTGATGTGGCAGTGGAGACTGTACTATTACAAAAGAAGGATGAATGAGTATTGCAACTCTGTGCATATACATCCAAGAAACTCACAGAAACGGAAGAGCACTGGCCTGTATGGGAAAAAGAGGCATACGGGATACGTTGGTCATTACTCACGTGGCGCCAGTTCCTTGAAGGCAACAAAATCCCCTTTCAGGTGTGAACTGACCACAAAAATTTGGAAGCCCTGAAAACACCCAGGAAGCTCAACCCCAAGCAAGCCCGCTGGTCCCAGCATTTTCATCAGTTCCAATTTACGCTCAAGCATTTGTCGGGGCGAAAGAACTTCCTGGCAGATGCACTGTCTCGCATGCCCCAATATAACAGCACGCGAGCCACCGACTCTAAACCAATGATGGTAGAATTACAACTGGCAGCGCCAGTAAGCACCAGAGCCCAAGCTAAATTAAAACCACAGCTGGGCAGCCAAACTGGAATTGAATTCCGGAAAAGTTTGGAAACAGATGAATGGTTCCAGAAAAACAAAAATGTGTGCACAATGAGAGACGGGCTGCCTTGGGTGGGGGAAAAGTTATATATACCAACAACCCAAAGAGTTACATTCATGCAGCTTTGCCATAACACAAAATCAGCAGGGCATTTTGGATTTGTAAAAACATTGAAATGAAATGGCAATTTTGGTGGCAATCGATAAAAAAGGATATAGAAAGTTATGTGGCTAGCTTTCCAAAGTGTGCAACTGCCAAGAGGTTGCAAGGAAAATCGCCCGGACTGTTACAAACAGTAGCAAATCCCTCAGCCCCCTAGAGGGAAATAGCCATTGGATTTTATAGTGTAATTACCAGAAAGCAATGGGAATACTGTTATCTGGACGGTCACAGACTTGTTTTCCAAACAGGTGCACTTTATCCCTTGCCAAAAGATTCCCACCACAAAAGCCTTAGCGAAACTTTTCATCCAGCACATTTACAGATTGCATGGGGCACCCCAATGCATCATCTCTGATAGGGAAGTGCAATTTACATCTGCATTTTGGAAGGAATTTTTATCCCTCTTAGGGACCATTCAGGGACTGACATCTAGCCATCACCCTCAGTTGGACGGACAAACAGAACGCTGTCACTCAGTACTTGAGCAATATTTAAGATGTTTTATTAATTTTCAGCAAACAATTTGGACAGACCTACTCCCTTTCGCAGAAGTTGCCTACAATAATGCAGTCCACTCCAGCACAGGTTACACTCCTTTTCAAATAGCCACTGGTCAGTTTCAACCCCATGCCAGAATTAACCCCAAACGAACCGGCGATCCCATCACTGAAAGAATGGATGGAACAATTACAAAACACCTGGCCAATAGTTAGAAAAGCACTAGATGAAGCTAGGCAGGCATACAAAGCACAAGCCGATAAAAGAAGGGTTGAGCCTACACTATTCATTATAGGAGAAATGGTGTGCTTATCTACAAAATACCTAAAGTCCCTACAACCCTGTAAAAAACTTGGACCAAAATATATAGAGCCTTTTCCAATTAAAAGAATCATAAACCCAGTAACAGTAGAATTAGAATTACCAAAAAATCTCAGGCAAATACACCCAATTTTTCATTGCAGCTTGCTGAAAAGAGCATCAGTCATCGTTACGGGCAAAAATCCCCCCCACCACCTCCAATCATGGTGGAGGGCGAACAACACTTTGAAATAAAGGAAAACCTAGACTCTAGGATATATCATGGAGCGACTCAGTACCTAGTTGCATGGAAACACCTCCCTGCCTCACAAAACGAGTGGGTCCATAAACGTCATTTCAGAGCCCCGAAGCTATTAAAGAAGTTTCACACAGAGTATCCTAACAAGCCTGACTAACTTTCATACCTGTTTTTTTTCTTTCAGGTGGATCTATCTTATTTTTAAGGGGGCAGGATGTCAGAATCCAATTATATTTCATCTCTAGTTATCAACTATGGAAAACCCCATTTCTGCCCTTCTCATTCGATGAAGGGGAAGGGGGGTGAACAAAGAGGTTTTATGGCCCTCACTTCCTTCGGTACAACTTCAAAGGGATTGAATTTGGATACTACCAAGAGGACTAAATCATAACAATGGGGCTATCAGCTTTCATCTACTCCTCTCTGAAGTCTCCCTTCCATCAGCAGTGAGGAAAAAGAGGGTGGAAATGTAACACCTGGGATTGTTGCTGGAAAGATGGTGGGGTGGGGTGGGGCTGCTGGGGATATGACATTTCCAGTCTACAACACAGTCCTTTCAACAGTTTCTAGAAGGCTTCACACCTATTTGCACTACTCAGGTGACCTTGACAATACAGATAAACCTCCAGGTGGCCTCAATGACTCTCTAAAAGAATGCAAATGACAAGCTGTCTGCAAGGAGTATACATCCTGCCATTCCACGCCATCCAGTCAAAGCTGAAGAAGCTTCTTGGATGAGAAGCAAAACATCTTCAAAGAAAAACAAGGAAGTCCAGTTGCCTCATGAAAAAAAGCACCTTTGGGATAGCAACCTGTATATTATTTAGCACCCACCATTGGGAAGACATTAAACTTGTCCTATAGGCAGTGGTGGGATTCAGGTAGTTTGCACCACTTCGGCAGAATAGGTAGCTACTTTTTTGTTGCCCAGGCTTCCAGAAGCAGCATCCACACAGAGAACTGGTTGTTCACATATTTGAATCTCACCACTGCTTATAGGTCCTGTGCTGATTTCCTATAACATTCTAAGTGCATGCTTGTAACACACATACTGTGTTAATGATAATCTACAAAGCTCTATTTGGCCTGATTCCATGTTATTTTCAGGAGTGTGTTACTTACTTACTAAAATTGGCCTGATCTTGGTAACAAGAAAAGGAGATGCAGGGACTGATATATGGAGGCACTTATTTTTCTATAACAGCACTAGCCCTCTGGAAAGGTGTATATTATACCCATTGGTGTATATTAGTCCAACTTTAAACTGTCTTCTAGAAGCAATTAAAATGGAACTCTTCTGGTAAGCACTTGGGATCTGATACTTATTTTTCTGGATTGTTTATCAGATTTTCAAATTTGTCTATTTTATGGGATTTTTGTTGTTGTTTTAACATATGTATTCCTATGAGGCTTCCAAGAATCCTATAGGATTACAGTAGGCTTTGAATATAATTAATAAATAATATATAATATTATAATATAATTAATACATAAATCTTTGTTTATTTACATTTTTATTTAATTTCAGTAATTTGTTTTCAGTAATGAAACTAGACTGGGACAGTTATATCCAAAATATAAGAATTTGTCTATGGGAAGCAGAAAGAAAGGAAGCCCAAACCAAGTTAATGGATTTTAATTATACATATAGAATACATTACAAACACCATACCTTTAAAAAATAAGGTCAGATTTCAAATATTCCTTCTGCCTCAGTTATTTAGAACAGACCATTATTCTTTGTATTTGAAGCTTGCCTTCAGTCTTTCCAGCAGTTTGTAATCTTTTATATGGTTTTCCAAAGATATAGGATATCTGCCATGAATATACAACGAAAAGTAAGCATAAATAAAACAATATTTATGAAACTTGAAAAGTTTTTCTCTTTTTTTCCTGCCCTCTTATTCCTTTATGTCTACCTTTCTTCAATTTATTTCCACAATTATCCAACTCTTTTATGCTTTCTTGTTTTTCTTTTGTAAGTCCAGTGA
The DNA here is from genome assembly GCA_034064705.1 of Bothrops alternatus. Lineage (NCBI taxonomy): Eukaryota > Metazoa > Chordata > Lepidosauria > Squamata > Viperidae > Bothrops > Bothrops alternatus. The sequence continues at coordinate 141,923 of JARGCV010000256.1, read as the reverse complement.
ACCAAATATACAAACAGATCCCACAGGTAGTGATGGAAGGTAAGAAGCTGTTAAGTACAAATATTTTTTTTTGCCAGAAATCTAAAAGTTTAGTATACTTTATTATGCTATTTACTAACTTGTCCCTTTGTTTTTCAACTTTCTTTTCTTCTTTTATCTTAAAGCTTAAGAAATTTAGATGCACCTATCCAAGTGTAATTTATGTTTATTCTTTTCTTTAAAATATTTATTACCTTCCTACCAAAAATATTATCCCATGAAAATCAGGTGTAAAAAGATAGAAACAAAAAAGGAAGACTAAAAACATATCACATAAAATGTACCCTTATGTTGGAAACGTGATTAAAATACCAACAAAATTGGATTGGTAAGAAAAAGAGTTTATTCTGCAGAAAATAGAAAAGTGGTTTGCAAAGCGCGATGGATCCTGGTGAGAGACTTCAACAGGAAGTTCTAAACCCAGGGACCACACCAAAATATTCAAAAACATAACATTATATACACCCCTATCACGACGCCCCCATCCCCTCCCCTTAGGTCCCATTTGAGAGGACTTCCGGGGGTACAATCTGTCCGATTCGCCTAGCAACAATACATCATCCCTCCCCCTCAGTTACAGTGTTTAGAACATCCCTCTGCCATCCTTTTGTCTTGTTAAGTGTGTCTTCTACCCAAGCCTCCTGGAATCTAGTGCCTACGTGCAGGGCTTGACTATTCTCTAATCTTTCTATTGTTAATCAAATGTGACTGTTTTATTTTTAAACTTCTTCCTTTCTCACAAATCCACCCTTTCCATTTTTTATACTAATTTAAAAATAAATTTTTTCCTCAAATGGTTTTAAACTTTCCCAGATCTCCTCTGCATTCTGGAAGTGAAGTAGTGCAGCATGTCCAGTCACCTTGTTTAATATCAGCATTTGTTCGTCACTCTTATTGGTTGCATTTACCATTCCCTCCATTGTGTTTTGTACAATACTTCTTATTATAGGGATCAAACAGTATAAGCACATTAACACGAAAAATACAACTGCTAACACGAATAAAGCTTGTTTCCAGTTTCTAAAAATTCCTCCCAAGAACCCCTCATCATCAAGTATTCCAGTTCAGATTTGGACCAGTACATGGGCTATTTTCCTCATCCTGGTGTTTTTTGTTTTTTGTTTTTTCTCAATGGCTTTCTCTTCATCATCTATTTGCAGACAACACTTGGTTAAATTAAATTTTCCACAGACCCCTCCTTCTTCTGCCAATCAATAATCCAAGGCTAACCTACTTTGATAAATTGCAGGCCTCATTTAGGTAGTTTGTTTAGTCAACTTATTTAACACTAGCGCTGTCTCACTAGTGATAATCTCCAGAACCACTTGTAACCTAATAATGCGATTCAGCATATAAATTGGAGTCCTATATCCCCATGATCCATCTTCAGCCCAAGTGGCAAGTCCATACACCTATATTACATGTTCAGGTGGTCATTCATTATCCTTCTCAGTCCACATCCTAGGTGGGCCCCTACCATCGGAGTACCAATATGTAAGGTAACTCCGCTTCCAACTCAGGCCCCCATAGGTGGTCAAGGGACTAAAATTCATGGCACAGCAGGCATCGAAGCAGATTCTACTCTTGTGATTAGCAGAGGTACTAGTGTTCTGTCCTAATAATAATGAAGTAAATATCTGAATGATTTTGTTGATATTTCATACTAGAGGGGTCAATGCATTAACCTTTCCTGTTTCATTACACAGGCAAAATTGAGTGGTATTATGAACACGTGTTCCCACCACCTTCTTGCAGTCCATCTGAGTATGATACGTCACAGTTTTGGTTATCTTATTACCCATTTTGGTAGTTCTAATGCAATCATTACAGTTACCAGAGGTATTTATACTTTGACCTTTGCATATGTTCCCGGACCCTACTACTCCCACTATAATCCACATCTTAATTACTCCTGCAACCAAGGTCATATTGAGGTCTAAATTGTCCCAATTCTGTCCACCCCTGGAAAAGTACTTCTTCCCTTTCACTTTTGACACCACCGCCTGTAACAGGCTGAGATTGGTACTTGGGACACCAGTCTTCTATGATCACTATATCACACTCTTCTCCACTGTCTTTGTGTATCAGTGTGCAGTCTTGGCAATGGGTACAACAACAATTACACCAACATTTACAGTCACAAAACCAACACATTTACCCCCCCTTTTTTCTAATATCTCTATATTTTGCTTTTTCTTATTATCAAATTCAAAGGGTCAGGTTGAGGCACACTTTCCCACTTGGTTGGAGAATTGCTTTCAAAAGAATTGCTCCTTTGATGTGCATTCACATAGGTTATGGCAATTCTTTTGGTCAATTCCTTTCCTTTGCTGTTAATCATTCCCCTTTCCACCCAAATTTGCCAAAGGTATGGCCCATCCACCCCAAAGGCATACTTTGAATCCATATCATCAGTTCCAGCCTTGTTTTCTAACAATTTTAGGGCCTGATTTAATGCATAGTTTGCAAGTTTGGGCTGACCAGTTCTTTGGCTGGCTACCGGATTCTACCAACTCTTTGGTGTGTCCATTTATGATTGCATACCCGTTTTTTCTTTAACCATTCTCTACCTGGGAGGAGCCATCTATAAATAATGCCTCCCTGCTTTCTACTTCCCATTTCATTCATTCATCTCTCTTTTCCCCCACTTCTGGGTAAACCCCCCTTCTCTTAGCAATTGCTTTGTCTGTATTTATAAACAAATTGATTAATAAAGAAGAAACAAAGGAGTGCTTTACCAAAAACTCTGCTTAAGTTTGTTTGCACACTAATCTTTATTCAAAACAACATAATCCCAAAAAGTTTCTCAACTCCTTTGTTTTTTACAAGTGTTGAATTCCACTTCCTTCTTAGATATTTTTTTTATCAGTGTGTCCTGCACACAGACATAAAAACATAAAAAAACAACAAAAAACCAACTCCACACATAAAAAAATCTGAGTTACTGAAATAGTTTTGTATCAAATTCTAGTATAAACTCTTTGCTTTTAATATAAATTTAGTCAAATTCTAATTTAATCAGATTCCATTCAGATGGAAACAAATTTCCATTAAGTAGGTTAAAATATTCCCATCCACCCCTCCTTCCTCAAACCAGAATTCTAAACAAAAAAAATAGTTTAAAAGATCACACACACCCCTTTTCTTTCTGTCTCTCTTTCTCTTGCTCTTAAAGCAACACAGCCAGAAAAAGCAGGGGTTTTTTTTGCCTGCAGACAGAAGTTGAAAAGGCATCCTGCCTGAGCAGGGGGTTGTATTATATGACCTCCAAGGTTCCTTCCAACTTTATTATTCCTGCTAACTTTGGGCTGTTCTTAAGAGTATAGAGAGAGAGAGGGAGGGGGAAAAGAAAAGCAAACAATCTTTCTTCACTCTTTTTGTTGGCCAGACAAACAAAGTGAAAATATTTCCTTTTGGTAGCTTGTCACATTTACCTCATACACAAAAACTTTGACACACATATACGTACCAAGACAAGGAAAAGAGAACAGAAAAGAAAACAGAACTTTTAGTTCTACACATCCTGGTCATTCCCACCACAAATCTCAGCTAACTCAAATGAGAGCCGGCAAGAATCTTAAACATACCATGTGATTGCACAGAAAGATAGAGAGAAAAAGAGAATCACTACTTCTTATTTTTCTTTTAAGTACCTTTATTTAGCCAATTCCATTTTCCTAACTTTGCTTTGCTTACAGGAGGACCTAACCAGCTGGCTACTCAAATCCAATTTTTTCATTCACCCATTCCATTCCATTTGCACACAGCCTTTTCCCTAAAAAAAGGTTCTGTGGTCTAGTCAAACCCCCATGCAAAAAAAATATTACTACCATATTTTCAATTAACTTATTTTGATGGTCATTAAATACACAGTTTAATTATCTCTACCATTTCTACTATTATTTCCGAAGTGGGAAGGCCCTTTCCAGGTGCTGCTGAAATCCGAAACAGCAGTATGAACAGCAGGGAAAGGCTGGACCCACTACACCTGTGTGAAAGGACCAGTGGAGGCTCCACCCAAGTGGGAAAGTGTGCCTCAACCTGACCCTTTGAATTTGATAATAAGAAAAAGCAAAATATAGAGACATTAGAAAAAAAGGGGGGGTTAAATGTGTTGGTTTTGTGACTGTAAATGTTGGTGTAATTGTTGTTGTACCCACTGCCCAGACTGCACACTGATACACAAAGACTGTGGAGAAGAGTGTGATATAGTGATCATAGAAGACTGGTGTCCCGAGTACCAATCTCAGCCTGTTACAGGCGGTGGTGTCAAAAGTGAAAGGGAAGAAGTACTTTTCCAGGGGTGGACAGAATTGGGACAATTTAGACCTCAATATGATCTTGGTTACAGGAGTAATTAAGATGTGGATTATAGTGGGAGTAGTAGGGTCCGGGAACATATGCAAAGGTCAAAGTATAAATACCTCTGATAACTGTAATGATTGCATTAGAACCACCAAAATGGGTAATAAGATAACCAAAACTGTGACGTATCATACTCAGATGGACTGCAAGAAGGTGGTGGGAACACGTGTTCATAATACCACTCAATTTTGCCTGTGTAATGAAACAGGAAAGGTTACATGCATTGACCCCTCTAGTATGAAATATCAACAAAATCATTCAGATATTTACTTCATTATTATTAGGACAGAACACTAGTACCTCTGCTAATCACAAGAGTAGAATCTGCTTCGATGCCTGCTGTGCCATGAATTTTAGTCCCTGGACCACCTATGGGGGCCTGAGTTGGAAGCGGAGTTACCTTACATATTGGTACTCCGATGGTAGGGGCCCACCTAGGGTGTGGACTGAGAAGGATAATGAATGACCACCTGAACATATAATATAGGTGTATGGACTTGCCACTTGGGCTGAAGATGGATCATGGGGATATAGGACTCCAATTTATATGCTGAATCGCATTATTAGGTTACAAGTGGTTCTGGAGATTATCACTAGTGAGACACCACTAGTGTTAAATAAGTTGGCTAAACAAAATACCTAAATGAGGACTGCAATTTATCAAAATTGTTCATACTGCTGTTTCGGGAGTTCATGGCTTCCATGACAGCCATGGACCTGACCCAGGTAATTCAAGGTCCCACACACACGGGGGGAAACACGCTTGACCTGGTTTTTGTCTCTGGTCAGTGTCTGAGTGATCTGAATACGAGAAATATAGTTATTACACCTTTGTCATGGTCAGATCACTCTCTCCTACGCTTGGACTTTTGGACCGCTGCAGGGTGGCGGAACCAATTGTTTGGTACCGCCCCAGGTGAATGATGGAACCCGAGAGGTTCCAGACGGAGCTTGGGCCAATACCGGAGGCTCTAACACATATAACACACAACTTGGTCGGGGCGCTGGTAGCTGCCTGGGATAGGGCAGCTGCTGATGCCTTGGATAGGGTTGTGCCTTTGCGACCTCTGAACCAGCGTGGTTCTCGATCCGCTCCCTGGTTTAACGGGGAGCTGAGGGAGATGAAGCGCCGGAAAAGATGCCTAGAGAGCAGTTGGAGGGCGAGTCGCTCTGAGTCTTACCAAACACGAGTAAGAGACCATATTAGGACTTACTTAGTGGCAATAAGGGCAGAGAAGTGTTCTTATGTCACTGCCCTTATTGCATCATTAGATAACCACCCAGCCTCCCTGTTTAGGGTAACCCACTCCCTCCTTCATCGGGATGTGAGGGGGGACCCCTTGGAGGGAAGAGCTGAGGATTTTGTGCAATACCTGCATGACAAAATCGCTCAGATTCAGGAAGGCTTTAACTTCAACGAAGGCGGTCCAGCAGAAGTGGCTGAGGCCGGTCTTGAGACTGCTATCTGGACTGAGTTTGACTACGTGACACCTGATGATGTGGACAGGTTGCTGGGAGGTCTTAGAGCAACCACATGTTTATTGGACCCGTGTCCCTCCTGGTTGGTACTGGCCTCCAGTGAGGTGATGCGAGGCTGACTCCAGGCAATTATCAATGCCTCGTTGAGTGAGGGTGTCTTCCCCGCTGCCCTGAAAGAGGCGGTGGTTCGACCCCTCCTCAAGAAACCCGCCTGGGTGGAAAGGGGAATGATTAACAGCAAAGGAAAGGAATTGACCAAAAGAATTGCCATAACCTATGTGAATGCACATCAAAGGAGCAATTCTTTTGAAAGTGTGGGAAATAGGATTGTGGATGAGGAAGCCAAGAGGGCAGCAAATGAAGAAAGCATAAATGTTTTAATACCCATTGTAGAAACACTAGAAGAGATCCCTGTGTTCAGAAACAGAAGAAAAGAAATAATGCAGATAGGTGAGCAACAAGGAGAGAAGGGTAAATGGTTTTTCCCAGATGGGAGTCAGGTAATCAATAAACCCATAGCGTGAGGATTATTGGAGAAGTTACATGAAGGAAGCCAATGGGGGAGTTCAGGCATTGGTGGATGAGCTCCTGAAGCATTATGGATGTATCGGAATTTATACACCAGCAAGACAAATGGTGGATAAATGCTTGATATGTAAAAACATAAATAGGCAAGCAATCAGGAAACCAGAAGGGGGAGGGAAGCCTCCAGCCCTTAGGCCATTTCAGTGCATTCAGGTAGATTTTACTACCCATGCAGTACCCGTGTAGCAATGCAACAACTAATATGGTTTCTAAAATACTATTGGAAATAATATGTGCATAAACTGTCCAGATATTTTGATTTTCTCAGGAAACAAGGATTGCTGATACAAACACCTCCCTTGGAGTTTCCAGTCCACAGATTCCAGATCGGAGATTGGGTGCTGATCCGGAGTTGGAAGGAAGAGAAGCTGGTTCCGAAGTGGGAAGGCCCTTTCCAGGTGCTGCTGAAATCCGAAACAGCAGTATGAACAGCAGGGAAAGGCTGGACCCACTGGTGTCAAAAGTGAAAGGGAAGAAGTACTTTTCCAGGGGTGGACAGAATTGGGACAATTTAGACCTCAATATGACCTTGGTTGCAGGAGTAATTAAGATGTGGATTATAGTGGGAGTAGTAGGGTCCGGGAACATATGCAAAGGTCAAAGTATAAATACCTCTGGTAACTGTAATGATTGCATTAGAACTACCAAAATGGGTAATAAGATAACCAAAACTGTGACGTGTCATACTCAGATGGACTGCAAGAAGGTGGTGGGAACACGTGTTCATAATACCACTCAATTTTGCCTGTGTAATGAAACAGGAAAGGTTCATGCATTGACCCCTCTAGTATGAAATATCAACAAAATCATTCAGATATTTACTTCATTATTATTAGGACAGAACACTAGTACCTCTGCTAATCACAAGAGTAGAATCTGCTTCGATGCCTGCTGTGCCATGAATTTTAGTCCCTTGACCACCTATGGGGGCCTGAGTTGGAAGCGGAGTTACCTTACATATTGGTACTCCGATGGTAGGGGCCCACCTAGGGTGTGGACTGAGAAGGATAATGAATGACCACCTGAACATATAACATAGGTGTATGGACTTGCCACTTGGGCTGAAGATGGATCATGGGGATATAGGACTCCAATTTATATGCTGAATCGCATTATTAGGTTACAAGTGGTTCTGGAGATTATCACTAGTGAGACAGCGCTAGTGTTAAATAAGTTGACTAAACAAACTACCTAAATGAGGACTGCAATTTATCAGGTTTGGAGCACCCATAACTTCTGCAGGAAAGTCATTCCACTGATAAATTGTTCTAACTGCCGGGAAGTTTCTCCTTAGTTCTAGGTTGGTTCCCATCTTGATTAGTTTCCATCCATTACTTCTTGTCCTGCATTCACTGGGTTTGGAGAATAGGTTGATCCCCTTTTTGTAGCAGCCCTTTAGATATTGGAACACTGCTATCATATCACCCCTAGTCCTTTTTTTATTAAACTAGACATACCCAATTTTTGCAACTGTTCTTTGTATCTTTTTGCCTTCAGTCCCCTAATCATCTTTGTTGCTCTGAGGAAATAGAAGTTGAATGAGGGGTCGATACCTTCAGAAGAAAGTAGCAAAGGAAGCAGGGAAAAGAAGCTACTTTGGGGGATATTCCAAGAAGTAGCTCAGAGTCATATAAAAGAACCAAGTTTGAGTGTTGTAGATAAGAGGGGAAGTGGAGAAAGAGGGAAAGTGTTGGGATAGGAACAAGGAGAATTGGCTGCTTAGTATCAGAGTGAGTAAGAGTGAACAGAGTGAAAGCATAAGTTATTCTCCTGAAGCATTTTGTCTAGCCCTTAGGCACTAACCAAGGGAGATGGTCTACTTGACTCACTGGGCAATTTCTTTCCTGATAAATTGGCCTCCTTCTCTTTATCCAGGTTGGCTGAGATGCCAAATGATTTCTTCAGTCCTTTGTACAGCTCAAATTGCTCTCTCCCTTTGTTAATTGCCAGTTGTGGAATTCTACTCAGATTAAATGCTGCAGGTCTGTAGAACTGCTGTAATAAGGACACTGGCCAGGGAATCATCCTGTGTGTTGTATTGGGACAGGGGCTTTTATTCCTTGTGCTAATAATAATGAAAATGAAACCAATAAGACAGAACAAGGCTGGGCACTCTGAAAATCCTGCTAGACCAAGGGTTCTCAACCTTGGCAACTTTAAGACTTGTGGACTTCAACTCCCAGAATTCCTCAGCCAGCTGGCTGAGGAATTCTGGGAGTTGAAGTCCACAAGTCTTAAAGTTGCCAAGGTTGAGAACCCCTGTGCTAGACTGAGGAAAAAAATATTCAGTTTATAAGGTGTATCTACCTTAATCATGATTGTAATGAAAGAAAATGAAATTCTATTTTCAGTACTTACTCAAAAGAGAAGTACAATTACATGTGATATTATCATTACTGTTGCCCTTTTGTCAATGGTGTTTGAAGACTTTTTTTGTATTAAGCTTTGCAAGTCAGAAATGCAAAAATAAATAATTCCCAATTAAATTGTTTCCAGATATTTGGTATTGTGGCCCTCCATGTTCTATGGCAGGCGATTACCACAGAAGTATAAACATATCAGTATGCATATACCCAAATAAATAATCAATGCTTGTTACTAGCAATTGCTTTAGGTTTTCTAATAGATACCACTATAATCAAGTATTCTTATATATTTTCATTAAGGATTCTGGAATAAAGTCCTTCTAGCATGAATGAGAAAGGAAATTAGGATTCCCAGTTCAATACATTGCATTATTTCTTAATTTGGCTGGTTTGTGATTTGATGTAATATTTGCACATTTTTACATGGATGAACAAGCTTCCACAAAATTTAACAAAAGACATACAAGCTATTCTATATAGGCAAAAATTTCAGAGCAGGGTACCTTTTTCTAGAATCTAGATCAATATATTCATTTGATTCAAAAGAAAGGAGAAAATAGTTGATACAATCTAGCAGACTGCTGTAATGAACATTGTGTGTATTGTTTGGAAAATAAGATCCTTTCCAATCAAAATATACAAAACTATTTGTTTCCTCATACAACAGCAATTTATGCTACATATATTGGTAACCACATTACATAGTTGAGGGAGAGAAAGACTCTCTTTTTTATTATAAATATCTTATTAATTTTCTATTTTCACAAACAAGCGCTCAATAGACAACGTGATGAATAAGTCCATTAATAATTTGGTGATACATATAGGTTTTTCCAGTTAGGTCCAATGTTACACCCACCAGTATATCTCCTCTTCTTCTAGTAATAACAATTTTTCCACATTAAGCAAATATAATTCTTATTATTGTTAGTAAACATACAATTGCACATCAACATTTGTTACATTTTTCTAATAATTAAGAATATAAGGATATGTGCAGCTTTGAAAATGCAAAAGCATGCACAAATAGATAAACTAAAGGGGAGCAAAATCAAAGAGAAAGATCTAAAATGTAAACAAGGAAGGTCATGCTATAATTAAGTTTTTAATAAGTATATTTTCTTGTATTGTAACTATTAATAATTTATAATAAAACAAGTGAATGAAGATACTGGACCAAATGTTAAACTTCCTAGCATTATTCTTGATTTTTCTTTATTACATATTTTCTTTCATGCCCAACAACCAATGGAAAACTGCTCAGTGGTGAGGGGAAAGTACATAACCATAATGACTGACTATAGACATTTGACAAGAGTAATAAATAACCTAGCAGGGACAATGTTTTCAAAACACTAATAGGATTCTATAATAATGATTACAGAATGAATGATTATTACTCACTGATTTCTGAAGGCAAACAGTCCTACAAACTTAGAAAGAAATGGATAGAAACTACAAGATTATATGAACTTTTGTAAGCTATATTTGGTTTATGGATCCTGACACCCACCAATATAAAAACAAACCTCACTTTTTCCAAAGAAAATTTTACATGTGTACAATAATTCTTTTCTTATCACTTACAGTATAGGTAGTTCTTATTTAGTGACCACAACTGGGACTGTCAATTCAATTGTTAAGCAAAGTGAAATTTCAATTGTGCTTTTGATCTTACTTCAACTTTCTTTTGCTATATAGGCCTGCAAAGATCATAAATGTGAGGGTTGGTTTCAAACCTACATTTTCATAATTGTCTTAATTGTAAACTGCTGCTATACAAGGCAGTCAGTAAATGAGCACCACATGTTTTTTAAAAAAATAAATAAAGAAAATTCAGACCTATTAATGACAAGCATGTGGTTGTATTTCAGTGACTTGCATACCAGATACATAGATAAGCTAATTACAGTGAAATAGCATGATGCAATGAAGTAGTTATCTCTTCCAACTATCCAAGTAAAGTATCTTTTTACACAAGTAATGCCATATGTGTGTCAGTGAAAATAAAATTTCTATACACTTTTATGCTTATGGTCACTAGCCCTCTATATATGTCTTAGCTAGCCACTTCCAAGTTTCATTGTTTTCCAATACTAGATATAACTAGTACCTGCCAAAATGAAACAGAAAGAATTAGGTGCATTTCCTAGCAATTACACTGGGATCCAAAGCTCCTTCCTGTCTTCTGCAATGCTACTACCCTGCCCACAGTCAAGCCAATTAACTTTGGTATACTTGACTGGAGACTGGTTCTTTTATTCATTCTCTTCCCACAGTATACATTTGGAGAAGTGTGTCCTGGTTGCACAGGGTCCTATATACTAGTACTGCTATGCATATCCCAGCAAGAAGCACTACTGTTAATATTCTAGGAGACACACCGACTAAAAAAATAATGGATCATAATATAACTTTTCTACTTTATGAGAGAACTATCCATATAGTTTATGTTACTTATGCATTTATGAGGTGTGGGTTTTTTGTTTCTGCTTACTCTGAATAACAAAACAGAAGGATGATAGCCAAGCAAATCATGAAATTGTTCTATCACATACTAAGATGGAATATATCACCTACAAATGTCTTCAGCAAGCTGATGAATTTTAGTTCCTAGATTTACAAATTATAAATTTCATGTTATATTTGGATTATTATTTTTAAGTTCTCTTAACTAAAGCTCAGCAGGGTTGCTTTATAGATATAATTGAAATTTACAAATTCATTCAGCATTTTACATAGAACTGTAAATTTCATTTTTGATGTGTGCCATTGTGCCCACAGTATAAAAGTGACAATAAAGGTTATCTTATCTAATACAGACTGCAGAAAATAATTAGTATACCTTTTACATAACTACCACCCTATACTGAATACATTTGGAGATATTTATGCTAGTTCATGTAAAAACTAGGGAAGAAGGTGCACATGTAATGAACACCAACATAAGTAAGCAGCAGCAGCAGCAGCAGCAGCAGCAGCAGCGCATTGCCCGAGCAGGGCGGGAAGAGAGGGGGTGGTGGTGGCAAGTCATGAAAGCAGCGTCCACACCTTGGATGGTTTGGCTCCCCCACCCCTTTATTTACTGATCTGCCACAAGCTCGTGCAAACAAGCCCCAAGGAGTTCTGAATGAGCGGTCATTTAAAAAAAAAAAAGCTTTCAGCAACGAGGCAGAAAGGGGAACTCGTTCACGGCTTTTTTTCCCCTTTCTCGGCGGCTGGGAAGGCAGCAGCCAGAGACGCCGCTGCACAAAGGAAGGCAGAGAGAGGGGGAGGGGAAAAACCTCACTCAACTTTCGCCCTTATCAGACTCAGTTCCCTTCTGGTCGACCCCCTCCCACCCACCCGCCCCCTTCACCTCCCACTTTGGAGAAGGAAGGAAGGAAGGAAGGAAGGAAGGAAGGAAGGAAGGAAGGAAGGAAGGAAGGAAGGAAGGAAGGAAGGAAGGAAGGAAGGAAGGAAGGAAGGATTTTTTTCCAGATGGTGATGAACTGCAACTCCCAGCATTCCCCACTCTCCCACAGTGCTTTTTAGGGCTGCTGGGGACGCAGCATGGCCGGGCAACCAGAAGGTGTGGGGATCAGCTCGGCGTCCCAGCTCAGCTCAGAAGGAAGGAAGGAGAGATTGAAGGGGAAGGGAAGGAGATGGATGGATGGAAGGATTTTTCCCCAAATGGTGATGAACTGCAACTCCCAGCATTCCCCACTCTTCCACAGTGCTTTTTATGGCTGCTGGGGTTGGTAGTCTGGAGCCCCCCATCCTCATCCTGGCACCTCTTGCCCTCTCCCAGCCGCCCCCCCGGGACCTGCCTGCCCCTCCAGCCTCCCGAGCGCCATCGCAGCGGCAGTATCGTGGGAGCCCTTTTCCACGCTGTGCAGCCCTTCACTGCCAAACCCTTCCCCAACTCGTCACACATGAGAGGGGCGCGGCTGGAGCACTAGCTCCCGCTCAGAAGGCACCGCTTTTCCCCTCCCAGCCTGTCCGGCTGGCCTCCAACGCACATGGGGGCATCGCCCTCTTCCCCGCCACCTGGCCGCTTCCGAGGCCCAAAGTCCAGCAAGCCGGGAAGGAGCCGCTCCTGCCCGCCAGCCCCAGGGCCACGCCGGGTGCCAGAGGGCCAAGGTGGCCTCCGACGGTGAGGGACTGGGCTGGGCAGTGCGGGGGGAAGCTCCGGCGCGGCGTGGAGGCAGAGGCCCAGATCTGGCTTGGCTCGGACCGGCTGCCCACACAGCTGAGTCGGCCCGGGGCGGCGTCGGGCGCGCGTTTCAAGCCCCAGAGCTTGCCATGAGCTGGGAGACGGGGAGGACGCAGCCAGCAACCGGCCGATGTCCACATGGCCCCCAGGAGCACAACCCGACTCCCGACAGCTGGGAGTTGGGTCGGAGTCCAGACATCGGTGGGGAACCGGCAGGGCTGCTACACACAGCCCGGCTCCCGACAGTCAGCTGAGAGTCGGCCCCATGCACGCAAGCTGCCCTCCCAGCACCCGCTGCTGCCCCGCTAGCCTTACCTTGGCCACTGCCCATTCAGGGCAGCAGCAGGCAGGCCCAGGCGCTCCTGGGCGGCCATGGCAAGCAGCAGCGACGGTGCAGGCTGACCACCGGCTGGGCCACCAGCTGGCCCAGCCCAAGGGAGGTAAGCCACCCGCCAGGCCCCACATGCGCCAGCAACCCTCCCTGCGCCCGCTGCTGCCCCACTAGCCTTACCTTGGCCACCGCCCGTTCGGGGTGGCGGCAGGCAGGCCCAGGCGCTCCTGGGCGGCCATGGCAAGCAGCAGCGACGGCACAGGCTGACCACCGGCTGGGCCACCAGGTGGCCCAGCCCAAGGGAGGTAAGGTGCCCACCGGGCCCCACGCACGCCAGCAACCCTCCCTGCCCCCGCCGGCCTCCCACCTCCCACCCCTGGCCCTCTTTTACTTACATTTAGTAGTTGCTCAGCAGGGAGGGGTGAAAACTTCAAGAAAGTTCGCCTTTGCTGCAGACAACTTGCAGCACCATTTGCAGACTGGGACTTTTGGCGGGCTCAGCAGGACGGAGACAGCCTGGACAATTCCTATTGGCTTTTGAAAGCCAATAGAATTAGACTCTATTCAAGAGACTCTATTCTATTGGCTTTCAAAGCCAATAGAATAAGAGGGAGTAACACAGCTAAGGAAAAGGGGGGAAAATGGCAGACTGCGTTGTTTGGTGACCCCCGTGAAATGGTCATTCAACCCCAAATGGGGTCGCGACCCACAGGTTGAGAACCACTGCCTTATATGGTAGTATGTTGGTTGTTGAAGTAACCTGAGCAGACAAGGGCAGAGATAATGTATTCCGGTTAGGCAGTTTTGATAGATTGTGACCTCTGTGTGCCTTTCCAATGGGACCAAAGAGGAAGGGAAATGGGGAGTCACAATAGGATGTATAAAAATGACTGCTCAGCGTGGCTCACGTGTGGTCCGTTACTTGGGAACTTCCTGAGTGAAGTCTTGACTCAGAACCACTGCACTTTGCAAACCTCTCTTTTCTTTGTTAGCAATACATTTCATTTTCTTTGCAACCCAATTAGTGGATTTAATTTGTTTTTGAATTCATGCCCAACACATTCTAGGCAATGCCTTCCCTCCATCTGGACATTGTGCATTGTGGGGGAAGCACAATGCACAAAGCACTTCCCATCCATGATAGTTACCCTGTATGTCCTTTTCACCCTGGGTTGCCTGCCAGGTAGCCAGGCAATACTTAGTTTTAAAAATTAAAGGTAGATAATATCTAAAACTACCTCTATTACTTTTTACTCACAATTGTAAATACATAGTGATTCATGCCAGTTTAAAATCACAACATTATCTTCTATGTAAATTATCTGGGAAATATCACTCATAGAAAAATTTTATAAAAGAGCAAAGGAAGGAAGAGGAGAAGTGAAGGGGAATAAATGGAGAAGGAGAATAAATAGATATGCATGCCATTCCTTATCTGAAGAAGCTAAAACTGATTAAGAGCAGACCAAGAGTGGGGGGATGGTTGCCCACTGTAGCAAGAGCTTTTTGTTATTTTACCTCACATCTCCACTCCTAATTTCAGCCTACTTTGAACTATTTTAAAGCCAAACAGCTGAGAACTAATAGAGATTGCAGGAACATTTAGAACATCTCTTTAGCTATTAGGTATTTGCATTCATTTCCTGCTATAAGTGACAGAAGAAGCAAGGAGAGGTGACACAGATTCAAAATTACATACAGATAACGAAGTTTGCTGAATAACTTAGGACAGTTACTATTTTTCTCCCTCTCCTGCTGCATTTATCTACTTCCGATGATAACATTGAAAAGAAGGAAATAGTTTATCCATTCTTGATTTCCTGGAGGAAAGGAAGAATCAAAATTCAGCAAATAAATTATAAATACATAGGAATTGATTTAACTTTTAGATAAGCATATCTAACTTGCACAATCTACAGTACTTAAGTTGTCTGTCTCTTCTGATAGCAAAGCAAAAAAGGAAAAAAGAAGTGCCAAATGATTGACCTAATCATTCTTGTTCATATGTTGCTGGAACACAAAGATAAGGCAATTGATTCGGGGAAGGGAAGATTGGAACAAGAACCACTTTGATGTAGTGGTTAAAGCACCTGGCTAGAAACTGAAAGACTACGACTTCTTGTCCTGTCTTGGGCACAAAGTCAGCTGGGTAATTTTGGGCAAGTCTCTCAGCCTTAGGAAGGAGGCAATGGCATCACTTCTGAAAAACCTTGTCAAGAAAATTTGAGGAACTAGTCCAGGATGTCAAGGAGTCTAAACTTACTCAAAGGTACAAACTCACAACACCCCACAAACAAACGCACACGCATGTTGGATCAGCCAGTTCATCTAAATATGGCCACAATTCATATTTAAATTTTACAAGATTTATGCCCACTAAATAGAATGAGACTTACTTCTAAGAAAACATAGCTGACACAGAAAAGGGTAAGGGGTAATTGCTTCTTTGCAAGGCGGTAAGACTTGTGTTCTATGGCTGCACTCCAAAATACATTACTGAGGGGGAAAGCCCATACTGAATAGAATGGGTTTTATTAAGTGTACACTTCTAATCAGTTTGAATTTTCTTCTATATGAAATGCTATTTTATTTTTCTTAACTTTTTGTGTCCTTTATTTTTTGTATTTTTCAATTACTCAAATCTCCTAGAATGCAAACCCTTTTGGGCCTGGGAACAATTTTTTTTATGTTCTAACCTTTTCTCTAAGGAAATATGAATTACAAATTTATTATTTCTAAAATAATAATTCAGTTTAAGATTTAAGATATGTCAATTCCCCTAGAGAGAACTAATTTTTAAAGGTTAAATTAAGCACCAAATACATAAACTATCTTGAGCATGTGCAAGATGGACGCTTATGCCTGAGCGTCCGATGCTTGGGTCCAGGAGATGAGGTTTGGGGAGCCCACCCAGGGGGTAGATTTCCATCAAACACCCCTGGGTGGTTACCGGAAAACGCTGCCGACCATCTGGTGGTGAAACAGGGCTTCAGGAGTCCAGACTGAGTTGGGGCGAGCAGAGGCGTCGGCAGCCACTGCGGCGTCTTTGGAAACACCGAGGCCTTGGAGGATTATGTGATTTGGAGCCGGGAGCTGGCGTAGCTGTAAAGATCTGGCTTATCGGACCTGCGGTGGATTAAGAACTCCCCGGGGGGAGAGTCGCCTGGCCTCCCCCCTTTTTCAATGATAGCTGAAGAGCCCCGCAGGGAGAGAGCCAGCCCCTCCCCTCCCTCAATGACAGCGGAGGATGCGGCAAGGTGAGGACATGCTGGAGCCTCGCGGCTGGCCCCTTTCCTCCCCCCTCTTGAGAGGAGGAGAGCCTGGAGTAGTGGAGCAACGGGGAGACAAGGGTGAGAGCCTCGTGGGGGAGAGCTGGCTGGCCCCCCTTTCCCTCAATGATAGCTGAGGAGCCTTCCCCCATGTTGCTCAATGACAGTGTTGCTAGTTGTGAGGAATCCAGCAAGAACTATCATGTTCCCAGCCTGCCAGCCCAGCACAAGAGGCACCACACATGGAAATTGATATCGATACCCCAGGATTTTGAAAGATGAGGGGAGCCTCCTATGATGAGCTTCCTCCCCCCCCAATGACAGCTGAAGATGTGGTGAGGTGAGGACATGCTGGTGCCTCGCGGCCCCACCCTACCCCAAGACCATATGGAATTTATGGACAAATCCTCATCTCTGTGTTTTTACCCAAGCTATGATTACTGGATGCAGGATAAGGCGAGCCTTCTTGCACTGCGAGATGCCTCCCTCTCACAGAAATGGTCTGTATGTCTTTCGAAGGCCTACCTTGATGACGGATTTTGGAATCCCTAGAGGTGGCATGCTCAAAAAAAGGGGTTATGGAGGTTTTTAAGTAGGGGTTTTAAATGTTTTAAGGGGTTCTGGGGTGGGGGGTGGGAAGATTAATGATAGTAATGGTGTAGGCCTGGGGGGAGGATAGGGGAGGGTTAAGGGGTGGGAATAAGGAGGAGGAGAAACATGGGCCAGGCAATGGGTGGGACCGGAACCACGAGGGTGCGGATCAGGGAGGGGGCAGAGGTGATTCAGTTCCCATCGGTTTTGTAAGTGGGAGGGGCAGATATGGCGGGAGTAGGGGGCCATATCAATTTACGGGAGCGTGCCCCCGCTATCTCTGAGCGGTGCCGCGCTCCAACCCCCACGGCTCTACTTGTGATCTGGGTTGTTTAGAGCCAAAGGGCCCGGGTTGTAGGCTGATGCCGTGCAACGCCAGGTCTGTGGTTAACAAGGCCCCCTTGATACAAGACTTAATTACGGAGGGAGCCGCAGACCTGGCGGGTATTATGGAGACCTGGTTGGGACCAGAGGGAGGTATCCCTCTGGTGGAAATGTGCCCTCCAGGCTTCCTTGCATTTCACCAGCCGAGAACTCAGGGCAGGGGTGGGGGATTGGCGGTTGTGATTAGGGAAGGTCTCAGGCCAAGGGAGGTCACTATTCCTCAGACGGCAGGCTGTGAATCCCTCCTTGTGAGGTGGGACCTTGGGAGTCCGAGGGCTGTGTTGCTCATGTACCTTGCTGCCTGCCACGTGTCAACTGCCCTGCCTGAGCTCTTGGGCGTCATCACGGCGGTGGCGGTTGAGGTCCCCAGGCTGGTAGTCATGGGTGACCTCAATCTGCCATCTGCGGGTGAGGCATCTGGGGAGGTTCATGAGTTCATGGCTTCCATGACAGCCATGGACCTGACCCAGGTAATTCAAGGCCCCACACACACGGGAGGAAACACGCTTGACCTGGTTTTTGTGGATACGAGAAATATAGTTGTTACACCTATGTCATGGTCCAATCACTCTCTCCTATGCCTGGACTTTCAGACTGCTACACCCCGCTGCAGGGAGGTGGAACCAATTATTTGGTACCGCCCCAGGCGACTGATGGAACCCGAGAGGTTCCAGACGGAGCTTGGGCCAATACCGGAGGCTCTAACGCACAACTCGGTCAGGGTTCTGGTGGCTGCCTGGGATAGGGCAGCTGCTGATGCCTTGGATAGGGTTGTGCCTTTGCAGCCTCTGAACCGGCATGGTTCTCGATCGGCTTCCTGGTTTAACGGGGAGCTGAGGGAGATGATGCGCCGGAAAAGATGCCTAGAGAGCAGTTGGAGGGCAAGTCGCTCTGAGTCTGACCGAACACGAGTAAGAGACCATATTAGGACTTACCTAGTGGCAATAAGGGCACAGAAGTGTTCTCACATCACTGCCCTTATTGCGTCATCAGATAACCGCCCAGCCTCCCTGTTCAGGGTGACCCACTCCCTCCTTCATCAGGAGGCGAGGGGGGATCCCTTGGAGGGAAGAGCTGAGGATTTTGTGCAATATCTGCATGACAAAATCACTCAGATTCGGGAAGCCTTTAACTTTGACGAAGGAGGTCCAGCAGGAGTGGCTGAGGCTGCTCTTGAGACTGTTACCTGGGCTGAGTTTGACTACGTGACACCTGATGATGTGGACAGGTTGCTGGGAGGTCTTAGAGCAACCACATGTTTACTGGACCCGTGTCCCTCCTGGTTGGTACTGGCCTCCAGTGAGGTGACGTGAGGCTGGCTCCAGGCGATTATCAACGCTTTGCTGAGTGAGGATGTCTTCCCCGCCGCCCTGAAAGAGGCGGTGGTGCGACCCCTCCTCAAGAAGCCCGCCCTAGACCCAGCTGTTTTATCTAACTATCATCCTGTCTCCAACCTTCGCTTTGTTGCGAAGGCTGTTGAGAGTGTGGTTGCTCGACAGTTCCCTCAGCACCTGGAGGAATCGTAGTATCTGGACCCGCTCCAGTCGGGCTTCAGGCCGGGTTACAGCACGGAAACAGCTTTGGTCTCATTGGTGGATGATCTCTAGCGGGCCCGGGACAGGGGTTGCTCCTCTGTCCTGGTGCTATTGGACCTCTCAGCGGCTTTTGATACCATCGACCATGGTATCATGCTGCGCCGGTTGGAGGGGTTAGGTATAGGGGGCACCGTGCTTCGTTGGTTCTCCTCCTTCCTCTCTGGCCGGATGCAGTTTGTGTTGACAGGGGTCAGAGGTCGACCCCGAGGCCTCTTGACTGTGGGGTACCTCAGGGGTTGGTCCTCTTGCCCTTGTTGTTCAACATTTATGTGAAGCCGCTGGGTGAGATCATCCGAGGTTTTGGGGTGGAATTCCATCAGTACGCTGATGACACTCAGCTGTACATTTCCACCCCGAACCACCCAAATGAAGCCCTTGACGTGCTGATCCAGTGCCTGGAGACCGTGTGGATCTGGATGGGGAAGAACAGTCTCAAGCTCAACCCATCCAAGACCGAGTGGCTGTGGTTACCATTGTCCCGGTATAGTCAGCTGACTCCATCGCTGTCTATTGGGGGCGAGTCAGTGGCCCCCACGGGAAGGGCTCGCAACTTGGGAGTCCTCCTAGATTCACGGCTGTCCCTTGAGGACCATCTGACGGCCGTGGCTGGGAGGATGTTTTACCAGATTCATCTGGTACGCCAGTTGCGCCCCTTCCTAGATAGGGACGCGCTACGCACGGTCACCCATGCCTTCGTCACTTCCAGACTAGACTATTGTAATGCTCTCAACATGGGGCTCCCCTTGAAGTGCACGCGGAGGCTTCAACTGGTGCAGAATGCAGCCACGCGGGTGGTAGTGGGGGCACCCTGGCGGGTACGAATGGCCCCCATCCTGCGCGAGCTGCACTGGTTGCCGGTGGCTTTCTGGGTGCGCTTCAAGGTATTGGTTACCACCTTTAAAGCGGTCCATGGCATAGGACCCAGTTATTTACAAGACCGCCTTCTGCCAGTAAATACCTCTCATCGACCAGTTCGCTCCCACAGAGAGGGACTCCTCAGGGTGCCATCGGCTAAGCAGTGTCGGCTGGTGGCGCCCAGGGGGACAGCCTTTTCTGTGGGGGCACCGACGATGTGGAACAAGCTCCCCCCCAGAACTCCGGACGTGTCATGATCTCCGCACCTTCAGAAGAGAATTGAAGACTCATCTCTTCAATCAAGCCAGCCTGGCCTAGACCTCCTTGGGTTTTATGTAAATCTCTATGTAAATTTTTTAAACAAGGTTGTTCGGGTTTTAGAATTGGGATTTTAACAGCTTTTAGTAACAGCCATGTATTAATTTAATTTATTTTTAAATATTTATTATTATGATCTGTTTTAATTGGGCTGTAAACCACCCCGAGTCCTACGAGAGAGGGGCGGTATAGAAATTTAAGAAATAAATAAATAAAATAAATAAACCAAGTTAAATAAATAAAAACTAAGAAATAGCCACAAACTGTTTACTTAAATCCAGATGTGTTACAAACCTTACTACAAAACAAGATGAGGTTTTCTCCTTATAATGCAGAATACTCCACAGTATTTAGAAGTACAAGATAGATTTATGTTGAGAGTAGGCTGCATAAAACATTCTGCCTACTTTTACAAGCAAAATATACTTACAATGGTATTTAAGAAGAAGATAAATTAGACCAGGGCTTTTCAACCAGTGGTATGGGTACCACCTGTGGTACATTGGCACCTGGCAGGTGGTACGCGACCATCCTAGAAAAGTGGTAGTGGGGGAGGGGAATGAGCTGAACCAGTGGCAGCACCGCACAAGCCTGAGCGAGAGATGGCTGGAGCTGCAGGGCTGTCAGGGCTCAGTGGAAGTGCCAGGATCAGTACCGCTTTCCAGCTGATTGGCGCTTCTTTGGGACTGTCAGGGCTCTGTGGAAGCACCAGGATCAGCACCAGGCTTCAGCTGGAGCTTGACACTGATCCTGGCACTTCTGCTGAGCCCTGATTGGTGCTTCTTCAGGGCTCAGCAGAAGTGCCAGGATCAGCGTCAAGCTCCAGCTGGAGCCTGGTGCTGATCCTGGTGCTTCCACTGAGCCCTGACAGTCCCGAAGAAGCACCGATCAGCTGGAATGTTGCCTTATCTCCAGAGTATTGTGATTTACATTCAGATGCATGGCAACTGATTCATATTTATGGCAGTCACAGTGTCCCACGGTCATGTGAAGTGACCAAAACCTACTGCAACTACCCATCAGAAGGGGGGGAATAAAAACCACACACAGATACATAAATACATACATACAAACCTCAGAAAACACATACACACACACACATATACACACACACACGTGTGTGTGTGTGTGTGTGTGTGTGTGTGTGTGTTTTCAGATTTCTTTTTGCTGACAAAGAGTTAGAAAATTAATTGGGAGACTAGTATAGCTATTTCAGGTTCATTAGCCCTCATCAGCTAACCACACCATTTATGGGATTCGAACCTAGGCAACCTACATGCTAGGCAGTTGCATTAACCACCAGGCCACTGGCTCTCCTCTCCTCTTTGTCAGCCGAGTCAAGGGAGTATATACAGAAAGTTTTTCAGACAGACCGGTCTGATTGATTGCACCTTGGCATTTTTTGATTGCTATACTGCAGTTCTATTTTTATAATCACTTTTGCCTTGCCACCCCCCACCATACTAGGGGCATTAAGCAGGCTCAAGTCACTACTGCGATACATTACAAATTGACTTGGTTGACAAAGAGGGGAGGAGAGCCGATAGCCTGGTGGTTAATACAACTGCCTAGCATGTAGGTTGGGCTTGCCCAGAAATGCCCACATTTCAGCATCACTCTGCGAGCTGCATTGGCTGCCAATTGGTCTCCAAACCCAATTCAAAGTGTTGGTTATGACCTATAAAGCCCTACATGGCATCGGACCAGGTTACGTACGGGACCGTCTGCTGCCCCATGAATCCCAGCGGCCGGTTAGGGCCCACAGAGTCGGCCTTCTCCAGGTCCCATCAGCCAGACAGTGTCGCCTGGCAGGGCCTAGGGGAAGAGCCTTCTCTGTTGCGGCCCCGGCCTTCTGGAACCAACTCCCCCCGGAGATCCGTATCACCCCCACCCTCTCCGCCTTTCGTAAACTGCTTAAAACACACCTCTGCCGGCAGGCCTGGGGCAGTTAACATCTTGCCCCTAGCCAGTGTATGTTTGTGTGTATGTTTGTTGAGTGATTGGTTTTCTTTTAACTTAGGGATTTTTATATATGTATTTTAACTGGTGATTTCTATTTATGTTGTGAGCCGCCCTTAGTTCTCCGGAATAGGGCGGCATAGAAGTCAAATCAAATAAATAAATAAATAAACCCATTGATATGTACAAGAGTCCCTCAGATGCTGTCTAGTATGCCTGCCATCAGCTTCTCCTAATAAAAGTTCCTTTTGGAAGAACTTGCTTCCATGAGTTTTGCTTTCTTGGGATGAGGTATTGCCCTGAAATAATCACATTACTCTGAGTGCAAACAGCAAAACTGTATGGCCCCATTCTTGAGGTGTGGTAAATGTAGGCTGTACAGATATAATTTTAAATTGATATGCTTTCCTTCTGTTTCAACTATGGGAAGAAAACACATTATCACACAAGGATAGTCTATAAGGCAAATTTAATCATCCAAGTTCAAGTGCATTGGACCTTGTTACTAGTGAAAAGCATTAATGAAAAATGAATAATGCAATTTGAAATTGTTCTTTTATTGCTTCTTTGAAACATATATCCCCTTGCAATGTGTGTTAATGGATTCAATATTTGTTTCAGGCAACCTGTGGCCCATCAGTTGCCTATAGCCACCATATAAAATGCAGAATAGGACCAGAAGGTCTTTGTTCAATTATGACCTGGGCATCCTTTTCTGGCTCAAGGGGCTTTCCTCACAATTACCGGTGACCTTGAGATCTTGCAGCTGGACTACTACAATGTGCTTCTGCTAAGTAATTAGGATTGTACTGCAGTTCATCCATGCATCACTACTGTGGGAATAGCATTGTTGACTAGTTAGGATGCACTTGTAAATCAGGATGCTAATCATCACTTTTAAAGCCTTCATGGCTCAGAAAGACCTACCTATCTGCTTGACCATCTCCTCCAGTTTAATCTGAGAATAGAATAGAATAGAATAAAATAGAATAGAATAGAACAGGACGGGACGGGACGGGACGGGACGGGACGGAACGGAACAGAACAGAACAGAACAGAACAGAACAGAACAGAACAGAATAGAATAGAATACAATAGAAGCTGGAAGGGACCTTGGATGTCTTCTAGTCCAGCCCCCTGCTCAAGCATGAGAACCTACACCACCACAGACAAGTGACTGTAGTCTCTTCCTCAAAATCTCCAGTGATGGAGCACCCACGATTTCTGGAGGCAGGCTGTTCCACTGGTTAATTGTCCTCACTGTCAGGAAGTTTCTCTTTAATTCCAGCTTGCTTCTCTCTTTGATTAGTTTCCAACCATTGTTTCTCATCCTTCCCTCTGGTGCTTTGGTGAATAATGTGACCCCCTCCTCTTTGCGGCAGCCCCTCAAATACTGGAATACTGTTATCATGTAGCCCCTATTTCTTCTTTTCTTTAAACTAGCCAAACTGCAGTCGTTCTTAGTATGTTTTAGTCTCCAGGCCTTTGATCATCTTAGTTGCTCTTCTCTGATTTTTTTCCAAATTCTCAACATCTTTTTTGTGATATTGTGACCAAAATTGGCTGCAGCTGTGGTCTTACTAGGGTTTTATAAAGCAGTACTAAAACTTCATGTGATCTTGATTCTATACCTCTGTTTATACAGCCCAAGATTGTATTAGCTTTTTTGGCTGCTGCTGGCTCATAGTCAAGTGATCATCCACTAGGACTCCAAAGTCCCTCTCACAGTTACTGTTTTTGAGCCAGGTCTTGCCCAATCTGTACTTATATCTTTGATTTTTCCTGCCTAAATGTAAAACTTTGCTTTTCTCCACATTGAAATTCATTTTGTTGGATAGGGCCCATTGTTCAAGTTTGTCAAGATCTTTTTGGATTCTGAGTTTGTCTTCTGTGCTGTTGGCTGCTCCTGTCAGTTTGGTGTCATTTGCAAATTTGATGAGTTCCCCTTCAATTCCCTCATCTAAGTCATTTATGAAGATATTGAAGAGTACTGGGCCTAAGACAGAGCCTTGTGGTACCCCGCTGCTTACTTCTCTCCATGTGAATGTGGTGCCATTGAAAACTATTCATTGAATATGGTTTGCCAGCCAGCTACAGATCCATCTGGTGGGATGTTGTCTATTCCACCTTTTTCTAGCTTACCAAGGAGTAGGTTGTGGTCTACTTTATCAAATGCCTTACTGAAATCTAAGTATACTATGTCCACAGCTGATCTACTGGTTTAGTCACATTGTTGAAGAATGAAATAAGATTGGTTTGGCATGATCTGTTTTTAACAAACCCGTGCTGGCTACTAGTTATAAATTTGTTTGCTTCTAGTTGTTCATAGATCTGTTTTTTGATTATCTTTTCTAGAATCTTCCCAGGTATTGATGTTAACTGATTGGTCTGTAGTTTCCTGGGTCTGTTTTTTCCTCTTTTTTGAAGATGGGAACCACATCAGCCCTTTTCCAATCCTCAGGTATTTCCCCAATGCTCCAGGACATTTGAAAGATATGTTACAGTGGTTCTGCCAGATTCTTCAGAACTCTGGGATGTAATCTGTTGGGTCCCAGTGATTTATACTCATCAAGGTTGGATAGGTGTTCTCTTACCATTTACTTCAGTCCCATCACAGTGGGAACACTATCTTCAGAAGTCTTGAGCTCAAGCCTTTCCATTATGGCCCCTCATTTCTTGAATAGCCTAATCCTGGATATCACCTGATTGCTTAGATTAGAAACAATAAAAACATGGCTCTCTAGAAAAGGACTTAGAAACAAATGAAGATTGCACTATTCATAAATGGAAGTTGATTGGAATTATAATTGCATTAACCGGTTTTTGTTTTTAATCCTATTATATTAACACTTTGTTAACAGTCAATCTCAATAAAGGTGGCAACTTATATAGTAAAGCAATAAACAATTTTTTTGGCAATTCTCAGAACTCCCTCTGAATATATCAAAATCCTGAAAAACAGCAGTGCAATTCTCTACCCTCTAATTCTGAGGGTTATTTTAGAGTTTTTAAATTTTAGTCTGGGCTTTTAATACCTTCTATAAAGCTGGAAAAAGAAATGATCAAGTTGTAGTAATCTTGTTTTATGCAAGAGCAACTGTCTCTTTGTCTCTCTTTCTCTTCTTTACAGGGCTAAGTAAGGATTCCATTCTTCCTATAATTGCAATGTTTCAGTCAGTACCATTACATGATCACCTGATCATTCCAAGGACTGAGACCACAGTTGTAAAAAAGGTCATAACCCTGCAATAATCCTGCACATTGCAGTTACGGAAGGTGATTTCTACAGTTAAAAAGAGACAGGAAATAGCAGGGGAAGTAAATTAAAAGACAGTGAGATGCCCTTGTCCTGCAAATAAAAGCCAAAGCTATCTCTCCTTCCTCCAGAGCAGGGGTGTCAAACTGCCTGCCTGCAGGCCGGTTGCATCACACAGAGGCAGTGCCCACCCCAGCTCTGACAATGTGAAAAAAGTCACAATATGTTGCAACATGTCACATGATGCGGTGAGTTTGACACCCATGCTCCAGAGAATTTCTTAAGAAACATCTAAAGAAATGTTCATCCTTTGTAGTATCTTTTTGTCCTTAAAAATACCCTTCTTGTCATCCTTACCAAATGGGTAAATTAAATATAAACAAATAGTTTGACACTTCATAGTAAAAATTAAATCCATAATCAAGTTTGAGATCCTTAATGTTAATTTATGTTAAGAGAGGCATCAGACTATAAGGAGAGAGAAAACATTTATTGAGATCCCATGCCCAAACCCTGAAAGGGGACTGTGAAAGACCATTCACATTCAGAAAATGGAGATTCATTGTCTTGGTCCTTATGACAAAAGAACAAAGTGCAAAATGCCCTTAATTTGATTTACAGCTTGGAATCTCACTATGTTACTTTTCTTGGATTACATTGTTTTAGGATATGAACAAGATAAGTCCTGAAAGTATTTCTAATCTTTTTTTTCAAATGTGGGAGGAGCCCAAAAGCACATACTATTATCTTCTCAGAGTGAGAGACTGTAAGGACCCACTTCAATCCCATATCTTAAGAAAGCAGAACTCTTGGAGACGGTTTCTTCCAATAGGAACTTTTATTAAAAGTAGTTGATAGCAGGCATAATAGACAGGATCTGAGGGATTCCTTTGCAGATCGGCACTTTAAAATATCCCCAAGCAAACCCCACCCCACAGTTCATTCGGAAGGTTCAAACTGGCCAATCCTCAGGTGTTAAGTCCATTGTGGGAAAGGGGAGATAACATTGGTCCAGCTCCGGTCATAGCGTGATGTTCAAGCAGCTCTTTGCACCTTCTTTTGAGAATGGAGAAATAAGCCAGGCTCCAGAGGTTGTATTTCTTTCTCCCCTCCCTCTTTTCCTAGCTGGCAGGTTAGGGAGAAGAAAGTTCAGAGAGAGATACAGTGCAGGAAGCAAACAGGTTACATTGTAGTGAATAGAGGAAGGGAAAGCAATAACCCCGCAGGCACATCCCCTCTCCCCCTTGAAAGTATGGCCGAACCCAGGGGAAGGTGAGATTTATTTTTAGGTCAGAGGGGATAGGTAGAAATGAAATAGGAATGGGTTTTGACAGAAACAGAGAAATACAGGCATACACGTACAAAGGAAGACATTGTTGCATGAATTTCCAGTACTTGGTTTTTTTTAAAAAAAACAAACCATAAACAAAGAGGAAAAAGAAAACAGGTCCTGAGAATTGAGGAGCAACAATTGAGGTTTTTCAAATGTGACATTATGCCAGCTTCCAGAAGCAAAATAGGCCTTCTGACATTTAGGAAACTATGACAAATGAATTAGAAAAAGAAAAAAGCTCATCCTGAAGTATGAGTGAGAATCAGTAAATCTTCTTTTAAAAGGCTTTTTGACAGTCATTGCAGCACTGATATGAACCAATAAAACACAATGGAAAAGTATTGATAATGTTGCTCACTCATGAAAAAACATCACCAGCTATAAAGATTTCAATAATTATAAGTTTCTCAAATAAATCATGTTCAATGCAATTCTGTATTTGTTTTATTTGTAACAATTAAATTTAATCAATGGACATATTTATTAATTAATCAGTTTTATATATACATTGCTATTATTGATACAGACACTAATCCATAATGTGGCTTGTTTGATTTTGACTTAGTAAATGGAGATTCCAGTTACTGAAATCATAGTATGTCTTAGTGTTCTCTATGACCACACAATTCTGACTATTCATTAAACAATGATTAAACAAACCATGCATTAGTACAAACTGTGAACCAAATCAATATCCTGTGACATATTACTGTGATATTGGCCAATGTTTTCATCTGTAAAACACGGAATTTAGCTTTTCTCAAGTTGTTGTCTTTCTGATATGTTCACAACAATTTCCAGATTTTTCGTGCCAGGCTGGCTTTTCTACTGTTTTGAACAACTTAATTTTTCTCTTTTTCTCCAGACATGCATTCAAGAAGATAAAAATAAACCACCTTTCATGATATAAGCTGAATCCCATAAGAAAGCCTGAAATTGACTTCCAGTTCTGGATCACAGTGCTGGTCGTGTAGAGAGAGTCGTCTCTTTGCCGGCCGGTTTTCCTTCGCCGGTAGACCTTGAACAGGGTCGAAAGTCACCCTGTAGGGGCAACCACCCCTGACGAGGACTCTTGTCGACCGTGGAAGGGTGGCAGCTTCTTCCGCGGTCCGAGGCAGCTCCTTTGGGCCAATGAGGTAAAGATCGGCCATTAACATGGCCAATGTCTTAGTCGCACCAGCCAAAAGTCACAAGAACATCTAACCATAAAGAACCACCATGGAAGATCCGGGTGAGACCCTTCCCTTCCTCTCTTTTCCCTATCTATTCCCTATCTACTCCTGGGAAAAGCTCTCTTGGAATTATTTCCCTGCTTTGACAGAGCGGTGTCTGCTTACTTGGGAAGATAAACCTTGGAACAAAGGAAAGAATAATCTAATTTTAATGACTATTTTTACTTTTGGATACTCTCGGGTCCCAAAAAAATCCCTATTATAGAATTTTATTATTCTACCTACTTGGAGAATATTGTTTCTTTTATCCTTTTAACTGAAAAAAATTTTTTTATTGGGGTCTGAAAAAATATTCTATAACTTACTGGGGACATCTTGTGGCGAAACCTGACATTGCAACTGCTTTTTTTTCTTTTTTTGACTTTGACTTTTTTTTTTACTTTGAGACTGGCTTTGACCTTCGAACTATCATAAAAGGGGAAAGGACTATTTTTAATCACCACTGAAATGGAGGAATTCTACCCACAACTTAACTATAAGCTCATACTGGAAAAAATTGTTGAAGCCACTGAGCAAATGGACTCCAGAATGAAAAAGGCTATCTCAGAACTACAAATTAAAGCTCAAACTTTAACTGATCAATCTACAAGTCAAGAAATAGAGAGGAGGAACAGATTAATATTCCAAAAGCCTGTATGCAACACCATGTACAGCTCAATGAGATGGAGGAACTTGATCTACATCTTAATTATAAACTCATACTGGAAAATGTTTTTGAAGTTACTGAACTGAAATTCCAGAATGGAAACCAAAGATGTTCCTCCAAAACTTCAAACTGATCTCCAGACTCCAACTGACTATTTTCTAGGCCAAAAAACAACAGAAGAGGAACAAACTAACACTAAAGAGGACTCTACACTATTCTATATACAATCTATTGAGACTTTTGATGATCAAAAAATGACCTCAATTAAACCACAGGCAACTTCAAAAGCAACAGGAATCGATTTTCAAATATGATTTATTGAGAACTGTGACAACTTTGTCAATCACCTACCAATTATAATATTGGACACAACCAACTGTGTTACTCAGCTTAACCAAATATTGAGATTTGAATTATTAGGGCAACAATGGATTAATTACAAAGGAGCCAGTTCTGTGAAATTAATAATGGGAAGCTCCCCCTTGATTCCAATGTTATCTCAATGCTCTGTTATGGAAACCTGTTTGGCATAAAAAGAAAGCCAGAATACGATTTTAAAATGGGATTTAAAATTGTATTTAATAGGTTAAAAAGGCTTTTCAGAGATATGGACTGATTCAACGTTCAGGATTTAGACTTATAATTGAGATGAAAATTATGGATGCAGTTCCATTGAGGGCCACACGCTGAGTATGGCTGGTCAGCCAGCTACAAATCTATCTGGTGGTGATGCTGTCTAACCCACATTTTTCTATCTTATCAAGTAGTAGGTTGTGGTCTACTTTATCAAATGCCTTACTGAAGTCCAAGTAAATTATATCCACAGCATTCTTCTGGACCACTAATTTTGTCACCTGGTCAAAGAATGCAATAAGATTTGTCTGGCATGATCTGTTTTTGACAAACCCACATTGACTTTTGGTAATGACTTCGTTTGCCTCTAGATGTTTGCTGATTCATTGCTTGATTGTCTTTTCTAGAATCTTCCCAGGTATTTAGGCTGATAGGTCTGTAGTTTCCTGGATCCATTTTTTTCCTTTTTTGAACATGGGAACTACATCAGCTCTTTCCCAGCTGGTAGTTCCAACTGCTCCAGGATCTTTGAAAGATATAGTTCAGTGGTTCTGAAATCACATCTGCCAGTTCCTTCAGAACCTTGGGATGTAATCCATCTGGTCCTGGTGATTTGAATTCATCTATGGTAGGCAGGTGCTCACTTACCATTTTCTTGCCCATCTTAACTTGTGTTTCTAATCTGTTTTTTACGGTACTGTTTTTGATAGGTTTTCCCTTTGTGTAAAGATGGATGCAAAAAACGAGTTTAGTACTTCTGCCTTCTCCCTGTTGTTTGTCACCTTCTTGCTGCTTTCTCTCACTAATGGACCAATCATTTTCTTAACTTTTTTCTTGCTTGTTATATGTTGAAAGAAGCTTCCTCCACCTCTTCCCTAGGCTTTCTTTTTCTCTCTCTCCCTCTCCTGCCCAAACTGTCTCCTTTTATAGCCTCTCCTATCTCTGCCCCCTCCTCCTCCTTTATCATGGGGGAGGGTGAGTCAGAAGTGAGCCCATGGTCTTTGCCTCGCCCCAGCCACTTTGCAGTTCAGAGGACTCTCTTACAGTAAGTCCTTGCCTGCACTGGCTCTTTCCCTCCCCCACTACACTTGGCTAGGCAGGGCTGTGTACCACCTGCTACTCCTTAATGTATCACAAGTGGTATGCGTACCACCAGTTGAAAAGCCCTGCTCTAGGTTATACAAAGGGAAATTACAGTACCTACTGCAGCGGAAGGGATATTCTTTGTCAGAAGCCACTTGGGTGAAAAGTACAGACATCAAGGCAGACTGATTGATAAAGAAAGTTTATGATAAACATCTTCAAAAACCTAAGGGAGATTCCTAATTTCACCTTTTATTTCCTTTAGGGGAATCCAACTGTCAACTCTGCAATGAACCTGGCTGAAGACATCTTGCTTGTTTTTGGTTGCCACAAGATTGGGAGGATGAATGGGGAGTTTTATGCTACCTAAACAATTCTCTGTCCCATGGGAACCTAGGTCATTTCTGTCCCTTAGGCTGGGGGGTTGTGCTAAATGTAAGAAAGCCTGCCAAACTATTTCATTGTGAAATGTACTTGATTGCATAGGTTATGGCAGGGGTGTCAAACTCAATTTCACTGAGGGCTGCATCAGCATTGCGGTTGCCCTGGGGGGGTAGGTGGGTGTGGCCAAAGTGGTGCAGCCTAATGGGTGTGCGGGATGTAGTGGGTGTTGCCTACTGGGTGGGTCAAGGGTGCCTATGGGGGGCTGGGCAGGAGTGGGACAGATCTGGCAGAAGGAGCTGGGACCAGGGCAAGTGCCAAGGCATGGTCCTCTGGGGCAAGTGCCAAGATGGCCACCACAAAATTGTACATTGGCTCCCGGCTGGCCTGGGCCAGGGCCAAGGCAGTGGGGGCCATTCCCTCACTGTTTTCAGGATGGCTTCGTGGGCCACATGAAACCACTTTGCGGGCCACATCCGGCCCCCGGCCCTTGTGTTTGACATGTCTGGGTTATGGGGTGGGACATTTAACTTTGTAATGCTGTTACTTTCTGGAGGGAACTTTAGTCTTGGTTTCAACTGTTGACTGTGCCAACACTTTGTAACCAATAAACATGTTCTTAGAGGAAAACTCAAGCCTCAGGGTTCTGCTTTAATTGGTCTCATCTATCGGAACCATGACACCAGCCTCATGTCAACCTGGTGGATTGGATTGTTTCCTAAACTGATGATCTGGCTGTGGAACAGTCCTTGCAGAATCTTTATTTTAATCTATTATTTAGTCTTTAATATCCCACCTTTAAATTTGAATTTGATCACTTGGCATTTATTTTTAGAGATATGGATTCTTATCAAGCATATTCAAAAATTAGAAATTTTCTTTGGCTTCTACCTATATTTGAAACAAAAATTATGCATCACTTAAATATACAGTTTTTAAACCATCAGTGTGCAGGGAGTTTTTATTTCACAAACTGGAATTAAGCTGTGGTTAAATTAATTGTGCAAAAACTTGATCAGGTCAGTGCCTTTTGCTGAAAAGAATGAATGGTCTCTTTCTCTAATGTCTCCCTTTCTGCCAATTTAGATAAAAAAAACATTAAATCCTGCTGATCAAATAAAGGTCATTGAAAAATTCCTTTTCCCAAGAGAAAGCAATCATATACTACTAATTTGGAGCCATACTATAACCTGATGCCCATCCCCCCTTAACTCATGATAAGGGAAACAGGTTTATTACAATAGTTTAAAGCTAATTATATAACAAAATGAATAGACTCCTGCACATGAGAAGGAAAGCAGAAGATTGCATTTACCACAAGGAAAATACAGTCAATTAGACAAAACCTAATGTATGGGCAGTATGTCTAGAACTTAGAGAAAAACAGATTAAAAATAAAACACTAGACTAGATTTTTTTACTGTGCTGACAGACAGATTGGAATAGATGACCTAAAAGGTCTTTTGCAACCTTATCAGCCATGATTAAATGATTCTGTGATTGCAAATAAAAATACAAATAAAGAATGCAGGCAGTATGAGTTGTTTATTCAAAATTCTCTGCTCAGGGCTCATTAGCATATTATGCCCATTTGAATAGATAAATCTAAATTACATTTGCAGAAAAGTACTTCACGTACATTGGAAGGAAATTGCTATTAAAAAAATAAAACTTGTCAATACTAAGGAAAAAATCTGTCTAAAACAAACCAACTATGATTTATGGTAATAGAAGAAAGGTGGATAGGAAAGGACACTTCTCATTCATCATCTATTAGGTTACAGATTTTTTATATAATGGTAGCAGACTTTAAGCTAGCAGCAGATTTAAGATTTAAACTGAAACTTGGAAATAGTCATGGAGGAGAGGCTGCTGATAATATTAACAATTCAATATTATCTGACATATAATATTCTGAGCTATAAATTATTATAAGTTATTGTGTACTAGGACCTGATTTCTTTTAATTGAGGTTTTTTACCTTACTATTTAAATAAAACTATTAAAGTTCTATTGAAATAAGTATAGACACTCAAGCATAGACACTTGGATATGATGGTATCCAAACAATAAAGAAGTACTTTATTATTGTTTCCCCTTTGCTATTTGTTTCATAAAAACTGCTTTTAATGCATATTAAAGTTCAGCCTTGGAAAAAAGTACATATACAGTAAATAATGAGGTTGTGTTGTCCTTATATAAACTCTACTACGGTATATGCAGTGTTGGCCCTTATTTTAATCATGAATCTGGAAAGAAAAGAATTGCTGGCTGGCTGAAAGCATACATGAAATCTATGAGATATGAGTCTGCTATTTATATGCTAAGCGCTCAGGCAAGTTTGTACAGAAATAATCAGTCTCACAGTTTATGCATATATTACTGGAAAAACACAGGAGCTTCTTCTACAAGACTAAGTCTCACATTTCTACAGATACTGATTGGTATGTTTGGCATGTTTCTTCCAACAGTAAAATTTATTCAAGCCCCTACAATAACTATTAGAATAAAAGTATTTGTGCATGTTTATTAGCATTCCTGAGAGCAGGAATCTAAACCGAGCCACAATCAATGAAGCAGGTTTTATTATTGGAACAGAAATTAGATTTATGTAATGAAACACATATTAAGAGTAGGCATAGCCTACACTCTAGCTAACTATACCTAACTCAAGAACAGAGAACAAAAGAGAAACAAGTCTTTTAATTCCCCACTTCTAAGTCACTATGAACAGTTATACTGAGGCTGGGCCTGAAATCAAGGCATGAGTCCCAGCTTCAGTCCTAATGCTACCATTCAAAAAGGCCATCTTGTGCCATTCCCTAAGAAGCCCTGGGAAATGGTATAATTGTCTAATTGTGTAGTGCTCGCCAAGATCTGTCCCATACTATTTACTTCCAGGCAGTGTACTCTTTCTGTTGACAGGCCTCTGCAGCCTAGCCCAGGATGGTGTGGGTTGCATAAGATCTCTGTTCTTGAAGCAGCTTCAGAGAATGTCTTCTGTGGTCTCTACAGTCTCCAAAAATTGAAACAGCATGCTCTGTTCTCACACAATTTTCAAAGGTTCTGGAGGTTGTGCAAGAGCATAGGCCTTTCATGCAACATCTGGAGGGAGCTGAAGTGTGCAAAGCACATCCCATTCTCTGGCAACCTCTGAAAATCATGCAAAAATGGGCTGTGCTTTTGCTAATAGTTGCACATTGGTAAACGCTGGTGTTTCACCCAAAATGTTGTGGTGCATCACCTTTGACATATGTATCCTAGGTTCATCATTGAAGGGTTCTGGAACAAAGGGAAATTGTTTAGTCTAACTGTTGCTTTCTTGCTTTTTGTAATCGGTTTTTGCACCAGGGAAATATGTACATGGATACTGTTATATTCTGGGCCTGTGATTGACAGAGCAGGTGCAGGAAGCGGCAGTGAGTCCCAGACAGACCAGGTGGCCTGCCCAGGCCAGACAGGCTTTCTCCAGCCTGTTAAGCATGCACAGAGCAGGAAAATACATTGCATTTATTGGCTGACGCTGTTCCCTGCAAAAGGTATAAAAGGGATCAGCGCCATTTTGTGTTGTTCTGTTGAAGCTTAAATAAAGAAGCATCCTGCCTCATTTCAATGCCTTATCAACGCGAAGAACAGAACATTTGGCAACGAGGATGGGATCGTTCTGCAAGAGAAAAAAAGAATACTAGGCTGACTCACCACAGAAGGCCCAAGTGCTTGGAAGTTTGGCGTTCCGACTTGTGCAACTTTGCCTGCCAGTAAGAAGACACTGGAGGAGAGCTTGTCAAGATTTGTCCTGGAACCCCTTTGCAAGCCTGAGCAGCACAAGGAGTTAGAAGAGGCCACCGAGAAGAAATCATGGCAAAGATTGGATGTCTGTCTGAATTTGACATAACGCATCCTGAACGTTGGAGCTCCTACATTGCAAGAGTGGAGAACTACTTTAGAGTAAACCAAGTTCGGGAGGACGGGCTCAAAGCCGCAATGTTACTGTGTGTTTGTGGGCAAGAGACTTTTGAGATCGCTGATAACTTGGTTGGTCCACCACTTTGGAATCTATCACTTACGCAGAGCTGAAGAAAATGTTAAAGGAACATTTTGAATCAAAGCTATCGGTGAGTGCATGGCATCATGCATTTGAACAGCGAAACCAACATCCAGGAAAGTCTGCTGTGGACTTTATTGCTGCTCTGTGTCAAGCTGCAAGGCCCTGTGAGTTCAAAGACTTGGAAGAACAGCTACAAGATCGGCTAGTTTGTGGGCTGAGGAGCTGAGAACTGCAGCAAAAGATTTTTTGCAAAAGAAGCTGTTTCCTTCCAAGACACGCTAAGGGAGATCACAGCCAAAGAAGCAGTGGGAGGAGCTGTTAAAGCCTTGCAGCTTTCCAAGAACTCTACAGGTTCAGGCTCAGTCCATCAAGAGGTTGCTAGAGAGGTATCTGAACTAGAATCTGAAAATGAGGTTGATCGTCTGCAGCAGCCATCGGAAAGAAGGGCCCAAGAGCGAACTGACAATGGGTCTGACAAGGCAGTTCCATTCCCTCGATGTTTCAGATGTGGAGGCCGCCACAAGCGGACTGACTGCCATTTTTGCTCTGCTACTTGCCAGGCATGTGGCCAGCAAGGCCACATAGCCGCTGTCTGTTTGGGTCACAAGAAAGACTGTCCATTGGAAGAATTGCCTCAGAAAGGTATCAGGGTCCCAAGCCAGAACAGGGTGGGTTTTTGCACATCCTGAAGAAGCGTATTGAGAACAGGGGCCCACTGCCCTTTGAAGTAGAAGCTGTGTATTGATGTCAAATTGCAGGGGGTCCCCTTAATGATGGAGCTGGACATGGGTTCAGCTCTGTCAATCATTTCCCAGAACACCCTCAAGCATATCTGCTGTAGAAGTGACCAGAAAGTTAAACTCAGGCCGTCGAAACTTATTTTAATGGATTTTCAGAATTCCCAAGTCAGTGTGAAAGGGGAGGCCATGCTCAGAGTGCAGCATAGGAACTTTGAAGGTTTTTTGGACACTGTTGTGGTTGAGGGTGACCGCACAAGTCTAATCGGACTCAATTGGTTCGAGGCACTTGGAATTCAGGTGACTGGGCTATAGAGCTTACAAATGGAAGGTCTTGCAGAAGTTTGCAAGGAGTTTGCTGACGTGTTCAGCCCAGAACTAGGGTCATACAAGGGGCCTCCAATTGCTTTACATTTAGACCCCTCCATTGCACCAATTAGGATTAAGCCTCGTTGGGTGTTTTTTGTGCTTAAGCAAAAGATTAATGCTGAGCTGGATAAATTGTTACAGCAAGGCATTTTGGAACCTGTGGATAACAGTCCATGGGAGACACCCATAGTCACGCAACTCAAGGCCAATGGGTAAGTCTGCATTTGTGCTGACTAAACAAAGCGTTACAGCAGCACTCTTATCCAGTGCCTGTGGTGAGCCACATTTTGGCCTCACTTAAAGGAGACCGAGTTTTCACCAAACTAGATGTGGCCCAGGCCTATCAACAGCTACCGGTTGATGATGCAATGGCAGAGGCCCAAACAATCGTAATGCACTGGGCAGCTTTCAAAGTCAGAAGACTGCAGTTCGGAGTTAATGTAGCTCCTGGCATTTTCCAAAGTGTGATGGAGCGAACGCTCCGCAACATTCCAGGAGTTTGCCCATATTTCGATGATGTCCTCATCGCAGGGGAATCAATCGAAAACCTGTCTGAAAGGCTCTGGTCCATTTTGCTGCATTTCCGTGAAGCGGGGCTGAAGCTTAAGCAGGAAAAATGCAAAATTGGAGTAACTTCCACTGAATTCCTGGGGTTTTGCATGGATGCCAAAGGCATCCATCCTGCTGAGTCCAAGCTCAAAGTGATACAGCAGGCCCCAAGTCCCAAGTCGAAGAGCAAGCTTCAAGCCTTCCTTGGACTTCTAAACTTTTACCATTTCTTTCTTCCACACAAGGCTGCAGTGGCAGAGCTGTTACACTGGCTCTTGGATAAACAGGCTCCATGGAAGTGGACAAAAGTCCATGAAAGGAGTTTTGCTGAGGTCAAAGCATTGTTGTCTTCAAATGCTGTTCTAGCTCATTTCAATGAGCAGTTACCAGTTTGTATAGCCTGCAATGCATCACCTTATGGGATTGGTGCTGTCTTAAGCCACCTCAAGGCTGATGGGACACAAGTTCCTGTGGCCTACTATTCAAGGACTCTGTCTTCTGCTGAGTGTAATTACGCACAGACAGAGAAGTCTTGGCCATAGTGGCTGGCATAAAAAAAATTCCATGACTTTTTGTATGGTCGCCACTTCACAGTCTTTACAGACCGCAAGCCACTTCTGGGGTTGTTCACAATGAACAAACAAACCCCACACATAATTTCTCCTAGAATGTTGAGGTGGTCAATCTTCCTTTCTGCATATGACTAGTTGATGTTTCACAAACCAGGTAAAGAAATGGGCCATGCAGATGGCCTTAGTAGGTTGCCTCTAAAGCTCTTAGAATCAGATCCTGCTCCAGCCAACCACATCCTGGTTATCCAGGATTTGCCTGAGTCTCTCCTCAATGCAGGGGATGTGGCTGCAGAAACAGCCACTGATCACATGCTAACATGCGTGTTGACATGGTGCTGTCAGGATGGCCTGACACATGTCCTGGCACCAGTTTCCAGAGCTTCTGGAAAAGGAAGCATCAGCTATCCACCTTTAAGGATTGTGTCCTGTGGGGTAGTAGGGTAGTGATCCCAACCTCATTGAGGACTAGAGTCTTGCAGTCTCTGCATGAGGGACATCCAGGCATAATCCGGATGAAGGCGCTTGAGCGCAGCTATCTCTGGTGGCCTTGGCTTGATAAAGAGATTGAAACTCAGGTCCATGGGTGCCACATTTGCCAACAGTCCAGGCCTGAAATGCCACAGGCTCCCATGCATAGATGGGAGGCCACACATGCTCCTTGGTCGAGGGTTCATATCAACTACACTGGCCCCTTTCAGGGGCAATTCTTCCTCATTGTTGTGGACAGTCACTCTAAATGGCTAGAGGTTGTTCCAGTGTTTACCACGACGGCTGCCAGGACCATCCAGGTGTTGAGGGGA
The DNA here is from genome assembly GCA_034064705.1 of Bothrops alternatus. NCBI lineage: Eukaryota > Metazoa > Chordata > Lepidosauria > Squamata > Viperidae > Bothrops > Bothrops alternatus. Next base: position 104,013 of record JARGCV010000256.1, on the reverse strand, counting down.
TCTTCGCCTCTCATGGGCTCCCAGATGTTCTTGTCTCTGACAACAGACCTCAATTCACCTCTTCGGAGTTCCAGTCCTTCCTGAAAGCCAACATGATTCATCATGCTACTTCAGCACCCTTTCATCTGGTTTCCAACGGCCAAGCTGAGCACATGGTGCACACCACCAAAGACACCTTGAAGAGGCTCACTCATGGGAGCTGGCACCACAGGTTAGCTGATTTTCTCCTTTGCCACCGCACCACACCTTGCACAGCCTCAGGCAAGAGCCCAGCTGAACTCCGCTTGGGTCACCATTTTATTACCAAATTAGACAGATTACACCCAGACTGGGTGGCTTCACAGGTGTCACAGCCACAGGCACTGAGGAGATTGCAAGTTGGTGATCCAGTTTGGGCAAGGAACTATAGACCTGGATATCTTTGGGTGACAGCAGTGGTCTGCAAAGTCACTGGGCCACTGGGAGGAGAGAGGAACCTTTGCAGGGCAATGCCGAAGAATTTAACAGCTTTTTCGCAGACAAGGTCGCTCAGATCCGGGCTGACTTGGACTCCAATTGGAATAGTGTCGGCTGACAATGAGTCAGTCGAGATGACAGAGGCCCGTCTTAGTCCTGTTGAATGGGAGGAGTTTGATCTGGTAACTCCTGATGACGTGGACAAGGCCATTGGAGCTGTGGGTTCTGCCACCTGTTTACTGGACCCGTGCCCCTCCTGGCTGGTTTCAGCTAGCAGGGCGGTGACACGGAGCTGGGTCCAGGCTGTTGTTAATGCTTCACTGAGGGGGGGTCCTTTCTGGCTCCCTTAAAGGAGGCACTTGTGCGCCCCCTCCTCAAGAAGCCTTCCCTGGACCCGGCAGTTTTAAATAATTATCGTCCAGTCTCCAACCTTCCCTTTTTAGGGAAGGTTGTTGAGAAGGTGGTGGCACTCCAACTCCAATGGTCCTTGAATGAAGCTGATTATCTGGGCCCTCAGCAGTCTGGGTTCAGGTTCGGCTACAGCACGGAAACTGCTTTGGTCGCGCTGACCGATGATCTCTGGTGGGCCCGGGATGGAGGTTATTCCACTATCCTGGTGCTTCTTGACCTCTCAGCGGCTTTCGATACCATCGACCATGGTATCCTTCTGCGCCGGTTGGAGGGGCTTGGAGTGTGGGGAACTGTTCTGCGGTGTTTCACCTCCTACCTCTCTGGCCGGTCGCAGTCGGTGTTTGCAGGAGGTCAGAGATCGGCTCCGAGGTCTCTTCTGTGTGGAGTCCCTCAGGGGTCTGTTCTCTCACCTCTGCTTTTCAACATATACATGAAGCCATTCGGTGAGATCATCCGTTGACATGGGGTGAGTTGTCATCAGTATGCTGATGACACTCAGCTCTATATCTCTACCCCGCGTCATTATAGCGAAGCAGTGGAAGTGATGAACCGGTGCCTGGAGGCTGTTGGGGTCTGGATGGGTGCTAACAGGCTCAGACTCAATCCCGACAAGACGGAGTGGCTGTGGGTTCTGCCTCTCAAGGACAATTCCATCTGTCCATCCATTACCCTGGGCGGGGAAGTCTTGTCCCCGTCGGAGAGGGTTCGCAACTTGGGTGTCCTCCTCGATCCACAGCTAAGTTTAGAATACCATCTTTTGGCTGTGGCGAGGGGGGCATTCGCCCAGGTTCGCCTGGTGCGTCAGTTGCGGCCCTATTTGGACCGGGAATCACTCCTCACAGTCACCCATGCCCTTGTCACCTCGAGACTCGACTACTGTAATGCTCTCTACATGGGGCAACCTTTGAAGAATGTCCGGAGACTGCAGGTGGTTCAGAATGTGGCCGCGCAAGCCGTCTTGGGTCTCCCAAGACATGCTCATATCACTCCAGCCCTCCGTGAGCTGCACTGGCTGCCAATTGGTCTCCGAACACAATTCAAAGTGTTATGACCTATAAAGCCCTATATGGCAATGGGCCAGGATACTTGCGGGACCGTCTTCTGCCTCATAAATCCCAGCGACTGGTTAGGGCACATAGGGTTGGCCTCCTACGGGTCCCGTCTGTTACACAATGTCATTTGGTGGGACCTAGGGCTAGGGCCTTCTCTGTTGCTGCCCCAGCCCTCTGGAATCAACTTCCCTCAGAGGTTCGTACTGCTCCTTCCCTCCTAGCTTTCCGAAAACTTTTAAAAACACATCTATGCAGACAGGCTTGGGGCTTGTGAGCTGCGCTCTGCCCCTAGGCCTTTGATTGGGACTGTATGTTGTATGAGTGGGTATAGTTTTATTGTTTTTTTATATTGTATATTATTATTTTAACTAATTTATATTTTGTACTTGTATTATTTGCTGTGAGCCGCCCTGAGTCTTACTTTATTTTGTCATATGAAGTGGCCTTGAAAGATGGTCACGTGCTGCTGCAGCACATTGACCAGCTGCGCTAGAGGCTACCTAGTCACCCTTCCACTCCTGACTCTGCTCTCAGGGGGGGAGGAGGACCATGATCACAATCGTGGATCTCAGTCTCTCTGTGAAAGTGGGGGCTTGCACTCTCCAAACAGGGGTTTGGCTAACAATGGGACATTGCACGCAATCGGCTTCTCATGCCACATCTACCTCAGGCCTTGCACCTATGGGACAGTGTTCCCAACCGGGTTCTGTCACTGATCTGGGGAATTCCACCCTACCAAGGAACTCTGGTTTGGGCTTACTGGAAAGGGCCAGCTGAAGTCAAATGGACAAAGAGTTGGGCCTATCGGAACAGGCCAGCCAGCAAGATCCAGGTTCACCTACATCAAACGGGCCTCAAAGTCCCCGGTCTGCCGAGCTTGCAGGCAAGCTTGCAGACCGGGTGCTTGCAGCAGCTCCGAGATGATCGGAGCGGGCCAGAGGCCCTCTGAAGTTCCTATAAGATTGTGAGGTTCCTGTCAGTAAGCAGGCAGGCCTAGTTTTCCTAGAAATCAGAACACACTCAAAAGTGTATTGTAATATTGTAAAGTATTAAGTATTGCTATGGAGAGTGACATTGTAGTAGTTTAAAATAGTAAGTATCTATTTTTTTGGAACCAAGAGGGGAGGGGTGTTATGTCCTGGACCTGTGATTGACAGAGCAGGTGCAGGAAGCGGCAGTGAGACCTGGGCAGACCATGTGGCCTGCTCAGGCCAGACAGGCTGTCTCCAGCCTATTGAGCATGCACAGAGCGGGAAAATACATTGCATTTATTGGCTGATGCTGTTCCCTGCAAAAGGTATAAAAGGGATCAGCGCCATTTTGTGTTGTTCTGTTGAAGCTTAAATAAAGAAGCATCTGTTGTTACTCCTGTCTCATTTCAATGCCTTATCAACGCAAAGAACAGAACAGATACGATATACTGAAGGAGGGAATAAGGGAGTGTACAGGAATGATTGATGTTTTCTTTATGATGTAATGGCTCTGTTGTCTGATTTTCATTGGCTAACAAAGTTTATAAAGCAATGCTACCAACTTTTTAAGGTGTGGCACTTCTGGATATAACTCTGTGGCACTTCTGGATATAACTCTGGATTGTTAGCCACCCAGCTGCTTAATATGATCAAATAAAGTACTGCTTGATCAAGAAGTCTCTGCTTGGGATATCTAATTAGATTGATATGATATCTCAAGTTCACGTAAGGGAGTGGAATCTTACATCATCATGAATTAGGCCAGTGGTGGCGAACCTATGGCACGTGTGCCATGCCCCAGAGATGGCAACCGTCCCTCTTCAACCAGCCGCCCGCTAACTCACTGAGGTCCCATGTGGCCAGATGCATCCCAGCACGGCCTGTCTCCCTCCCCCCCACTCTGCCTCGCCTTGTCTCACCTCACCCCACAGGATGAGCCTCCTGCCCACTGCCCCATCTCCCAGAGACCCTCTGGATCTCCCCCAACCCTGCCTGGCCCCCACAAGTGTCCCTCCCCACAAGCGACATCGAGGTGGCCACGTCCACCCAGTGGGCCATGCCCACCTGGCACCTGGTGATAAATAAGTGGGTTTTGGGTTGCAATTTAGGCACTTGGTCTCTAAAAGGTTCGCCATCACTGGATTAGGCTTTTCCTATGCAAAGTTCTGGCAAAGCAGTATACAATATCTATGCCATACTTCTCTTATGGTCAGTAGATGCTGAGGGGCTAATGAATCAGGCTGACTGAAATCACATTTCCAACATCAATAAGCCAAGCTGACATTTTAAAGGGTAACAGTTTGTATTAACTGTATTATTAAGGATATATTTAAACAAATTTAAGTAGTAATTACTGGTTCAATGCTGGAACATATTTCCTAATGATATTTCAGAATTCTAAAGGAATGTTTCTGACCCAAAGTAGTTTTCTGTATGTCTGCACGTAATCCTCAGGTTATTAGTTGGTTCTGCTGAAGTATATCACATTCCCCTCAACAATTTTTACTTTAGGGTAGTGTTTCTCAACCTTGGCAACTTTAAGAGGGGTGGACTTTAACTCCCAGAATCCCCTAGCAAGGGTTGCTGGTTGAGGGATTCTGGGAGTTGAAATCTACCCCTCTTAAAGTTGTTAAGGTTGAGAAACACTGCTTTAGGGGATACATCAAGTAGGTTTCAAGAAAAAGTTTTGCATCCATTCAATGACACACACCCCTCATTTTTTAAATGGATAGTTTGACGTCACCATCTTCCTCTTTAAATTTTCACAAGAACCAGAGTGCCAAATACTGTAGTTCTGGCAAAGGATTACTGGGAACACTGCAAGAATAATTTGAACTGTAACAACAACAAAAACAATACAGTCAAGATACTGGGCTTTTCTGTTACATTTGTCACACTTTATCAGCATATAATTCATTTTAACTCATTCTGATTAGTAGAAGAAATATTATGGGCACTTTGACACAAACAAACAAACTCCCCTAGCATCAAAGTCCATAAAAGTTGGCATAATCTCATAGTAATATATTTCCTACAAATTTTCTATTCCATATAAAAAGGTTATAAATTCTGTTAAGTTATAAATGCAAATACAAATACAAAACCAGAAGCAGTTACTCATACATTTCTATACAATGAGTCAAATCAGATTTGTGGTCAGAAAGTTTTGTGGTTCCCAGAAGAGCCTAGCTCACTATGTCTGGGTTCAGAAATTGGCTCCAACGTATTTCTAATTTTGGAGGACAAATGCATTGTCATATATTTTTTCTTCAGTCATGTCTGATTCTCAGAGACTGTCTCAATAAGTACCTGCAGTTTTCTTGGTAAGGTTCTTTCAGAAGTGATTTGCAATTGCCAACCTCCTAGGACTGAAAGTGACTGTCCTAAGATCACCCAACTGACTTTGTGCCTAAAATGGAACTAGAATTCACACTCTCCCAGTTTCTAGCCTGAGACCTTAACCATTACACAAAGTATTTTTTAAGTTCCCATATGTTTCTCATCTAAATTGTGTTGGTGAATCAGTTTTATACTGCCTCCTGTTAATATGTAAAACCACAGGAATATATAATGAAATATATTTCTCTCTGAGGAGCATCTGGTATGAAACTTAAAAATAACAATTCTATCTCTCTAATCTGAGAGCAAGAACAAAGAAGACATCATACCGTGTTTGAAACTAAGAATATATTTTTATGTATTTGGTTTTATTCTATTTCACAAAGTATTGGTGTATATATTTTGACTCACCTTAAAAAAATCATCTTACATTTTTATTGCAGGAAAATAACAACAGCAATAATGCTATTACTAGGGTTAACACAACATTGCACTTCTGTACCAGGTGCCATACACCTGATAGCTTGTATGGGCCAACTGATTCAATTATGAATGAGGAAAAGATATGAACATTTTTCTGTTATGTATGTATGTGTGTGTGTGTTTATTCCTCAAGTTTATATAGTTGCCCCTCTCACAAACATGACTCTGGGCAGAATCTGTCCATATTAATAACCAGGGCTTTTTTTCTCATAGAACGCCCAGAGTGGAGTTCCGGCACCTTTTTTGGATGGAACCTTGTAGGGTAGGCAAGGAGGGTTGTATGACGTGTGTGAGTTCTGGCACCTTTTTTTTTTTTTAAGAAAAAAAGCACTGTTAATAACTATTGGCATCCGTACCTAGTAATCAGCCAAAATACTGGAAAGGAGTCAGATAATATATGGTATCTCATAATTTATGAACCAGATGCAGTTGTTCCCTTTTTATTGGAAAAATTCCTTCCATCAAAACCTCTTTCCACAAAGCAAGAGATTTTGGATCCACAACACTGAATGTGCTGCAACTTCACATGTATATCTTTTTGAGTGCTTTTTACTGATGTTTTTAGTTGACCTTAAAAAAGATGTCTTATAACATCTTTTAGATTTTTATTTCTCATCTCTCTTGTCAATACATAAAGCCCTGGGGAGTAATTCAAGAATTATAAATGTAGAGAATCAGACGATGTTATCAGCTATTCTTTTTGACCATAGTATTTAGCAATATTTTAGCTGCGGTGTGGCTATATAAAAAAAGCTCTGCTATTGTTTCCTAGTGCAGGGCGCAGCCCATTCTAGCACAGCTCAGACTTTCTCAGGGTCCATTTCTATGCTTTCTGGGAATATGCGGTATCCCAGGTAGTCAATTTTATCCTTATGAAATTCGCACTTAGAAAGTTTTCATAAAGGTGAGCTGCCCGTAATTTGTTTAGGACTACTTCTCCAATGTCATTCTTTTTTCCTTTTATATTGACCAATACGGATTCTAGGAGGTTTTCATCCTTGGTTTTTTGTATTTCTGTAGAGATGTAGTGATCTTTTATATATAATGCAACTCCACTTCCTCTTTTGCTCAGTCTGTTTCTTTTGAACAGTTTGTATCCTGCCATCAGTACATTCCAGTCATGAGTTTCATCCCACTAGGTTTCAGGAATGGCAACTATATCATATCTGTCTTCTTGTACTAATATTTCAAGTTTACCCAGCTTGTTCCCTAAACTTTTACCATTAGTATCCTTACTTCTGAATTTGATTGCCCAAGTCATAGTACACTATTGTTATATACCATGTCAATTAACTGGATCTGTTCAAGATACCATATAGTAAGCACATTATTCCTTTATGTAGCACTTAAGACCCTTCCACTACACCTATAGAATAAATCTCACTCAGTGACTCCCTTTTCTTTGGCAAAAGTGATTGAGAAAGCTGTTTTCTTATTATTAGCCAGGGGATATGAACCCATAGTATCCACTCATAAGACTCGCCTAGATCTTTTGTTCCAATTGAAGGAAGGTGTATATTATTGTTACTTCTAGCATCTTCGGATGTCTATTTGGGATGCTAGTGTTGAAATGTGGCCTGCATTGCTTCTAAACAAATAAATAATTTCACTATAACTATTTTTACATGTCCAAAATTTTTAAAAAGCATGACAATTAGTTTTTAGTCTCAGAACTGAAATTTTAAAATTTTAAATGTGCAGAAAGCAGACTTCATAAAATTTGAAAAGTAATCAGAAGAACTTGTCATTTCTAATGATCAACATGTATACACATATTTATGTGTAAGAAGACATTTTTGCATTGCAAAAGTCCCTTTTTAAAATAAAATTTTATTTTACAAAGAACATAAAAAGTAAACAAATTAAAAGAGTAAAAATAGTAACGAAGAAAAAAATGGAGAAAGAAAGAATATAAAGAAATTGAAAGAAGCTTCCAATTTCCTTTGCAGCAAATATTACTACAATTATAAAATTATATCTTACTCTATAGTTACAAAATAATACTCATTCTTTTCTATTATTTAGGTTTTTTTCCTAATAATCAAAACCACAAATCTTAAGTTCATTTTTCCATTTTATGCAAAAACTCTATATGGGTTTTCCAAACAGCCATAAATATAAAGATTGTTTTTTCTCTAATCAAAGAAGTTACTTTAGCTAATTCTGAAAGGTCCATCATATTCACCAACCATTTCTCCATTGTAGGTAGTGTTGAGCCTTAATGCATTTGAGAATAAAATAGTCTTGCTGCAGCTTCATATATAAAAACAAAGTTCCATAAGTTTTCTCTAGTTGCTTTCCCCTTAAGTCTCTGATTTTAATTGTATTTTAACATTTAAAATCTTCTGAATTAATGTTACAGAATAGAATAGAATAGAATAGAATAGAATAGAATAGAATAGAATAGAATAGAATAGAATAGAATAGAATAGAATAGAATAGAATAGAATAGAATAGAATAGTTGGAAGCGACCTTGCAGGTCTTCTAGTCCAACCCTTGCTTAGGCAGGAAATCCTATACCTTTAAAACTTCCAGTGTTGGAGCATTCACAACTTCTGGAGGCAAGTTGTTCCAATGATTAATTGTTCTAGTTGTCAGGAAATTTCTTCTTAGTTCTAGGTTGCTCCTTTCCTTGACTGGTTTCCATCCATTGCTTCTTGTCCTGCACTCAGGTGCTTTGCAGAACAGCTTAACTCCCTCTTCTTTGTGGCAGCCTCTTAGATATTGGAACACTGCTACCATGTCACTCCTAGTCCTCCTTTTCATCAAAGTAGACATACCCGTTCTCTATATGTTTTAGCCTCCAGTCCCCTAATCATTTTTGTTGCTCTTCTCTGCACTCTTTCTAGAGTCTCAACATCTTTTTTATATTGTGGTGACCAAAACTGGATGCAGTATTCCATGTGTGGCCTTACCAAGGCATTATAAAGTGATATTAACACTTCACATGATCTCTGTTAATGCAGTGTTCACTTTTTGGCAGCTGCAGCACACTGCTGGCTCATATTTAATTGATTGTCCACTAGGACTTCAAGATCCCTCTCACAGTTACTACTATTGAGCAAGGTACCACCCATACTTTACCTGTGCATTTGGTTTTTCTTACCTAAATGTAGAAGCTTACTTTTTTCACCACTGAATTTCATTTTGTTAGATAGCGCAAAATGTTCAAGTCTGTCAAAATCCTTCTGTATCTTAAGCCTATCTTCTGGAGTGTGGGCTATTGCTACTAGCTTGGTGTCATCTGCAAATTTGATGAGTTCTTCATCTACTGTATCTCCTCATCCAAATCATTGATGAAGATGTTGAAGAGCACTGGGCCCAGAACAAAGCCCTGGGGCACTTCCCTACTTGCAGATGCAATTCCACATATTAAAATCAGCTGGTTTGATTTGTATATCCAGTTTATCATATTTTGTTCAGATCATTTTTGTAGCCTCTAATTTTTAAATCCACATTTCAATCTATTTCAGTTTTGCCCAGTAGAACTTGTTTCTCTTGTGTAACATTTACACACAGTCCATCTATTATGGCAGACATTCTTAAAATTAACTTCTGAGTCTATTGTTCACAAATTTCCTTTGATATATTCAATGTAAAAGTATTTTGTTCCATTCTGTGTTAGCAATTCAACTTTAAATGTTCCTCTCCTTTAATTGTGATCTTTATTTGTTGCTGGTTTTCTGTAGTTTCCCACCTTCTAAGTCTCATCCTATTATGATTTTTTAAAGAAATCAAAATAATAGCCATTCCCCACAGGCAGGATTCTTTTAATTAATTTCAAAATCTTATTTCAGATCCTTCTGAGGCCATTTACAACTTTCCAAAAAGTTGTCTCTTCATGTTGTTTGTATCTCTAGCAAAGATTCAAAGTGTCCTGATAAATTCTAGACAACTTCTCTGCTGACAAATATCAATGATACATGGTAAAAAAGATTACTTGCTACATTTGGAGCAGGATTAGCATTATTTCAAGAGCAACAAAATAGTGGGTAGGACCAGGATTAAAAATTAACTTGATTTGATTTTAGGTACATTTATTTAAAATTTAATTATACTTCATGGTTTTTTTTTACTTTTGTCACATACAGCTGGAACTTTTGGAACGATACGGCAAAGATTGTTAGGGTCATTTGCAACTGTGGAAACCCAAATTCTGCTATTTAAAATGTACTTGTTTGGAAATGCTAGATTGAAATCAGATTAAAACAATACCTTATGAGTGTTCTAAGCCTTTTTGTATGGTTAGTTAAATCAGATTTGTCCAATCTGATGTCCTACAGTTGCACTTGGCATCAATTTTCAACTATTTTGCCCAAAACTATTGCAATCTAATATACCTCTTCTGGAGAATGCTTCACTGGGGGACACTAGATTAACTTCTATGATTTTATTATAAGAATGATACAATAGTTCCTTCTCTCTTCTCCAAAGGTGGCTAGACAAAAATGAATTGACAATTATTGAAAAGAAGCATGCTTGAAATATTAACTGCAGAACTCACTGTTGCCCTTGAGATGTGTTTCATATTTTTTAAAGATCCTTTAATGTAGCTACAGATTATCTATTAGCAATGAATATTTAACATGACACACAAGTTTCTTTTTTCCTTATTGGAATGAATAATTAAAGTAGATCAGATGTTTCTAACCAAGGGGTCCCGCTCTCCATGTTTGATTTTCTGAGCAATATTTCAGATGAAGACGGTTCTTAATTCATGCTATTTACTTATTACTTCCACGGAACTGGATAATAAAATAACCATCATGAATCAAATTCAGAGCACAGAATTGGTGTGACATGCTGAATTCTGAAGCTCATTTTTATCCTCTACGCAAGGGTCTCCATAGGAGAAGATCAAAGAAATCTATGACTATACATTGGAAGTTTTGCCCTTTTTTTATTGACATAGGTTAAAAAGTGGGAGGGCTTTGATTGTGCAGTTGTGACCACAATCCTGACTTTTTTTTTTGAAAAATATTTTATTGGTTTTATAATTTTAACAAAAAGTACTTAAGACACACCGTGGTGATTGGGTAAACAAAGATTCCAAAATAAATCTTAATTAATCTTCAATCTTAATTATTTCTTCTTCCAATGATAATTGACTTATAATTATATAGCCAAAGAATGATTCCTTCCTCCCATATTTGGGTTTACAGGGTGCAATCTAAAAAATAAACACTTGACACATATCCTTACTCCCTGACTACTGACAAAGCGGGAGAGAACTTGTGGCTCAATAGGTTAAAGCATCTGCTTAGCATGCAGACTGCCCAGGTTCGAATCCCGGAAGGGTGAGTTCTGACTGAAGAGAGTTAAGAAACTCGAAATGGCTATATCAGAAATCCCTTATTTCTTTGTCAACAATTTTAAACAACATATATATATTTGTGCTTGCAGGATGGCTCTGGGTTGAGCTGAAACAAGCAAAAGGAAAGAATGATTCCTTCCTCCCATAGTTGGGTTTACAGGGTGCAATCTAAAAAATAAACACTTGACATATATATATATATATATTCCCCTTAATAAAGCCCATTTTATTGGTTATGGTAGTCCTTGAGTTAATTCATTTCAATTCATTACACAAAGTCCAAATTCCATCCAATTAATTATCATAACTTATCAAATCATATTACTACATACAAAAATCTTTTAATTAGTTAAGTTTCACTCCAAATTTAACTTTCATATTTCCATATCAGACAAGTTTCGATAAAACAATGAAAAGTCATCAAATTGAATTAAACACACATATATATAATTGCCATTTTCATACTTCTAAATCTGAATCATTATCCTTAAAACAATCCATGTATCCAGCATTGCCTAAATTTCTATAACTACTAAATCTGTTTTAAGAGTTTATCCATATGTATATATATCTCTCTCTATATATTTTTCCCCTTAATACAATTCATGAAACCCATTTTTATTGGTTATGATGCTCTTTGACTTAATTCATTTCAATTCATTACACAAACTCCAAAATCCATCCAATTAATTATCATACCTTATCAAATCATATTACTATACACAAAAATCTCTTAGTTAATTAAGCTTCACTCCAAATTTAACTTTCATGTTTCCATATCAAACAAGTTTCCATAAGACAATGAAAAATCATCAATCTGAATTAAACACACATTATCATTATCCTTAAAACACTCCAAAAAAACAGTATTGCCTTTTAATCCATTAAAGAATTTTAAATCAGTTTTCATACTTCTAAGCCTAAATCATTATCCTTAAAACAATCCATAAAACCAGCATTGCCTTTTAATCCATTAAACAATTTTAAATTTCTTTTTCAGTCTAATTCTGGGTTTTTTTCTATACCAGACAGGCTTCCATAGCAACGCTTCCTTTTCAGCTAGTGGATCCATTTTTATTAGTTGTAGCATTCTTTGAGAAAATATAAATCTTTCCCTCTGCAATAGAAACCTTTCTGTCTTCTTCTTGCAGCATCATTGCTTTATGGTTTGAAATCTTAGTCTTTGCTTCTTCTGATTCTCTAAGTTGCAGAAGAAAGGGTTGTCAAGCGAGATACGTTCCTCTTCTATCTCTATAGATTCCTATAGATTCCTCTTCTGGTATATTTTGATTTATACCATAGTCAGTCCTGACTTTTTAATCCTTGTGGATGCCTTGGTTTAATTCTTTAAGCACAAATCTTTTTTATGGTCAGAAAAAACACTGTTATCAGGCTCAGAGAAATCCAGATTTAAAAATCAAAGTCAAAATCTTCATGTAGAAAAAAAAGGAATATGGAAAAAATTCCCAAAGTAAAAATATAATGGATTATCATGAAATCTGTCCTGTACCAAAACTGTAAAACTTGCATTAATGTGGGAGAGGGGAGATGCTATTTTTCTACCCCAACCTCAGGAATATATAATTTGGAACTCTGAACCTAACAATTTTAAGGAGATCACAGAGTAATTTTATAGATGGATATTAATATTTAGATTGTAGAATATAAACATTTTTAGTATTTATGCATATAATAACATCAACATATAACATGTTTTTAATCAGCTTCTTTCCATTGTATTTATAAAAGTCATCTTATTAAATCATTATATGTCCTGTTTTCAAGATTCTTATTGAAGCTTAGTTTCCCCTCAGTATTCAGACCACTCTTATCAGTCATAATTTTCTCAAAATTCATTACCTTTAAATATCCAAACCTTTCATTTAAATGTTTTAACATTTCATATATTATACTACTTATATATCTTATTCCTCTTAATATAGGGACCCTATATTTATAAAAATATAAGAAAAACGAACACCAGGATAAAAATAAAAAGGACTGTTTAATATAAACAAGCCTGTGAGTAAAAAAGTTACTTACTGAGCTTTCATCAGCCAAACTACTGACGTCATCAGAGTTAGAATGCTAGGTGATTAGGGAGCTTGCCTATATACAGCTGCCTGTCTCTGCACCCGGCTCCTCCAGCGCGTCATCGGCTCATTAGCTATGTTACTCTGCAATGTGTTAAATTGATTCTCATCCGGCAACCTGTTGGTGGATCTGATGATTGTAGCTCCCTCTCCCTGATCCTACAAAGAACAACTATTCAGATGTTCCTGCTTCATACTCTCCCCTCCTTTTTTGTCTCTTGTTCCAAGCCGTTCATCATCTCCTCCCATAGCAGCTCTTCCCACCTCACCTGCAGCCCTGTCACTCCAGTCCTGCCAGTTGCTATCTCATTGTGGTGTCACTGTCCTCCCTAGAGATCGCAGCTTATCCATTTGTAGAGCCATGGTCTTGCTTTTGCACCATATGGGATGGCCATCTACTCCGTGGATTACCACGTTGTTTCTCCCATCTTCTGAGAGTCTGGTATGCTGGTAGGAGGTCTCCTCAATGACGGGCCCGGCTCCTTGATGACGTGCTCGAGGAGCCGGGCGCAGAGACAGGCAGCTGTATATAGGCAAGCTCCCTAATCACCTAGCATTCTAACTCTGATGACATCAGTAGTTTGGCTGATGAAAGCTCAGTAAGTAACTTTTTTACTCACAGGCTTGTTTATATTAAACGGTCTTGTTTATTTTTATCCTGGTGTTCATTTTTCTTATATTTTTATTGATATGCCCAGGATATATATATAGGGCTGTAGTTGTTTGGCGAGAAATTTGGCTAGGTTTTGTAGAGGTGAGCCTATGGAGCTGACTATTGGTCTAAGTGGGGTTCCTTCTTTGTGTATCTTGGGGAGACCATAAAGCTTAGGGCATCTGGATGATTTCTCTCTGGGAATGATTCTTTGCTGGATCTCTTCACTAATGGGGAAGGCTTTTATTTTGGATCTAGTGGTTTTGTCCAGGTAGGTGGTGGGATCTGTGTTTAGGGGTTTGTATGTGGAGTCTTGGAGTAGGTTGGTTAATTTGGTTTGGTAGTCAGATGTATTCATGACCACCGTGGCATTGCCCTTGTCTGCTGGTAGGATTATTATGCTGGTGTCTTGTTTCAGGTTAAGTAGTGCTGTCTGCTCCTCTTTGGGTAAGTTGCTTTTGGGTGGCTTGCTGGTGCAGAGTATGTTGGTGATTTTGAGTCTGATTCTGTTAGCGTCGTCGGGGTTGATTTTAGTCAGGCTGGTTTCAACTCGGTATATAATGGTTTCAGTGGGGATGTGTTTGGGAGCGACTGCAAAGTTGAATCCTTTGGAAAGGACATTGGTTTCGGCTTTGGTGAGGATCCTATTTGAGATGTTGTGCACTGTTTGTTTCATGTGTGGCTGTAAGGGAGGAGGGGTTTGTTTCTGGTGTTCTTGTAGTCTTTGGAGTTTGTTGGTGTGTGTGTCTGTCTTGAGGGTGGTTTGTGTTTCGGCTCTCCAGACGGCAAGTTGTTTGGATTTGTCCCAAAGTGCGGGGTGGATCTTGTTGCTGAGTTTGAGGTGAAGTGTGAGGAGATCTTTGTTGATTCGGTCTAGGAGGAATCTTTTTCTGTGAAGTTCATTTCTGATTAGGGCCAATTCTGTTCTTTTCAGGATGCGTTTGGTGGCTGCAGAGTTGGAGTGGAATTTCAATTGGAAGCATGTGGGGATTAAATTTTGATCTCGGCAGTTGCGTAGGAATGCAAGGTCACATAAAATGGAAGCTCTTTGGACTTCGAGTTTTTCATAGGTCCTGGTCAGATGGTGGATTTCCTCCCCGTAGAGGTATGATATTTGTTTTCTGAGGTTTTCGCGGGTGTTTGTATGTAGGTCTTTGGTTCTTCGGGTTTTCTCCCACGTAGAATTTGAAGTGTCTTGGCGACGTTTCGACGAAGTCCCATTCGTCATCTTCAGGCTGGTGCTTTCGGCTTCGTGCTTCTAGGAGCAATGTGTGATTGTGGCTGTTTCTTCCTTTTAACTGCCAGTGGGGGTTTGAACTGATTGGCTGGGAGCTCGGCTGTGTTCTGATTGGGTGGAGGTGTGTTCTGATTTGGATAGGGGCTTGGCTGTGCTCTGATTGGGTGAGGGGTTGGCTGTGCTCTGATTGGCTGGGGGAGTGTTCTGTTTGGGTGGGGGCTTTGTTGTGCTCAGGTTAGTCTGAGTTACAGGGGGATTAGAGATGGTGAGCTGCATAGCTGTTTGGCTTCACGTTCGTGGTCGTGCCTCATCTTCATGGTGGATGTCAGTTTGCTTCATGTATGGATTGGAGGGGTTTAAGGTGGCTAATGGTGCAGCTGTGGTCTGGCTTCTGGTTTGTGGTCCTGCCTCATCATCGGTGTGGGTTTGGGTTTGCTTTTTGCCTGGATGTGTAGTGGTGACATCCTGTGTGGTTTTTGTGAATGTAGGTCTGGTGTCATGGACTCGTTTGTCAATAAGGGCGGGTTTCCAAATGGCTGGTAGGTGGGAGGTATCATCTCATTTGTTCATGCTGTGAGGGCATTTTTCTATCTCGATGGCTTCTCTGATTATTTTGTTATTGAAGTGTTCAGTTTTGGCAATAGTTCTGGTCTTTTTGAAATCAATTTCATGTCCTGTGGCTTTAAGGTGTTGGACCAGGGAAGAAGTTGGTTCCTCTTTTTTGACTGAGTTTTTGTGTTCTTCAATGCGTGCACTTATTCTTCTGTTGGTTTGTCCGATGTATGTGGTGGGGCAAGCAGTACATGGGATTTCATATACTCCTTGATTTTCTAATTCAATTTTGTCTTTAGGGTTTCTTAGGATGGTGGATATTTTTCTGTTTGTGCAGAATACTGTCTTGACGTTATGTTTGTGCAGGATCTTGCTGATCCTGTCTGTGGTGCCTTTTATGTATGGGAAGAGGGCTTTGCCGTTTTCTTGTTCTCTGTCTTGGATTTTAGTGGGAGTTTCTTTTTGGATTAAGTTGGAAATCTTATTTCTTCGGAATCCGTTGGATGTTAGTACATTAGTGAGAGTGTGTAGTTCGGTTTTTAGGTGTTGTTCGTCAGCTAGGCATTTGGTTCTGGAGATGAGTGTCTTGGCTACGGAGTTGATCTGTGCTGGGTGGTGGTGTGAGAGTGCGTGCAGATAGCGGTTTGTGTGTGTTTTCTTCTGGTACATGGTGTGTCCTACGGAGCCATTGGATTTCTTGTAGACTAAGACATCCAGGAAGGGAAGTTGGTTATTAGCTTCTGTTTCCATGGTGAACTGTATTTTGGGGTGTAGGCTGTTGAGGTGTGTGAGGAAGTTGTCCAGTTTTTCTTTCCCATGTGGCCAGATTACGAAGGTGTCATCTACATATCTGAGCCAGAGTTTGGGTTTGTGATCAGATTTTTCTAGGGCTTGGGTTTCAAAGTGTTCCATGTAGAGGTTTGCAATGACAGGTGAGAGGGGTGATCCCATGGGTGCTCCTTCTGTTTGTTTGTATTTTTGTCCGTTATAGATGAAGTATGTGTTGGATAGACAGTGGTTGGTCAGATCTAGGATGTGTTTGGGGGGGTTATATTTGTTTTGGATAGCTGTTAAGGCTTCTTTGATTGGCACTTGGGTGAAGAGGGATATGACATCGAAGCTAATGAGTAGGTCGCTGGGCTGTAAGTTTTGTTTCTTTATGAGCTCTATGAACTGGAATGAGTTTTTTACGTGTGAGGTGATGGATTCTGCATAGGGCTGTAGTTGTTTGGCGAGAAATTTGGCTAGGTTTTGTAGAGGTGAGCCTATGGAGCTGACTATGGGTCTAAGTGGGGTTCCTTCTTTATGTGTCTTGGGGAGACCATAAAGCTTAGGGCATCTGGATGATTTCTCTCTGGGAATGATTCTTTGCTGGATCTCTTCGCTAATGGGGGAGGCTTTTATTTTGGATCTAGTGGTTTTTTCCTTTGTGCTGGCTGGCTGGCCAGGCAGTGAATAGGTTGGGCAGGTGGGAGCTGGCTACATGAGGAGGGGGGATCATAAGCAACTGGGCCTTAGTGCTTGAGGGCAATCTCGCTGCTGCGCCTCTGCTTTCTTCAGCTCAGATGGAGCGGGAGCACTCAAGCTGCTGACAGCGGCAGCCACCTGAGCAGCCATGATCCCCCCTCTTGCAGAGAATGGGTGCCTGAACCTGTGCAAGATCACAAACCCCAGAAGCTTCCATTCTCAATGTGAAAAGCATTTCCAAGCCTCTCCCTCAAAGGTAAAGAAAGGAGACAGCAGCAGAGAGGAGACAGATCTTTGCAAAGTGAGTCCAGTGCAGCAGGAAGGGAGGGGGAAGCAGTTGTAGGGAATGGGGAGGAATAGGGTGAATGTTGCAGAGCCTTTGAGGTCATTCATAATGTGGTGCTGCAACATTTGTAATTTCGGGACTTGTTCATAAGCACTAGGGGGCGCTTATCATGTAACTTCGAACAGGCAGTAAGTGAACATTCATAACTCAGGGATTATCTGTACCTGATTTTAGCTTCTCAACTTTAATTTCAGTGATTGCTGCAAGACGTCCTAATAGCCCAGGGTTGAGAAACACTGGATTAGATAAAGAACTGTATCTGGTCTATAAACAATGTAGGTGACACCCATTATACAGTTGAGTACTTCCCAACCTGCTATCTTCAAGAAGGACTCTACTATGAACAATATTGGTCAAGAAGTTAGGTAAGGAAAGGACAAAATACTTATCAAGTGTCTGAAAAGTATACAATTATTGCTAATTCATATAAAAAGATAAATTTGTGAATAATAGTATTTGGAAAAAGGGAGAGTTAAAAATACTAATAGTGTAGTATAGTTATACAGTAAAAAAAATATTCTTGAAATAGAATGAAAATTACATAAATAGCCCAAAATTGTGATTTAAAATCACTATCTATCAATAATAATATAATTTATCTGTGGGTGTATTACATATATCTATGGAGGAATAACCATAAAGTATATGGTATAGGTAACATTGCAATGTGGTTATTGCTTAAATTATCTTCCAAAAGCTTTGTGGCATTTTGCAAATTAAATTTGTTCTCCATAAGAATTAGGCTGCATAATCAAGAAACAGTAGAAATAATTTGTCCGCAGAGAAGAACACAAGAAATTTGTTGGCTGTGGTCTAATTTATGTATAACAAATTTATTAGTAATTTCCAGTTACCACAGTCTAATCAAATGTAATAAAACAACAGTCATGCATGTAAGAACTGTGTAAATCTTCATTTTGAAAGTAAATTCCAGAAATGGGACACACCAAATAAGATCTCCTACCACTATCTTTTGCATTAGGAAAAAAAAGCTTCCAGTTATTTCAGTTCAAACCTCTTTTCTACTGCATATAACAGGAAATTGAATCATAAACACATGGTTCATGATTCAGGGGTACATGATTGGAGGAAGGAAATTGTTAAATCCCTTAACCCCACTGTAAATATTCTGGCTTGAATAAATCCTGTTCCTTCCTCTAGTAGTATATACTTCTGTATTTATTGGTTTATCAGACTTGTATACTGCTTGAGCCAACAACTCTGGATGGCTCATAACAATCAAAACAGAGAAATTACCATAAAAACAATTAAAAAGAAAAAATGAAAGATACAAGATGGCAAGAATGATAGAATGGATAGAAATAAAGCAAGGAATCTTACTCTTCTTCACCGAAGGTCTGTGTGTTGTTTCAATTTATTTTGATAAAGATATTCATACAACTGATAATGATATGGGTGGAGTTATGGTAGTATGATTCTTTGGCTGCAATTTTAAACATATCCAGAAGTAGATCCCTTTCAACATTAAGTTTGTTAGTCCTTTCTGAAATCCATTGACATGCCTACGAAATAATCTATTGGCCCACATTATTTCCAAGGTCATAAAGAGATATTACTGCTATGAAGTTGCTTGTATGCAGCCATTAAATTATCTGACTTCAGGCAAAAAATAAAGTGGCCAATGATGCAGCTGTGGTCTGGCTCCTGGTCTCTGGTCGTGCCTCATCATCAGTGTGGGTATGGGTTTCCTTTTTGCGTGGATGTGTGGTGGTGGCATCCTGTGTGGTTCTGGTGTCATTCTTTGTGTTAGGAATTCATTTGTCAATAAGGGCGGGTTTCCAAATGGCTGGTAGGCGGGAAGTATCATCTCGTTTGTTCATGCTGTGAGGGCGTTTTTCTATCTCGATGGCTTCTCTGATTATTCTGTTATTAAAGTGTTCAGTTTTGGCAATAGTTCTGGTCTTTTTGAAATCAATTTCATGTCCTGTGGCTTTAAGGTGTTGGACCAAGGAGGAAGTTGGTTCCTCTTTTTTGACTGAGTTTTTGTGTTCTTCAATGTGTGCACTTATTCTTCTGTTGGTTTGTCCAATGTATGTAGTGGGGCAAGCAGTACATGGGATTTCATATACTCCTTGATTTTCTAACTCAATTTTGTCTTTAGGGTTTCTTAGGATGGTGGATATTTTTCTGTTTGTGCAGAATACTGTCTTGATGTTATATTTGTGCAGGATTTTGCTGATTTTGTCTGTGGTGCCTTTTATGTATGGGAGGAGGGCTTTGCCGTTTTCTTGTTCTCTGTCTTGGATTTTAGTGGGAGTTTCTTTTTGGACTAAGTTGGAAATCTTATTTCTTGAGAATCCGTTGGATGTTAGTACATTAGTGAGAGTGTGTAGTTCGGGTTTTAGGTGTTGTTCGTCAGCTAGGCATTTGGTTCTGGAGATGAGTGTCTTGGCTACAGAGTTGATCTGTGCTGGGTGGTGGTGTGAGAGTACGTGCAGATAGCAGTTTGTGTGTGTTTTCTTCTGGTACATGGTGTGTCCTACGGAGCCATTGGATTTCTTGTAGACTAAGACATCCAGGAAGGGAAGTTGGTTATTAGCTTCTGTTTCCATGGTGAACTGTATTTTGGGGTGTAGGCTGTTGAGGTGTGTAAGGAAGTTCTCCAGTTTTTCTTTCCCATGTGGCCAGATTACGAAGGTGTCATCTACGTATCTGAGCCAGAGTTTGGGTTTGTGATCAGATTTTTCTAGAGCTTGGGTTTCAAAGTGTTCCATGTAGAGGTTTGCAATGACAGGTGAGAGGGGTGATCCCATGGGTGCTCCTTCTATTTGTTTGTATTTTTGTCCGTTATAGATGAAGTATGTGTTGGATAGACAGTGGTTGGTCAGATCTAGGATGTGTTTGGGGGGGTTATATTTGTTTTGGATAGCTGCCAAGGCTTCTTTGATTGGCACTTGGGTGAAGAGGGATATGACATCGAAGCTCACGAGTAGGTCGCTGGGCTATAAGTTTTGTTTCTTTATGATCTCTATGAACTGGAATGAGTTTTTTACATATGAGGTGATGGATTCTGCATAGGGCTGTAGTTGTTTGGGTAGAAATTTGGCTAGGTTTTGTAGAGGTGAGCCTATGGAGCTGACGATGGGTCTAAGTGGGGTTCCTTCTTTGTGTATCTTGGGGAGACCATAGAGCTTAGGGCATCTGGATGATTTCTCTCTGGGAATGATTCTTTGCTGGATCTCTTCGCTAATGGGGGAGGCTTTTATTTTGGATCTAGTAGTTTTTTCCAGGTAGGTGGTGGGATCTGTGTTTAGGGGTTTGTATGTGGAGTCTTGGAGTAGGTTGGTTAATTTGGTTTGGTAGTCAGATGTATTCATGACCACCGTGGCATTGCCCTTGTCTGCTGGTAGGATTATTATGCTGGTGTCTTGTTTCAGGTTAAGTAGTGCTGTTTGCTCCTCTTTGGGTAAGTTTCTTTTGGGTGGCTTGCTGGTGCAGAGTATGTTGGTGATTTCGAGTCTGATTCTGTTAGCGTCGTCGGGGTTGATTTTAGTCAGGCTGGTTTCAACTCCGCATATAATGGTTTCAGTGGGGATGTGTTTGGGAGCGACTGCAAAGTTGAATCCTTTGGATTCAAACCAGAAGCCAGACCACAGCTGCATCATTAGCCACCTTAAACCCCTCCAATCCATACATGAAGCAAACTGACACCCACCATGAAGATGAGGCACGACCACGAATGCGAAGCCAAACAGCTATGCAGCTCACTATCTCTAATCCCCCTGTAACTCAGACTAACCTGAGCACAACAAAGCCCCCACCCAAACAGAACACTCCCCTAGCCAATCAAAGCACAGCCAACCTCCCATCCAATCAGAGCACAGCCAAGCCCCTAACCAATCAGAACACACCTCCACCCAATCAGAACACAGCCGAGCTCCCAGCCAATCAGTTCAAACCCCCACTGGCAGTTAAAAGGAAGAAACAGCTACAATCACACATTGCTCTTAGAGGCACGAAGCCGAAAGCACCAGCCTGAAGATGACAAATGAGACTTCGTCGAAACGTCGCCAAGACACTTCAAATTCTACGTGGGAGAAAACCCGAAGAACCAAAGACCTACATACAAACACCCTATATATATATTCTCCAAACAGGAAAATACTTTAATAAAACCGAGCTTTCATTGGGAGCTTCCAACACCATCAGGGTTAAAAGCCAGTTAACAAAGATACCTTAAATAGGATTAGCTAACACTTGCACCCGGCCCCTGGACCACGTCATCGGTCCTAGCTGATTAATTTGCGTTCTGGTTGTTTCTTTGACGTCTGCATTGAGCCCTCCTCTATCATTCCTTCGAAACTTCTCACCTATTCTTTCAACGTTGGTTTCTAAGTTTGTCAAGATGTAAGAGGATGTAAGGATCTTTTTTTAATAAATATTTTATTAGTTTTATAATTATAAACAATGAATCAAATAAAATACAACTCAATACAATCTTTTTCAAAGCTGTCTAAATCTTTTTTTGATATAAAGGATGATTTTGATTTGATAGATATATGGAGAGAAAGAAATGGTAAAGAGCAAGAATTTACTTTCTTTTCTGATAGGCATCAGTCATTTTCGAGAATTGATTTTATATTAATGTCAAGTGACTTTTTTCTTAGTTTAAAGAAGGTGAAGATCCTACCCAAAGTATTAACAGATCATAATCCAGTTTGGATGGAATTAATGTAAGGACAGAGACCTAAAAGATCTTGGAGATTAAATGAAAACTTGTTTAAATATGATATAAATGTGAATGAATGTAAAAATGTAATGAAGGAATTTTTTATGTTAAATTTGCCTAAGGATACAACTATAGAAATGGTATGGGATGCAAGTAAAGTATATATGCATGGGATTTTAATTTATTTAAATAAAAGGCATAGATGTAAACAAGAGAAAAAATGGAAGGAGCTAGAAGAGGAAATAAGAAAGAAGGAACAATTATTAATTAAGAGACCGGATGATAAAAATATTAAAGAGGGGATTAAGGTTTTACGGAAACAATTTGATTTGTTAATGGCAGACCAAGTTGCTAGGAATATACAATATGCAAAACATAATACATTTTTAATTCTAATAAGCCTGGCAGATGGCTGGCTTATATATTAAGGAAAAAACAAAAATCCCAAATAATTGAAAAAATAGAGTATAAAGGGAAAGATGTGTTCCAACAAGAAATTATTAAGAAAGCCTTTTTAGAATTTTATTCTAGGTTATACGCTGAAGACAAAATACAAGGGAAGGAGATAGATACTTTTTTGCAAAATGAAAATGTATTAGTAATTAACAATGAACAAAGAGAGAGATTAAACACATTGATTACATCAGAAGAAATAATTTCAGTGATTAAACAATTGAAAATGGGAAAATCTCCTGGGACTGATGGGTTAACGGTGATTTATTATAAGCATCTTCAAATGGAAATGGTGGAACCTCTTAGAGAGCTATTTGTTAGTATACAAGAGGGTGGTCAGGTTCCACCTTCATGGAAAACAGCCTATGTTTCTTTAATTCCCAAAGAAGGAAGAGATAACGCTCAACCAGAAAATTTTAGACCTATTTCATTGTTGAATACGGATTACAAGATTTTTGCAAAAGTGATGGCTAATAGATTAATGACAGTCCCACAACAAACAATTCATTCTGATCAAACCGGTTTTATACAAGGGAGGCAACTTATTAATATATTAGAATATTTGGAGAAGCATATTCAGGTGTCCGCAGTTCTTATGTTTTTGGACGCAGAGAAAGCATCTGATAGATTGAATTGGTTGTTTCTGAAAAAATTGATTGTTAGGATGGAAATGGGGGATCAGTTTATTAATTCTATATTGGCGATTTATCAGAAACAAACAGGACAGATTATTGTGAATAGGGATGTAACAGATTCATTTAATATAGAGAAAGGTACTAGACAGGGATGTCCATTATCCCTTTTGTTGTTTGTTTTAACTTTAGAAGTTTTATTGAATAGGATAAGAAGAGCAGATGATTTAAAAGGTATACAGATTAGACAACAAGATTATAGATTACGTGCTTTTGCTGATGATTTGGTTGTGACATTAACTCAACCAATACAGTCAGCTAAGAGACTGATGGAGATAATTAATAACTATGGTAGGGTATCAGGGTTTAAATTAAATATATCTAAGACAAAGGTGTTAGTTAAAAATTTAAATATTAATTTAAAACAGGAATTGGAAAAAATAACCGGATGCGAGATAGTTAAGAAAATTAAATATTTAGGAATTGATATTGAAGCCTCTAATGGGAAGTTGTATAAAAATAATCATGAAGTTTTGTGGAATAAGACACAAATAGAGTTGGACAAATGGAAGAAATTACAATTATCTATGTTGGGTAGGATAGCAGCAGTTAAAATGAATGTATTGCCTAAATTTTTATTTCTTTTTCAAATGTTACCTATACTTAAAAAGGATATGAATCTGGAGGAGTGGCAGAAGGGTATCAATAGATTTATTTGGAATAGCAAGAAACCGAGGGTCAAATTAAAAATTATTCAGGATACAAGGGAAAGAGGTGGTTTGAAAATGCCTAATTTTAAGTTATATTATCATAATAAGTTATATTATCACGTAGCGATAAGTGATTGGGTTAATTTAACTAATGATAGAATATTGAATATTGAAGAGTACGGTTTACTATATGGATGGCATGCATATCTAGTTTATGATAAAAAGGTGGATAGGAGTTTCAAAGAGCACCTATTGAGAAGTGCTCTGCTGCGTGTTTGGAAAAAATATCAGTATAAATTAAATGACAAGGTTCCTGTTTGGACGGTTCCCAGGCACGCAATAGAGAATATAAATAGAGTACAATTACAAGATGTGGTGCCTTATGAGAAACTCCTAATTAAAGAAAGAAACCTTTTATTATTGAAGTCCTTGAATATTTTAAGAGTGGAAGGAATAATCCTTAATTGGTTTCAATATTTACAATTGCAGACTAGATGAAAAAAAGATTTGAAGATGGGTTTATCTCAAATAGATGAAAATTTAATTAAACAAATTAGAGACCAAAGGTCAATGCATATTAAAAGATTGTATAATGAATTGATAGAAATTGATTCGGAAACTGAATTAGTTAAGGATTGTATGATAAAGTGGGGACAAAATTTTGGACAACCAATTATGATGGAAACCTGGGAAAGGATCTGGGTGAAAAATGTAAAATTTACACAAGCGCAACATTTAAGAGAAATTTTTTATAAAATGTTTTAAAGATGGCATTTGGATCCGAAGAAATTATCATGTATGTACCCTAATTTAAAACCTAATTGCTGGAGATGTGAATGTATGGATGCTACTTATTTTCATGTATGGTGGACCTGTAGAAAAATCAAGGCTTTTGGGATCAAAATATGGTGGATACTTCAAAATATTTTGAAAAAACGTATTGAATTTTCACCACAGTTGTTTTTATTAGGTATTATAAAAGACTGCACCACTATAGAGACAAACTTAATTTTGAATTTGATTACAGCAGCGAGATTGTTGGTTGGACAATATTGGAAGAAGGCAGAATTACCATCCATCAAGGAATGGACTTTGAAAGTCATAAATTTGGCGGAAATGGCTAAAGTATCTGCATATTTGAAAGATCATTCAAATGAAAAATATATGTTGGACTGGAAAAAATGGATAGACTATATTCAAGGGAAATATCAATCTAAGAAATTGTATTTAGCATATAGTTAAATTTTTATTAGGATTTATATAATAATTTTGTTTAACCTAGTGGGTTTCTTTTGTTTTATCCTGTATCCACTCTTGGTAGTCGGGGCGGGGGGTGGGTTGGGGGGGTGTAATAATGTACTCAACTACCGTATAATACTCGCAATATATAAGAATGACATATTTATTGATACAAGAGGGGTTGCTCGGACGGTACCTCTGGACCACATCTGGAGGGGGTGGAGAGTGAGGAGTGAAGGAGTGGAGGGAAGTAGGAAGATTGTAGGAGAGGAGGGTGGAGAGTGAGGGAGGGATAGAGGAGAGGGGGAGGGAAGTGAGAATAGGGAGGAAGGAAGAGGGGGATGTGGTGGAGGGGGCGCCGCCGAGCAACACCCATAGTTATTCTATTTTATCTAAGTTTTTAAAAGAATGGATGTTTTGTTTTGTCTTGGAGAAAGATCTTGAAAGCTCAGTTTTAAAAGAATGGATGTTTTGTTTTATCTTGGAGAAAGATCTTGAAAGCTCAGTTTTATTAAAGTATTTTCCTGTTTGGATTCTCCTGTTGGTCGTAAGTTATTTATTTTTACACTATATATATAAAAAACTCATTCCAGTTCATAGAGATCATAAAGAAACAAAACTTACAGCCCAGCAACCTACTCGTTAGCTTCGATGTCATATCCCTCTTCACCCAAGTGCCAATCAAAGAAGCCTTAACAGCTATCCAAAACAAATATAACCCCCCCAAACACATCCTAGATCTGACCAACCACTGCCTATCCAACACATACTTCATCTATAATGGACAAAAATACAAACAAATAGAAGGAGCACCCATGGGATCACCCCTCTCACCTAAATAAACGGTGAGGGAAGAAACAGCGTCCCCTGGTGGTTATTCTTGCAATTTCTTTCCTTTGTTCTCCTGCTACACTATATTGTTTTTGTTACACTATCTTTGTTGATACACCTGTGGTGTTTAGCTAAATGTCCAGACACTTGGCTGACTGCCCAGACATTCCTAACTCATTTGAAGATTACTAAGAGAGACTGCTCTCTATTACTTTTTTTTTGTTTTTTTGTCTTTGCTTGATGTTTGATTCCCTTTTTGGATTGATTTTATTCTCTTTAAAATAAGGGAACCATAGAAGAAGTTTTTTTATGTCTACATTTGGATTATAACTCAAATATTCTTTTTTTCTTTTTTGTTGTTTTTTATTTGTTACTCTTTTTTGTCAGCCTTGTTGTGTGGATATAAACATATTTTTTTATCTTTCTTCTTTTTCTATTTGCTTTTTTTTGCCCAGAGATCTGCTATCCCTTTTTATATTTTTTTTCTACTTTTTGATATTACTATTGCTGGATATTTTTATTTTTACTTTTATTTTTTTCTGAGGATTTTAGATTACATATATATATTTGGGTTTTTTATCTCCTCTCTTTTGAGCTTTTTGGTGGAATATAACTGGCCATCGGGCCCTACCCTTGGATTACAATTAATTGGGCCATCGGGCTTGATGCTGGATTATAAATAAATACAATAAATACAATAATCAAGATGAGTGTTTCAAACTTGGCGAAAGGGGCGAGGAAGTGATCCTCTGCTCCTGCATCAACCTCAGTTAGTCCAGTGCTTCAAAAATCTATTACAACCTTTTTACAGCCAGACACGCAGCAGAAGGATATGCAAGCCATTCTCCAGGCAATTATGGATTCTAAAATGGAAATTAAAAAGGATTTTGAAGACTCTAAAATGGAAATGAAAAAGGATCTTGAAGATTTGAAAAATTATCTGCTTAAGATGGATCAAAAAATGGAATCCTTTCAATAGGCGATGTCAGACACACAACAATGAATGCAAAATATTGAAGACAAGTCAGTAGTAGTAGACCAGAAATTAGAGGCTCTCCAAGATGAAAATCAGAGATTGGCGCAATCTAACATGGAGCTGGAAGAAAGTATGGCAATGATGGAGTTTGAACGTGCATCATATTTTCTAAGATTCCAAAATGTGATAGAAGTGAGTGATGAGAACTTGTTACTATTGATGACTTATTGGGAGACTTGCTTGGAATGGAAATGGATCAAATCAAAAGAGAAGTTGATCAAGTCTATAGAGTGAATTCAAATTATGCAAGAAGAAATAGAGTGCCTAGGGAAGTTCATGTTAGATTCAGCAAAAGTAGCTGTACGGGATGAGATCCTGAGACTAGTGAGGGACCAACCTCTGAAATAGAAAGATAAAGATTTGTTAGTTCTCAAACAGATCCCAAGAAGAATTAGAGAAGCTTGAAGAGAATACCAATTCTTAACGAGGAAATTGATCAGGAAAGGAGTGAACTTCAGAGGGTTGATTCCAGAAGGACTATTAATTTTTTGGGACACAAAAAGATATAGATTGAACACTCCACAACAAGCAGAGGACTTCTTTAATAATCATAGAGAATTCTTGGAGAGAGGTGAGGCAAAACCTAAGAAACCAGAAGAAACGACTGCAGGAACATCAAAACAAATGGAGGAAGAAGCACCCAAATAGACTCAACCAGAGGAAGATGTGAGGCCTAAAGATCAGAGACAGATAAGCTCTCCTAGAAAATTGAGATCTCGACACAACTGAAACTATGGAGGAAATTGGAATTCTTTCAATACATATAAATGGTCTTAACTCCCCATCAAAAAGAAGTAAAATATTTCATAGACTACAAAAGCTAAAAATGGATATAATTTGTCTCCAGGAGACACACATTAAGTTACAACAGTCTAGAATACTTGAACAATCAAAACTTGGTAAACTTTATTTTCCCTTGACATCACAAAAGAAAAGAGGGATAGCTCTATATATAAAAGAAAAGATGAATCCAAAACAAATTTATGCTGATGAAGAGGGAAGAATACTGATGGTCAAGATTACATGGAATCAAAAACAAATATTGATGGTTTGATATATGCTCCCAATGAGAAGCAAGATCAATTCTTTCAGCAATTATATGATAAACTGGTGGACTTAAACTTGCAGATTTTAACGCAATTGTTGATCCAGTACGGGACTATAAAAGTTATATACGGGGGGGGGGGAAAGGAAGTAATATTCTACCTAAATCCTTTCTAAGAATGAAAGATGAACTTTGTATACAGGACATTTGGAGAGAGATGTACCCGGAAAAAGCACAATATACTTTTTATTCTAATAGACATAAATCGTGGTCAAGAATTGACATGATATGGACTTCTTTGAACTTAAAGGCCATTATACAAGAAATTGAAATAGAATCTAACATCTGGGCAGACCATAATTCAATGAAAATGACCTGGAAAGGACTTAAGAAAAGACCAAGATGGTCGTTGAATAAATCAATATTGAAAGAAAAGGAGTTTTGTTTCGCAACAAAAGAAATGGAATTCTTTTTTAAAGTCAATAAAAAAGAAGAAACCTCTATTCAAATTGTATGGGACACAGCAAAAGCATATTTTAGAGGTTTGGCCATAACTTATCTTGCTAAAAAGAATAAGGAAAAGAAACTTGCTCAACATAGATTGAAAGAGCAACTTAATATGTTGGAAGCTGAACTACAATCAGACCCTCAAAAGAAAAAGTTGAAAATACAGATGGAATTATTAAAACATAAGTTAAACTTACTTGAGATAAATACAAAGGCATAACAGATTAAAAGGTCCAAACAGAATTTTTTTGAAAATGCCAATAAACCTGGGAGATGGCTGGCATATAGATTAAAAAAAGAAAGAGAAAAAAGATTAATAAGTAAGCTACGGGATATGGACAGTGACTTACAATGTCACAATGACTTAATGAAAAAAATTACAAAGGAGTATTATGAGACACTTTATAAGGTGGAGACAGTTTCTAAAGATGTAATTCAGGCTTATTTGAAAGAAGCAAATCTCCCAAAGTTTCCTGAGAATATGCGTCAGAGGTTAAACGAGAATGTTTCAATGATGGAGATTACGGAGGCAATAAAAAGGCAAAAGAAAGATAAAACACCAGGACCTGAGGGTCTTCCTGTTGAATTCTATGTAGCGTTAAAAGATACAATAACTCCAACTTTGAAAGACTTATGTAATGAAGTTTTTACACAGACAAAAATACCGGATTCATGGACTGAAGCTAATATTACTTTGATACCTAAAGAAGATATAATCCAATTATATTTCATTTCTAGTTATCGACTATGGAAAACCCCATTTCTGCCCTCTCTGGATTCTGTCATACGATGAAGGGGAAGGGGGGTGAACAAAGGGGTTTTATGGCCCTCACTTCCTTCGGCACAACTTCAAAGAAATTGAATGTGGATACCACCAAAAGGACTAAATCATAACAATGGGGCCATTAGCTTTCATCTGCTCCTCTCTGAAGTCTCCCTTCCACCGGCAGTGAGGAAAAAGGGGATGGAAATGTAATGCTTGGGATTGTCGCTGGAAAGATGGTGGGGTGGGGCTGCTGGGGACCCCATAAAACCTTGAACCATAGGGCTTGGGCCCCAGGTCCTGTCTAGAATGCCTGCAACCATTTTCTCTTAATAAAGGATGCCTGTTGGAAGAAATATTCCAAGAGTTCTGTCTTCTTAAGATGCAAAGTGGGGTGCGTCCTTACATTAGACAGGACCTGCAGAATTAGTCTACCTGGAAGGGAGAACCTTGCTGGGGGACTTTGCAAAAATTACCATGTCAGACGGCGGAGCAAGGAAGGGAGGAAACTCCCCGGAAAGGGAGCTGCTGCCCCAACTGAAACTCTGTCAGATGTCGGGATCTGAGAGGTCAGATTCCTCAGGAGAAGAGGTGGTGGAAACACGGGACCACAAACCTCAGTGGTCAATGGGCGTTGGAAAGAAAGGTGAGTGGGAAAAGAAATCAAGAAAGGTGACCCTGAGATGGGGGGCAAACCAACCAGAATGGAAGCAGCAGATGGAGAAATCCCTGCATGCAAGTGAAGAGGAAGGGAGCTGGGTGCTATACTCGGGCTGGATCCTAGAGAAAGCTATCAACCTGATGAAGAGAACTCTCAGCTCCCTAGGAGAGAGAATTCTGAGCCCTACGGCTGCCCCAACTCCTGAAGCCACAAAGGGAGAGACACCGAGGGGGAAGTGGAACCTGCAGCCCCGGGGACATCTGCTGATCCAGTGGTCCCCACTCCCTGCCGATCCACAGATGGCGATCTGAATGGAAGACACTACCACCGACTACAAAGGCACCAGTCCATTCAAAGACTCCCGCTGGTGGACGTGAAATTCAAGGGGGAGCCAACATGCTTGGGGTTTTTCCTAACCCAAGTCCTCAACTACATGGAGGAATATGGGCGGGACATCCCCAGCGACAAAGCCCGTATCTGGATCGTGCAATCTGCCCTGGACAGGCTGGCCGCAGATTGGGTGGTGAACTTGCACGACTCCAATGCTCCAGAGCTCAACAACTTCAACCATTTCATGTTCTCTCTGAGAAGGCGATTTGAGGACCCTCTGGCTGATCGCAAAGTCCGCGAAAGGATAAAAATGATGAGGCAAGGCAAACACCCGATAGCTGAATATACGCAAGAATTCCGGGCCATTGCCAGCAAACTGAACTGGCCGGAAGACATCCTCCTTAGCCATTTCAAAGACAGACTAAATTATGACCTATATGATGCTTGCCTGCCCCAAGGGAACCCACACCAACTTGAGGAATGGTACGTCTTGGCAGAGGAAGCAGAGATCAACATATTGAAGAGGCACCGCCGAGGAAAAAAACAGAGCCGCTCACAGCCTGAGTTAACACGCAAACCAGTGAAACCATCGGCTACGGCCAAGAAGGAAATGGGGTGTTTCAAGTGCGGGAGAGAAGGGCATCGGGCTGTAGAATACCACTCAAAAAACCCCCAGCATAACCCAGACAGATCACCAGCCAGCAAATCCAGAAAGTCTCCAGCTAAGCC
Organism: Bothrops alternatus; assembly: GCA_034064705.1. Classification (NCBI taxonomy): domain Eukaryota; kingdom Metazoa; phylum Chordata; class Lepidosauria; order Squamata; family Viperidae; genus Bothrops; species Bothrops alternatus. The sequence continues at coordinate 73,012 of JARGCV010000256.1, read as the reverse complement.
AAAAGAACCTGCCATGAGAATGATGGAGGCTGTGGAATCCCCCACCTCTGCTCATCAGGGGGAAAGAACTCCAGCATACACAGCAGGGTCGGTGGATGCCTCAGACGAAAGCTCGGAGGGCGAACCCCTGGTAAGTGGACCCATCGTACCCATCCTCAAGACAGTGACTATATTAATTCCTCCCATGCCCGAAGCCATGAACATGAATGCCTTAATAGACTCTGGCTGCACCCACTGCCTCATTAGCCCAATGCTAGTGGGGAATCTGGGCATTCCATCGAAGAGACTGGAACAACCAATCTCATTTGGCCAGTTAGATGGGTCCATAGCACGGGGGGTACCAGCTACGCTAGCCACCTTACCAATAGACCTCTCCCTGGGCAAACATTAGGAAGACATAACGTTTGTGGTGACCCCAGGCATGGAATGCCCAATGATCCTAGGGATGGAATGGTTAAAAAATGGAACCCCTGGGTGAATTGGAGGATGGCAGAAATCAAATTCCCAAAGGGGGACCCTATGGACTTAAAATCCCAAGGGGCGCTACCAGAATCAAGAATAGAAAAAGCATCCATGGGAGAGGAAAAGGGACTACCAGAAATACAGAGACCTTGCTGAGGTTTTCAGTGAAGAGAGGGCAGATGAGCTCCCCCGCCACTGACCCACAGACTGTGCCATTAAATTCAAGCCCGGGGCAAAACTCCTGAAGCCCAGATTATACTCCATGAGCCCAAAAGAAAAGGAGGAAATGGAGAGATTCATAAAGAAAAACCTAGAAAGGGGATTCATTGAGTCAGCCAAGCCTAAAGTGGCTGCCCCAGTCCTCTTTAGAGAGAAGAAGGATGGCTCTTTACGCTTATGCATGGATTATAGGGCCCTGAATACAATCAGTGAAAGCAACCTATACACTCTGCCCCTCATGAAGGACATGTTGTCACACCTCTCGAAAGGAAATTTTTTTCTAAACTAGACCTAAGGGAAGCTTACTATCATGTGAGAATTAAGGAAGGGGATGAATGGAAGACCACATTTAACTGCCCCATGGGGTGTTACCAATTCAAAGTCTTGCCATTTGGATTACAAGGGGGCTCCGCAGTATTTATGCAATTAATCAATGAGTGGTATTAGAATGGGCACAACCCCGCACAAGAAATCAACTGCAAAGTTTCCTGGGCTTCACAAACTTTTACCGCCAATTCATCCCCTCATTTGCCCAGATAGCCCTGCCCCTCACGAACTTACTAAAAATGAAGGGAGCATCCTCAGTAAAGCCTAGCCAGTCACTAACATTGACAATGGAGTGCCAAGCAGCGTTTGAGAGTACTGCCGAACCAATACTGAGGCACCCAGACATAGATAAGCCCTTCGTAATACAGGCGGATGCAAGTGCAAGTGGGGGCTGTACTATTACAAGAAAACAATGAAGGGGTATTGCTACCCTGTGCGTATACATCCAAGAAACTAACGGAAATGGAACAGTGCTGGCCCATATGGGAGAAAGAGGCATACAGGATACGTTGGTCATTACTCATGTGGTGCCAGTTCCTTGAAGGCAACAAAATCTCTTTCCAGGTGTGGACTGACCACAAAAATTTGGAGGCCCTGAAAACACCCAGGAAGCTCAACCCCAAGCAAGCCCACTGGTCCCAGCATTTTCATCAGTTACAATTTACGCTCAAGCATTTGCCAGGGGGAAAGAACTTCCTGGCAGATGCACTGTCTCGCATGCCCCAATATAACAGCATGCGAGCCACTGACTCTAAACCGATGATGGTAGAATCACAAGTGGCAGCACCAGTAACCACCAGAGCCCAATCTAAATTAAAACCACAGGTGGGCAGCCAAACCGGAATTGAATTCCGGAAATGTTTGGAAACAGGTGAATGGTTCCAAAAAAACAAAAATGTGTGCACAATGAGAAACGGGCTGCCTTGGATGGGGGAAAAGTTATATATACACACAACAACCCAAAGAGTCACATTCTTGCAGCTTTGCCATGACACAAAATCAGCAGGGCATTTTGGATTTGTAAAAACATTACACTTAATTAAATGGCAATTTTGGTGGCCATCCATAAAAAAGGACATAGAAAGTTACGTGGCCAGCTGCCCAAAGTATGCAACTGCAAAGAGGTTGAAATGGAAATCGCCCAGACTGTTACAAACAGTGGCAAATCCCTCAGCCCCCTGGAGGGAAATAGCCATGGATTTTATAGTGGAATTACCAGAAAGCAATGGGAATACTGTTTTCTGGATGGTCATGGACTTGTTTTCCAAACAGGTGCACTTTATCCCTTGCCAAAAGATTCCCACCGCAAAAGCCTTAGTGAAACTTTTCGTCAAGCACATTTACAGATTGTATGGGGTATCCCAAGGCATCATTACTGATAGGGGAGTGCAATTTATGTCTGCATTTTGGAAGGAATTTTTATCTCTCTTAGGGACCACTCAGGGACTGACATCTAGCCATCATCCACAAGGGGATGGACAAACAGAACGGTGTCACTCAGTACTTGAGCAATATTTAAGATGCTTTCTTAAATTCCAACAGTCCGATTGGACGAACTTACTCCCTTTCGCTGAAGTTGCCTACAATAATGCAACCCACTCCAGCACAGGTTACACTTCTTTTCAAATAGCTACCACTCAAAGTTTCAACCCCATGCCAGAATTAACCCCAAAAGAACCGGCGATCCCATCACTGAAAGAATGGATGGAACAATTACAAAACACCTGGCCAATAGTTAGAAAAGCACTAGATGAAGCTAGGCAGGCATACAAAGCACAAGCCAATAAAAAAAGTGTTGAGCCTACACCATTCATTATAGGAGAAATGGTGTACTTATCTACAAAATACCTAAAGTCCCTACAACCCTGTAAAAACTTGGACCAAAATATATAGGGCCTTTTCCAATTAAAAGAATCATAAATCCAGTAACAGTAGAATTAGAATTACCCAAAAATCTCAGGCAAATACACCCAATTTTTCATTGCAGCTTGCTTAAAAGAAAGCATCAGTCATCATTATGGCCAAAAATCCCCCCACCACAACTTCCAATCATGGTGGAGGGCGAACAACACTTTGAAATAAAGGAAATCCTAGACTCTAGGAGATATCATGGAGCGACTCAGTACCTAGTTGCATGGAAACACCTCCCTGCCTCACAAAACGTGTGGGTTCATAAACGTCATGTCAGAGCCCCGAAGCTATTAAAGAAGTTTCACACAGAGTATCCTAACAAGCCTGACTAACTTGTATACCTGTTTTGTTTTCTTTCAGGTGGATCTATCTTATTTTTAAGGGGGCAGGATGTCAGAATCCAATTATATTTCATCTCTAGTTATTGACTATGGAAAACCCCATTTCTGCCCTCTCTGGATTCTGTCATATGATGAAGGGCAAGGGGGTGAACAAAGGGGTTTTATGGCCCTCACTTCCTTCAGCACAACTTGAAAGGAATTGAATGGGGATACCACGAAAAGGAGTAAATCATAACAATGGGGCCATTAGCTTTCATCTGCTCTTCTCTGAAGTCTCCCTTCCACCGGCAGTGAGGAAAAAGAAGAAATATTTATTTATTTATTTATTTATTTATTTATTTATTTATTTATTTATTTATTTATTTATTTTGTGATTTCTATACCGCCCCTCTCCCAAAGGACTCGGGGAGGTGTACAGCCCAAAATTAAAAACATCAATATACAAAAAGTAAAATGATTAAGAATAGATTAAACATTTTGGCCCAAATCCATATCTTAAAAAGCTCAATCCCCTAAAACAATTATAACCTTGTTGGTACCGGAGCTCCTATCCCAGGCCGGCCTGTCGAAAAAGGTATGTTTTCAATTCTCGACGGAAGGTACGCAAATCCGTCATCGTACGGAGTTCTGGGGGGAGCTCATTCCAAAGCGTTGGAGCTCCCACAGAGAAGGCTCCCCCCCGGGGGTCACCAGCCAACATTGTCTGGCCAACGGCACCCTGAGGAGACCCTCCCTGTGGGAGCGTACTGGACGGCAGGAGGTATTTGCTGGCAGAAGGTGGTCCTGTAAATATCCGGGTCTGATGCCATGTAGCGCTTTAAAGGTGGTCACTAACACCTTGAAACGCCACCGGCAACCAGTGCAGCTCGCGCAGGAGCGGTGTTACATGGGAGCACCATGACGCTCCCGTCACTACCCGCACAGCCGCATTCTGGGCCAGCTGGAGCCTCTGGGTGCACCTCAAGGGGAGCCCCATGTAGAGAGCATTACAGTAGTCCAGCCTGGAAGTGACGAAGGCATGAGTAACTGTGCGTAGCGAGTCCCGGTCTAGGAAGGGACGCAATTGGCGCACCAGGCGAGCCTGATAGAACATCCTCCCGGCCACGGCCGTCACATGGTCCTCTAAAGACAGCCGTGAATCCAGGAGGACTCCCAAATTGCGAACCCTTTCCGCGAGTTCTGTCTTCTTAAGATGCAAAGTGGGGTGGGTCCTTACACACTAATTAAAAATTACAGACCAATATCGCTACTAAATGTGGATTACAAAATCTTTGCTGTAATAATGGCAGAAAGAATGAAAAACTTTTTGAATGAATTTATACACCCAGACCAAAATGGTTTCCTACCAAAAAGACAGATAAAGAACAACTTGAGGATCATTTTAAACATCTTGGAGTATTATGAAATCCATCCAGGGAACCAGATGGCACTTATATTCCTTGATGCACAAAAAGCCTTTGATAACTTAAATTGGCAATTTATGTTTCAACAACTTCAAGAAATGGACTTTGGTGAAAATTTTAACAAAGCAATTCATGCAATTTATAAGAAACAAACAGCAAGAATACTTTTAAATGGAGATTACACACATGGATTTGAGATTAAAAAAGGCACTAGACAGGGATGCCCATTGTCTCCTTGGTTGTTTATTCTTACATTAGAGGTTCTGGCAAGAAATATCAGACAAGATACAGAAATTAAAGGTCTGGAGATTAAAGACCAGAAATATAAACTACAGGCCTTTGTGGATGACTTGGTCTTCATTCTAGAGGAGCCATTGCAAACAGCTGATAAACTCTTGCAGAAAATTGAGAAATTTGGAGAAGTGGCTGGTCTGAAAATAAACAGGGAAAAGACTAAAGTAATAACAAAAAACTTAACAGACAAACAAAAAATTCAACTCGCTAAAATGACAAATCTTCAAATAGTTTAAAAAGTCAAATATTTGGGTATTTATTTAACGGCGAAATATACTACACTAAAAGAAGATAATTATGAGAGATTAATGAAACAAATAAAAATAGACTTGGAAAGATGGGGAAATCTTCAATTATCACTTCTAGGAAGAATAGTGACGGTTAAGATGAATATTTTACCAAAGCTAATTTTCCTATTTCAAACACTTACTAACAATTTTTTTGATGATTTAAATGCAATGATTTTAAGATTTATATGACAAAAAAAGAAAGTGAGAATCAAATGTAAATTGTTACAAGAATCTAAGGATAGAGGGGGCTTTGAACTTTCGGATTGGAGACTTTACTATCAAGCAGCTATTTTGCTTTGGCTTAAAGAATGGATTGTATTGAGAAATAAAAGATTGCTTTATTTAGAGGGACATGACCTTCAGTTAGGTTGGCATGCTTTTATATGGTACGAGAAATCTAAAGCACATAAGTATTTTCAAAATCATGCGATAAGAAACGTACTACTTTCTATTACTTGGGAGAAAATTAAACATAAAATATATATTAAAATACCGGAGTGGCTTTCAACAATGGAAGCATTTGCTTATCCAAATTTGATTAATTATGACAAACTGGTTAGTTATAAAGACATTTTAGACAAAGAGGGAAAACTTAAGGACAGGCAAACTTTACAACTACAAGGTATTGACTTGACATGGTGGTCCTATTTGCAAATTCAAACAAGATATGAAAAAGATATAAAATCGACAGGTTTTTACAAAGAACAGACCCCATTAGATAAAATTTTGTTAAAAACAGATGAGAATTTGATTAGAAAACTCTATAAATTTCTTTTAAACTGGAAGATGGAAGAAGAACAAGTGATAGAAACAATGGGCAAAGAACTTTGGACATTCTATAGATTTGGAAGACTGGCAAAAACTTTGGGATAAAAATATTAAGCTTACAAAAGCGGTAGCATATAAAGAAAACTTATAAGATGTTTTATAGATGATATATGACACCAGTTCGCTTAGTGAAAATGTTTAAAAATGTTTCGGATATTTGCTGGAAATGTAAACAACAGCCAGGCACTTATTGCCATGCCTGGTGGATATGCCCTATCGCTAAGAAATATTGGTCTAAGATCCATAGATGGTTGGAAAAGATGATGAAACTACAGATGGAATTTAAACTGGAATTGTTTTTGTTAGGAATATTAAGACCTAATTATGGTAAAGAGAATGACTACTTGATATTGCATGTTTTAACAGCTGCAAGGATAGTATTTGCCCAATTTTGGAAAAATGAGAATTTACCATCTGACCAGATTATAATTACTAAAATTTTAGAGTGTGCAGAAATGGATAGATTAACATTAGAAATTAAAAAGATGATTCAATTTATTTTAGAACTTGGGAAATTTTTTATCAATGGTTAGAGACATGTTAGAACTTGAAGGATTCAATAGTTTAGAATAGATGACTGATTTTTAATCAAGTTCTAACTAACATTTTGATGATATGATTATTTTTCCTGATTTACTGATTTTCATTTGTTACTTTTGATTGTTAGGATTTTTTTAGATTTTATTAGCAGTGTTTATTAGATCAACGTATTTGTTTACTAATTCTTTTTAATATGTTATAGTCTAAGCTTTGGTAAAAATGGTTGAATATGATACAGTATCTACTCATTATTACGATCCAGACGGTAGCTTGTTTGTTGAAATATGTGATTGTACCTATCCTTATTTTACCCTAATTCCTTATTCCCTTCCCCTTCCCCTTTCCTTCCACCCCTCTCTTTACCATATCTGTATTGTTTCTATTTTTCTTTATCTATATAAACTTAATAAAATTTTGTTAAAAAAGAAAAAAGAAAGAATCCCATTTTCCTTCTCCGTCTTCTTCAATTATATTTAGATTTCATTCTCCTAGTTGTTCTTATCTGTCTTTGTTCTCTTGCTTTTGCCCCTTTTTCTATGTTTGTGTTTTCTGTTTCTTCTTCTTCCCTTGGTTTGGCTGCTCCTTCTATTGCTAACTCTTCCTGTTTTTTGCTTCTATCTCTGCATGAAATTTGGGACTTCTCCCTTCCAAAAAAGCTTTGTATCTCTCATAAAATTCCATTGCCTTGAGTGCAGTGTCCAATCTGTATCTTTTCATGTCCCAATTAATTAAAATCCCTTCCGGAACCAGCAATCTGAAGTTCACTCCTTTTTCAATTAGTTTTCTGGTCAGGAATTGGTATTCTCTTCTTGAATCTCTTATCCTCCTAGAGATCTGCTTCAGCACTACAATTTCCTTTTTTTATAACACAGAGAATCATCTCTTGCTCTTCTCAATATCTCATCTCTTGTAGATCTTTTGATGAATCTAACATGACCTTCTCTAGAAATTTTATCTCTCCTCACATAGTTTGAATTGACTCAAAATATCTGGTGTATCTCTCCTTCCATTTCCTGTTTCCTGATTTCCAGTGCTTCAGCCAACAGCTCTGTCATCAAATCTGTGAGAGCCTCTTCTTTGTCCTCCATTACATTTTGAAATCTTAAAAAATAAGATGCCTTTTCCATTTCTAAAACTGCTATTGAATCTTACAATTCTCTATTTGCCTGCATCAGCCTCTGATATTCATCTTTTATTTCTTCCACCTTCTGATCAGTTTCTACTGACTTGTCTTCTATTTTCTGAATTCTTTGTTCATTCTTTCTAACCATCTGTCAGAAGCTTTCTATTTGAGAGTTTATGTTATGAATTTCTTGATTCATTTTCTCAAAGTTGTCTTTTGTCTCCTCATGGTTTTTCCTTATATCTTCTTTGTGAGAGGAGATTGCCTCTTGGATTGCTTATAATGCCACTTACACCTCCTTCTGGAAATTGTTGTTGTTGAAATTTTTCTTGTTGAAGCATTGATATAAATGCGAATAAACATAAACATTGATTTGATTGATCTCTGTTATGCAGGGCATGCAGAGGGAAAAAAGTTTATAATCCACTTCTATCTTCCGACTCCAGCTCTAACCAATTGTCCCAAAATCCAAAATTGCCAATCTGCCAAAATTATAATCCAAAATGTCTTACTGTAGATAGTTCCTTGCCATTCAATCTGTCTCTAAATAGTTTATAAAATTACAGTCAAACAATATTTGTAATCTGAGGAAGCCAGGTGGCTTCAAAATAGTTTGTAGTTTTAGTTGTAATCCATCCTGCAGAAAAGACAGCCCAAAAAGTTTTTCTCTTTTTCCAGCTGCAATCTACAAGGTTATGAAGTTCAGAAACATCAAATATCAAAGGGTTTAGTCTGTTATCTATGTCTGGGCATCTGGCCAAGTTCCCTCACTCCAGACAAAATATAGATAGAGTTTGGTGTAGTTCTTTTTGTCACCACTAGATGTCGTTAGGTATCTGTTTTGTAATTTTCCAACCCAAAAACTTTTTTTCTTTCAGTTTTGCTCTGATACTCTCCAAGAAAGGTAAAAAAAAGAAAAGAAATTATAACTCCCCAAACTAAGAGGGAGGAAGGGTCTGATTGAAGTCCTGCCTTAGCACTTGGCCATGAGCAGCCCTGCTGCCCTTTTGCCATCCCCTTGTCCCCTCCTCCTGACCTCTCCTGGTAGTCTCTCATCCTATCACTGAGGATGTTTTGGTTACAAAGCTGGGTCTCCTGGCAGGGAGAGGGAGTGAGCCTCTCTCATCCACACATTTTGCCCTCCCGCACACACCATGAGCAACTTGGCCAAGAAGAGCGAGCCAATCAGCAGCAGCCTTGAGGAGGAGGTAAGCACAGCCAGTGCCCCCTTGGGAAAGGCTGGACTGGGCACTTGCCGTCAACTGTCCAGGGCTCCGGGCAGTCTGCATCACTGGGGGTTCTCTGCATGGCCTAAGAAGGACAGCAAGGCTCCTCTGGTGGACAAGGGTATAGGGGTCGCCCTGGTCCCACCTTCCTTAAGCTGGAAACAGCCCCGCCTGGACCACCGCAGGTGCCCCCCGACACAAGCAACGTTGGCAATGTCCACCCCGGCCCCCAAGGTCAATCACAACCCTGATGCAGCCCTCAATGAAATTGTGTTTTACACTCCTGCTGCAACAGGTTCAAGAACACCAGATTAGGAAAAGAAGACTAATTCTTGATATCCATGAATGTTAATTATTACTATTCAAACAGATTGTGTCAAAATGTTTAAAGAATAAATGAACAGTTTTGAACACTTATGCTGTTGCTTCATAGCTGGAAACTTTCATAAAGTAACATTGTCATAATAGAAAGGACAATGTACTTGTATGACAAGCTAACAGACCCAATAGACTGAAATATAACTATAATTTACTTCTTTTCCTTGGAAATTTAATATAATATTAACAAAAAGTATTTCCCAAACACAAATTCACTTCTTTTAATACATACACTGATATTGTATTTGCTTCTTCTTTTTATGTTTTCCATTATACTGGTTTCTTTAAAAAAAAATAGGTAATATTGCCTTTACCCTTGACTACAACTCTATGGATAAAATAATCAAGTTTTCTATTTTCCAGGAATGATCCGCAGTTCTATGCTATTCCTAATTTCCTTCAGAGATACACTCTGCCCAGCTAGTTATACAATGGAAAAAAGCTGCCAATACTTGTCACACCATCTGTGCAGTGTGATCTTGGGACATAAGCAGCAGCTCAGCAGAAAGATTTGTGCCAGGTTCCATTCTTAGTTGCAATTGCCATCCCATTGACATCAGTGGGATGGCACTGTTTCAGCATGAAGGAATAGCCTATTGATTTTAGCAGTGAAAAAAAAATGTGACCACTAAGAATAACTTTAGTGTCAGATTTACTCTAAGTGTTTTACTATGGAAACACAGCAGCACCTTCAGGTTTCTTTTTTTCATTATGTTCTTCATAAGACACTTTGTGGAAAGCAGTATGAACTCTTGGTAGGAAAGGCTGATGGCAGATGTAGTAAACAGAGCCATAAGACCAATATATTTCTCACTGTTTATAGTTTTTCCTAATGCTGATGTAACAATACATTGCAAAGTACAGATACTAGTAATCTGAAAAATATGTGGAGCTTTACTATTTCATCAAAATAACTCTGGAAAGGTTAGAAGTGATGGAAAAGGTTCCTTAGTTAAGTTCAGCTTTCACTTAGAACCTGGTATTAAACCAGTGGTTCTCAACCTGTGGGTTGCGACCCTTTTGGCGGTCGCACAAGCCTTTCACAGGGGTCGCCTAAGACCATCGGAAAACACATATTTCTGATGGTCTTAGGCAGGGCTTGTCAACCACCTTCTCTCCCTCCCCCCTCACTCTACCTCACTTGTTTGTGGAAAATATGCTGCTTGGCAGCAGTCTGCACGAACTCTACCAAATGTGCCCTGCAGGGGGCGCATGAAGAGCGCAGGCCCAGAGCAAGGCCCCGCCCTCCCCAGAGACTCATTGTGCAGCAACCAGATTGACTTCTTCCCATTGCACGCAGGTCAGCGAAGGGGAGGCCGCCGCAGCACCCAACTGCGCCCGTCAGCTGGTGACCCCCGAACTTGCTCTTGTCAGCCGGGAGGTCTGGCAACGGCCACTGGTCTCCTTTGCCACCCCACCCATACTCGACTCCTCCTACGCCCGTTCATGTCGAGCCCACTGGGGCTTGACAGGGAGAGAGGGAGGGAAGGAGGAAGGGACTCGTCCTCCTCTCCTAAGGTTCAAAGCACGATCGGCTTCCCAAGGGTGCCACAATCCTCACAAAAGCAGGGGGGAGAGAAGCAAAGGGGGTGAGAAAGCTCGCGGCGGGCTCAAAGGAGCACCTGTCAGCATTGGTGACAAGAAATTTCCCACAAACCCAGGGAAGGGGTGGAGAAAAGGAGCCCCCTTTGGGAGGAAACCGCCACCTTCTTCTCCTTGGCTTTGCGCTCTTCTGTTTCTCAGCAGCCAGGCTGCCAAACCTCTGCTGGCTGGAACTTGCTTTCCTTCCCTCCCTCTTGGTCTCTTTCTCCTTCCCTCCCTCTCCCATTGTCCCAGAGGCTATTGTATTATGATTTGCTCTTATTTTGTAATTAGAGGCTATTGTTGTGATTGTCGTCATTATATTTTGATCCATCTATCTAAGATGGATGCCCATATAAATTTTAAATAAATAAATTCCAGGCCTCTCAGAGTCAGCCAGTGGTCATACAGTGAATATTCTTAGGGCATATTCATCAGCTGGCAAATAATGAGGCATCTTCTCTTTCATGCCTCAAGAAAAAGTGGTCATAGTGCTAACTTGCTCCTCAGAACTGGGTGGGCCTTTTCCAGAAGGGTCTCAACCAATTGGATGGGGGAATTCTAATGGTATAGTGGCCTCTTTGCTTGTCATAGTCTCCTGGTCAAGCCAACTGAGGTAGTTTCAAATCTACTGTTTAGGAAAGTATTCCAGATATCACCTTTAAAAAGTAAGCCTAAAAAGTCTATCTCAGGCTGTCATTGGCTCAATCCACATGGCAGACTGTAGGCTCAATTTGCTCTTTGACTAAGATAAAAAGGATCTGAATATTGTAGTTTCTCCTATCACGATAAGATGTATGGGGGACTTCCGGTTCCGGATCGCGGCGCCTCTAGTCGCACGGGGAGACTTGTCTCCTTGTTCGGTTAGTTTCCCTCCGCCCGTAGACCTCTGCGGGGGTTGAAAGTCACACCTGGAGGGCGCAACTACTGTCGATGAGGCTGTGCTCGGCTGCAGAGGAGCGGTGGCTCCTCTAGCTGTCCGAGCTGACTCTGAGGGCCGACGGAGCAGAAGACCGGCCATAAAATGGCCGATCACCTAGCCGCACCAACCGCAAGTCACAAGAACAACTAAGCGTGAGGAACCACTGTGGTGAATCCGGGTGAGACCTTTCCTTCCCTCGCTATCCTGATTTTTCCTGTAAAGAGTTTCTATTTTCCCTTATTAAGAAAGCGGCAGCTGCCTATATGTGGAAAGAAGAGCTAAAAAGAAAATGATTAATTTTTGTGTGTGTGGTTGGGTTTTTTTTTACTATTTGACTGCTGTGGGGTGAATTTCAGGGGAAAGAAGGAAAATAGAGACATTGTTACTTTTCTTTCTTAATTTGATAATGTAGAAGACAGTTTTTGTTAAAAAAAATTTTAAAAAGAGAGAAAACTTTCCTTTTTTGTTCTTGCTTTAACTTGATTAACTTGGGGGAAAAAAGAAGAAAAAGACTTTATAGTCCACTGAGGACATCTGGTGGTGAAAAAGTGAAACGTCAACTGTATTTCTCCCTGTTATTTGAAGAGGATTGGATTTATGTGATAATAAAAGAGAAAAAATAACTGGACAGCTGGGTGGTGAAGCTGACTATTAGACTTTTGGAGGCAGAAATTTGTGGATTTTTCTTAAGTAGTCTCTAATAAAGGAATAGGCATAGCTACCACCAAAATGGCTGAAAGTTATCCACATCTTGACTATGATTTAATACTGGAAAAAATATTTGAAGTTAGAGAAGATTTTAAAACTTATTGGAAATCTTGGAGAAAATCCAAAGATGCCACCTTGGAATCTTACATTGACCCTTTAATAATGAATCAAGTTATGGAACAAGGAATAATAGAAGATGAACAGAATAATTCTGAACAGACCTACTTACAACTTAAAGAGACAGAGACACTATTCTTACAACCTAATTGTGAATCTGCATTAAGAGAAAATGTGGAAACCACTGAATCAACTAATGCTACGCATTACCTACAATTGATGGACAATTTTGATGACCAAGAAATAACTGTAATTGATTCAACTCAGCTACCAAAAATAACAAAGATTGATACCCAAACACAACTTTTCGGAAATTACAATAAAGAGGAAAGGGAAAGAAAATTTGTTCAGTTTGAATCTGTTAGGAATCCTCGTAATCAAATCTTGAGGTTTGATAACTGAAAAGCCTTACTATGGGAACCAAATTGGCATAGAAAGAAAGCTAGAGTCGGGTTTAAATGTGACACAAAATGTTATTTGACGGGTTAAAAAGGCTTTAGAAATTGTGTCTGATTTAACGACGAATGAAGGATGTAAATTTACTGTTACCATGGTTGATAATTATTTGAGGGAGTAAATCTTTCTAGAGGACAAAAAGACCTTATAGAAGTAGATTGACGAAATGATTGAATATATCTAATAAAAAAGGGGAAAAAATGGAAATGTATTTTTTTTACTTATACAGTAATTTTAAATTTGATAATTATGTTCTAATAGAGAAAGAGAATATGTCTGATTTAATTAGGAATGAAAGATGAGAATTTCCTGATATTATAGTTGACAAGTATTTGAAGATATAAACTTTATTAAGGCCTCAAAATATTTTTTTATAGATGTAGATTGATGAAACGATAGAATATATTCTTAAAAATAGAACTGTATTTGTTGGACCTATATTATTATTTTAAATATGATAACTATGTTATATATAGAGAGAGGAAGAGCTATTTGTGATAAGGTAAAAAAAATCTGTCTCATTGAATGATTTTGTATTAAGGATACCTGAAATCACAATTATATATTTACTAAAATGTAGTTGGAGTATGACAACTGTAATTAGTACAGCCTAAAAACAGGATATAGATTATAATTGCATGTGTTTGATGACTTTTGTAATTGTATAAATTTTAATAAGCAATACCATATTCAATTTGAGCTATATTTATATGACTTTGTCTTTGAATGATTGGACATCCTGATCACCATGTTGTGTCCTAAGCTTTTGGGGAAAGATAGGAAAAATCAGTAAAAAAAACTTTTTTATTTATTTTTTTTTAAAAGAAAGAAATATTTACTGAGAAGATTAAAATAGAAGTATTAATACAGATAGGGAAATTTGGAGAGAGGAGTTGCTCGGACATTATCCCTGAACTGCATCTGAAGAGGGATGAGAGGGAAGAAAGGAGAGGAAAGAGGAAAGAGTGAAGGAGGGGAGAAGGAAGTAGGAAGGTTGGAGGAGAAGAGGAGAAGTGGAGAGAAAGGGAAGGAGAGGGGTGGGGAAGAGGGAAGTAGGGAAGAGAAGAAAGGGAGAAAGAAGGTAGAGAAGAAAGAGTGTGGTGAAGGGGGAAATGGGCAAGCAACACCAAAAGTTACGTGTAGGTATTTATCTCATTTCATTAAAAGTATTGTATATATGAACGTAAAATAATGTATGGTAACATCTCATAAATATCATGGTATATGTATCGGGGAGAGTTTGGTATGAAATTGACAAAGTCTTAAAATAGGTTTAACAGAAATTTATGATAGAAATGGGATTTATTAAATTTATATATTTTTGTTTTTTGTTTGTGTGGGTGAGGGAAATAGAAAGATGAAAGTGAATGTATTAAGTTGAGCTGTTTATGTATGTTTTTTATTTTGGAATTTTTGTTTACCCAATCACCATGGTGTGTTTTAAGCACCTACTGTTAAAATCATAAAACCAATAAAATATTTTTCAAAAAAAAAATAAGATGTATGGGGGAACTTTGGTCATTGCACTATTTCTTACTTTTGGATGTTGGACATCCATTATATAGCTTGCTGTCAGGTCATGTTTATGGGATCTAGTAGATTCGTGAATGCTCTGATAAATTTTCAGAAGCCAGAGCTGTTGGTTCTATGAAAATTCTTGTTGAATGGACAAACAGATCTCGCCACTGACATAATTTCTTGCAAATTAACTTTCAAGATTTAAACTTTTTCCTGCTTTTTTTGTGAAGTTGTGGGATATAAACAGGCCAGGAGGGGGGGGTACGTGTTTCCCCGAAAGTAAGACAGTGTCTTACTTTCTTTTTATCCCCAAAAGCCCCACTATGTCTTACTTTCGGGGTATGTCTTATATATCTCCACGGCGCGCGGCTTGTCCGGGCGAGGTGCAAAGCGGGACGGTGACGCTCTGGGTGGCTCTTTTCCCAACACCGACGGGTGCGGCGGGCGGCTTTCGGACGCCCGCCGAAAGAAGCGGACGCCTCCCTCCCCTCCGCCCCCGGCAGGAGCCTCCTAGGCGGCCATCGGCTGGGGCGGCGGCGGCGGCGGCTCTCCCTGCGCAGCCTGCTGGCCCGGCACGCGGCGGGCGGCTTTCGGACGCCCGCCGAAAGAAGCGGACGCCTCCCTCCCCTCCGCCCCCGGCAGGAGCCTCCTAGGCGGCCATCGGCTGGGGCGGTGGCGGCGGCAGTGGCTCTCCCTGCGCAGCCTGCTGGCCCGGTGCACAGCTGGAGAGGCTCGGGGCTCGGCTTGCGCTGGGAGGTCCGGCTGCCCCCCTCGGCGTCTCTTCCCCGCCTCCTTCCCGGCTCCCTCGGCCGACCTTCTTCCGGGGCGCCGCTCGCCAAAGTGCACCACGAAGCTTTGCCTGTGTGGCAGGGGCGGCCGGCGCTCCCCTCCCCGCCCCGCCCCGCCGCCGCCAGCCCAGAGCAGGCCTGCGCGCCAGCCCAGACCCGCGCCGGTCCCGCGCGCTCTGCTGCCCGGACTGGTCCGCGGGGACGGCGGCGAGATGCGGATGGGGATGGCCCGGGTGCGGTCGAGTGGGGCCTCGCTGGACCTTCTTCCGGGGCGCCGCTCGCCAAAGTACGCTCGCCTCCCTTTTCCCCGCGTCAAGCCAATCGCAGCGATGGAAGCCTCCCTTTTCATCTTCGCAAGCAGCGCTGTCACCTAGTGGGGAGAGGCGAGGGAGCGGGCTGCGTTTGTTCCTCCGCCCTCCAGAAGTGTGAGGAAAAGCCAGCCTGGAAAGCCGTGAAGGAAAAATGGCCGCACCAAGAGCCTCCGCGTCGCTACAAGGGGGAGATTTCGGGCGGCGTCGAGTTTGGCAGCTCTCTAAGCCCAGAGTCCTCTCCCCCCAGCCTGGCCAACCCTCGTCCCTCGCAGCCCAGAACTGAACGCTCGAGCGTTGGAAATCAAGTGACACCCCCCTCCCCAGAAGAGAGGGGAGAAGCCGCGGGAGACTTACAGCTAAGGGACCCCAAGTGGGAGAAGAGAAGCTAGCAGAGGAGGGGGCGGCAGCTCGCCATCTTCCAAAGCAACAGCTGCTTTTTTTCTACCCCCCTCCCAAGACAAACGAGAAAAGTGGATGGCGGCGGCGGTGGCTCCCTCGGACGTGGGGAGGGGGGGAAAAGAGAAAAATAGATGCAGCTGGATGCATTTATATAATAGTAGTTTAGTGGGGTTTCTTGCATTTTTACCCTGTACTCACTCTGGGAAGCCGGGCGGGGGGGAGGTGGGAGGGTGTTAATAATTGTTATATTATGTTTTCTCAACGGTAATTGGGGTTTAGATGAGAGTAAGTATTTATTTATAGGTATCAAGAGGTTGCTCGGAAGGCCGCTGGGCACCACATTGGACGGAAAAGGAAGGAGGAGTGAAGGTGAGGCAAGTAGGAAGAGGGCAAGAGGGAGAAGAAAGGGGATAGAGGTGGGCGGAGGGGAAGTGGAGAAGTAGAGAAAGGGAAAAGTAGGTAGTTAGATGAAAAGATGAGGGGGGCAGTATAGATTTAGGAGGATGTGATGGTGGGGGTACCGAGCACTTATTTTGATTATATGGCAAATGTTTTAAATGATTGTTACCAGTTGAGTTGTTTTTTTCTTCTGTAAAAAACTTGAAAAAATTAATAAAAATATTCTTTAAAAAAACAATCTAACTTAACGGTTCTCAACCTATGGGTCGCGACCCCATTTGGGGTCGAACGAACATTTCACCAGGGTCGCCAAACGCCGCTGTCCGCCATTTTTTAAAAATTTTTTCAATTTTTTTTAATTTTTTTCGGCCGGCGCACGTGCGGTTCGCACGTGCATGCGCGTGCACGTGCACGTGCACGATGACCCGGTCCCTGCATGCGCAGCACAAATGGGCCGAACTGCACATGCACAGCACAACCGGGCCGCTCGCCTCCCACTGCTGCCTCAGAGACTCCGGCAGGCACACCAAGGAGTGGTCCGGAGCAGGCGGGTGCAAAGCTGCCTCCTTCCCGCTCCGCTCCGCCACGTCCCAGGCCCGAGAGAAGCGAAAGGCGCCCGGCGGCCGCCTCCGGCCAAATCCGCGCTCCTCTCCTCGCCCTCCTCCCCGGCCAGCCCTCACCAGCGCCGCCCCCTTTTCTCCACAGCGGCCAATGGGGGCAGCGGGGCTCCCGGGGGCTGCCTTCCTGGCTCTGGCTTGGTCCTGCTCGCTCCCTCCCTCCCTCGCACGGCGGCGGCCGAAGCAGGCGGTAAGGCGCCCAGCCAGCGGATCGGCAAGATGAACTACCCTGGTGAGTCCCTGCCGGGCATGGGGTGAGGCCGAGCCGGGGAGGGAGCCGGGCGTGGGGTAGGCCGAGCCGGGGAGGGAGCTGGGCGTGGGGGGAGGCCGAGCCGGAGAGGGATCCGGGCATGGGGCGAGGCCGAGCCGGGGAGGGAGCCGGGCATGGGGGGAGGCCGAGCCGGGGAAGGAGCTGGGCGTGGGGGGAGGCCGAGCCAGGGAGGGAGCCGGGCGTGGGGCGAGACCGAGCCGTGGAGGGAGCCGGGCGTGGGGGGAGGCCAAGCTGGGGAGGGAGCTGGGCGTGGGGGGAGGCTGAGCCGGCGAGGGAGCCGGGCGTGGGGGGAGGCTGAGCTGGGGAGGGAGCCGGGGAGCCTGGCCAGACACCCCCCACCCGGCTGGCCGGCCCGACCCAACCGGGACTGGCGCCGAGAGCGAGCTGCCTGCCTACCTACCTGCAGCCGCTGCCGGCCCTGCGGAAGGCGTGGGAGTCCCGGACGAGCCTGGCAGGCGGAGTGCTGCGACCTGGACACCAGTCCGGAGTGCGGATTTGGGGGCCGGAGGCGGCCGCTGGGCACCTCTCGCCACAGCCGAGCCGGTCTCGGTGAAGTGCGGGCCCGCCTTGAGGGTCGGCTGCCCCGACCGCTTGGCCGGGTGCTGGAGGGCGAGTTGGAGGCTGGGCCTGGGACGTGGTGGAGCGGAGCGGGAAGGAGGCAGCTTTGCGCCCGCCTGCTCCGGACCGCTCCTCGGTGTGCCTGCCGGAGTCTCTGAGGCAGCGGTGGGAGGCGAGGCAGGCCTGGTCTGGAGCCAGCCAGCCTGCCGGTTCTGCGCACGCGCAGATCGGCCTGTCGCACGCGCATGCGCAGATCGGCCATCGCACGCGCACACGCAGATCGGCCGTCGCACGCGCACGCGCAGATCGGCCCGTCGCTGTCCGCCATTTTTTTTATTTTTATTTTTATTTTTTGCGCGCCCAGGTCAGGGTCGCGGCATGCATGGACGGCGCAAGTGGGGTCTCAACCTGAAAAAGGTTGAGAACCACTGATCTAACTATTTAACCAATTTTACATGTCTTGCTTTTCTTAAAGGTTGAAGCATGGCAACTAGACCAAAATTTTGCTTCCCATCCAGGAAGTTTAATCAATTAAAATAAAAAAATAGTTAAGCAGAGAGGCAGGGAGTCATTGGAAGGTACCAACTCTTGCCATGCCAACTTCAGTGGTTTCTCCTCAAAAATTTAATAAATTTTAGTCCAGTTGCCATGATTCAATCTTTTAGATACCTTTGGCCTGGATGATTGAGTCTTCATTAATATATAGCAATACATTAGGGGGGAGAAACTCCTGAAGTTGATGTGTCAATAGTTGGTACATTCCAATGATTTTCTGACTCTCTGCCTAATTTTTTATTTTGACTGATGAAGCTTCCTGGATGGAAAGTGAAATACCTTAGTTTAACAAATTTTGATCCAGTTCCCATGATTCAACCTTTAGATACCTGGATGTGTCTTCATTGACATAATGTCTTGCTTTTAATTTTGATTTAGAATGTAATACTTATTTTATGTACAGGTAGTTCTAAATTTATAACCATTCATTTAGCAACTGTTCGAAGTTACAATGGCATTGAAAAAAGTGACTTATGACTGGTCCTCACATTTATGTCCATTATAGCATCCCCACAGCATGTAATAAAATTCAGGCTCTTAGCAACTAGCATGTTTTTATGATGGTTGCAGTATCTTGGGGTCATGTGATCAAATGTGTGACCTTCCCAGCTGGTTTCTGACAAGCAAAGTCAATGGCAGAAGCCAGATTCATTTAATGATCGCATGATTCATTTAGCTGCAATGAACTACTAAAAAAACCATGGCAAAAAGGTTCTAAAATTGAGTGTAACTCACTGCCTTGCTTAGCAACTGAAATTCTGGTCCCAGTTGGGGTCATGTCAAGGACCCCGATAGGTTACATTTCTTTTAACATCTTTAATACCTTGAGGGCTCGCATAAATATAAAAATAGTACCAACTCTACAAATGAGCATGGCTTGCAGCCATTTTCCTTCTCATTCTAGGTTGCCACATAGAACAGAGGGAGGGGGGTTGCCCAGGTGCTTCATTAGTCAAAATAATCTTCTGTCCCATGGGAACCAAAGTCATCAGCTGCTCCCAAAACTAGGGACTGGGCATTGCATAAAAAGCCCATCAAATAATCATATTGGGAAATGTAGTTGCTTGCATAGTTTTATGTGTGGGACATTTAATTTTGTATTGGGCAATTGTTACTTGTGTACTCAGACTTGGTTTCACTTTTAATCATACTGATACTTTGTAACTAATAAACATGTTGTCAACACTGCTAACATTGGATGTTCTTGCTTTGACATTATATGAAGAGGCAGCAACTCTCTGTATAAGCTGTGTGGTATTTTTAGAGTTAAATTAGAAGATGCTGGGAGGGGAGAAGAAAGAATGTATGTGGGGATTAGTTAAGATAAGAAACCGCAGGCTACAGAATGTTCTCCAAACTAATTGGGGAATGTGATTTATGACTGCAAATGAGAGGAAGGAAATATGCTGGAATATTATGTGCTCAGGGAAGGGGAATTCAGATCTTGGCATCCACCATGCTGGGCTGACATTTTGTTTCATGATTAAAGACTTTTTAGGATAAACAATGCCTGGAAGTGTTTCATTAGTCGGAAACCATGACATCATGCCAAGATCTACTTTCTTTTCAAACTACCTGGGGTCCTGAACTCCAGCCACTGTCTCTAGGCTTGAGAGAAGCTGGCAAAGATTCAGGAGGGAAATTTCATCATGAGAAAAGAGAACCTGCTTGAAGACGGTGACCCGGCAACTGCTGATACCTCAGAGGAGGAAGCAACAGACAACATGCTCTGGGAAGATGAGTTTTTGCAAATGGAGGCAGGACCCAAGCAGCTAGAAGAGCTGATCTGGCCATCAGCCCAGGCCTAGCCCAATGGAGACTCCAGATGCCTCGAGACTGCCTTGCCATCCTCAATGGCTTCAAAAGCAGACCAGTGGAGAGCTACCAGATCGTCTGCCACTGAAGTCACTGGAAAGATTTGAAAAGCTAGAGAAGAGAAGCAGAAATCAACTCCTGATGAGAGGAGCCTACAGCCCCTCCATTGCAGATCAGACAACCTTCCAGATCCTGTCTTCCCCTGCCAGAACCTCCAGCCCTACAGAGAGACGGAACCCCAGTCTGAGGCCTCTGCAGCAAGGGGGAGTTTGGCATCCCCCGCAGGTGGATGGTCAGCAACCTCTGAGCTTGCCACAGCTAATAGAGGCATTGCAACAGCTTGGAGTGGTGCAGAAGCCAGAAGATCAGCAGCTGGTGGGAGGATGACCACAGCAAGGAGATTAGTCACCACCCCCGAACAAACAGCAACCACTGAAGGGCCTACAGCAGCAGGGGGCATGGCCACAGCCCCTGAACATGCAACCCCTGGGCATGCAGCAGCAGTCAGGATGGGACCAGCAGCAATGAGGGTGTGCAACAGAGACAATGGGGGGCCCAGCAGCTATTAATTGCTCCACCATTCAGAGCAACCATTGATGGGGACCCAGAAAAGCTGATTTTCTTCTTCAACCAAGTGCGCTCTCATTTGAACTGCTGGGCCTATCTCTACCCAGACCCAGGCGCTATGGTCAATGTGATTGTATCCAGCCTAGAGGGAGAAGCATCTGAATGGCTGAACAATTTATATAATGAGCAAGCCCCCAGATTGGAGGACCCCCACCTCTTCCTCCTAGGGCTGAGAGAAAGATTTAAGGACTCATCCATTGGCTTCAAAGCAGGAGAACAAATCCAAAAAATAAAACAAGCCAGCAGGTCTGACCTGGGGTATGTATGAGAGTTTCAAAGACAGCAGGTCAGATATAGAAATGGACTCACTTCATTGAGGGATTAGACGACCACCTCTCTCAGGCCTGTATCTATCGAGCAGTACCTGATCAGCTGCAAGAATGGTACCAGACAGCGGTGAGGCTAGATGTTCAGCTTGCCTGCTATAAGAAGTCGCCCCCACCTGAATCCGAGCTGAAACCAGAGCAACCCGAATGGCAATCACCCCCACAAAAATCTCCAACTGCTGCAATGGCTGAAAGACCCAGGCCACCTGCAGGCCCATCAATTAAGTGTTTCTGGTGCAGACAGGAGGGACATCGAGCAGCAAACTGTTCAGTCCCCTACTCCGAACAACAGAATAAACTGGGACCAGCAGTGAGAAAGAAACCTGACCAGCAGCTAACGAGAGAGAAATCCACCCGGATCACACAGGAACCTGTTGCCCAAGTCACATCCCCCACACAGGAGGATGCTGGGACTCCGGATGGACCTGTCCCTGCTCTATCCTCCTTTGATAGTGATGACAAAGGAAGAATGACCAATGGTGAGTCAACACATCCTGCCTTTTTCACTGCCCGCCAAGCTTATAAACGGGGGCACAAATAGACTTAAATGTGCTAATCAATTCTGGATGTTCCTGGTATATCATTAGCCTGCCATTTGCCATGAAAATGGGCCTATTGGCAAAACAGCTCTCCAAATCCGTGAGGTTTGAGAAAGCCGATGGCTGCCTAATGGGAGGGACTTTAGTCACGCAATTAACTGAACCCCTATGCCTAGAAATAGGTGAGCACTGGGAGTTTATTCACTTCCTGGTGGCCCCAAAAATGGCTGAGACTGTGATCCTAGGATTAGCCTGGTTGGACAAATGGAAACCATTTTTCTGGTGGGAGAAAGGAATGAGAACTGTGAGACTACCTGTAGGGCCTAAACCTCCCACTGATTCAACTGACATTGCAGGACACTTTAGGCCCATGGGGGCAAATCTATGGCATGTGTGCCACAGGTGGCATGCAGAATTGTCCCTGTGGGCATGTGCACCATCACCCTGGAGGGAGGTGGGGCCAGACTGCTCCCCTCTGCCTCTCCACATGCACCTGCACTCTTGGCTCTCTTTCTGTCTGCACTAAGAGCCAGGGAGCAACTGCAAGAGCTGGGCAGATCCGGGCTGTATGGTGGAGGCAGCTGCCACCACAAATCCAGATAAGCCTCTGGAGTGATTTTTGCGGTGCTCCAGTGGCCCAATCTGGGCTCCTCTGCCACCTGGATCAGCCA
The DNA here is from genome assembly GCA_034064705.1 of Bothrops alternatus. Lineage (NCBI taxonomy): Eukaryota > Metazoa > Chordata > Lepidosauria > Squamata > Viperidae > Bothrops > Bothrops alternatus. The sequence continues at coordinate 50,492 of JARGCV010000256.1, read as the reverse complement.
TGGGGGGCTGCAAAATCCCCAACCCACTGTGCGGATTGCCCTGCTACTGTCGCCGTTCCCCCTGTGGTATGGATTGTGTGCTGCTGCCCCCACCCGCCGTGCGAATTACGCTTCTGCCCCGTTACCACTCACCCACCAGGCAGATCGTGCTGCCGCCGTTCCCCACCCACCCAACGCGTTTTCCAGACCTGTGGCACCTGTAAAATCGTCCCATGGCCATAGATGCGAGTTCCAGAGGTTTGGAAAAAGCTTCTGCTGCCCAGATTGGCCATGGGGGGAGTGAAATCACTCTGCAGCCCTAGATCTGGGTGGCAGAAGCATTTTCCAGGCCTCCAGTGCCCATAAAATCACCCCACGGCCATGGATGCAAGCTCCAGAAGTGTTGAAAATGCTTCTGCCGCCCAGATCGGCAGAGAGATTGAGCCAGCAGGAAAGCAAAAGTGTGGGGAAAGGAAAGTGTTGCAGAGTAAGCAAACTTACAAAAAGGGGATCTCTCTCTTTCTCTCCCCCCTCTCTCTCACACACACATATACACACACACACACACTTTCCCCACCCCTTCAATATTATCTCTTCTCCATCCCCTTCAATATTATTTCTTCCCTCACCCCCTTCAATATCATCTCTTCCCCCACCCCCTTCAATATTCTTCTTCCCCCACCCCCTTCAATATCATCTCTTCCCCCACCCCTTCAATATCTCTTCCCCCACCCCTTCAATATCTCTTCCCCCACCCCCTTCAATATCTCTTCTTCCCCCACCCCTTCAATATCATCTCTTCCCCCACCCCTTCAATATCTCTTCCCCCACCCGCTTCAATATCATCTCTCCCCTTCAGCAGCACCCAAGCAATGCCTCTCGCAGCTCCAGCTGAATCTCTGCCTGAAGACTGCACAAGGCTGCCTGCCACCCCCAATCAGCTGGAGTTGCACGCGCTGATCCTGGGCTCTCAGCAGGACCCAGGCAACATGCAGTTCCAGCTGACTTTCCCACAAGCCTGTGCGGCGCTGCTGCTGCTTCCCCTCATCCACTTTTACACTTTTTTAAACATTTTTTTTACAGTGCTATTCAACCCGTTGTATGCATACCACCTGCCAGGTGCAAACGTACCACCGGTTGAAAAGCCTTGTCATGGACCCCAGTTCCCATAATCCTGTAGCTATGCTGGCTAGAAATGCAATGCCTTATTTTCTCTGCAGTATGCCCCTAGGAGGCAGTAGGTCTGTGGGATTTAGATGTACTGTATTTAAACATTTGTTTCTTCTGCCTAATTTATTAAATCAACATCTAATTCAAAATTAAATGTTTCTGAGAAATCCAGGGTGGTTTACAAAAAAAACTCTCAAAGACAGTTATTGTAAAGCATCACTAGCACTGCTTAAAACAATATTAAAAGTATGTATTTTAAGAAATAAAAATATTAGTAGTAATTTACTTAGTGCTGTTTGACCATAAAATGTGGTATTGTTCTACATATGCCTGGCTGAACAGTGTTTGGAGTTTCCTCTAAAAGGGTGAGGGATGCACTGTTCATATTTTCCTTGGAACAAAGTTCTATAATTGGGGTGCTGTCTCTGAGAAGGCTCTGCTCATGGCCACTATTCCATAAACCAAACCAGGGGGACCATCTGGTCTAAATGGATGGTAAACATAGATGGTTAGGGGGCTGGAGGCTAAAACATATGACAAATGTTTGTGGGAATTGGGTGTGTCTAGCTTAGTGAAAAGGACTAGAGGTAGTGACATGATAGCAGTGTTCTAATATTTGATAGTTGCCACAGAGAAGAAGGGGTCAACCTATTTTCCAAAGCATCAGAAGACAATAATAGATGGAAACTAATCAAGAAGAAAATCAGCCTAGAACTAAGGACTTGTGAAAACAACTAACCAGTGAAAAGACTTGCCTTTAGAACTTGGAGGCTTTTAAGTAGAAATTGGATATTCCATTGTCTGGAATGGTATACTTCCCCTGTTTCAGCAGGGGCTTGGACAAAATACCTCAAAGGTCTCTTACAACTCTCTTACTCTTTGAGAGAAGCACTGCCAACCTCTCCCCCTCCCCTCATCCCTTCCTGGGCACAGAGGGAGGGAGGGAAAGAAGGAAGGAGGGGAGGGAAACAGGAAGAAAGGGAAGGAAAGAAGGAAGGAGATGGGAATGAAAAGGAGGAAGGGAGGAAGGAAGGAAGGGACGGACGGAGGGAGGGAGGGAGAAAGGGAGGGAGGGAAGGAGATTGGAATAAGAGGGAGGGAGAAGTCCTGCCTTAGCACTTGGCCACCAGCAGCCCGGTTGCCCTTTCGCCATCCCCTGGTGGTCTCCCATCCTATTACTGAGGATGCTTTGGTTACAAAGCCAGGTCTCCTTGCAAGGAGAGGGAGTGGGCCTCCCTCTGACCCATGCACTTTGCCCTCCTGAACCCACCATGAGCAACATGGCCAAGGAGACCGAGCACATAAGCAGTAGCCTTGAGGAGGAGGTAAATGCAGCTGGGCACCCCTTCAGGTAAGTGCGACTAGGGTAGGCTGGGCTGTGGGATCCTGGTGCTGTGGGAGCTCAAGGGCCAGGCTGGGTGTTTGACCTCCACTGCCCAGTGCTCCAGGTAGTCCATGCCACTGTCCAGGGGCCCCCTGCATGGCCTGAGGATCAGTGAGGCTCCTCCAGTGGACCATGCCCAGTGCTCACCCTGGTCCCATTCCCCTTGTCAGAGACTTTCAATCTGCCCCAGGCCTGCCCAGGCATGCACAAGTGCCCCTGATGTGAGTGAAGAGCTGGCCACACCCACCCAGTAGGTCATGCCCATGCCAGCCACACCCACCCAGCAGGCCATGCCTACCCAGTGGGCCACGCCCATCCGGCACCCGACAATAAATAAGTGGGGTTTGGGTTGCAGTATGGGCACTCACTCTCTAAAAGGTTCACCATCACTGATCTAGGGTACTGAATTTCAAATGAGGGGATAGAAATGGATCCTGCAAAAGTGAAAGCTGTATTGGAATGGTAACCCTCTCGCACCTGTAAACAACTTCAATGCTTTCTGGGGTTTGCTAACTTTTACTGCAAATTTATCTCCTCTTTCACAAAAATAGCCATGCCAATAACTAACTTATTAAAAATGGGGAGAGGGGTGGAGAAACCCTGACCTTGTCAGCCATTGTCTTGGTCCCTAGAATGTCAAGCGGCATTTGAGAAACTAAAAAGACTCTTTTCAGCTGAACCTGTTCTCAAGCACCCTGATCCTGAAAAGCAATTCATCATTCAAGCCAATGCAAGTGATGAAGCTGTGGGTGCTTTTTTCTTACAAAAAAAATCACCATGGGGAGTTACAACCCTGCGCTTACACTTCCCAGAAGCTAACCAACACTGAGAGGAGATGGGCCATTTTGGAGAAAGAAGTTTTTGCGGTACAATGGGCATTACTAATGTGGCGTCATTTTTGGGAAGAGGGGGAGATACCTTTTGAAGTATGGACTGATCATAAAAATTTGGAAGCTCTGAAAACCCCCTGAAAATTATCCCTGAAACAGGTCCTATGGGCTCAATACTTCAACCATTTTAATTTCACCTTAAAGTATTTCCCAGGGGATAAGAATTTTTTGGCTAACACCTTGTCTAGAATGCCCCAGTTCAAAAGTCATCAACTCCATTATTCCCCTGCCGCAGTCTCTTCTCAAATAACAACTAGAAGGCAATCACAAGGACCACCTGCTGGTCATGACCATCGCTTACTGGAGGAATTAAAGGAGCAATTAGAGACTGACACCTGGTTCAAAGACAACAAATCTATTTTAACCCTTAGGGGAGGACTAGCCTGGAAAGACTCTAAGTTATACCTCCCAGATGGCCTCAGACACCAAGCCCTTCAGCAGAGTCATGATGCAAAGCAGATGGGTCATTTTGGGGTTCCTGAAAACGTTGCATTTAATGCGGAGGCAATTCTGATGGCCTGGGAATAAAAAGAGATGCTGAGAGTTATGTGAGGAGCTGTGCTATCTGTGCTGCAATAAAAAGATGTCCTGGGAAACCTCCAGGATTGCTGAAACAAGTGGCTGATACTTTCCAGCCTTGGGAAGAGATAGTCATGGACTTTATAGTAGAGTTGCCAGAGAGCAAGGGAAACACCGTAATATGGACTGTAATTGATCTATTTTCCAAACAAGTGCATTTAATTGCTTGCTAACCAAGATTTTTTTTGAAACATCGGCTCCATGCAGCCCCGAAGTGGATTATTTCTCACAGGGGTGTCCAGTTTAGTGCAAAGTTCTGGAGGTGGTTTGTTAAACTGTTTGGGTTGACTTAGGGATTTTCTTTGACTTTTCATCGGAGTACAAATGGAGCGGCTGAAAAAGCTAACACAATGGTGGAACAGTACCTCAGATGCTATGTTAACTACCAGCAGACTAATTGGGCTAACCTCCTGCCTTTCACAGAGGTAGCTTACACCAATACTGTGCATAGTAGCACTGGACTCAACCCATTTAAAATAGTAACAGGTCAAGATTTTGTACCAATGCCTGAGTACCCCCAGGATCCTCCTACTTCCCAGATTTTGGATCAATGGGCAAGATCTTTCCAGGGGGGTTGAGTGAATGTGAAGAAAGCATTGACCAAGGCTATCAAGGTTTACAAGGAGCAGGCAGACAAATGACACTCCCCTCAAAACCCTTTTTATGTTGGGTAATTGGTTTATCTTTTAACAAAATATTTAAGGTTAAAGTTACCCAGAAAATTGGGGCCAAAGTTCCTTGGTCCTTTTCCCATCACAAAAATCATAAAACCTGTTACAGTGGAATTGAAACTTCCATGATTGTTGGGAAAAGTCCACTCTGTGTTTCATTGTAGTCTGTTGAAACATATGTCTGAATCTTCTTTAAGACCTAATCCAAAGAAGCCACCAAGTCCAGCAGTGGTAGAGGGGGAGACACATTATGAAATAAAATGCATTCTTTTTTTTTCAAGTATTCTTTACTTTAAAATATCCCATTCTTCTTCTTCTTTTTTTTTTTAAAGAATATTTTTATTAATTTTTTCAAGTTTTTTACAGAAAAAAAAACAACTCAACTTGTAACAATCATTTAAAACATTTGCCATATAATCAAAATAAGTGCTCGGTACCCCCACCACCACATCCTCCTAAATCTATACTGTCCCCCTCATCTTTCCATCTAACTACCTACTTTTCCCTTTCTCTACTTCTCCACTTCCCCTCCGCCCACCTCTATCCCCTTTCTTCTCCCTCTTGCCCTCTTCCTACTTGCCTCACCTTCACTCCTCCTTCCTTTTCCGTCCAATGTGGTGCCCAGCGGCCTTCCGAGCAACCTCTTGATACCTATAAATAAATACTTACTCTCATCTAAACCCCAATTACCGTTGAGAAAACATAATATGACAATTATTAACACCCTCCCACCTCCCCCCCCGGCTTCCCAGAGTGAGTACAGGGTAAAAACGCAAGAAACCCCACTAAACTACTATTATATAACTGTTTAACTATATACCAAATGTAATTCCTTCAATTGATATTTCTTTTGTATATAGTCTATCCATTTTTTCCAATCCATCAGAAATTCTTCACTTGAATGATTTTTCAAGTATGCAGATATCTTAGCCATTTCCGCAAAATTAACCACTTTTAATGTCCATTCTTCAATAGATGGTAACTCAGATGCCTTCCAATATTGTCCCACCAGTAATCTTGCTGCAGTAATCAAGTTCAAAATCAGCTTAGTCTCTATGGTGGTACAGTCTTTCGTAATGCCCAACAAAAACAACTGTGGTGAAAATTCTATACGCTTTTTCAATATATTTTGAAGAATCCACCAAATTTTTATCCAATAAGCCTTAATTTTTTTACAAGTCCACCAAACATGAAAATAAGTAGCATCTGTCGATTCACATCTCCAACATTTGGGTTGCATATCTGGATACATAAGTGACAATTTTTTTGGGTCTAAATGCCATCTATAAAACATTTTATAAAAATTTTCTCTTAAATGCTGTGCTTGCGTAAATTTTACATTTTTCACCCATATTCTTTTCCACGTTTCCATCGTAATTGGATGTCCAAAATTACGTTCCCACTTGATCATACAATCTTTAACTAATTCAGTTCCAGAATCAATTTCAAGTAATACATCATATAATCTTTTAATATGCATAATTCTTTGATCTCTGACTTGTTTAATTAATTTTTCATCCTTTAACAAAACCCAGCTTTACATCTTTTTGCCATCTTGCCTGAAGTTGTATATGTGAATACCAATTGTGGTCTAAACCTTCTTCCCTTAATCTATTTAGTGACTTCAACTCTAAATTATTCCCTTCTTTAGTTAAAAGCCTCTCATAGGGCACAACATCTTGAGTTTGTTGTCTATTTACACTCTCTATTGCGTGCCTGGGAACTGTCCATAAAGGAATTTTCCCACTTAACTTATAATAATACTTTTTCCAGACCCGCAACAGTGAATTTCTCAATAAATGCTCTCTAAAACCCCTATCCAACTTTTTGTCATAAACTAGATATGCATGAAACCCATACAATAATCCGTACCCTTCTATATTCAATATTCTTTCGTTAGTCAAGTTAACCCAGTCACTTATTGCTACTAGAGCTGCTGCATAATAATATAGTTTAAAATTAGGCATTTTCAGACCACCTCTCTCTCTTATGTCTTGAATAATTTTTAATTTAACCCTTGGTTTCTTGCCATTCCAAATAAATCTGTTAATACCTTTCTGCCACTCCTCTAAATTCCCATCCTTTTTAAGTATTGGTAACATTTGAAATAAAAATAAAAATTTCGGCAATACATTCATTTTAATTGCAGCTATCCTACCCAGCATAGATAATTGTAGTTTTTTCCAGTTATCCATTTCTATTTGTACCTTGTTCCATAAAAATTCATAATTATTCTTATATAATTTCCCATTTGAAGCTTCTATATAAATTCCCAAATATTTAACTTTCTTAACTATCTCACAGCCTGTTATGCTTTCCAAATCTTGTTTTGATTTATCATCTAAATTTTTAACCAACATCTTTGTCTTGGATATATTTAATTTAAAACCAGATACTCTTCCATAATTTTGAATAATCTCCATCAATGTCTGAGCCGATTGTATTGGATGTGTCAACGTCACAAGTAAGTCATCCGCAAAAGCACATAGTCTATAATCATGTTGTCTGATCTGGACTCCTTTTAATTCATCTGAAGCTCTAATCCTATTCAGTAAAACCTCTAAAGTTAAAACAAATAATAAAGGAGATAGAGGACAACCCTGCCTTGTACCTTTCTCTATATTAAATGAATCTGTTAGTTGTCCGTTCACAATAATCTGCCCTTTTTGCTTCTGATAAACTGCTGATATAGCATTGATAAACTGATCCCCCATTCCCATCTTAGCTACTAATCTTTTCAAGAATAACCAGTTCAGTCTATCAAAGGCTTTTTCTGCATCCAGAAACATAAGAACTGCCGGCACTTGAATATGTTTATCCAAATATTCCAATATATTCACAAGTTGTCTAATGTTGGTTTTCATCTGCCTCCCTTGTAAGAATCCAGTTTGGTCAGAATGGATTATTTGAGTTAGGACTGACATTAATCTATTAGCCAAAATTTTCGCAAAGATCTTGTAGTCAGTATTTAACAATGAGATAGGTCTAAAATTTTCCACTTGAACATTATCTTTTCCCTCTTTAGGGATCAAAGAAACAAAAGCCGTTTTCCATGAAGGTGGTACCTGGCCACCCTCTTGTATATTTACAAATAACTCTCTCAACGATTCCACCATTTCCTCTTGAAGATGCTTATAATAAATCGCTGTTAGACCATCAGTTCCAGGAGATTTTCCCGTTTTCAGTTGCTTAATCGCAGCGATAATTTCATCTGGTATAATCAATGCATTTAATCTATCTCTTTGTTCCGAAGTAATTTTCAAAATATTTTGATTTTGTAAAAAGGCATCTATCTCTTTCTCTTGAACTTTCTCTTCAGAATACAATTTGGTGTAGAACTCTAGGAAAGCTTTTTTAATAATTTCTTGCTGAAATACTTCTTGGCCCTTATATTTTATTTTCTCAATTATACGAGATTTTTGTTTTTTCCTTAATGTATATGCCAACCATCTGCCAGGTTTATTAGAGTTAAAAAATGTATTGTGTTTAGCATATTGTAAATTCCTGGCTACTTGGTCAGTCATCAACAAATCAAATTGTTTCCGTAAAATCTTTATCCCTTCTTTAATATTACTATCATCTGGTTTCTTTATTAATAACAACTCTTTTTTCCTTATTTCCTCTTCTAACACTCTCCTTTTTTCCTCTTGTTTACGTCTATACCTTTTGTTCATTTCAATTAAAATCCCACGCATATAAGCTTTACTAGAGTCCCACACCACTTCTATTGACGTTTCCTTATTCATATTTAACAAAAAAAATTCCTTCATAGCCTTTTTACATTCTTCCACATTTGTATCATATTTAAACAAATTTTCATTAATTCTCCAAGATCTTCTAGAAAACTGCCCAGTCTTTAATTCCATCATAACCGGATTATGATCTGATAAAACATTAGGTAAAATTTTTACTTTCTTTAACTTTAAAATAAAGTCACTACTAGTTAAAATAAAATCAATCCTAGAAAATGATTTATGTCTATCAGAAAAGAAAGTAAACTCTTGATCCTTGCCATGCCTTTCTCTCCATATATCTGACAAATTAAAATCATCCTTAATATCAAAAAAGGATTTAGGCAAAATAGAGCGCGATTGTGGAACAGATGAGGTCTTTTTCTTATCCAAACCAACATCAAGAATACCATTCCAATCTCCCATTAAAATACAAGACCTATAATCCAATTGTATTAATGTTTTATGTAATAGCTTATAAAATGTACCTTGTTGCTGGTTTGGAGCATATATACCCATCAAAAGAACTTTCATCCCATCTATTAAAATTTCAATAGCTAAAAATCTACCTTGATTATCTGCTTCTATTAATTTAGCTCTTATATGATTTTTAACATATATAACAATTCCATTTTTTTTCTCTAAAGATGCTGCCACAAAATGTGTACCCAACCTATTATTTATCAAATATTTCTGATCAGAAATTCTAATATGTGTTTCTTGTAAACAAATTACATCATTTTTACATTGCTTCAAATAATGAAATATCTTCCTCCTTTTCTGTGGCGAATTTAAACCATTCACATTCCATGTCAAATATTTATTTGACATGAGCTTTTTGTGAAAGCTTCTGCAAGACCAAATCCACTTCTTGTTTCTTCTTAGGCCTTGCTCCCATGGCTTCCAGTGATGCTGCTTGCTTTGTATAAATTGGCTGTACTTTTTCTCTTTGATCCGTATATTTAATAACTTCACGTGCATGCCTTTGTTCTTTGGGCTTCTCTACTTCCAAAGGTTGAAAAATATCAATACACTGCATTGTCTGCTCAACCACGACTCCTTTATCCAAATCTAGCGTTGATGTTAGTTGAGATTCCATAGATTGTGATGATTCTGTATCTTTAGCAGGATCCGCCCTCTTAAGTCTTGGAGATGTAAATTTAGCACCCATCAATATATTCTCAAAAAAATCTTTCGCTTTGGCAACTGAAGTCAAGCGATATCTATTATTCTGAAAGAAGAAAGAAAGTCCAGAAGGAGCCTCCCATCTATATTGTATCTCTCTTTTTTTAAGTTCCTCCGTCAAAAATGAACAGTCTTTCCTTGATCTCAACATTTTTGGAGGTATCTCCTTCAGAACCTGTACTTCTTGACCTGCAACGCTTAATTGTTTATTATAAGCTTTAGTAAGAATCCAATTTCTAAATTTTCTTGTACTAAAATATATCACAATGTCTCTGGGCAAATTTCTTTGTGCTGCTATACGTGAATTCATCCTGAATATCCGCTCAATCTGCCAGGCAACATTTTGAGCTCCATCTTCCAAAAAAGTTGCCAATGCTTCAACGAAAATTCTTCTTAATTCCTCTTGATTCTCCTTTGCGACTTCTTTAAAGCCCCTGATTCTGATAGCCATCTGCATTTGATTGTATTGTGTCATAACAGCCTGATCCTGAAGATCAGTTCTAATCTCTTCTATTTTTTCCTCCATCTGTTGTTCCATACCTTCCAACTTCTCCTCAACTCCCACAGTATAATCCCACACCCCTTTAATGGCTTCAACAATATCTTCTCTTATCTCATTATTGCGAATTTCTATCATGTCTTTTAAATCTTTTGTCTGTTCTTCCATCTTTTCCTCCAGCTTATCCAATTTGTCAGTCACTGTGGATAATACAGTAGATAATGCAGCCTGCAAATCTTTCATTGTAAGCATTTCTGGAGGGGCTTGTATAAGAGAGGCTTGAGATTCTGTGGGAATCGGGGGTGCAGAGGTTGAGGAAGCAGGCAAAGTGCTTGATTGTGATTTAGAGAGCTGACCTGGGGAAGGCAAAGCTGCCTTCGTTATAGCCGCCCTCTGTCTCGTCGTCATTTTAAATATTTTAGTTATAAAAAGAAAAAAAATTTATTGCCAGATTTACTCCTCTTCTTATTTATTTATTTATTTATTTAATTTCTATGCCGCCCTATTCCGGAGAACTCAGGGCGGCTCACAGCATATTTTTATTTTCTTATAACTTCCAACTTGCTTTATAAAGTAAAAATTCCAATCAAAATGGTTGCTGCGGCTTGGCTTTCGAAAGAGAAAAAGAAAGTTCACTTTCACTTTCCACCACTTTCACTCCGCAAAGGAAACTGTCGCCATTTTGAAAGAATTATGTTGATTTTAAAAAGTTTTAGATACATAGGCAGAAACAATGTAGCAGAATACTTGCGATAAACAGAAGACTCCTGTATTCACTCCGTCTGTAGAAAACTTCTATTATTCATTCTTAAAAGCAGAGGCGGTCACGACGTCTTTTTCTGTCAGCCGACAGAAGCGTCTCTGGGCAGGAGCGTTTCAAGTGCCTAGGGAGCACACCCTCTTTGTCCCTGAAATTTTTTTCCAGGGATCTTAGAGGGACTCAACCTTGCTCTTGATGCTCTTCACCTCTTCTTCGCCCGAAGAGGGGATTTTTCACCGCAAAAAACAGCTGGTGTTTGCTGTTTTTTTTTTTTTTTTTTGCGGCTTTACAGACCCAGGGAGCGGAGCCTCACAGAGGAGACTCTAGCGACACCGGCGGTGCCACCGGAAGCCCCCGAAATAAAATGCATTCTTGATTCTAGGTTGTACAAGGGAAAGTTACAGTACCTCATTCAGTGGAAAGGCTATCCCCTGTCAGAATCTACTGGGTAAAATGTGAAAGCAGACAGGTTAATAAAAAAAGTTTTATGATAAATATCCTCACAAGCCTCAAGGAAATGCTTAACCTGCTTTTTGTTTCCCCTACAGGAGACTCTTTCTTTTTGAGAGGGGCTGACTGTCAACTCTACAAATGAGCATGGCTGCAGCTATTTTTTCTTCTCATTCTAGGTTGCCACATAGAACGGAGGGAGGGGGGTTGCCCAGGTGCTTCATTAGTCAAAATAATTTTCTGTCCCATGGGAACCAAGGTCATCAGTTGCTCCCGAGACTAGGGACTGGATGTTGCATAAAAAGCCCACCAAATAATCATATTGGGGAACATAGTTGCTTGCATAGTTTTATGGGTGGGACATTTAATTTTGTAGTGGGCAATTGTTACTTGTGTATTCAGACTTGATTTCACTTTTGACCACGCTGATACTTTGTAACTAATAAACATGTTCTTTGAGGAATTCTCAAGCCTTGGAGTTCTGCTTTATTTGTCTCTGTCTGTCGGACCCATGACAAATAGAGTATAAATAACTTATAAGTTCAATCATTATCTGTTATGTTTGGCTTTTTCAGACTGGATTCCATAGACCCCTAAGGGTCCATGGGAACTATTTTTATTTATTTATATTATGCCTTTGTTATTTTTACAAAAATAATGAAGCAAACATATCCAATATATCTTCCTTCTCCTGTTTTCCCCACAACAATCTGTGAGGTGGGTTGGGCTGAGAGAGTAACTGGCCAAAGGTCACCAAGTTGGCTTTCATGGTCAAGGTGGGACTTGAACTCAGTCTTTTGCTTTCTTAGCCTGGTCCTTAACCACTAGACCAAACTGGCTTGGGATAGGTTCACTGGGACTAATGGAGAAAGAAACTCTGTAAACAACTAAACTTTATTCCCTTATACAGAAGTGTTTTCCCCCTTCTTTCAGGCCTTGCAGATATTAAAATCCTCCCCACCTATGAAGGATTTTTTTTTTGCAAGGAACTAGGGGGTTAAAAGGAACCCTTGAATATATTCAGTCATCCATTCCCATCTTGATGCTACTGTTCAAGGGCATACATAGCAATTTTATTATACTTGAGTAGAAAGAGTGGAGCTTGTTTGTTGATATTCAGAAGCCCCATCCTTCTTGATTGCTTAAAGAACAGGTTCTGCACCCTGAAAGAGTTTGAGCCTCCACATGTTTTGTGGATTAGAAAGAATAAAAATTTGTCAAGTGATTTGGCAGTGTTAAACATATAACATCTATTTAATGCTATAACAACAACTCTGTGAAAATCCCATATGAAAGGTGTACTTCCAAAATAGTAATTAAAAGAATACACAAAACCTATAGGATGTAGTTTCTTTTACATTGGATGTAGCTAATAGTGAAACATGCCTGAGATAAACTTTGCATACAGTCAATGAGGTTAATCTATCTAAAAATGTCTTGTAATATTTAGATCTCAATGCAAAGAGAAGAAACCTAAATTTGAATCAATTATATTTTAATCCATGGGAATTGTAAGGTGGATGGGGGAGAATAAATTTGATACAAAGTAAAGGTAATAAGGAAACAGGCCCATAATAATGCAGTGAGCAAAAGAGAGCTTTCTATGATGTAACATTAGGATTATTCCCACATCCATCCTTCAGCAGCTGAACCAATTTACTTTTGGCTCAGCTGCTTTATACTTGAAACTAATGTGAAGCTAGTTTAATTGCTTGATATGCTGCTCTTCTGGGGAGCTTGCACAGAAGCAGTTTCTTCATTTCTGGAAATTTTTATCTCCCAGAAATTTGGCGGCAGACATGCTAAAAAGATCTTTCAAAAGCAGAGCTGGCTTGGCTCTTCCAGCTCCCAGAAATTGGCACAGACTGCCAGACAAAGTGAAATAAGGAGGGGGGCAGGCACTGTAAAACATTTTACACCACTTTATAACCTAGGATGCAGTTGAAAAAAGTGAAAAGCATTTTTGTATCCCAATCTCCCAAGCTGCTGCACAAAAGAAACCAAAAAGGCAACCCTGCTGCATCCTAGGATTGTTGGCAATAAAGGCAACAGCTAATCAGTTCAAAACAGCTTTGGCGGGATTGGGGACAAGAACTTATGGCAGAACTGTAAAAATATTTTCTACAAAGCATCCTCTAAAAAGGTATTTAATTCTTCCTCTAATGGTCTGAAATGGCCCTTTATATCTTGGGAGGAAAGATCAAACATTGAGAGCAGCTTCCGTTTTCCTTTTCTCCCTTCCACACCAGACGGAAGATGGGAAACAAGAGATTCTTTCTTGAGCCGCTTTGGAAGAGGGATCTTGAGAGAGGCGGCTCACTCTCCAAGCTCCAAGGAAAAGATTACGAGGAATTTACAGCTGCAGTTTCAACATAAGTTTGGCAATAAGTTTGACTTCTTGCTGACTCCCAACTGAAGCCGTACCCTCTCGCACGCCCCCAGCAGCGGACCTCCTGAATTTCACTTCCCTTTGTGAAAGTGAAAAGTTGAACTAGTGAAAAGCACTCCTGTTTATCCTGTCTCTGAGCAGAAAGATGCGGAGAACTGCTCTCCGGGATCTCAGGGCTCATCCACACCATCGGAGGAAATCGTGGATATGCGGGCAAAGCGTGGTGATACTGTCTTTGCTCCAAAGCAGACCGACCGAGAGCAAAAGCGAGCGGAGGCGCTCGCTGTAACGACGGGGTGGGTGGCTCCTCTGCCTTTGCAGCGGTAGCGCAGCTTCACCCTCCTAATAAGCAAAGCGACACCACGAACTGTATTAGCGTAATTGGGTTACAGCCGCTCTGGCAACGGGAATCTCGCAGGGCTCTTCTGAGTCCCTTCGCATTTCCTTCGTCGCATCTTGCCAGCCTCCGTGTTTTCCACCTTTTCTTTAGCCGCCCAACGAGAATGGAAAGCTGCTGGCTTAGAGATTGGAGCTCAGCAGCACGCGCCTCCGCCTCCCTCCGCAGGCAACCTCCGCCCTACTTCGCCTAGGCGGGGGATGCTACTTGGGCTCCTGACTGCCCTTGACACCAACCCTTCGCAGCGGGAGGAACAGCAGCCGCAACAACAAAAGCAGTCAAGGACAGGTCGGGTGACCGCGAACTTTTTTCCGCTCCTCCTCCTCGACCTCCGGTTGAAGGCAGCTTCAGACCGGCTGCACAAAAGGCCTCTCAGCCTCTTGCCGCCTCCTCCTCTCCCCGCTACGGATCACGTCACGGGAAATAAATAAATAATCCCATTCACTCAGTGACAGGGAGCAGGAACCGGCGCGGCAAGCTTAGAGCCAAAGGCCAACCCAGCCCAAGCTAGAGAAAGAGACAGACGAAGTCAGGTAACGTAAAAGAGATCCATGCAGGGGGTTGTTTAAGGCAAAACCTTTCCCCCTTGGCGCAGCTTGGGAAGGGGCGGCTGGGGTGGAGGCAAGGGGCGGTAGCAGCAGCCTGCAATTTGTTTATTTCTAGCCAAGCGTGCCCGTTGCCTACCGCTTCGTGTTTCTGACTCTGCTTCTAAAATGCTGCTGACCTCGGAGTGCGTGCCATTGTTTAGGAACATTATGACCCGTCTGGCCGCTGTTTCCCACCCCAGTCACGGAAAGCAGAGAAGAGTGTCCGGTTTGCCACCTCGCTACTACTGCTGCGGTTGGAACGCGTTGCTTTGGATTGGTGGCAGCCCCCCGCCATTCACCATGTGGATGCCTCCCTCACGGGCCGCCTTACTTGGCGTACGTGTGGGAGAAGTTCTAGTAAACGGTTGGCAAGCCGAAGGACTAAGGCGGCCACAAAGTTGAATGAACAAACAAACCTTCAAATCTTACCATCACCTCCGGCACTTGCAGAACTGCTTGCCCTTGGACAGGGGAGGTAAGCGCATAAACCCCGCCTCCTCCCCCTCCCATTTGATAGATGAGCAGAGATGCCCCAGTCACTTGAGAAGTTGGTAATCGCCCCTGTAGACAAAAATACCTTAGGCAGCGTACACGCAAGTTCCCGTTTTTTTTTCCACCCCGCCCCAGACATCACGCTATGGGGCGATACGGGAGCTTAGTCGAGGACCCACTTGTTCCAGGCCGTCACCCACCGAATTTCAGATTAACGTCCTTCCCCTTCCGACGCCGCAACATTTTGCAGCCGAATCCCCTGTGCTAGGAAACTAACAACACTAGTTTTACCTCTTTAAGAGGCCACAGCCTCTAGCATTGCTATTACGTTTCCCTCCACCCGGACCTAAAAGCAGCCATCTTGAAAGCAGTTCTGAACGGGGCTTCAATTCTACTTGGATAAGCACCGCAGATTGTTTGGGGGAAGGTGGCGAGGCTGGCGCACGCTGTCGTGCATACCTCTGGGGCCGGTCCGTTAATTGTGCGCTTCCGCAGGACCAGGACTAAGGCGGGACAGGAGCAGCCGTCCTGTCTCCGTATCCTGTTCGTTGCACAGCCCAGCCCTTTCCCCCTCCTCTTCAAATCCGGGAGAAACCGATTAACAGTCCCAGGGTGGGTGGGTAGCAGAGTCTCGGTACCGGAAATCCTCACAAACGTATGATTTGGGCCTCGAGCGGTCAATTCTTGTTTTCAGGCCCCACCTTGGACTTGGCCAATGAGAAACGCGTGGAGGCGGCCCAATTGAAAGGCACCGTCTTGATCCATCTATGGAGGGAGGGATGCCATGAGATGGGGTCTTGACTGATTTGCTGTCACCGGTTGGTTCTCGCTGGTTTGGAAGCCATCTGAGGCCACGTGGAGTGCCGCTGAACAGCTGGGATAGCTGTTAGCCAGCGAACATCAAGGGTGTTCTGTTCTGGGATGGTGAGGCATTGAGGAGACTGAAGGTTAAGTAACAACTCTTTTATTGAATCAACACACAAGCAGCTCTAACAGCCGCTTGACTCCTATTTATACCGGACTGCCACTAGGGGGCAGCCAATCAGTTTAAAACACTATTTGCGCCTAAAGTGCAGGCTTGTTATAATACACAGTGGTTAGAGCCTTATTTAAACATAATCATGTAACTGCTTTATAAATACCATTATAAAAAATGGGTTAATACACAACACCCCTTCCCCCTAAGTAATCACATATCACAATATTGAATGTAGTCTCGTAAATAGGCTGGCGGGTTTCACACCCGCTGCAATCGTGGCAGTGCCATCGGAGGCCCCCCGGTCTACCAGCCCTTTTGATAAGCTGGGTAGACCAGGATTCTTAGAGCCACTCACTCCAGGTAGACTGGTGCTTCCCTGGACTTTCAGGCTGGGTGAACCGATGCCTCTTGGAATGTCCTGGTTGGGTAGACCGTTTCCTCTCGGAATGTTCTCACTGGGTAGACCAGTGCTCATGTCACCCACTGACAGTCTGGGAAACAAGTCCGTCAACAAATCCCTTTCTGTTGACACAGTCTCTGCAGTTTGTAGTGACTCAGACAAGGATAAGTCACCTTGCCTCTCTGTTAGTTTCACAAAAATCAGGGGACTCAGGTGTGTTGCAGTTACCTGGCACCCCCCAGCTCTCTTTGCTATCAGCGGTCAGGGTTTGATTAGCCTGCTGCCATTGCAATTGGTTGATGTGGCACCGAACCACACGACCATCTTCAAAGGCCACCTCATATGTCTGGCCCTGACACCTTACAAACCACAGCTACCACCCACAGTGCCCCTTTGACCATAGTTCCTCGCCCAAACTTTGTCACTGATTTGCAGATTCCGTGGGGGCTTGGGTTGTGCTATCTCCGCAGCTGCCCAGTCCGGATGGAGATGGTCCAGCTTAGTGGTCAGCCGACGTCCCCATCTCAGTTCTGCAGGGCTGCAGCCTGTTGAAGTGCACGGAGTTGTGTGTTGGCAGAGCAAAAAGTCTGCCAGCTGATGCCAATCACCTGTGGTTATTCTTTTTAACACTTCCTTGGTCGTCCTGACCATACGTTCTGCTTGACCATTTGAAGCAGGGTGAAAGGCAGAGGTAGCATGTCTAATCATGTTAGTCCGTAAGAAGGACTGAAACTCAACAGCAGTGAATTGTGCCCCGTTATCAGACACAATCACATCAGGCAAGCCATGCATGGCAAAGATTCTGCGCAGTTCCTGGATGGTCCTGGCAGTAGTCATAGTAGGGACAGGTGCTACCTCAAGCTACTTAGAGCAGGGCTTTTCAACCATTTCACCCATTGTACCACTTTTAGGATATGGCAACATCCGAGTACCACCAGTCACCTAGCAAAGGAAAAAAGTGATAAATTACAGGTAGTCCTCGACTTACAACAGTTCGCTTAGTGACTGTTCGAAGTTACAATGGCACTGAAAAAAGTGCCCCCCAAGCCACAGCCGAGCAAGACACATGCCTGCCCACCCAGCTGCACTCTTCCTCCTCCGAGGTTTTCATTGTTGTGAGCATTTCTGTTGAGGATTGGCAGCGGGGGTGGGTGGGATGGTGTTTGGTTTTTATTCCCCCCGTCTGCTGGGTGGTTGCAGCAGGTTTTGGTCACTTCACATAACCCTGGGACACTGTAACCGTCATAAATATGAACCAGTTGCCAAGCATCTGAATGTAAATCACAAGACCCTGGATATGCTGCAACATTCCAGTTGATCGGCACTTCTTCTGGGCTCAGCAGAAGTGCCAGGATCAGTGCTGCTTTCCAACTGATTGGTGCTTCTTCAGGGCTCAGCAGAAGCTGGAGCCTGGTGCTGATCCTGGCACTTCCACTGAGCCCTGATAGCCTCAAAGAAGCACCGATTAGCTGGAAAGCGGCATTGATCCTGGCGCTTCTGCTAAGCCCTAACAGCCCTGCTGCTCCAGCCATCTCTTGCTCAGGCTTGTGAGGTGCTACCACCAGTTCAGCTCATTCCCCTCCCCCACTACCACTTTTCTAGGATGGTCACGTACCACCTGCCAGGTGCCAATATAGCACAGGTGGTACCCATACCACTGGTTGAAAAGCCCTGACTTAGAGTAACTATCCACTGCAATGGGGAACACCTGTCCTTGGAAGGGTCCTGCATAGTCTATATGAATTCGAGACCAGGGAGTTTGCGTGGTCTCCCAGTGATGTACTGAGGCATTTCAGGTCTGGTCTGCTGGCAAACCTGGCATCCTTTTACTTGAGCCTCTATATCCTTATCCAAACCTGGCTACCACAGGTAGCTTCTCGTGAGTGCCTTCATCCTGACTATTGCAGGATGACCCTCATGCAGAGATTCTAAGACCCTTGCTTTAATGTGTGTGGGACTATGACACGACTTCCCCATAGAATGCAGTCCTTGTAGGCTGATAACTCATCTTGTCTTCTGATGAAGCTGTGAAATTCTGTCCCAGGACTGGCTTCAGGCCACTCCCTCAGCATCCAGTTCAAAAGACGACTGAGTGTTTTGTCAGTGGCTGTTTCAGCAGCCACATCCCCAGCATGAAGGGGAGACTCTGGCAGATCCTGGATAGCTGGGATACATGCAGCAGATGCAGGGTCTGGCTCTGATTTAGGCAGGGGCAGCCTGCTGAGCGCGTCAGTGTGGCCCATTTCCTTACCAGGCTTATGGACTGCAGATTGACCACCTCAGCATCCTAGGAGAAAAGATCTGAGGGGTTTGCTTGTCTGCAGTTAACAGACCTAGAAGAGGCTTGTGGTCTGTAAAGCGACCATAAAGGAAATCATGGAATTTTTTTATTCCAGCTACTACTGCTAATGCCTCCTTGTCAATTTGTGCATAATTTCTTTCCACGGGGGAAGTGTCCTTGAATAATAAGCTATGAGCGCTTGTTGCCCCTTTGCCATTATATGGCTCAAAACTGTTCCTATCCCTTTGCTTGGTTTGAGTTGGTTGTATTTTTTCTCTTTGTTCAATAGCCTTAGTAGATTCACGTACACGCCTTGGATCTTTAGGCTTGTCTACTGCCAAAGGTTGAAAAATATCAATTGACTGCACTGGTTGTTCAACTGCTTTATCCAAAAGAACCGATGAAATTAGTCGAGGTTGTTGAAGTTCCGCAGATTGCAATAGTTCTAAATCTTTAACCAACATTGCCCCCTTAGGTTTTGGAGAAGTAGATCTATCAGCCATCAATATATTCTCAAAAAAATCTTTCGCTTTAGCTACAGTAAACAAACGGTATCTTTTATTTTTGAAAAGTAAAGAAAGTCCAGTTGGTACCTCCCATCTATATTGTATTTCTCTTCTTTTAAGCTCCTCCGTCAAAAAGGCATAATCTTTCCTTGATCTCAACATCTTAGGAGGTATCTCTTTCAAAACCTGTACATCTTGACCAGCAACACTCAATTGTTTATTATAGGCTATAGATAGAACCCAATTTCTATATTTTCTTGTATTAAAATATATCACAATATCTCTAGGCAAATTCCTTTGTGCTGCAATACGTGAGTTCACTCTGAACAATCGTTCAATCTGCCAGGCCACATTCTCAACTGAGTCATCCAAAAATTTTGCTAAAGCTTCAGAAAAATTTTTTCTTAAATCTTCTTGATTCTCATTTAATACGTCTCTAAATCCCCTAATTCTAACCGCAAACTGCATCTGATGATATTGTGTCAAAGTAGCTTGATCTTGTACATCGCTTCTAATTTCTTCTAATTTTTCTTCAAAATGTTGCTCAGCATTCTCTAATTTCTCTTCAACAACAATAGTATAGTCCCAGACACCTTTAATAGCATCTACAATATCTTCTCTCATCTCCTGATTAGAGGCTTCTATCATAGCTTTAAAGTCTTTTTTCTGCTCTACCATCTTTTCCTCTATTTTCACATCAAATTTATCTTCCAATTTATCAAACCTATCATTAAAAAAGGATATTACATCTGTTAAGGCAGACTGTAGATCTTTCATTGTAAGCATTTGTGAGACAGACTGTGCAGGCTCTTGAGATTCTAAAGGAGCAGACTGTGATTTAACAAGCTGTCCTGGAGAGGGCATAGCCGCCTTAGCAGCTGCCTTTTGTCTTGTAGTCATAATTGAAACAAAGAAAGGGAAACTAAAAAAAAAAGGAAAATTTTTCCACTTCCGCCCTTCTCAAGTTCTTTTAAAAATCCAATTATTTTATAGTTTAGTAAATAAATCAATAAATGAATCAAGTCCGAATAGTCTCTCAAACAGGTCTTCAAAAGAAAGAAAAAAAGTTCAGTTTCAATTTCTCAGCGGAATAAACACTTTCGTCTTTCACTTTCACTCAGCAGAGAAAGCAAACGCCATCTTAAAAAGGTTATATTGATTCAAAAAAATTTGTAGATACAAAGGCAGAAACAAAGTAACAATATACTTGCGATACTCAAAAGACTCCTGTATCCATTCCGTCTGAATAAAGTCCTTATTATTCTTCCTGAAAGAACAGAGGCGGTCGCGACGTCTAATTCTGTCAGCCGACAGAAGCGTTTCTGAACAGGAGCTTTTCAAGTGCCTGGGGAGCACACCTTCTCTGCCCCTGAAAATTTGTTCCAGGGGTCTTGGAAGGGCTCAACCCGGCTCTTGATGCTCTACTCCCCTTCTTTGCCCGAAGGGGAGTTTTTTCACCGCAACAAACAGCTGGTGAGCGCTGTTGTTGACGGCTATACTGATTCAGAGACCGGAGCCTCACGTTAGAGGCTCCATCGACGCCGGCGGAGCCACCGGAAGCCATGGGAGCAAGACCCAAGAGGCAGGAAGAAGTGGAATGGTCTTTGCAGAAGCTTTCACGTAAAGGCCATGTCAAATAAGTATTTGACGTGGAATGTCAACGGTTTAAATTCTCCACAAAAACGGAAGAAGATATTTCATTATTTGAAGCAATGTAAAAATGATGTAATCTGTCTACAAGAAACTCACATTAGATTTTCAGACCAGAAATATTTGATTAATAATAAGCTGGGTACACACTTTGTGGCATCATCTTTAGATAAAAAAAATGGAATTGTTATTTATGTTAAAAATAATATAAAAGCTAAGTTAATAGAAGCAGATAATCAAGGTAGATTTTTAGCTATAGAAATTTTACTGGATGGGAAGAAAGTTCTCTTGATGGGTATATATGCTCCAAACCAAAAACAAGGCATGTTTTATAAATCATTACACAAAAAGTTATTAGAGTTGGACTATAGATCTTGTATTTTAATGGGAGACTGGAATGGAATCCTTGATGCTGGTTTGGACAAGAAAAAGATTTCATTAGTTTCTCAATCGCGTTCAATTTTACCTAAATCTTTCTTTGATATTAAAGATGATTTTAATTTGTTAGATATTTGGAGAGAAAGACATGGTAGGGATCAAGAGTTTACTTTTTTCTCTGACAGACATCAATCATTTTCTAGAATTGATTTTATTTTAACTACTAGTGATTTTATGTTAAATTTAAAGAAAGTTAAAATCTTACCTAATGTATTGTCTGACCACAATCCAGTTATGATGGAATTAAGGTCTGGCCAATTTTTAAGCAGATCCTGGAGACTTAATGAAAATTTGTTTAACTATGAAATGTATGTGCAAGAATGTAAAAAGGCTATCAAGGAATTTTTTAGGTTAAATAAGAATGTAGGTTTACCAATAGAAGTGGTGTGGGACTCTAGTAAGGCCCACATGCGTGGAATATTAATTGAACTGAATGTTAGGCATAGACGTAAACAGGAGGAAAAGAGGCGAGTTTTAGAAGCGGAAATAAGAAAGAAAGAGTTATTATTAATAGATAAACCAGATGATAGTAATATTAAAGAAGGGATAAAGGTTTTACGGAAACAATTTGATATTTTGATGACCGATCAGGTTGCCAGGAATATACAATATGCTAAACATAATACTTTTTTTAATGCTAATAAACCTGGCAGATGGCTGGCTTATACATTAAGGAAAAAACAAAAATCCCGTTTAATTGAGAAGGTAGAATATAAAGGGCAAGAAGTATTTCATCAAGAAACTATTAAGAAGGCTTTTCTAGAGTTCTACACCAAATTGTATGCTGAAGAAAAAGTTCAAGAGAAAGAGATAGATGCCTTTTTACAAAATCAAAATGTTTCGGAAATTACTTTGGAACAAAGAGATAGATTAAATGCTTTGATTAAGTCAGAAGAAATTATTGATGCAATTAAGCAATTGAAATTGGGAAAATCTCCAGGAACTGATGGTTTTACCACGATTTATTATAGGTGTTTACAGGAGGAAATGGTGGAACATATGAGGGAGTTATTTGTGAATATACAAGAGGGTGGTCGGGTCCCACCCTCTTGGAAAACGGCTAATGTATGCTTGATTCCTAAAGAGGGCAAAGATAATGTTCAAGTAGAAAATTTTAGACCTATCTCCTTGTTGAATACGGATTATAAGATTTTTGCAAAAATTTTGGCTAATAGATTAATGACAGTTTTGACACAGAGGATTCACCCGGATCAAACTGGTTTTTTACAAGGGAGACAGATGAAAACCAATGTTAGACAACTTGTTAACATATTGGAATATTTGGATAAACATATCCAAGTACCGGCTGTCTTAATGTTTTTAGATGCAGAAAAAGCTTTTGATAGACTGAATTGGACATTTCTGCAAAGGCTTGTGGTAAGGATGGGAATGGGGGACCAGTTTATTAATTCTATATCAGCCATATATCAGAAACAAACAGGACAGATTATAGTGAATGGACAATTAACAGATTCATTTAATATAGAAAAGGGTACTAGGCAGGGTTGTCCCTTATCCCCCTTATTGTTTGTTTTAACTCTAGAGGTACTATTGAATAGGATTAGAGCATCAGAGGAATTAAGGGGGGTACAAATTAGACAACATGATTATAGATTATGTGCCTTTGCAGACGATTTACTTGTGACGCTAACTCAGCCAATACAATCGGCTCAGAGTTTGATGGAAATTATTCGAAATTATGGAAAAGTTTCAGGTTTCAAACTAAATTTATCCAAGACAAAGATGTTGGTTAAAAATTTTGATAATAAATTAAAACAAGATTTGGAAAGAATAACGGGATGCGAGATAGTTAAAAAAGTTAAATATTTAGGAATTTATATAGAAGCTTCAAATGGTAAATTATATAAGAATAATTATGAACTCTTATGGTGTAAAGTACAAAAAGAATTGGAGAATTGGAAAAAATTACAATTATCTATGATGGGCAGAATAGCCGCTATTAAAATGAATGTATTGCCGAAATTTTTATTTTTATTTCAAATGTTACCAATACTTAAAAAGGATGGAAATCTTGATGAATGGCAGAAAGGTATAAACAAATTTATTTGGGATGGCAAGAAACCAAGGGTCAAATTTAAAATTATTCAAGACACAAGAGAGAGAGGTGGTTTGAAAGTGCCTAATTTTAAATTATATTACTATGCAGCAGTTCTAGTGGCTATAAGTGATTGGATTAATTTAACAAATGAAAGAATATTAAATATAGAAGGATATGGGTTAGTATATGGGCTCCACGCGTATTTAGTTTATGATAAAAAACTGGATAGGGGTTTTAAAGAGCATATAATAAGAAACTCTGTCTTGCGTGTCTGGAAAAAGTATTATTATAAGTTAAATGGTAAAATTCCTTTATGGACAGTTCCCAGACACGCAATACAGAGCGTAGGTATACAACAAATTCAAGACGTGGTGCCCTATGATAAACTTTTAAATAAAGAAGGGAATAGCCTAGAACTGAAATCATTAGATAGATTAAGGGAGGAAGGTATAGCTCATAATTGGTTTTATCACGCACAACTTCAAGCCAGATGGCAAAAAGATGTCAAGATGGGTTTTTCTTTAAAGGATGATGAAAAATTAATTATACAAATTAGAGATCAAAGAATGATGCATATTAAAAGAATATATGATGCTTTAATTGAAATTGATTCTGGAACTGAATTAATTAAAGATTGTATGATTAAGTGGGAAGGTAACTTTGGTCACCCAATTACGATGGAAACTTGGAAAAGAATATGGGTGAAAAATGTTAAATTTACACAAGCTCAGCATCTAAGAGAAAATTTTTATAAAATGTTTTACAGATGGCACTTAGATCCAAAAAAATTATCGTTTATGTATCCAAATTTGCAACCCAAATGTTGGAGATGTGATTCTATGGACGCTACTTACTTTCACATTTGGTGGTCTTGTAAAAAAATTAAGGCTTTTTGGATAAAAATATGGTGGATTCTTCAAAATATCTTGAAAAAGCGTATTGAGTTTGTACCACAGTTGTTTTTGTTGGGTATTACAAAGGACTGTTCCACCATAGAGACTAAGTTGATTTTGAACTTGACTACTGCTGCAAGACTGTTGGTGGGACAATATTGGAAGTCATCTGAAATACCATCTATTGAAGAATGGACATTAAAAGTTACCCATCTTGTGGAGATGGCCAAGATTTCGGCATACCTGAAGAACCACTCTAATGAAATGTTTTTGATGGACTGGAAGAAATGGATTGATTATATGCAAAAGAAATATCAGTTGAAAGAATTAGATTTGATATATAGTTAAATAGTTTAACATAGTAGTTTAGTGGGGTTTCTTGTGTTTTTACCCTGTATTCATTCTGGGAAGCCTGGGGGGGAGGGGGGAGGGAGATAATATACATTAGTTTATGTTTCTCAACTGTAGTTGGGGGCTTAGGGATTAGATAACTTTTGTAGGATGCTCGGTAGAATTTTAGTTAGCGTTTTGGATGGCGAGGAGGAGGAGTGAAAATACAAGAGGAGTGGGCTGGTGGAGGGTGTTGTGGAGGGGGGTTCCGAGCAGCTATTTGTATTGTTTATTTTTATTATGTAATTTGTTTGTTTTCAGTTGAGTTAATAGGTTACTATGTTATAATTGTTAAAAGTTTTTAAAAAATTTAATAAAAAAATTATTAAAAAAAAAAACTGTTCCTATCCCATATGATAAAGCATCGCATGCAATACAGATAGGCAGTTTTTCGTTGAAATGTGTTAACACTGACTCTGATGACAGCAGTGATTTGACTGATTTGAAACTTTTTTTGTGGATGCTGGTCCACACCCATGGTGCCCTTTTATCCAAGAGCCTGTGCAGAGGCTCTGCTAATGCTGCCATGTGAGAAAGGAAGGCACGGTAGAAGTTAAATAACCCTAAAAATGCTTGTAGCTCTCCCTTCGACTTAGATCTAGGAGCCTGTAATATCGCCTTAAGCTTTGAGTCAGCTGGGTGGATTCCAGCAACATCTATCTGGAATCCAAGGAACTCAGTAGAGTTCACACCTATCTGGCATTTATCCCTTTTAAGTTTTAATCCGGTTTCATGGAAGCATTGGACAACTGCTCTGAGATGTTCTGCTAACATTTCAGCTGACTCTCCAGCAATAAGTACGTCATCAAAGGAATATTTTTGAGTGTGCGTTCAATCTTCCTTCCTTACTTCCACCCATCTCCATCTCTTTTCCTTCAATCTCTCTCTCCTTCCTTCCTTACTTCCTACCTTCCTTCCTTTCCCCTTCAATCTTCCTTCCTTCCATCCATCCATCTCCATCCCTTTCCCTTCAGTCTCTCTTTCCTTCTTCCCTTCAATCTCTTTCCTTCTCCATCTCCTTCCTTTCCCCTTCAATATTCCTTCCTTCCTTCCATCTCCATCCCTTCCCCTTCAATCTCTCTCCTTCCTTCCTTCCTTCCTTCCTTCCTTCCTTCCTTCCTTCCTTCCTTCCTTCCTTTGTGCTTCAATCTTCCTTCCTTCCTTCCATTTCCATCCCTTCCCCTTCAATCTCTCCCTCTCCTTCCTTCCTTTCCCCTTCAATCTCCTTCCTTCTCCATTTCCTTCCTTTCCCCTTCAATCTTCCATCCTTCTACCCATTTCCATCCCTTTCCCCTCAATCTCTCTCTCCTTCCTTCCTTCCTCCCTCCCTTCCTTCCTTCCTTCCTTTCCCCTTCAATCTCCTTCTTTCTCCATCTCCTTCCTTTACCCTTCAATATACCTTCCTTCATTCCATCTCCATCCCTTCCCCTTCAATCTCTCTCCTTTCTTCCTTCCTTTCCCCTTCAATCTTCCTTCCTTCTTTCCTTCCATCTCCATCCCTTCCACTTCAATCTCTCCTTCCTTCATTCCTTTCCCCTTCAATCTCCTTCCTTCTCCATCTCCTTCCGTTCCCCTTCAATTTTCCTTCCTTCCTTCCTTCCATCTCCATCCCTTCCCCTTCAATCTCTCCCTCTCCTTCCTTCCTTCCTTCCTTCCCCCTTCAATCTCCTTCTTTCTCCATCTCATTCCTTTCCCCTTCAATCTTCCTTTCTTTCTTCCTTCCATCTCCAACCCTTCCCCTTCAATCTCCTTCCTTCTCTATCTCTTTCCTTCCCCCTTCAATCTCCTACCTTCTCCATCTCCTTCCTTTCCCCTTCAATCTTCCTTCCTTCCTTCCACCATCTCCATCCCTTTCCCTTCAATCTCTCTCCTTCCTTCCTTCCTTCCTTCCTTCCTTCCTTCCTTCCTTCCTTCCTTCCTTCCTTCCTTTGTGCTTCAATTTTCCTTCCTTCCTTCCTTCCTTCCTTTCATCTCCATCCCTTCCCCTTCAATCTCTCCCTCTCCTTCCTTTCTTCCTTCCTTCCTTCCTTCCTTCCTTCCTTCCTTCCTTCCTTCCTTCCTTCCTTCCTTCCTTTCCCCTTCAATCTCCTTCCTTCTCCATCTCCTTCTTTCCCCTTCAATCTTCCTTCCTTCCTTCCACCCATCTCCATCCCTTCCCCTTCAATCTCTCCCTCTCCTTCCTTCCTTCCTTCCCCCTTCAATCTCCTTCCTTCTCCATCTCCTTCCTTTCCCCTTCAATATTCCTTCCTTCTTTCCTTCCATCTCATCCCTTCCACTTCAATCTCTCCTTCCTTCCCTTCCCCTTCATTCTCCTTCTTTCTCCATCTCCTTCCTTCCCCCTTCAATCTCCTTCCTTCGCCATCTCCTTCCTTTCCCCTTCAATTTTCCTTCCTTCCTTCCTTCCTTCCTTCCATCTCCATCCCATCCCCTTCAATCTCTCTCCTTCCTTCCTTCCTTCCTTCCTTCCTTCCTTTGTGCTTCAATCTTCCTTCCTTCCTTTCTTCCTTACTTCATTCCTTTCATCTCCATCACTTCCCCTTCAAACTCTCCTTCCTTCCTTCCTTTCCCCTTCAATCTTCCTTCCTTCCTTCCTTCCTACCTTTCCCCTTCAATCTCCTTCTTTCTCCATCTCCTTCCTTTCCCCTTCAATCTTCCTTCCTTTCTTCCTTCCAACTCCAACCCTTCCCCTTCAATCTCCTTCCTTCTCTATCTCTTTCCTTCCCCCTTCAATCTCCTGCCTTCTCCATCTCCTTCCTTTCCCCGTCAATCTTCCTTCCTTCCTTCCACCCATCTCCATCCCTTCCCCTTCAATCTCTCTCCTTCCTATTTTCCTTCCTTCCTCCTTCAATCTTCATTCCATTCTTCTTTCCTTCCATCTTCTTCTCTTCCCTATCAATCTCTCCTTGCTGCCTTCCTTTCTTCCCCCTTCAATCTCCTTCCTTCTCCATCTCCTTCCGTTCCCCTTCAATTTTCCTTCCTTCCTTCCTTCCATCTCCATCCCTTCCCCTTCAATCTCTCCCTCTCCTTCCTTCCTTCCTTCCTTCCCCCTTCAATCTCCTTCTTTCTCCATCTCCTTCCTTTCCCCTTCAATCTTCCTTTCTTCCTTCCTTCCATCTCCAACCCTTCCCCTTCAATCTCCTTCCTTCTCTATCTCTTTCCTTCCCCCTTCAATGTCCTTCCTTCTCCATCTCCTTCCTTTCCCCTTCAATCTTCCTTCCTTCCTTCCACCCATCTCCATCCCTTTCCCTTCAATCTCTCTCTCCTTCCTTCCTTCCTTCCTTCCTTCCTTCCTTCCTTCCTTCCTTTGTGCTTCAATTTTCCTTCCTTCCTTCCTTTCATCTCCATCCCTTCCCCTTCAATCTCTCCCTCTTCTTCCTTCCTTCCTTTCCCCTTCAATCTCCTTCCTTCTCCATCTCCTTCTTTCCCCTTCAATCTTCCTTCCTTCCTTCCACCCATCTCCATCCCTTCCCCTTCAATCTCTCCCTCTCCTTCCTTCCTTCCTTCCCCCTTCAATCTCCTTCCTTCTCCATCTCCTTCCTTTCCCCTTCAATATTCCTTCCTTCTTTCCTTCCATCTCATCCCTTCCACTTCAATCTCTCCTTCCTTCCCTTCCCCTTCATTCTCCTTCTTTCTCCATCTCCTTCCTTCCCCTTCAATCCCCTTCCTTCGCCATCTCCTTCCTTTCCCCTTCAATTTTCCTTCCTTCCTTCCTTCCTTCCTTCCATCTCCATCCCATCCCCTTCAATCTCTCTCCTTCCTTCCTTCCTTCCTTCCTTCCTTCCTTCCTTCCTTCCTTCCTTCCTTTGTGCTTCAATCTTCCTTCCTTCCTTTCTTCCTTACTTCATTCCTTTCATCTCCATCACTTCCCCTTCAATCTCTCCTTCCTTCCTTCCTTTCCCCTTCAATCTTCCTTCCTTCCTTCCTTCCTTCCTTCCTTCCTTCCATCTCCATCCCTACCACTTCAATATCTCCTTCCTTCCTTCCTACCTTTCCCCTTCAATCTCCTTCTTTCTCCATCTCCTTCCTTTCCCCTTCAATCTCCTTCCTTCGCCATCTCCTTCCTTTCCCCTTCAATTTTCCTTCCTTCCTTCCTTCCTTCCATCTCCATCCCATCCCCTTCAATCTCTCTCCTTCCTTCCTTCCTTCCTTCCTTCCTTCCTTCCTTCCTTCCTTTGTGCTTCAATCTTCCTTCCTTCCATTCTTCCTTACTTCATTCCTTTCATCTCCATCACTTCCCCTTCAATCTCTCCTTCCTTCCTTCCTTTCCCCTTCAATCTTCCTTCCTTCCTTCCTTCCTTCCTTCCATCTCCATCCCTACCACTTCAATATCTCCTTCCTTCCTTCCTACCTTTCCCCTTCAATCCCCTTCTTTCTCCATCTCCTTCCTTTCCCCTTCAATCTCCTTCCTTCGCCATCTCCTTCCTTTCCCCTTCAATTTTCCTTCCTTCCTTCCTTCCTTCCATCTCCATCCCATCCCCTTCAATCTCTCTCCTTCCTTCCTTCCTTCCTTCCTTCCTTCCTTCCTTCCTTTGTGCTTCAATCTTCCTTCCTTCCTTTCTTCCTTACTTCATTCCTTTCATCTCCATCACTTCCCCTTCAATCTCTCCTTCCTTCCTTCCTTTCCCCTTCAATCTTCCTTCCTTCCTTCCTTCCTTCCTTCCTTCCATCTCCATCCCTACCACTTCAATATCTCCTTCCTTCCTTCCTACCTTTCCCCTTCAATCTCCTTCTTTCTCCATCTCCTTCCTTTCCCCTTCAATCTTCCTTCCTTTCTTCCTTCCAACTCCAACCCTTCCCCTTCAATCTCCTTCCTTCTCTATCTCTTTCCTTCCCCCTTCAATCTCCTGCCTTCTCCATCTCCTTCCTTTCCCCTTCAATCTTCCTTTCTTCCTTCCTTCCATCTCCAACCCTTCCCCTTCAATCTCCTTCCTTCTCTATCTCTTTCCTTCCCCCTTCAATGTCCTTCCTTCTCCATCTCCTTCCTTTCCCCTTCAATCTTCCTTCCTTCCTTCCACCCATCTCCATCCCTTCCCCTTCAATCTCTCTCCTTCCTATTTTCCTTCCTCCTTCAATCTTCATTCCATTCTTCTTTCCTTCCATCTTCTTCTCTTCCCTTTCAATCTCTCCTTGCTTCCTTCCTTTCTTCCCCCTTCAATCTCCTTCCTTCTCCATCTCCTTCCGTTCCCCTTCAATTTTCCTTCCTTCCTTCCTTCCATCTCCATCCCTTCCCCTTCAATCTCTCCCTCTCCTTCCTTCCTCCCTTCCTTCCTTCCTTCCTTCCTTCCTTTCCCCTTCAATCTCCTTCCTTCTCCATCTCCTTCTTTCCCCTTCAATCTTCCTTCCTTCCTTCCACCCATCTCCATCCCATCCCCTTCAATCTCTCCCTCTCCTTCCTTCCTTCCTTCCCCCTTCAATCTCCTTCCTTCTCCATCTCCTTCCTTTCCCCTTCAATATTCCTTCCTTCTTTCCTTCCATCTCATCCCTTCCACTTCAATCTCTCCTTCCTTCCCTTCCCCTTCATTCTCCTTCTTTCTCAATCTCCTTCCTTCCCCCTTCAATCTCCTTCCTTCGCCATCTCCTTCCTTTCCCCTTCAATCTTCTTTCCTTCCTTCCTTCCATCTCCATCCCTTCCCTTTCAATCTATCTCCTTCCTTCCTTTCTTCCGCCTTCAATCTTCCTTCCTTCCTTCTTTCCTTCCATCTTCTTCTCTTCCCCTTCAATCTCTCCTTGCTTCCTTCCTTCTTTCCCCCTTCAATCTTCCTTCCTTCCACCTTCAATCTCCTTCCTTCTCCATCTCCTTCCTTTCACCTTCAATTTTCCTTCCTTCCTTCCATCTCCATCCCTTCCCCTTCAATCTCTCCCTCTCCTTCCATCTCCATCCCTTCCCCTTCAATCTCCCCCTCTCCTTCCTTCCTTCCTTCCTTCCCTCTTCAATCTCCTTCCTTCTTCATCTCCTTCCTTTCCCCTTCAATCTTCCTTCCTTCTTTCCACCCATCTCCATCCCTTCCCCTTCAATCTCTCCCTCTCCTTCCTTCCTTCCTTCCCCCTTCAATCTCCTTCCTTCTCCATCTCCTTCCTTTCCCCTTCAATATTCCTTCCTTCTTTCCTTCCATCTCATCCCTTCCACTTCAATCTCTCCTTCCTTCCCTTCCCCTTCATTCTCCTTCTTTCTCCATCTCCTTCCTTCCCCCTTCAATCTTCCTTCATTCCTTCCACCCATCTCCATCCCTTTCCCTTCAATCTCTCTCTCCTTCCTTCCTTCCTTCCTTCCTTCCTCCTTCAATCTCCTTCCTTCTCCATCTCCTTCCTTTCCCCATCAATATTCCTTCCCTCCTTCCATCTCCATCCCTTCACCTTCAATCTCTCCCTCTCCTTCCTTCCTTCCTTCCTTCTTTCCTTCCATCTTCTTCTCTTCCACTTCAATCTCCCCTTGCTTCCTTCCTTCCTTCCCCTTCCATCTCCTTCTTTCTCCATCTCCTTCCTTTCCCCTTCAATCTCTCCCTTTCCTTCCTTTCTTCCTTCCTTCCTTCCTTCGTGCTTCAATTTTCCTTCCTTCCTTTCTTCCTTCCTTCCATCTCCATCCCTTCCCCTTCAATCTCTCACTCTCCTTTCTTCCTTCCTTCCTTCCTTTCCCCTTCAATCTCCTTCGTTCTCCATTTCCGTCCTTTCCCCTTCAATATTCCTTCCTTTCTTCCTTCCATCTCCTTCCCCTCCACTTCAATCTCTCCCTCTCCTTCCTTCCTTCCTTCCTTCCTTCCTTCCTTCCTTCCTTCCTTCCTTTCCTCTTCAATCTCCTTCCTTCTCCATCTCCTTCCTTTTCCCTTCAATTTTCCTTCCTTCCTTCCTTCCATCTCAATCCCTTCCCCTTCAATCTCTCTCCTTCCTTCCTTCCCTCCTTTCTTCGTGCTTCCATCTTCCTTCCTTCCTTCCTTTCTTCCTTCCTTCCATCTCCATCCCTTCCCCTTCAATCTCTCCCTCTCCTTCCTTCCTTCCTTCCATTCCCCTTCAATCTCCTTCCTTCTCCATCTCCTTCCTTTCCCCTTCAATCTTCTTTCCTTCCTTCCACCCATCTCCATCCCTTTCCCTTCAATCTCTCTCTCTCCTTCCTTCCTTCCTTTCCTCTTCAATCTCCTTCCGTCTCCATCTCCTTCCTTTCCCCTTCAATATTCCTTTCTTCTTTCCTTCCATCTCCATCCCTTCCACTTCAATCTCTCCTTCCTTCCTTGCTTTCCCCTTCAATCTCCTTCTTTCTCCATCTCCTTCCTTCCCCCTTCAATCTCCTAGCTTCACCATCTTTTCCTTTCCCCTTCAATCTTCTTTCCTTCTCTCCTTACTTCATTCCACCCATCTCCATCCCTTTCCCTTCAATCTCTCTCCTTCCTTCCTTCCCCTTTCAATCTCCTTCCTTCTCCATCTCCTTCCTTTCCCCTTCAATCTTCCTTACTTCATTCCACCCATCTCCATCCCTTTCCCTTCAATCTCTCTCTCCTTCCTTCCTTCTTTCCTTCCTTCCCCCTTCAATCTCCTTCCTTCCTTCCATCTCCATCCCTTCCCCTTCAATCTCTCCCTCTCCTTCCTTCCATCCTTTCCTCTTCAATCTCCTTCCTTCTCCATCTCCTTCCTTTCTCCTTCAATCTTCCTTCCTTCCACCCATCTCCATCCCTTTCCCTTCAATCTCTCTCTCCTTCCTTCCTTCCTTCCTTCCCCCTTCAATCTCCTTCCTTCTCCATCTCCTTCGTTTCCCCTTCAATATTCCTTCCTTCCTTCAATCTCCATTCCTTCCCCTTCAATCTCTCCCTCTCCTTCCTTCCTTCCCCCTTCAATCTCCTTCCTTCTCCATCTCCTTCCTTTCCCCTTCAATATTACTTCCTTCTTTCCTTCCATCTCCATCACTTTCCCTTCAATCTCTCTCTCTCCTTCCTTCCTTCCTTTCCTCTTCAATCTCCTTCCTTCTCCATCTCCTTCCTTTCCCCTTCAATCTTCCTTCCTTCCTTCCACCCATCTCCATCCCTTTCCCTTCAATCTCTCTCTCCTTCCTTCCTTCCTTCCTTCCTTCCCTTCTTCCTTCCCCCTTCCATCTCCTTCCTTCTCCATCTCCTTCCTTTCCCCTTCAATAATCCTTCCTTCTTTCCATCTCCATCCCTTCCCCTTCAATCTCTCCCTCTCCTTCCTTCCTCCCTTCCTTCCTTCCTTCCTTCCTTCCTTCCTTTCCCCTTCAATCTCCTTCCTTCTCCATCTCCTTCTTTCCCCTTCAATCTTCCTTCCTTCCTTCCACCCATCTCCATCCCATCCCCTTCAATCTCTCCCTCTCCTTCCTTCCTTCCTTCCCCCTTCAATCTCCTTCCTTCTCCATCTCCTTCCTTTCCCCTTCAATATTCCTTCCTTCTTTCCTTCCATCTCATCCCTTCCACTTCAATCTCTCCTTCCTTCCCTTCCCCTTCATTCTCCTTCTTTCTCAATCTCCTTCCTTCCCCCTTCAATCTCCTTCCTTCGCCATCTCCTTCCTTTCCCCTTCAATCTTCTTTCCTTCCTTCCTTCCATCTCCATCCCTTCCCTTTCAATCTATCTCCTTCCTTCCTTTCTTCCGCCTTCAATCTTCCTTCCTTCCTTCTTTCCTTCCATCTTCTTCTCTTCCCCTTCAATCTCTCCTTGCTTCCTTCCTTCTTTCCCCCTTCAATCTTCCTTCCTTCCACCTTCAATCTCCTTCCTTCTCCATCTCCTTCCTTTCACCTTCAATTTTCCTTCCTTCCTTCCATCTCCATCCCTTCCCCTTCAATCTCTCCCTCTCCTTCCATCTCCATCCCTTCCCCTTCAATCTCCCCCTCTCCTTCCTTCCTTCCTTCCTTCCCTCTTCAATCTCCTTCCTTCTTCATCTCCTTCCTTTCCCCTTCAATCTTCCTTCCTTCTTTCCACCCATCTCCATCCCTTCCCCTTCAATCTCTCCCTCTCCTTCCTTCCTTCCTTCCCCCTTCAATCTCCTTCCTTCTCCATCTCCTTCCTTTCCCCTTCAATATTCCTTCCTTCTTTCCTTCCATCTCATCCCTTCCACTTCAATCTCTCCTTCCTTCCCTTCCCCTTCATTCTCCTTCTTTCTCCATCTCCTTCCTTCCCCCTTCAATCTTCCTTCATTCCTTCCACCCATCTCCATCCCTTTCCCTTCAATCTCTCTCTCCTTCCTTCCTTCCTTCCTTCCTTCCTCCTTCAATCTCCTTCCTTCTCCATCTCCTTCCTTTCCCCATCAATATTCCTTCCCTCCTTCCATCTCCATCCCTTCACCTTCAATCTCTCCCTCTCCTTCCTTCCTTCCTTCCTTCTTTCCTTCCATCTTCTTCTCTTCCACTTCAATCTCCCCTTGCTTCCTTCCTTCCTTCCCCTTCCATCTCCTTCTTTCTCCATCTCCTTCCTTTCCCCTTCAATCTCTCCCTTTCCTTCCTTTCTTCCTTCCTTCCTTCCTTCGTGCTTCAATTTTCCTTCCTTCCTTTCTTCCTTCCTTCCATCTCCATCCCTTCCCCTTCAATCTCTCACTCTCCTTTCTTCCTTCCTTCCTTCCTTTCCCCTTCAATCTCCTTCGTTCTCCATTTCCGTCCTTTCCCCTTCAATATTCCTTCCTTTCTTCCTTCCATCTCCTTCCCCTCCACTTCAATCTCTCCCTCTCCTTCCTTCCTTCCTTCCTTCCTTCCTTCCTTCCTTCCTTCCTTCCTTCCTTTCCTCTTCAATCTCCTTCCTTCTCCATCTCCTTCCTTTTCCCTTCAATTTTCCTTCCTTCCTTCCTTCCATCTCAATCCCTTCCCCTTCAATCTCTCTCCTTCCTTCCTTCCCTCCTTTCTTCGTGCTTCCATCTTCCTTCCTTCCTTCCTTTCTTCCTTCCTTCCATCTCCATCCCTTCCCCTTCAATCTCTCCCTCTCCTTCCTTCCTTCCTTCCATTCCCCTTCAATCTCCTTCCTTCTCCATCTCCTTCCTTTCCCCTTCAATCTTCTTTCCTTCCTTCCACCCATCTCCATCCCTTTCCCTTCAATCTCTCTCTCTCCTTCCTTCCTTCCTTTCCTCTTCAATCTCCTTCCGTCTCCATCTCCTTCCTTTCCCCTTCAATATTCCTTTCTTCTTTCCTTTCATCTGCATCCCTTCCACTTCAATCTCTCCTTCCTTCCTTGCTTTCCCCTTCAATCTCCTTCTTTCTCCATCTCCTTCCTTCCCCCTTCAATCTCCTAGCTTCACCATCTTTTTCCTTTCCCCTTCAATCTTCTTTCCTTCTCTCCTTACTTCATTCCACCCATCTCCATCCCTTTCCCTTCAATCTCTCTCCTTCCTTCCTTCCCCTTTCAATCTCCTTCCTTCTCCATCTCCTTCCTTTCCCCTTCAATCTTCCTTACTTCATTCCACCCATCTCCATCCCTTTCCCTTCAATCTCTCTCTCCTTCCTTCCTTCTTTCCTTCCTTCCCCCTTCAATCTCCTTCCTTCCTTCCATCTCCATCCCTTCCCCTTCAATCTCTCCCTCTCCTTCCTTCCATCCTTTCCTCTTCAATCTCCTTCCTTCTCCATCTCCTTCCTTTCTCCTTCAATCTTCCTTCCTTCCACCCATCTCCATCCCTTTCCCTTCAATCTCTCTCTCCTTCCTTCCTTCCTTCCTTCCCCCTTCAATCTCCTTCCTTCTCCATCTCCTTCGTTTCCCCTTCAATATTCCTTCCTTCCTTCAATCTCCATTCCTTCCCCTTCAATCTCTCCCTCTCCTTCCTTCCTTCCCCCTTCAATCTCCTTCCTTCTCCATCTCCTTCCTTTCCCCTTCAATATTACTTCCTTCTTTCCTTCCATCTCCATCACTTTCCCTTCAATCTCTCTCTCTCCTTCCTTCCTTCCTTTCCTCTTCAATCTCCTTCCTTCTCCATCTCCTTCCTTTCCCCTTCAATCTTCCTTCCTTCCTTCCACCCATCTCCATCCCTTTCCCTTCAATCTCTCTCTCCTTCCTTCCTTCCTTCCTTCCTTCCCTTCTTCCTTCCCCCTTCCATCTCCTTCCTTCTCCATCTCCTTCCTTTCCCCTTCAATAATCCTTCCTTCTTTCCATCTCCATCCCTTCCCCTTCAATCTCTCCTTCCTTCCTTCCTTCCTTCCTTCCTTCCTTCCCCCTTCAATCTCCTTCTTTCTCCATCTCCTTCCTTTCCCTTCAATCTCTCTCATTCCTTCCTTTCTTCTTTCCTTCCTTCCTTCATTCGTGCTTCAATTTTCCTTCCTTCCTTTCTTCCTTCCTTACATCTCCATCCCTTCCCCTTCAATCTCTCCCTCTCCTTCCGTCCTTTCCCCTTCAATATTCCTTCCTTCCTTCCTTCCATCTCCGTCCCTTCCCCTTCAATCTCTCACTCTCCTTCCTTCCTTCCTTCCTTCCTTTCCTCGTCAATCTCCTTCTTTCTCCATCTCCTTCCTTTCCCCTTCAATTTTCCTTCTTTCCTTCCTTCTATCTCCATCCCTTCCCCTTCAATCTCTCTCCTTCCTTCCTTCCTTCCCTCCTTTCTTCGTGCTTCCATCTTCCTTCCTTTCTTCCTTCCATCCATCTCCATCCTTTCCCCTTCAATCTCTCTCTCTCCTTCCTTCCTTCCTTCCTTCCTTCCCCCTTCAATCTCCTTCCTTCTCCATCTCCTTCGTTTCCCCTTCAATATTCCTTCCTTCCTTCCTTCCATCTCATCCCTTCCCCTTCAATCTCTCCCTCTCCTTCCTTCCTTCCTTTCCTCTTCAATCTCCTTCCTTCTCCATCTCCTTCCTTTCCCCTTCAATATTCCTTTCTTCTTTCCTTCCATCTCCATGCCTTCCACTTCAATCTTCTTTCCTTCCTTCCTTCCATCTCCATCCCTTCCCCTTCAATCTCTCCCTCTCCTTCCTTCCTTCCTTCCTTCATTTCCTCTTCAATCTCCTTCCTTCTCCATCTCCTTCCTTTCCCCTTAAATCTTCCTTCCTTCCTTCCATCTCCAACCCTTCCCCTTCAATCTCCTTCCTTCTCCATTTCCGCCCTTTCCCCTTCAATCTTCCTTACTTCCATCCATCTCCATCAGTTCCCCTTCAATCTATCTCCTTCCTTCCTTCTTTCCTTCCCCTTCAATCTTCCTTCCTTCTTTCCTTCCATCTTCTTATCTTCCCCTTCAATCTCTCCTTCCTTCCTTTCTTCCTTCCCCCTTCAATCTTCCTAACTTCCTTCCTTCCTTCCTTCCCCCTTCATTCTCCTTCCTTCTCCATCTCCTTCCTTTCCCCTTCAATTTTCCTTCCTTCCTTCCATATCCATCCCTTCCCCTTCAATCTCTCTCTTTCCTTCCTTCCTTCCTTCCCTCCTTTCTTCGTGCTTCCATCTTCCTTCCTTCCCTTCTTCCTTCCTTCCATCTCCATTCCTTCCCCTTCAATCTCTCCCTCTCCTTCCTTCCTTCCTTCCTTCCTTCCATTCCCCTTCAATCTCCTTCCTTCTCCACCTCCTTCCTTTCCCCTTCAATCTTCCTTACTTCATTCCACCCATCTCCATCCCTTTCCCTTCAATCTCTCTCTCTCCTTCCTTCCTTCCTTCCTTCCTTCCCCCTTCAACCTCCTTCCTTCTCCATCTCCTTCCTTTCCCCTTCAATATTCCTTCCTTCCTTCCTTCCATATCCATCCCTTCCCCTTCAATCTCTCTCCTTCCTTCCTTCCTTCCTTCCCTCCTTTCTTCGTGCTTCCATCTTCCTCCCTTCCTTTCTTCCTTCCTTCCATCTCCATCCCTTCCCCTTCAATCTCTCCCTCTCCTTCCTTCCTTCCTTCCATTCCCCTTCAATCTCCTTCCTTCTCCATCTCCTTCCTTTCCCCTTCAATCTTCCTTACTTCATTCCACCCATCTCCATCCCTTTCCCTTCAATCTCTCTCTCTCCTTCCTTCCTTCCTTCCTTCCCCCTTCAATCTTCCTAACTTCCTTCCTTCCTTCCTTCCTTCCCCCTTCATTCTCCTTCCTTCTCCATCTCCTTCCTTTCCCCTTCAATTTTCCTTCCTTCCTTCCATATCCATCCCTTCCCCTTCAATCTCTCTCCTTCCTTCCTTCCTTCCTTCCCTCCTTTCTTCATGCTTCCATCTTCCTTCCCTTCTTCCTTCCATCTCCATCCCTTCCCCTTCAATCTCTCCCTTTCCTTCCTTCCTTCCTTCCATTCCCCTTCAATCTCCTTCCTTCTCCATCTCCTTCCTTTCTCCTTCAATCTTCCTTTCTTCATTCCACCCATCTCCATCCCTTTCCCTTCAATCTCTCACTCTCCTTCC
The DNA here is from genome assembly GCA_034064705.1 of Bothrops alternatus. NCBI lineage: Eukaryota > Metazoa > Chordata > Lepidosauria > Squamata > Viperidae > Bothrops > Bothrops alternatus. The sequence continues at coordinate 12,480 of JARGCV010000256.1, read as the reverse complement.
TTCCTTCCTTCCCCCTTCAACCTACTTCCTTCACCATCTCCTTCCTTTCCCCTTCAATATTCCTTCCTTCCTTCCATATCCATCCCTTCCCCTTCAATCACTCTCCTTCCTTCCTTCCTTCCCTCCTTTCTTCGTGCTTCCATCTTCCTCCCTTTCTTCCTTCCTTCCTTCCATCTCCATCCCTTCCCCTTCAATCTCTCCCTCTCCTTCCTTCCTTCCTTCCTTCCATTCCCCTTCAATCTCCTTCCTTTCCCATCTCCTTCCTTTCCCCTTCAATCTTCCTTACTTCATTCCACCCATCTCCATCCCTTTCCCTTCAATCTCTCTCTCTCCTTCCTTCCTTCCTTCCTTCCTACCCCTTCAGTCTCCTTCCTTCCTTCCATCTCCATCCCTTCCCCTTCAATCTCTCCCTCTCCTTCCTTCCTTCCTTTCCTCTTCAATCTCCTTCCTTCTCCATCTCCTTCTTTTCCCCTTCAATCTTCCTTCCTTCCTTCCACCCATCTCCATCCCTTTCCCTTCAATCTCTCTCTCCTTCATTCCTTCCTTCCTTCCTCCCTCCCTCCCTCCCTTCCTTCCCCCTTCAATCTCCTTCCTTCTCCATCTCCTTCCTTTCCCATTCAATATTCCTTCCTTCCTTCCATCTCCATCCCTTCCCCTTCAATCTCTCCCTCTGCTTCCTTCCTTCCTTCCTTCTTTCCTTCCATCTTCTTCTCTTCCACTTCAATCTCTCCTTGCTTCCTTCCTTTCCCCTTTAATCTCCTTCTTTCTCCATCTCCTTCCTTTAACCTTCAATCTCTCTCTTTCCTTCCTTCCTTCCTTCCTTCCTTCCTTCCTTCGTGCTTCAATTTTCCTTCCTTCATTCCTTCCATCTCCATCCCTTCCCCTTCAATCTCTCCCTCTCCTTCCTTCCTTCCTTCCTTTCTTTCTTTCCCCTTCAATCTCCTACCTTCTCCATTTCCGTCCTTTCCCCTTCAATATTCCTTCCTTCCTTCCTTCCATCTCCGTCCCTTCCCCTTCAATCTCTCCCTCTCCTTCCTTCCTTCCTTCCTTCCTTTCCTCTTCAATCTCCTTCCTTCTCCATCTCCTTCTTTTCCCCTTTGATTTTCCTTCCTTCCTTCCATCTCCACCCCTTCCCCTTCAATCTTTCTCCTTCCTTCCTTCCCTCCTTTCTTCGTCCTTCCATCTTCCTTCCTTCCTTCCTTCCTTCCATTCCCCTTCAATCTCCTTCCTTCTCATCTCCTTCATTTCCCCTTCAATCTTCCTTACTTCATTCCACCCATCTCCATCCCTTTCCCTTCAATCGCTCTCTCTCCTTCCTTCCTTCCTTTCCCCTTCAATCTCCTACCTTCTCCATCTCCTTCCTTTCCCCTTCAATCTTCCTTCCTTCCTTCCACCCATCTCCATCCCTTTCCCTTCAATCTCTCTCTCCTTCCTTCCTTCCTCCTCCCTTCCTTCCCCCTTCAATCTCCTTCCTTCTCCATCTCCTTCCTTTCCCCTTCAATATTCCTTCCTTCCTTCCATCTCCATCCCTTCCCCTTCAATCTCTCCCTCTCCTTCCTTCCTTCCTTCCTTACTTCCTTCTTTCCTTCCATCTTCTTCTCTTCCACTTCAATCTCTCCTTCCTTCCTTCCTTCCCCTTCAATCTCCTTCTTTCTCCATCTCCTTCCTTTAACCTTCAATCTCTCTCTTTCCTTCCTTTCTTCCTTCCTTCCTTCCTTCGTGCTTCAATTTTCCTTCCTTCCTTTCTTCCTTCCTTCCATCTCCATCCCTTCCCCTTCAATCTCTCCCTCTGCTTCCTTCCTTCCTTCCTTCCTTTCCCCTTCAATCTCCTACCTTCTCCATTTCCGTCCTTTCCCCTTCAATATTCCTTCCTTCCTTCCTTCCATCTCTGTCCCTTCCCCTTCAATCACTCTCTCTCCTTCCTTCCTTCCTTCCCCCTTCAATCTCCTTCCTTCTCCATCTCCTTCCTTTCCCCTCAATATTCCTTCCTTCCTTCCATATCCATCCTTCCCCCTTCAATCTCTCTCCTTCCTTCCTTCCTTCCTTCCCTCCTTTCTTCGTGCTTCCATCTTCCTCCCTTCCTTTCTTCCTTCCTTCCATCTCCATCCCTTCCCCTTCAATCTCTCCCTCTCCTTCCTTCCTTCCTTCCATTCCCCTTCAATCTCCTTCCTTCTCCATCTCCTTCCTTTCCCCTTCAATCTTCCTCTTCATTCCACCCATCTCCATGCCTTTCCTTCAAGCTCTCTCTCTCCTTCCTTCCTTCCTTCCTTCCCCCTTCAATCTCTTTCCTTCCTTCCATCTCCATCCCTTCCCCTTCAATCTCTCCCTCTCCTTCCTTCCTTCCTTCCTCTTCAATCTCCTTCCTTCTCCATCTCCTTCCTTTCCCCTTCAATCTTCCTTCCTTCCTTCCACACATCTCCATCCTTTCCCTTCAATCTCTCTCTCCTTCCTTCCTTCCTTCCTTCCCCCTTCAATCTCCTTCCTTCTCCATCTCCTTCCTTTCCCCTTCAATATTCCTTCCTTCCTTCCATCTCCATCCCTTCCCCTTCAATCTCTCCCTCTCCTTCCTTCCTTCCTTCCTTCCTTCTTTCCTTCCATCTCTTCCACTTCAATCTCTCCTTGCTTCCTTCCTTCCCCTTCAATCTCCTTCTTTCTCCATCTCCTTCCTTTAACCTTCAATCTCTCTCTTTCCTTCCTTTCTTCCTTCCTTCCTTCCTTCCTTCTGCTTCAATTTTCCTTCCTTCCTTTCTTCCTTCCTTCCATCTCCATCCCTTCCCCTTCAATCTCTCCCTCTGCTTCCTTCCTTCCTTCCTTCCTTTCCCCTTCAATCTCCTACCTTCTCCATTTCCGTCCTTTCCCCTTCAATATTCCTTCCTTCCTTCCTTCCTTCCTTCCTTCCATCTCCGTCGCTTCCCCTTCAATCTCTCGCTCTCTTTCCTTCCTTCCTTCCTTCCTTTCCTCTTCAATCTCCTTCCTTCTCCATCTCCTTCCTTCCCCTTCAATCTTCCTTCCTTCTTTCCACCCATCTCCATCCCTTTCCCTTCAATCTCTCTCTCCTTCCTTCCTTCCTTCCTTCCCCCTTCAATCTCCTTCCTTCTCCATCTCCTTCCTTTCCCATTCAATATTCCTTCCTTCCATCCATCTCCATCCCTTCCCCTTCAATCTCTCCCTTCCTTCCTTCCTTCCCCCTTCAATCTCCTTCCTTCTCCATCTCCTTCCTTTCCCCTTCAATATTCCTTCCTTCTTTCCTTCCATCTCCATCCCTTCCCCTTCAATCTCTCCCTCTCCTTCCTTCCTTCCTTTCCTCTTCATCTCCTTCCTTCTCCATCTCCTTCCTTCCCCCTTCAATCTCCTTCCTTCCTTCCATCTCCATCCCTTCCCCTTCAATCTCTCCCTCTCCTTCCTTCCATCCTTTCCTCTTCAATCTCCTTCCTTCTCCATCTCCTTCCTTTCCCCTTCAATCTTCCTTCCTTCTTTCCACCCATCTCCATCCCTTCCCCTTCAATCTCTCCCTCTCCTTCCTTCCTTCCTTTCCTCTTCAATCTCCTTCCTTCTCCATCTCCTTCCTTTCCCCTTCAATCTTCCTTCCTTCCTTCCACCCATCTCCATCCCTTTTCCTTCAATCTCTCTCTCCTTCCTTCCTTCCTTCCTTCCTTCCTTCCTTTCTTCCTTTCCTCTTCAATCTCCTTCCTTCTCCATCTCCTTCCTTTCCCTTCGATTTTCCTTCCTTCCTTCCATCTCCATCCTTCCCCTTCAATCTCTCCCTCTCTTTCCTTCCTTCCTTCCTTCCATCTTCTTCTCTTCCCCTTCAATCTCTCCTTGCTTCCTTCCTTCCTTCCCCTTCAATCTCCTTCTTTCTCCATCTCCTTCCTTTAACCTTCAATCTCTCTCTTTCCTTCCTTTCTTCCTTCCTTCCTTCGTGCTTCAATTTTCCTTCCTTCCTTTCTTCCTTCCTTCCATCTCCATCCCTTTCCCTTCAATCTCTCCCTCTCCTTCCTTCCTTGCTTCCTTTCCCCTTCAATCTCCTACCTTCTCCATTTCCGTCCTTTCCCCCTCAATATTCCTTCTTCCTTCCTTCCATCTCCATCCCTTCCCCTTCAATCTCTCCCTCTCCTTCCTTCCTTCCTTCCTTCCTTCCTTCCTTCCTTTCCTCTTCAATCTCCTTCCTTCTCCATCTCCTTCCTTTCTTTCGATTTTCCTTCCTTCCATCGCCATCCCTTCCCCTTCAATCTCTTTCCTTCCTTCCTTCCCTCCTTTCTTCGTCCTTCCATCTTCCTTCCTTCCTTCCTTCCCTCCTTTCTTCGTGCTTCCTTCTTCCCCCCTTCCTTTCTTCCTTCCATCTCCATCCCTTCCCCTTCAATCTCTCCCTCCCTTCCTTCCTTCCTTCCATTCCCCTTCAATCTCCTTCCTTCTCCATCTCCTTCCTTTCCCTTCAATCTCTCCCTCTCCTTCCTTCCATCCTTTCCTCTTCAATCTCCTTCCTTCTCCATCTCCTTCCTTTCCCCTTCAATCTTCCATCCTTCCTTCCACCCATCTCCATCCCTTTCCCTTCAATCTCTCTCTCCTTCCTTCCTTCCTTCCCCCTTCAATCTCCTTCCTTCTCCATCTCCTTCCTTTCCCATTCATATTCCTTCCTTCCTTCCATCTCCATCCCTTCCCCTTCAATCTCCTCCCCTCTCCTTCCTTCCTTCCCCCTTCATCTCCTTCCTTCTCCATCTCCTTCCTTTCCCCTTCAATATTCCTTCCTTCTTTCCTTCCATCTCCATCCCTTCCCCTTCAATCTCTCCCTCTCCTTCCTTCCTTCCTTTCCTCTTCAATCTCCTTCCTTCTCCATCTCCTTCCTTTCCCCTTCAATCTTCCTTACTTCCTTCCACCCATCTCCATCCCTTTTCCTTCAATCTCTCTCTCCTTCCTTCCTTCCTTCCTTCCTTCCTTTCTTCCTTTCCTCTTCAATCTCCTTCTACTCCATCTCCTTCCTTTCCCCTTCGATTTTCCTTCCATCCTTCCATCTCCATCCTTCCCCTTCAATCTCTCCCTCTCCCTTCCTTCCTTCCTTCCATCTTCTTCACTTCCACTTCATCTCTCCTTGCTTCCTTCCTTCCCCTTCAATCTCCTTCTTCTCCATCTCCTTCCTTTAACCTTCATCTCTCTCTTTCCTTCCTTTCTTCCTTCCTTCCTTCCTTCGTGCTTCAATTTTCCTTCCTTCCTTTCTTCCTTCCTTCCATCTCCATCCCTTCCCCTTCAATCTCTCCCTCTGCTTCCTTCCTTCCTTCCTTTCCCCTTCAATCTCCTACCTTCTCCATTTCCGTCCTTTCCCCTTCAATATTCCTTCCTTCCTTCCTTCCATCTCCGTCCCTTCCCCTTCAATCTCTCCCTCTCTTTCCTTCCTTCCTTCCTTTCCTCTTCAATCTCCTTCCTTCTCCATCTCCTTCCTTTCCCCTTTGATTTTCCTTCCTTCCTTCCATCTCCATCCCTTCCCCTTCAATCTCTCTCCTTCCTTCCTTCCCTCCTTTCTTCGTCCTCCCATCTTCCTTCCTTCCTTCCTTCCATTCCCCTTCAATCTCCTTCCTTCTCCATCTCCTTCCTTTCCCCTTCAATCTTCCTTCCTTCCTTCCATATCCATCCCTTCCCTTCAATCTCTCTCCTTCCTTCCTTCCTTCCTTCCCTCCTTTCTTCGTGCTTCCATCTTCCTCCCTTCCTTTCTTCCTTCCTTCCATCTCCATCCCTTCCCCTTCAATCTCTCCCTCTCCTTCCTTCCTTGCTTCCTTTCCCCTTCAATCTCCTTCCTTCTCCATCTCCTTCCTTTCCCATTCAATATTCCTTCCTTCCATCCATCTCCATCCTTCCCCTTCAATCTCTCCCTTCTTTCCTTCCCCCTTCAATCTCCTTCCTTCTCCATCTCCTTCCTTTCCCCTTCAATATTCCTTCCTTCTTTCCTTCCATCTCCATCCCTTCCCCTTCAATCTCTCCCTCTCCTTCCTTCCTTCCTTTCCTCTTCAATCTCCTTCCTTCTCCATCTCCTTCCTTTCCCCTTCAATCTTCCTTCCTTCCTTCCACCCATCTCCATCCCTTTTCCTTCAATCTCTCTCTCCTTCCTTCCTTCCTTCCTTCCTTCCTTTCTTCCATTCCTCTTCAATCTCCTTCCTTCTCCATCTCCTTCCTTTCCCCTTCGATTTTCCTTCCTTCCTTCCATCTCCATCCCTTCCCCTTCAATCTCTCCCTCTCTTAACTTCCTTCCTTCCTTCCATCTTCTTCTCTTCCACTTCAATCTCTCCTTGCTTCCTTCCTTCCTTCCTCTTCAATCTCCTTCTTTCTCCATCTCCTTCCTTAACCTTCAATCTCTCTCTTTCCTTCCTTTCTTCCTTCCTTCCTTCGTGCTTCAATTTACCTTCTTCCTTTCTTCCTTCCTTCCATCTCCATCCCTTTCCCTTCAATCTCTCCCTCTCCTTCCTTCTTGCTTCCTTTCCCCTTCAATCTCCTACCTTCTCCATTTCCGTCCTTTCCCCCTCAATATTCCTTCCTTCCTTCCTTCCATCTCCATCCCTTCCCCTTCAATCTCTCCCTCTCCTTCTTCCTTCCTTCCTTCCTTCCTTCCTTCCTTTCCTCTTCAATCTCCTTCCTTCTCCATCTCCTTCCTTTCCTTTTCGATTTTCCTTCCTTCCATCTCCATCCCTTCCCCTTCAATCTCTTTCCTTCCTTCCTTCCCTCCTTTCTTCGTCCTTCCATCTTCCTTCCTTCCTTCCTTCCCTCCTTTCTTCGTGCTTCCATCTTCCCCCCTTCCTTCTTCCTTCCATCTCCATCCCTTCCCTTCAATCTCTCCCTCTCCTTCCTTCCTTCCTTCCATTCCCTTCAATCTCCTTCCTTCTCCATCTCCTTCCTTTCCCTTCATCTCTCCCTCTCCTTCCTTCCATCCTTTCCTCTTCAATCTCCTTCCTTCTCCATCTCCTTCCTTCCCCCTTCATCTCCTTCCTTCTCCATCTCCTTCCTTTCCCCTTTCAATATTCCTTCCTTCCTTCCATCTCCAACCCTTCCCCTTCAATCTCTCCCTCTCCTTCCTTCCTTCCCCCTTCAATCTCCTTCCTTCTCCCATCTCCTTCCTTTCCCCTTCAATATTCCTTCCTTCTTTCCTTCCATCTCCATCCCTTCCCCTTCAATCTCTCCCTCTCCTTCCTTCCTTCCTTTCCTCTTCAATCCCTCTTCTCCATCTCCTTCCTTTCCCCTTCAATCTTCCTTCCTTCCTTCCTTCCATCTCCATCCCTTTCCCTTCAATCTCTCTCTCCTTCCTTCCTTCCTTCCTTTCTTCCTTTCCTCTTCAATCTCCTTCCTTCTCCATCTCCTTCCTTTCCCCTTAGATTTTCCTTCCTTCCTTCCATCTCCATCCCTTCCCCTTCATCTCTCCCTCTCCTTCCTTCCTTCCTTCCATCTTCTTCTCTTCCACTTCAATCTCTCCCTTGCTTCCTTCCTTCCCCTTCAATCTTTTTCTTTCTCCATCTCCTTCCTTTAACCTTCAATCTCTCTCTTCCTTCCTTTCTTCCTTCCTTCCTTCCTTCGTGCTTCAATTTTCCTTCCTTCCTTTCTTCCTTCCTTCCATCTCCATCCCTTCCCCTTCAATCTCTCCCTCTGCTTCCTTCCTTCCTTCCTTCCTTTCCCCTTCAATCTCCTTCCTTCTCCATTTCGTCCTTTCCCCTTCAATATTCCTTCCTTCCTTCCTTCCATCTCCGTCCCCTTCCCCTTCAATCTCTCCCTCTCTTTCCTTCCTTCCTTCCTTTCCTCTTCAATCTCCTTCCTTCTCCATCTCCTTCCTTTCCCCTTTGATTTTCCTTCCTTCCTTCCATCTCCATCCCTTCCCCTTCAATCTCTCTCCTTCCTTCCTTCCCTCCTTTCTTCGTCCTCCCATCTTCCTTCCTTCCTTCCTTCCATTCCCCTTCAATCTCCTTCCTTCTCCATCTCCTTCCTTTCCCCTTCAATCTTCCTTCCTTCCTTACATATCCATCCTTCCCCTTCAATCTCTCTCCTTCCTTCCTTCCTTCCTTCCTTCCTTCCCTCCTTTCTTCGTGCTTCCATCTTCCTCCCTTCCTTTCTTCCTTCCTTCCATCTCCATCCCTTCCCTTTAATCTCCTTCCTTCTCCATCTCCTTCCTTTCCCCTTCAATCTTCCTTACTTATTTCCACCCATCTCCATCCCTTTCCCTTCAATCTCTCTCTCCTTCCTTCCCTTCCCCCTTCAATCTCCTTCCTTCCTCAATCTCCATCCCTTCCCCTTCAATCTTCCTTCCATCCTTCCACCCATCCTCCATCCCTTTCCCTTCAATCTCTCTCTCCTTCCCTTCCTTCCTTCTTTCCTCCTTCCTTCCCCCTTCAATCTCCTTCCTTCTCCATGTCCTTACCTTTCCCATTCAATAATCCTTCCTTCCTTCCATTTCCATCCCTTCCCCTTCAATCTCTCCCTCTCCTTCCTTCCTTCCTTCCTTCCCCCTCAATCTCCTCCTTCTCCATCTCCTTCCTTTCCCCTTCAATATTCCTTCCTTCCTTCCATATCCATCCCTTCCCCTTAAGTCTCTCTCTCTCCTTCCTTCCTTCCTTCCCCCTTCAACCCTCATTCCGTCTCCATCTCCTTCCTTTCCCCTTCAATATTCCTTCCTTCCTTCCATATCCATCCTTCCCCTTCAATCTCTCTCCTTCCTTCCTTCGTTCCTTCCATTCCCCTTCAATCTCCTTCCTTCTCCATCTCCTTCCTTTCCCCTTCAATCTTCCTTACTTCATCCACCCATCTTCATCCCTTTCCCTTCAATCTCTCTCTCCTTCCTTCATTCCTTCCTTCCTTCCTTCCCCCTTCAATCTCCTTCCTTCCTTCCATCTCCATCCCTTCCCCTTCAATCTCTCCCTCACCTTCCTTCCATCCTTCCTCTCAATCTCCTTCCTTCTCCATCTCCTTCCTTTCCCCTTCAATCTTCCTTCCAACCTTCCACCCATCTCCATCCCTTTCCCTTCAATCTCTCTCTCCTTCCTTCCTTCCTTCCTTCCCCCTTCAATCTCCTTCTTCTCCATCTCCTTGCTTTCCCATTCAATATTCCTTCCTTCCTTCCATCTCCATCCCTTCCCCTTCAATCTCTCCCTCTCCTTCCTTCCTTCCTTCCCCCTTCAATCACCTTCCTTCTCCATCTCCTTCCTTTCCCCTTCAATATTCCTTCCTTCTTTCCTTCCATCTCCATCCTTCCCCTTCAATCTCTCCCTCTCCTTCCTTCCTTCCTTCCATTCCCCTTCAATCTCCTTCCTTCTCCATCTCCTTCCTTTCCCTTCAATCTCTCCCTCTCCTTCCTTCCATCCTTTCCTCTTCAATCTCCTTCCTTCTCCATCTCCTTCCTTCCCCCTTCAATCTCCATCCTTCTCCATCTCCTTCCTTTCCCATTCAATATTCCTTCCTTCCTTCCATCTCCATCCCTCCCCTTCAATCTCTCCCTCTCCTCCTTCCTTCCCCCTTCAATCTCCTTCCTTCTCCATCTCCTTCCTTTCCCCTCTCAATATTCCTTCCTTCTTTCCTTCCATCTCCATCCCTTCCCCTTCAATCTCTCCCTCTCCTTCCTTCCTTCCTTTCCTCTTCAATCTCCTTCCTTCTCCATCTCCTTCCTTTCCCCTTCAATCTTCCTTCCTTCCTTCCACCCATCTCCATCCCTTTCCCTTCAATCTCTCTCTCCTTCCTTCCTTCCTTCCTTCCTTTCTTCCTTTCCTCTTCAATCTCCTTCCTTCTCCATCTCCTTCCTTTCCCCTTCGATTTTCCTTCCTTCCTTCCATCTCCATCCTTCCCCTTCAATCTCTCCCTCTCCTTCCTTCCTTCCTTCCTTCCTTCCATCTTCTTCTCTTCCACTTCAATCTCTCCTTGCTTCCTTCCTTCCTTCCCCTTCAATCTCTCCCTCTCCTTCCTTCCATCCTTTCCTCTTCAATCTCCTTCCTTCTCCATCTCCTTCCTTTCCCCTTCAATCTTCCTTCCTTCTTTCCACCCATCTCCATCCCTTTCCCTTCAATCTCTCTCTCCTTCCTTCCTTCCTTCCTTCCTTCCTTCCCGTTCAATCTCCTTCCTTCTCCATCCCCTTCCTTTCCCATTCAATATTCCTTCCTTCCTTCCTTCCATCTCCATCCCTTCCCCTTCAATCTCTCCCTCTCCTTCCTTCCTTCCTTCCCCCTTCAATCTCCTTCCTCTCCATCTCCTTCCTTTCCCCTTCAATATTCCTTCCATCTTCCTTCCATCTCCATCCCTTCCCCTTCAATCTCTCCCTCTCCCTTCCTTCCTTCCTTTCCTCTTCAATCCCCTTCCTTCTCCATCTCCTTCCTTTCCCCTTCAATCTTCCTTCCTTCCTTCCACCCATCAACATCCCTTTCCCCTTCAATCTCTCTCTCCTCCTTCCTTCCTTCCTTTCTTCCTTCCTCTTCAATCTCCTTCCTTCTCCATCTCCTTCCTTTCCCCTTAGATTTTCCTTCCTTCCTTCCATCTCCATCCCTTCCCCTTCAATCTCTCCCTCTCCTTCCTTCCTTCCTTCCATCTTCTTCTCTTCCACTTCATCTCTCCTTGCTTCCTTCCTTCCCCTTCAATCTTTTTCTTTCTCCATCTCCTTCCTTTAACCTTCAATCTCTCTCTTTCCTTCCTTTCTTCCTTCCTTCCTTCCTTCGTGCTTCAATTTTCCTTCCTTCCTTTCTTCCTTCCTTCCATCTCCATCCCTGTCCCCTTCAATCTCTCCCTCTGCTTCCTTCCTTCCTTCCTTCCTTTCCCCTTCAATCTCCTACCTTCTCCATTTACCGTCCTTTCCCCTTCAATATTCCTTCCTTCCTTCCTTCCATCTCCGTCCCTTCCCCTTCAATCTCTCCCTCTCTTTCCTTCCTTCCATCCTTTCCTCTTCAATCTCCTTCCTTCTCCATCTCCTTCCTTTCCCCTTTGATTTCCTTCCTTCCTTCCATCTCCATCCCTTCCCCCTCAATCTCTCTCCTTCCTTCCTTCCCTCCTTTCTTCGTCCTCCCATCTTCCTTCCTTCCTTCCTTCCATTCCCCTTCAATCTCCTTCCTTCTCCATCTCCTTCCTTCCCCTTCAATCTTCCTTCCTTCCTTCCATATCCATCCCCTTCCCCTTCAATCTCTCTCCTTCCTTCCTTCCTTCTTCCTTCCCTCCTTTCTTCGTGCTTCCATCTTCCTCCCTTCCTTTCTTCCTTCCTTCCATCTCCATCCCTTCCCCTTTAATCTCCTTCCTTCTCCATCTCCTTCCATTTCCCCTTCAATCTTCCTTACTTCATTCCACCCATCTCCATCCCTTTCCCTTCAATCTCTCTCTCTTTCCTTCCTTCCCCCTTCAATCTCCTTCCTTCCTTCAATCTCCCATCCCTTCCCCTTCATCTTCCCTTCCTTCCTTCCACCCATCTCCATCCCTTTCCCTCAATCTCTCTCTCCTTCCTTCCTTCCTTCTTTCCTTCCTTCCATCCCCCTTCATCTCCTTCCTTCTCCATGTCCTTCCTTTCCCATTCAATATTCCTTCCTTCCTTCCATTTCCATCCCTTCCCCTTCAATCTCTCCCTCTCCTTCCTTCCTTCCTTCCTTCCCCCTTCAATCTCCTTCCTTCTCCATCTCCTTCCTTTCCCCTTCAATATTCCTTCCTACCTTCCATATCCATCCCTTCCCCTTAAGTCTCTCTCTCTCCTTCCTTCCTTCCTTCTCCCTTCAACCTCATTCCGTCTCCATCTCCTTCCTTTCCCCTTCAATATTCCTTCCTTCCTTCCATCTCCCATCCCTTCCCCTTCAATCTCTCTTTTCCTTCCTTCCTTCCCCCTTCAATCTCCTTCCTTCTCCATCTCCTTGCTTTCCCATTCAATATTCCTTCCTTCCTTCCATCTCATCCCTTCCCTTCATCTCTCCCTCCTTCCTTCTTCTTCCCCTTCAATCTCCTTCCTTCTCCATCTCCTTGCTTTCCCATTCAATATTCCTTCCTTCCTTCCATCTCCATCCCTTCCCCTTCAATCTCGCCCTCTCCTTCCTTCCTTCCTTCCCCCTTCAATCTCCTTCCTTCTCCATCTCCTTCCTTTCCCCTTCAATATTCCTTCCTTCCTTCCATCTCCATCCCTTCCCCTTCAATCTCTCTTTTCCTTCCTTCCTTCCCCCTTCAATCTCCTTCCTTCTCCATCTCCTTCCTTTCCCCTTCAATATTCCTTCCTTCTTTCCTTCCATCTCCATCCCTTCCCCTTCAATCTCTCCCTCTCCTTCCCTTCCTTCCTTTCCTCTTCATTCTCCCTTCCTTCTCCATCTCCTTCCTTTCCCCTTCAATCTTCCTTCCTTCCTTCCACCCATCTCCATCCCTTTCCCTTCAATCTCTCTCATCCTTCCTTCCTTCCTTCCTTCCTTTCTTCCTTTCCTCTTCAATCTCCTTCCTTCTCCATCTCCTTCCTTTCCCCTTCGATTTTCCTTCCTTCTTTCCATCTCCATCCCTTCCCCTTCAATCTCTCCC